>JAZDUH010000145.1:11522500-12722500 GCA_036419115.1 Scarus forsteni
GGAAAAGGAACCCCTGAAAACTCTTTACATCAGATGTTCAGTATTTAGACCCAGTATGACCTTTCACTGAGTCAAAGTAAAAGTTATGCAGCTTTAAATCGTTTCTGACTTTTTAATATTTACTGGAAACACGTGACACCAAGCTATTTATTTCCCTGAGCAAGTAAGAAGATTTATGCTTTTAATGTATTTCTAAGACCTGTTCACTGGATCAGGACTTCTTCTAAACTAATATTCTTTATTCTGGTTAGAGTAACTACTTGGCAAGGTAGTTAGAGCTTAATTAAAACCAAAGCCTTATGAAAACGTGTTAAACATATTAGCACTTTTTATAGATTAAGAATAAAAAGAAACTAATTCTGCAGAAAGGTCAAAAATAAGGATGCATCCAATGTCACGATCAAGGCTGTAAACTAAGTCTCCTTTGATACGAATAAACACAATTTTCTAGAGAAGTTTAAACCAATGTACTGAGAAAATTTGAACACAGGGAAAAAAACAAGTGAATAAATAAAGCAAGAAATAAAGGGAAAGGAAACTTTTCTTTGGTCAAAAATATCTCATAACTTGGAAGAATTCCTGAGGGTCTCGGTGTAAGATGATTTTCATGGTCATGAGTTAAAAAGAGTTAACCAGAGGCTGACTTCAGAGGAATCCCCCCCACCATGAAACTCTTCGTGAAGATAAAAAAAAACACTTCCATGAGATGGAGTAAATTAGTTTTATGATGCAGCTTCAAGAAGAGGAGGGGGCTCAGTGCTGGTACATGTCATAATATTGCAACAAACATTTATTTTAGAATGTCAGAACGTGTCCGCACGGTAGCGCTGCAGGTTCATGCACTTGCCTCGTCTCTGATTGAGACACCCCGTTAAAGCTCCTGTCACCCCCCACGTTAGACCAGTCTGCTCTGACTGGTTTCTCTCTGTAATTAATCTGTTAAATGCTGCTTGGTGCCATGTTGTCAACAACTCTTCGTTAATTCTTCAATCACAGTAAAGCCAGACACAGTGTCTCAAGACCCCATTTTGAAAAACAGCTACATTCCTTATTTGTTGTTTATATGTAACAAAAAAATAAAGTACACAAATATTTAACTTGTGAAATCACCATGAAACAAAGTTCAGCTGACAGAACCAAACACATTTTCTCATAAACTTGACACAAAAACTCTTACAATGACTAAAAGCAGCTGCTGACCAAGCAAACAGAACTGCTTCATCTGGTTTATCACCTTCACCAAGTAGGTTCTATTTTTGCTGGCATATGTTTGTTTTTGTTTGTTAGCAGAATTATGTAAAAACTGCTGGATGGACACTTTCAGGAGATGATGGTGATGGCCCAACTTAAAAATGATTAGACTATGGTGGTGATTCAATATGGATGAAATGTCAATATGATTAAAAACTTGTGCTGCAACACCTGAATTAACCCCTTAGTCTCAGAATTGTTCTATGTCCAGTCAAAGCCTTAACCTCTGTTTAAACCTGCATGCCTCCAGCTTGGGCACTGACAGCCCAACTCCCCCCAGTTACAATCCACAGTTAACCCTCTAAAGCACGCGCATCCAAACTATGGCCTGGGGGCCAAATTTGGTTTACATGAAAACAGGTCCTGCCAAAAATAGAGAGTTTTCATTGGATTTTCGCTTCTCGTTGACACAAGAACTGTGCCTGGAGTGCCTGAATCCACAAACTTTTGAAACCAGAATCCAGAGTGGAAACTTTTGAAAACAAATCCTTATCTCTGTGTAGACGGGATTCAGTGATTCAGGGTGAAATGCTGATGTCACTGCATGCGCAGCACTCTTTCATAAGAAGCCTGTGCGCTCATACCCACAACAACAACATCTTTGGCCGTCTACCGAGCAACATATGTGCTGCTTATCAGCTCGGTTTGTTATCCAGACAAAACTATCCGGACAGATTTGATGTCCAGACAAGAAACCTGCATCTTTGTGCGTCCAGTCCCCATGGTTGTTCATGAAAAGCTTGTCTTCAACAGAAAGCGTATGTCTGTTGTAACACTGCAGTTTCCCGACAAGTGGCCTGGCATGCACGCCACAGTGTTTATAGTCGATCTCACGAATCCGTGTAGACGCGGATCGTCTTTGAAAACACAGAGAAAAAGCCTTTCTGTTTCTGGTGAAAACGTTCTTGTGTAAATCAGGCCCCTAGAACAGTTTAATGAATAAAGATATTTCACTTACAGCAGTAAATACCATCAATCATGCACATTTTCTGCCATATTTACGTTGTCACAAGGTCTCATTTACAACGTAATTGCAGTTTTCGTCTTCAAGCACCAAAATTCTTGCAGTTTTCTCTTTTTTTGTATCTGACAGTGAAGATAAGCCTTCATTGTCCACCATCTCTGCTCCTCAGAAGGTCATTCTCACCCTAAATCCATAGATAGCCCAACCCTGAACTCCAAAACTTTATCTTAAATACACTTAAACTGAAGTGCAGCAATCGTTGATGTATTCCTCTTTATGCCGCCCTCGATGTAAAAAGTTTGGACACCCCTGCTCTAACAAACTCAGACCGGGACAGGGGGTTGAACCCAGGTTCTACAAGGTGTAAAGTACATGGAAGCTTCTAATGGGATTGTCTAACACTGAAGGACATCTCTGAAACCTCGAACATCTGTGTGTGAGCGGGTGTGAAGGCTGAATGTGGCTCAGCTGAAAAAAGCTCTTTGAGTGGTCAGATGACTGCAGCAGAGTTATGCAAGCATAAGATCATCTACCATGTTTCATTCAAGCAAAGCAATGATGACAGTTTTTTTGCTTTTAACCAGGAAGAGATCTACATTCACGCTCACAAAGAAATATCCATGCTGTTGGTGCTAAAGACAGAAGAAATCTATGAAAGTTACTTTATCAACAGAGGACATACAATAAGAGTATGCAATATGGAGTTTGAATTTAAAGAACATAGCTACAATTTATTTACAAAAGATGAACATTTTTTATATTTTTGGTCCCACTGGCTAGTTCTTTATTAAAAAAAATTCTTACAAAACCTTAACCCCCTCAAGTACAATCAGTTTTAAGACATCTTGTTTTGTTTTGTTTAACTATAGCATGGGCTATGAGAACATTTTTGTTCTAATGATGTCTGTTAACTGCACTGATAAGTTATTTGTCCAGAATGAAAAAATGTATGACAGTCCGACATTACGGAGATTTTTTAGGACAAAAGTGTGGAAAGTAATCACATAAGGATTTATCATCATGGATTTACAGCATAACATTTCCAAAAAACACCAAAACTTAAAGACAAACATGTCAAACTCAAATCTGGCCCAGGATACAGCTGAATAGAGCCCATGAGTTAATCTCATATGTCTAGTTTTCATGTCCCTCTGTTAAATAGCACTCCTACCACTCATACTACAAGTCCCACAATGCACTGCAACAGCTGCAGGACCATTGCACCAACCTGGCCTCACATTGCTTTAATGTCTGATGAGCACTAGTCAGATGAATGCATTGTTCATTGCTTTACGGTAACTTTTAAATGTGCCTAAGATTAAACACTCTGTTCAAATTCATATGTTTAATTTGTTTGATCAAGCCAAAGCACGCATTTTAGACTCTAAAACCTGGCCCCTTTAGCGAGGTGATTAAAATCTCCTGGGGGGGATATATATATTACACATGGAGCTCTCTGTAGATTAACAAATCCATAAGCTTTTCCAAGCTAAATTTACCTCCTAAAGATTCTTTCATGGCTAAAGAGATGTCAAAAACTTTGTGAGATGTAAAGCTTGTTTGCATCAGTGCTCCCATGGAGTTCTGAGAGTTAAATGGAGGAGCAGAAATGTAAATAATTAAGTTTCAGTGCCAATATTCAATACCAATTCAGTGTACATTTACACACAGTGAGAAGTAAACTGAAATATTAAAGTCCCGTTATTGTAATGCATGAAATCTGCCTAAGCCCTCGCATTACTGTAACGTTTGCAGACTCTGAGTCTGGATAAGACTCCGGGTCACATGGGCAGTGAGGGGAGAGGACCAAGGAGAAGATAACAAGGCAATGAGAAGAGGGAAATCAACTGATTTGTTGGTTTTCACATTTGCAACCGTATTCCAAATATGAAATTTTATTCGTATTGCACATTTTTAACTATTAAACCAGAATACTTGTAGAGATTTGGAGTTTTGTGTGAAAACACTCTGTCCACATTCAGGTTTATCTGTCTGCAGTTGTGTCAGCATATAAGCTGCTTAAATTTGAATGAACAAGAATGCTGAGAAATCTGTATAAGGTGTTAACATGTGACAGTAATCCGGTTTGAATCAGAGGACTCCAGGAAGCATGATCAGGTTTCTGAAAACTGAGATCATTTAATTTTTTTCTGGGCTCTAAAACACTTGGATAAGAATTTAACTTGTGACACATAAAACCAGTTCACTCCAAAAAAAACTGATTACAGACAGACCAACACAACTTTAACCCACATGAAGACATTCTGATATCTACAGCGACAAAAAATATGAATGAAAAGTTAAAGAAATACCATCAAAAAGTCAAAGTGCGTCATAGAAAAGAGCTGCGGCATGACTGACTGGACGGCCCGGCCCGGCCTTTATGTCTCTTTAGGGAATAAGATGAAGAACTGTGAGTGAAATCTTCTGAACTTTTTCTGACTGTTGCTCAAACCGGATGCAGCTGAGAACTGCCAGTGCCATTATGGATGTTTTCATCCCTCTCTCTCTGTACTGGCTGCTCGGTGTTGTGACGGGCTGAGACTTCTTTAATGACAGGTCTAAAGTTTGTGTTTTATAAGTCTCAAGTCCTCAGAGAAAACATGTGTGACCACTGGCAGCCTCTTAAAGCACAGCTGGACCACAGCGACTGTGGGAGCTGCTAATAATGATAAAACCTGCAGCGCCCACCCTACTGCTGGAGACAGGAAGTTAAAGGGTAACTCAAGTCTGACAATAAACACAAATATATATATATGTTGATCTCATGATGTGAATTAAATGTGCTTTTATTTCTGTTTCTGGAGTTTAGCTGTAATGAACTGATTGGACCACACAGGAATTTCTGTCTTTTATAATGTCAACATGTTCGATCGGTTCTGATCAGGGGAGCTGAGGTGGAGGTTGTGGACTCATATAAGTACCTCGGCCTGTGGCTGGACAGCAAACTGGACTAGAAGATCCACACTGACCACCTGTATAGGAAGGGACCGAGCAGGCTGTACTTCCTGAGGAGGCTGCGTTCCTCTAACATCTGCAAGAAACTCCTGTTGATGTTTTATCAGTCTGTGGTAGCAAGTGTCCTTTTTTACTCCGTGGTGTGCTGGGGGGGCAGCACATCCAAGAAGGACATGTCCAGGATTGAAAAACTGATCGGGAGGGCTGGCTCTGTGGTTGGCATGAAGCTGGACTCTGGTGACGGTGGCAGAGAAGAGGACACTGGACAAACGGCCGGACATTCTGGATGATGCAAATCACCCTCTACACATGGCCATCAACAACCAGATGAGCCTGTTCAGTGCAAGACTGTTCCTCCCCAAGTGCAGGACCAACAGACTGAGAAACTCCTTTGTCCCTCAGGCCATCAGACTGTATAACTCCTCAACTGGGGGGATGAGGAGTAACAGGAAGACAGAGGAGGGGAAGGAGCAGCAGCAGTAGCCTACAAGTATTATCTGTTATTTATAAGATAATGCAACTGGAATCATAATTTCCCTGAGGGAGTTCTCCCAAAGGGATTAATAAAGTACAATCTAATCTAATCTAATTTCTGTTAACTGATCAAAATCAAAATCCAATCCTATCTGGACCAAAAGAGCTACCCAGTCTAATCCCGACCAGTTAGCATTAAAAGTTGCCATCACATTATTTATAGTCTTTGCAACTGTGTGAGTTCATAAATCATGAAGGAGGAGGTTTATTCATCCAATTTCAGTTCTAAGAATCTCACAAGACTTATTTTAAGCTAAAGCTGCCTGATATGTCCACCTACACATCTTATTTCAGAACTCAAAAGCAAAAAACTAACGAAAGATTGCTTGAAATCTCTTAAAATATCTACCAACAGAGGTGTGGACTCGAGTCATGTGACTTAGACTTAGTAGGCGGCGTTACTGTGCTCCTCTGTTTACCAAAAACAGGTCCAAGTTTTCCTTTGTCCCACAAGCGATTAAATTTTTAAATGAGCAATAAGGAACAGTTAAAATTGGTCTAGCCGGTCTAGACCAGCCTGCCTGTCATAACCACATGGCTTCGTTTGCTTTTCTCCTCCTCTTTGTGAATGCATTGTTGTTTTTCATGTTTTCTATTGATTTTGTTGCCAAATGTCTGTGATCCCTGCCACACCCTAATTTTCCTACGGGGACAAATAAACTAAACTAACTAACTTAGACTCGAGTCAGGCTCAAGTCACAATTTTAATGACTTTGGATTCGACTTGACATTATCATCAAAGACTTGCAACTCGACTTGGACTTTGGCATCCATGACTCGGGATTTGACTCTGACTTTAGTCTGATGACTTGAAAATTCGTAACTTTTCAGTAAGACTGTTGAATTAAACGTGCTCCCATTCAAGGTATTCGACTGAGTGACTGTTTTTTGTCATTTCCAGCAAGACAATGTTTTTCCCACAGAATCTGCCTTATTGAATGCATCTATTAACATCCAATCAGGGTTTAGAAGAATAAACAAAGAGGGTGTGGATTACACAGTTATATCACTGAGCGCAAGACTGCAGGAGTGAGGGAACAACCTAGAAATGCGGAACCATGCTACCAAGGATAATTTCATTCGCATTCACAAAGTTCGATGTCACAAACAAAAAACGAATTGCTGTTTGCAAAACCTGCAGCGTGAGAATAACAGATGGAGAGGCGACGACGTCGAACTTTGTTGTGAGATCCTTTTGGGTAACTGTAGCTTAGCATCTGTTATATGCAACAACGGTATTTGTTTGTTCGTAAACTCGCTGTGGCTAAAAACTGAGAATGACGTTAGCTAAAAATAATTGTAAAGTTAAGGGCCAGGGTGACCAAGTGTCCTGTTTTCCAACGACATGTCTTGTTTTCATGTCCTGCCCTGACTGTCATGGTTGTTTTATATAAAGTGACGAAACTGTCCTGGTTTTCATTTTTTTTTTGTATTTGGTCAACGGTGCTTATGACTTGGAGGGACTTGAAAATTTTAAGCCTATGACTTCAGACTTGACTTGACTTGTCTTGTCTCGTCTTTACTTGAGACCTGACTCGAGACTTGGGTTGAAAGACTTGAGACTTACTTGATACTTGCAAAACAGTGACTTTCTCCCACCTCTGTCTACCAGTGTAACCATACAAATTTTACTTTTAATTCAAAAATCTGACCTGAGGAAAAAATGCTTATAAGTCCAACTTTAAGTCAAAAATGACCAACCCTTCTGCATCATTATGTTTCTCTGCCTAAAGAGGTCCCAAAAAGTCAGGTAGTAGCATATTTAGGAGGTTTTGTTTTTCCAGCACTGTTTGTTTGTCTGTTTGTTTATATGTTTTTAACAAGATTACACAGAAACTACTGAAGAGATTTTTTTTTATTTTCAGGAGATGTTGATTATGGTTTGATTTTGGTGGTGAACCATACAACCGCCATAAGCATACAATCATTTTTGCTCATTAACTGTCAAACAGGTAATGATATCAACACGTCACGTGGCTTCACATCTCACAGGGAGCAGAGATGCTTGATTCGTTTTCTCTCAGTTCTGCATCTCTCTCGAGTGATTGGTGTTCTGCGTAACTTTAGTGTTTTGCATTGTGCATTGATTTTGTGTTTTATTGATCTGTGTTTAAAGACCCTAAAAGTCTCCTCAAAGTGCTGTAACAGTTCTAAAAAAAATGCAGAGGGCATATTTAAATAGGGTATTTCTCTTTATGGATTTTCACTTATCGCAGGTGGGACCACTGTATATTCAAACAAATTAATTCAAGAGTAAATGCTCACTTGCATCAAACAACTTTTCCAAATGAATATGAAAACTACACCTTAGTAATGAAAACTCGAAATCGCTGGCTTCAAATGAATTTTTCAATAAACAAACAAGCTATTTTTGTTGTGTTAGAAACTTAATCAAGTTTTCAAGGAGTTTTCTCAACTATCGTTATAAAGTTTTAGATATTAAATTGAGCTGATTTCTTAACTTAAGTTGGCAAAGCTTTAAACAATTAGTTTGAGTTCAGGTTTGTTCTGACCATAGTGCTTTATATACAGACAAGATACCATTGAATGCTAGACTGGTGCAGTAGTAAACAGATAAACATGTTAAAAAGAAAAAAAAACATGCTGCAGCTGATCTGGTTACAAATCACATCTGGGATTGTCTTTATTTATTTGAATAGTTTTTCTCTAAACTCAAATTTTTGAGGTTGACCCAAAACTCAAAAATCTTATGCAGACAGTTGCCTTAAAATTTTGAGTTTTCTGGATTTTTTTTACAGTGTACCCAACTGAAAAAATAGCTGTCTGTTATTGATTAAATGTAAAGAAACTTGGCTTAAACATGCACTTTGAAACCAAGAGCATCATCACTGCACGAGTTTACAGGTGTGAGCAATTATTATGACACTGGAACACTTTTGACTCCAGATCTTGTACAAAGTTGAAGCAAGTTGGATCAAAAACTACAGCATCATGTGGTCTGGTCTGGCTCGAGGCTTTGGCATGGAAGTCTTCTTCACTGGAGCTCTGCCTGGTTTGTATAAAGTTTAATGGTCAGTCAGCTTTGGCTTGTCTTTAAGGCTGAAACAGTCTGACTTTCTTGAAATGAAAAGGAAAATACCCACAATCCAGGACTTCTTAAGCTTGTTTAAATCTAATAATACAGTGATTTTGTTAAGTAGGGAAAGACGCCAGGGGCCGTGTTCATAAAGCCTCTTAAAGAGAAAGTCCTTTTGACGAAACTCTGAGAATTTCTGCTGCTTTTGGATGAAGTTGGGTCTTTCAAACAGTTCCTTTGCTTCTAAAGCTAAGAGTCTTTTAAATCTAAATTTAACAGACATGTTAAAAAAAATAAAAAATAAAAAATATGACCTAATCCTTTATTTGGAATTTCTCAACAAATTTTGGAGGCTGTGTTAAGAATAGAGTCAAATATCTGTTGTACCCTCTTAAGGTTAAAAAAAAAGCAGGCCCGTTCTCAATCACCTCTGTAAGACAACTTTTTCTTTGTCATTTAAGGGAGATGCGATGTTTTCTTCCTTTTTGCATCTTTCCTCAGTCTCAAGTCCATGAAAAGCAGGTAGACACCATTCTTTTTTCTCTGTGTGTGGGAACAAGGAAGAGATGGGCAGAGCTCCTCCACTGCTTATTACCTTAGCTTAAACACTGAAGCCAATGGGAAATGTTAGCCCGCCTCTTCCTACAGTCATCAGATTAACTCTTCAACAACTCTAAACAGTCCTGTGTGCGAGTTGTGACTCTTTTTTAACAGTTATTTTCTACTATCATGGTATAATCCTCTGCTACTGGTAAACAGAGGCTTTGTGTTGTAGAACTACATCTGCAGGCGTTTGTGCTGGAGATGTGGCATTCATGAACGAGTTGAGTCTTTTAAATGATTCTTGAAGTGAATGATGAGAATTGATTCATAGTTGTGAGTGAGCCGTGCATTTGCCAGCTATTGTTCATTGCAAATGGCCCACAAAAACGAACGCCTCACTCAAGACTGCAAATCAGTTCAAAGAATCGTTCAAAAGACTCAACACATTAGCAAATGTCACATCTCTAGAAAGCAGGTCATCAAGTAGAAGAAAATAAGATAATTGTTGTTGTATATTATGCATTACTGTGTAATGCCTTAACGTAATGTAACTACTTTTTTCTGGTGAAAAGTAAAGTAACGCACTACTGCTGAAAATTTGGTAACGAAACGTAGTTCCTCTTTTAATGCGGCTCAACGTTACTTTTCCCACAGACGGATCTGACACTGAAGCTGCCTTCTCAGCTGCTCGCATAGACATGAGCATTGTTGCCAAGTCTGCTCATGATAAGCTTCTAAAAGCTGCAAATCTTGGGGCTCCTAACAATAAAGCAAAGCTCGACTGGGGTAGGCAGTTGTCCATTTCCTCGTTTCCTGGTTATCGCGCATGCCCCCAAACACACTCATGCACACAGCGCATGTGCCAGAGCCAAAGTTGCCAGGTCTGCTTATTATAAGCCATGTTCTTTTTTTGAATAGATGCTTGGCACTGTGATATTGAAATGTAATGTAGACAAAAATTAACACACTTTATATAGATTTCTCTTTTTAAAAAGTAATATATTGCATTAGGAAAGGAAATAGCAGGAGGTTGCTTATTTTTGGCTTGTTTTTACTGACCTGGAAACACTGGGCAGGAGCTCTCATTCCACAAAGTGTGTAACTTGATTTTGTAAAATAGAAAGCATGAAAGAACTAACTGTTATTTTCTCTGTAGTAGAACTTGTTGAAGATCTTCACATTTAGGAACAGATATGGGGTTCTGTCCAAGGTCGAGTAACGTGAAAAGTTACTTTTCCATAGAGGGTAACTAAGAAAAGTGATGAGTAATGAGCAAACACTACTTTTTAAAAGTAACTTCCCCATCACTGAAGATAACATAACATAACACTGTTAAAAATGAGTCACAACAAGCACACAGGACTATTGAGCTGAAGACTTTATCTGATGACTGTAGTCAGGGGCACGCTAACACTACCCACTGACTCCCAGTGTTTGAGCTAAGCTAATTAGCCTTGGATGAGCTCTGCCTGTTTCTTCATTGCTGCTGCACATTTGAAAGAATGGGGTTGTCATGGACTTTGGACAGAGGCAAGACACGAGAAAACAAAAAATGTTGGTAAATCCTTTTAAAGCCATCCGTTCTGTTTTATTTCTCCCTCCAGATGTCCTCTATCTGCTCTTGACTGCATGGTGACGTTTTTTGAGGGGGGTCCTTGTTTTCTCAGTTTGTGACAGAGCTGTGATCCACTCTGTTTGTAAACCATCTGAACGCTGTCTAAACACTCCTCAGCCTCCCCTCCATTCCACGCACGACAGGGAGCCAAACAACACCAGCGAGCCGCCCCCACGGCCCCCCATCTCCTCTGGGCAGGAGGGGGATATGACGGGGGATTTGTTGATGATAGAGGTGGTATAAATAGATCCTGAAACGCACGCTCAGCCTCCGTGTGAATGCCGAGAGTCGACTGAACATCATCAAGAATATTTGTATCACGACATGGAGTCTTCTCATGTAGTAAATAAATATTTTCACCATTCATTCATCATCTGTATGAATGAGACGAGGCTGTACAGCGTGCAGCCACATCCACGTTTAGCGATAGTTTAAATTAATAAATAATAAATCAACCTATTTGTCCCATTCAAGATAAGCTCTTCTCAGCACGTTGTTCCACAAAGGTAGACACACCTACAATTGCAATATATAAACACTCACCAACCACTTATCAAGGTACATCCATTTAACTGCTTTATAACACGAACAGCTAACCATTCAATCGCATAACAGCAACACAATGCATTAACACTAGTAGACATGGACAGACAACCCAGTGAAGTTCTAGCTGATTAGTAGAGTCGCAAAAAGTGATTTAACGGACTTGAACATGCTTATGTGGGATATTTATTGCAGGAACATCTCTGAGGTTTGCGAAATGTGTTCTAAAAAAGGGAAAATGTCCAGGGAGTTTTATTTCTCTGGTTTAAAAAGCCTTATTGATGCAATCAGAAGCATGTGACCAGAGTAGTTTGAGGTGATAGAAAGGCGACAGTGACTCAAACTCCACTTTTTTGTCACTAGGTTATGCTGAAAACCATTGAATCTTGAAGCAGATGGGCTACAGCAGCAGAAGACAACACTGGGTGCCACTTCTTTAAGCTAAGAACAAGAAATTGGGACTACAGTTTGCCATAATTAGACAACAGAGGACTGGAAATATATTGCCTGTTCTGATGAGTCTGGATTTCTGCTGCAACATTTGGATGATAGGATCAGAGTTTCTTAAAAAGGTTCATACTGTCTTCACCAGTCAGTAGGGGGCGCAAGCTTCCCTGCTGACTGGTAAATCCATAAAAGCAGCCCATGACACGCACTCCACCATCACGTGACGCTTCTGACGAAGACCCCGGAAGAGGGTTGAAACTAGTCAAGCAGGTAAACAAACCTCTCGGTCTTTCAAAAAGAACCCTTTTGAACAGGATCGGAGTTTGGCATTAAAAAATGTAAAAGTATGGATCCATCGTATCTTGAATCAACATTTCATGCTGCTGCTGATGGAGTAAATGTTTAGGGGATATTTGATCATTTAATCATTCATAGAAATTTAAGACATTTGTTCTGTGGTTCAGGTCCTAAAGCTTTTAGTTTGCAGCAGGCATTCAGCTATTTGGCACTTTGTCTCTCAGTTATTATTTCTGTCACTTAGATAGACAATAAAGATTATACAGCCCTCAGGGACTATCCTGATTTTTGTATATACAGATATATACTTGAAACAATATTTTTTCAGCATTTAGTGTCTTTGTTTTTTTCAACAATAAGAAACAATTAAAACAATAGACTAGTCAGTGGAAATGTAACAGAGGTATTTAGTCTTCTAGATAAGGTTGTGATTTATTGTAACATATCACATCATTATTCTGCATTATGACCAGTACTTGTGCCTGCAGCACAGTGTGTATTTTAAAGAGCAAACTCGAGTATTGTTTTTATCTTGCCTTAGAATGATGTAAATTGATTTGAGAAAGTTATATATATATATATCCATTTTAAATTCAGAGTTTAAGTGTTTCATTGGATCATATTCCTCAGCTGTGTTTGTTTTATTATTCTAAACAATCTTTCATTGCCTACCTTAATCTATTTATTATTTTTTTCATTTATAATCTTCAATATCAAATCTTTCTCTTAGTGTTAGCTTAGCTTTTTATTCCACTCCTGTTTGCAGTTTATCATTCTCTTTTACTTTTATCCCTTATGTACATATGTATTATTAATATTACTTTAAATTCTGTCGTTACTTTTATTCTGCCTCTAATTTTAGTGTTTTTAACATCATTCCAGAGTCTTCTCAGTTCTTTTCCATTGAGGTCTCTGTTTGCCTTGCAATACTTTTGCATTTTCTGTCCATGTAAATCATCTGATAATACACTCTCCTTACATCCAGAGGGAACCTCCCTAAACTGGTGATTAGTCCAGTTATTCTATGACACCTCCAGAGTGCTGAACAGTGAGCTGCAGCACCTTACAGCAAACTCCTTCAATGAAAGCAATCATCATGCACCATAAAAAGCACATTGAATAACTTTATCCTATCTACTCGACCATATAACAGTCCAAACAGCACTGACACCAGGACCCAGGATCTGTACATGTAATCTCCAGATTGTAAATGGTAAATGAATGCCATATAGCACTTTTAACCCTATAAAGCCAATTGTATCATATTTGATACATACTTTTATAATGCATCTATCTACTAAATATGATCAACAAATTACAAAAAAAACATCTGAATACAATCAGTTGAATGATAAAAATGTCCTCGAATGGATCATCAGTTGCCAAAAACACCTTATGTATCAAATGAGATACAAAAAATCTATATGTTGAATTTTATGGACATTTTAATATTTTTAGTATTTTAGCAGAAAGTGAAACAAACATTCAAGCTACAAAAAATTAGAATTTTCTGGCTATAATATATGGTCTTGGGCTTTAAAGGGTTAAAGTCTGCTGAACACTCACTGATGGTAACTTTGTAAGTTTACCATCATTATTACCTAAAAAATTCACACCCTATTATACCAATGCTACTAGTGCAGCAGTGAGAGCAACCTGAGGTTAAGGGTGAATCTCAAGTCTACCTCTTACCCTTTCCCCTTAAAGGAAAAGTTCGGCTTCTACAGCTTTCACATTGTTTATAGAATGAAGTAGAACAATATACTCACCCAGAAGGCTTTCCTGATCCAAACAGTGCTTCGGGAAATATTTAAATCCAAAATCGACCGGCGGACATCCATATAATGGTAGCACATGGGGCATGTAAAGGAGGAAGCCGTACTGCGCATGCGTGGCAGCCGTGAAGAAAGTTTTCAGTTCAGAGGTCAGCACAGTCACAAAAACATGGGTGGAGTGACCCCAGACTGTAATGGAGGAGTAGCCCGAGCGGACCGTGATGAAATATTGGTGAAACTAATGAATTTTTGGACGATTAATGCAGTTTTAGGAGCGGCGCTGTATGCCCTATGTGCTACCATTATACGGATGTCCGCTGCTCGATTTTGGATCTAAATATCTCCCGAAGCACTGTTTGGATCAGGAAAGCCTTCTGGGTGAGTATATTGTTCTACTTAAGTCTATAAACAATGTGAAGCTGCAGAAACCGAACTTTTCCTTTAACCCTCAGATTTGAAGTCCAAGAGGAAGGGGTGAAAACACACTGAAGAGGCCACTCGATTGACGGAAGCAGATGCGACAGTAACCGTAGCCACAGCTGTAAAAGCTAGCTTGTTATAACGAGAAATTAAGAAAGAAGACCAACAACTTAAAACATGACAAATGTTTACTTTACGATTTGATAATTACTTATAATCAAGCGCTTCCTTCTGTCTCTTCTCTGCCTTCTTGTCAGTGGGCGTGGTGTATTATTGGAAATTCTCTTCCCCCTTTGTTTAAAGTGAGGTCCTGGTGAGTCTTCATTTCAAGGGCTTTGTAGCCCTTGGTCTCAGCCCTACAGAGAATTGGGAAACCCTTTTACTAGACCTGAACGTGCAAAACCAAGGGGTTCAGGAGTAAGACAAGGGCTAATGGGTACAATTGGGACGGACCCTCAGTGACTTGCCCAAGGACACGTCAACATGTGAACCAGATCTAGGTTTTAACCCTCAACCTTCTGATTGATGGAACAGCTCACTGTCACACTCATGCTGATACTTCCTAACAAGCACATGATCTCGACTGCACCCCTGCAACCAAAACACATCTCATCAACATAAATCAGAGAGGAAAACAGAAAGTTCTAGAAGATGTCAGACAAGAGGCACAGGGAGAGGAACCAGGGAGAGATTCCAGAGCTTGACCAGCTGATGCAGGCTGGACTTTCAGATGAAAATACTTTTTCTTTTTATGAACATTTCTTGCTTCAAGCTTTGAGTCAGTGGAGGTAGTACGAGGAGAAGAAAGCAGAGAGTTAGACAGAAACATGAGGGAAAGGAGCAGCAGAGACAGGAGCGTGCTCTCACCGTAGTACTGCAGCGGCTCTGATGAACAGTATCCATCTGAGGAGGAGAGAAACCCCCCCGCCGAAAAACTCATCTCCCACTCAGTCCACTCTCTCATCTGGACAGAAGATCCTCTCTGAAGCTCCTGGTACTGGATCTGTCTTCACAGGGACACAAACACAATCACTCAGAGGATTCACACAGTCATGAAGGATCTGGGAGACATTCCTAAATTCCCACAATACATCCTGGTCTCAGAGCGTGTCCATGCTGATGTCCCGGACTATTTTTAAAAGTCAGAGAGTGAGAGAGCAGCTGAGGCTCAGGGTCTGTGGTGGATGAAGTGCTGGAGGAGGTCTTAAATGATCCCATGGGGGGGTAAGACAAAAGGGGAAAGCAGGGACACCCAGGACGTACGGGATGGTCCAAACAGCTGGACCTGGACAGGACATCATAGATCAGAAGAGAGGGAGGATGGACAGAGTGATGATGGGTGTGCAAATACTCATACTCATACTCATACTGTGTGTGTGTGCATGTGTGTGTGTGTGTGTGTGTGTGTGTGTGTGTGTGTGTGTGTACTGGGATTTAGCTTGAGGGGATGTCCCAGAGTGCAACAGCTGGGCAGGCAGATGAAATCAGAATGATTCAATCTGATCAGTTTCTATCATTAATAATCAAATAAATAAAAAGTGTTTCATGAGATCTAGTTTGCATTTGACATTTTTGGCACATCAAATTATAATGAAACATCACCTGATCTTTGATGCTGACTGCTTAGCTCAGGGGCGTAGAATTGGGTAGGGACGCTAGGGACACGTCCCTATCAATATTATGCCACTACCGTATGGTCCCTAACATGAAACACAAGCATAGTATATATTGTTATAACTTAAAAAAACGCTCATATTTAATGCCACAGAGATACAGGTTTTGAATTTTTCTTTATCAGCCATGTATTACTTGTGTGTTGAAAGGCAGCAAACATTTAAGACAAACAATAAAAGTTTGCAGAAAAAAGACAGTAAAACCTTACAAAACAAACATGATTTTATAAAATCATATTGTTGGGGAGTGAATTACACTTATGGGTAATAACTGGGAAACTGTATTATTTCCTTAGACTATAACCATACCATCAAAATTAATGATTGTTCCATCCTAAATTGTCCCACTGTTCATGTGTCATGCATTAATATATTTTTGTCAGGGGCTAGATAGTAGAGATGGAAGAGTAGAGGCTGGAGGTATAGTACATAGAAAAGTTTTTTTCCTAATATGATCATTTGCTTGTTAGTTTGATCAGCTTTACATGACTAGAAATAACTGTCATACATGCAAAACACAAACTTTCAGGGGTGCAATCTTGGTGTACTTTTATGTCCCCACCAATGTCAAAATCAAACCTACGCCCTTGGCTTAGCTCATAAAGCTTTAATTGATTGCAAACATGGTAGCTTTTGATAATCATATATTACAGCTCATAAATTTTTGTTGGATAAATCTACTCATTAGGCCCTTCAAGATGCACCTTGCTAGTACCTGATTGGACCCCCTTTTGAAGACTGTTTTTTATCAAACAAATGCACAAAGTAAACAGATACAAGGAGCTGAGAAGAATAAATATGAAGATCTTGAGGATGAATTAACCAACATTACAAACTTTAGAATAATTATATCTTGTTCTTAAGTCACTGTCACACTATATTAAATCAGTCTTAATCATAAAAAATCAATAATACCCTTTATTAATGAATATAATTTGACAAGTCCTTGTAAATAAAAAACTAAAAAGCACTATGAGACCAGAATCCGTCGCCACGGCAGCTCACATAATGCTGTTACATCTATAAGCAATAGTTGGATAATAAAGATGCCATCATAATATGATTCCTTGATTCTGAAAACCAATACCTAGTACTCAGAATCATGTTGATATCATTATTAGTTAGACAGTTATTGAGCAAAAAATGATTGTTTGCTAATCGAGGTTTTCTGGATCTCCACTAATATCTAATCATTTTTAAGTTGATTACCAACATCTCCTGAAAATTTCAGCAAAATCTGTCCAGTTGTTTTTTTTACGTATCTTGCTAAAAAAACAAACAAACAAGCAGACAAACATGTGCCAGCATAAACATAACCTCCTTGTTGGAGGTAGTGAACAGGACAGTGGATTGAGTAGGAATGGGGAAAGAGAGAGTGAAATGAGGGAATGATACACAGAAAGGAGCCACAAGCTGGAAGAAAGAAATAAATGCCTTCAGGTTCACAGCAGTAACCTGAACTCCTCAAAAAATAAGTTTAAGAACATTATTTGGATTCATTATTTGTCCTGCATTCTGCCATTGTCTTTATTGTTTTCAGGGTTCACACATGCAGTTTAGACTGGAGATTTGGCAATGTTGTCATCATTTCTGAAGCTTCTGTATTCATTGTCCACAGGAATACAAATACAAGGCCGATGTTTTCAGATTTATCCACTCTGAAACCCATTTTCAAGAATGTGCTAATACACCTGCATTCATCTCTGAGTGGACAGCTGCTGGCCCTGTGAAGAGGGGAGAGGGTCCTGATGCTGCAGACTTTTTGTCTTGTGTACAGAAGTGGACCATCACTCAGAGGGGCATATTTAGCACAGATTAGGCTCTGCAAACTACAAAAAATATGTCTACCCATTTTATTTGACATGTCCTAAGTTGGTTTTTTTGGCTAATGTATTTTGTATTTTATTCAGAAAACCATTTGCTCTGGTCTCGTTATCTCATGCTGCTGATTTTACTTCAGCCAAGTAGATTATGTTTTCACAAGCATTTGTTTGTTTGTCTGTTGGTTTGTTTGAAAGACTACGCAAAAACTACAAGACAGATTTTGATGAAATTTTCAGATGTTGGTAATGGCCCAACTTAAAAATGATTAGATGTTGGTTGTGATCCAGATAACTGGGATTAGCAAACAATGGTTTTTGCTCTTTAAGTGTCTAATGATATCAACATGTTAGGCTAGGTGAGGGTTTTAAGGGTAAATGAATCATTTGATGATGGCAACTTTATCACAGAGCTATTGCTATTGATCTGCAGACTATTTGTCTTGTGCACAGAAGTGGACTATCACACAGAGGGGTATGTAAAACACCAAGTGCTTTGTTCCTTGCATATTAAGAACAGATTTGACTCTGCAAACAACAAATAAAATATTTCTACCCATTTTATTTGACATGCCCTAAGCTTTTTTTGGCGAATGTATTTTGTATTTTACTCAGAAAACCGTTTGCTCTCTGGTCTCGTTATCTCATGCTGCTGATTTTTACTTCTGCCATTATGTTTTCACAGGCATTTGTTTGTCTGTTGGTTTGTTTGAAAGGCTACGCAAAAACTACAAGACAGATTTTGATGAAATTTTCAGATGTTGGTAATGGCCCAAAAAATAATTAGATGTTGGTTGTGATCCAGATAACTGGGATTAGCTAATAATGGTTTTTGCTTAATAACTGTCTCATGCAGGGGTGGGCAACTTTCATTACCAATAGGCCCACATAAAACCATTTTCCCAGTCTGAGGGCCGCATTATTTCAAATCTTTGGAAATTCTCCTGAGGAAAAAGGATGTTGGATAAATACCATAAGAGAATATCAATTAATCCTAAAATTAGCATGCCAATATTCATGGTTACATGACAAATAAAAGTTATTGTACATAATTAAATGAACTTGACACAGAATTCAAGCAAATGTAGCCAAAATATGTGGAATTAAAGCTGACAAAGCTTTTTTCAAATCAATGAAATGATGAGTGTTCCCAAATTTTTAAAGCTCAAAGATTTTACTGCTGCAATATTTTGATTATAGTCTTGAGTAATACTTGATATAGTGTTCCAATGCTTCATGAAAGAGATTTAGAGACAATATAATAGCAAAGTAGGCCATAAATAACTTACAAAGCCAACAAATATAAATATCAATCAAGATTATATAGAATTATTTTGATTAGATATTTGAGTTTTCTTCATATTTACAATTGCTGATTTGAAAATGACTGGCGGGCCACATTTAGTGAGGCAAAAGGCCGTACGTGGACTCCAGTTGCCAGTTGCCTACCCCTGGTCTAATGATATCAACATGTTAGGCTAGGTGAGGGTTTTAGGGTAAATGAATGAAGATAAAGATGACGGCAACTTTATCACAGAGCTAATGCTAATACACGTCTATTAGCAATAGCTCTGTGATAAAGTTGTCTTACTCATAGATTCTCATTCATTCAGGTCATTGTTTGTCATTGAAGATTCAAAATCAAGGTGTTTCACTTCTCATTTGGAACTTAAGTTCTTTGTAACTGAAGAAGCTTCTTGGATGAGAAGTACAGTTTTTCGCAGTTCTTAACACACAACAATCGATAATTTGGCACAGTTTGCAAAACTCTCACTTCATGTACCAATTGCTCGGCCCAATTTGCCACATCTAAACTAACACTCCCTTACCTGCATTAGACTCTGACTTTCCTTCTTTACACTCTGATGTCAATTACACATCACCTTGTTGTCAAAGCTGTACACACAATGGTCAGTTGTTGCACATACATCCCAACTGAAATCTCAAAGCATCAACCCACAACACACAACCATGCAAATCTCTAAACACCCAGGTCTGGTGAGCAATTTTCAATCAGGAGAACTGCAGCATAAAAGGGCCTTGAGCTTCTGCTTTGTTTGGTGAGCACTGAACAATGGACAACGACAACCAACGACATACATTTTCTTTAGAAATGCCTGTGCACTGAAACACTGTAACTAAAACAATGATTTGCTGCATACTTGTGTGATATTTCATGTTTGAAGAAGTGGGCCTACACAGACATTTTCCCAAAGGAAGTCATTACCAATCACATTGTGTGTTGCATTTCTATTATTGGGTTTTCAATTTTGCACTTCAGTGTGCTGTGAATGCTTGGTAGTGTGCAGCAAATGCTGAGCTGTGTGTATCAATTGACTGGTAAGTGTGTGTCATTGGAGAATGTGGTTGTGTGTACCAAATGAAAACACGAGTTCCATTTTGTGTACAGTTAAGAGATTTGATGGCAAAGAGTCATCTTGAAAAGGGAGTGTCAGGTTTAGCATTTTGTGTGTGAGGTTTTCAGGTTTGTGTGTACAATTTGAAGGAATCCATTAGTGTTTTGAGAAACGTGTGTTAAGAACTGTGAAAAACTGTAAAACGTCTTCCCAGAACTCAACACTGTCCACTTGTCTTGTTCTTCAATCTTCAAAATTTTGCCTATAGATGTAACAGCAGTTTGTGAGCTACCTCGGCGAAGGTTTGCTCTCTTTTTAGTGCTATCTAGTCAATAATGGCATGGCTCCCCTTACCATGAATTAAATAAATACTTTTAAATGTGTATAGTGATGAAAGCAGATGAGCCTGATGTTATTCTCTTCATGAGGAGGGGTTGTTTTGTTATTGTTGAATCGGTTATTTTAAAGTGTGTGTTGATTCAAACTGAGCTTTCCACCGGACAGAATATGTGTGTGAGTGTGTCTCTGTGTGTTTGTCCTCCAAGCCTTGGGAGTGTGTTTACTCTGCCTTTTGTTTACCGCTCCTCTGTTTGTGCTGCAGTTAATATTGGACAGCCGTTAGATTTAAGGGGCTCTGGGACCTCCGCCTCCCCCTCACACAGTTAACCAAACGTGCTCGGGGAGAGAGGAGACCAGGCCTGAGAGTCACCCAGAGGAGACGGAAGAGTGACCCCCACATCAGTCTGAGAGCCTCTGAGCAGAGAGCTTTGACATGCAGCGTGCTTACTGAGGATTAACAACGTCCTCCCACTCACATATCAACCCCTCTTCATCATGGGAACAGGAGTGAGCCAGAGAGCGGCAGGAGAGCTGATCATCCTCTGTGAGGCTTCAGCCTTCAGATCTAATCGATCAGGCAGACAAATAGCACAGGAATTCTGCCCCCTTTGAAGAGAGCGTCCAAAGGGTAGATTGGTACACATGTGATGAGCGCGCTCGATGACAACAGAGCTCAGAGATAAGCTGTTCTGAGAGACAAACACAGACCAGAGCAAATAAATAAAACCACATGTCAAAAATATTTATTCTGACTGTTAATGTGATGCACAGAGAGGCTAATACTGGAACCATGCTGGTTAGACACAGAATTAAAAAAATCTAATCAGAGCTTTTGAAGCTTTTAAGCAATTACCTGGTCATCAAAATAAATCAACGCAATAATAGGGAAGAAATTCTGAATAAAAAACAAAATGTCTCTCAAATTAATTGACTATGCCCTGTTTTTACTGATTGATGCATTTTTCAGGCTGCCATAATATTGGGAACACATTTTCAAATTAATGTCTTGTTTTAGAATAATGTATGCAAACAATTAGGCCTGAAATGCTTTAAAAGTGTTAAAAAATCTGCTGATGCTGCCAGCAAGATTTCTTTGATTAAAATTTTGTGGAAACATAACTAACTAATTAATTGTGTCAGGAGGTCAAGTTATTGCCGGTGTCTGTTTTTACCTCCCCCAAGGAGGTTATGTTTTCAGGAGAGTTTGTTTGTCCGTCCGTCCATCTGTGAACAAAATAACTCAAAAAGTAATGGATGGATTTGGACGAAATTTTCAGGAAATGTTCAGCATGGGAAAAGGAAGAACTGAGTCGATTTTGGTGTTGATCTGGATCACTGTCTGGCCGCCATGACAAAAAATGTGATTTTTGTGAATAACTACTGAACTAAAATAGATATCATTATGAATCCAATTATCAATGGTATGTTTTCATGGTCAAGAACTAATATTTATGCTAAAAAAATCACAATACGGGTGAGGACTGTGGCGCTGGCAGAGGTCTGCACTCTCCGAGTACTTTTCTAGTTTTGTTAAGTTTGTTAGTTTGTTTCTCTTTTAGCAACATAACTCAAAAAAGTTATGGATGGATTTTGATTAAATTTTCAGGAAATGTCTGGATTGGTTCAAGGAACAAATGATTCGATTTTGGGAGTGATCCAGATCACCTTCTGGATCCACCATGACGAAAATGTGATTTTCAATGAATAACTACTGAACTAAAATAGATATCATTATGAATCCAATTTCTAATGGTATGTTTTCATGGTCAAGGAATCTAAATATTTCGATGAAATAAAGGTAGGACAAATATTTAAGGTGAAAATCACAATTAGGTTGAGGACTGTGGCGTTGGCGGAGGTCTGCGCTCTCCGATGCTTTTGCAGCTCTGTTTTGTTTTTACTGGATTAGATTGAGATTTTGGGTCAAAGTGGGTTATTAATGTAACAAAATATATAAGCAACAAATGAGACAAACTCACTCTTTTGTGGTTGCAAGTTTGTACTTTCTTGCTTTTAAGATTTTTTTATTTTGTTTGTTTGTTTGTTTGGCTATTAAGTAGAGAGAGATTGTGTTAGATAGACCTTAAAATACAGACCAGGGCAAATGAAATAAAAGCACATGCCAAAAACTCTTATTCTAACTGGTCATGTGATGCACAGAGATGCTAATACTGGATTGATGCTGGTTTGATGCAGGAATTAAAAATCAAATCATTTTCTTTTAGCTTATAAGGCAATTTTCTGGTCATCGAAATACATCAACACAATAATAAGGAAGACATTTTGAAAAAAAGCTTGCAAAAAAAGAAAACTGTCTCCAAAACAAGGTGACAGTGTGCCTTGTTTTTACTGTTAGATGTATTTTCAGGTTGCCGTAACATGCATTCAAATGTATTTCTTATTTTAAAATAAAGCATGTAAACAATTAAGCCAGTTAATTTTGGCCCAACTTCAAAATGATTTGATTCTTTTGTGATCCAGTTATCCACTATTGGTAAATGATTGTTGTTACTCAATAACTGTCAAACTCAGTGCTACGTGTGGGCTTTTAGGGTCAAGGAATCATATTATGATGCTTTCTAGTTTTGCAAAAAAAAAAAAAACTAGGGCAAATAGTATATTGAGTATTATGGGACGTGAAAAACCTAAAAAACACTCTTTTGTCTTAATGATATCAATGAAAATATAATCATTTTTGATAAATTGCCATATTATTCACTCAAGAAAAGCTTTGTAGGTATGGAGTCTTTTACAGTTAAACCCTCCAGGAATTTATCAACAGACATTTGATAATAATAATAATAATATCAACTGATAATAATATCAACTGAAATTGTGTTTTATATAGTTGGAAAGCCTGATTAGTCACTTTCATGTTTAAGGACAACATGCAATGATGATTGCAGATGGTCTCCTGGTCATAGTGGCAGCATTATTTGGTGTCAGCCCTGGTACCATTTCCAAACCAAGGGCCAAAGTCTGTGACACTGGAGAAGACAAAGACAGACAATGGGGTGGGCATCCCAGGAAGACAACACACCAAGAAGACCACTGCCTCACCCTTGCCATGTTTCAACGAGAAACTGTAGGATTTCTTTCATAGTGTAAGAGGGGATTTAATCCACATTTTTGCAGAGTGCTCCCTACATGTTTAGTTGTGCTGCTTATTCCACTAATGCCTGATCCTTATGAGTTGTACCTTGTTGTAAAGGTGACATATTAGGCTTTCCAATGATGTAAAATACAATAACAAATCAACCCACATAAATGAATAAAATACCTTCTGTAAATGCTCAACCCATTGCCAAAATAAATGGCGGTCTGAAGTTATTCCTGGTTAATGAGCTGAGTGTGTCACGTCCTAACATATGTGTCAAAACAAAGCATCAGCCTCCTCCAACTGTCTCTGACCTCTGAGGAGCAGCAGTGGAGTCGAGTGCAGGCTGCGGGGCTGAGAGTGACGCTAAATGATGGAGACAGTGACTGAGAGAGAGTAAATGTCAACATGGATCTTCTGGAGGTGTCACACAGTTGGACAGATAGTTGGACACACACAATGATCTGACATTAAGGGCTCGCCCCCTGGGACAAAAATGTCACCAAAGAAGAAGAGGAGGGGAAAATCGAGGCATATTCACACCAAGCAATATTTAACTCTAAAGCATGCACAAGAGGGTTTTTCTGCACAAACTTTTGGAACCAAGATTTCTGAAAACCAGTGCACTTAAAAGTTTGTTAATGAGTTTAAAACAAAGACACTTTACTCTGTGTTTCAAACCCAAGAAGACGAATAGATGGCACAGTTAAACCCATCAGTCCTGACTCACTCACAGAAGAAGTCTGGAGATAAATCCAGCACATCATAAATCCTGTTTAGAGCTTCACGTCCATGCAGCCAACTCATCTCTTTATCAGAGAGCTGCTGTCTGCGGCTTCAGCTCGATAATGTCCGTCACTGTTTACTGAGCTCTGCTGAAACTCACACTGACATCAGTGATGTTTAGGAGCATGTGTGAGTAATAGTGGTGTGCAGGTTTTGGCAGTCATGACTAAGAGCGCAGGTTTTAAAATGGTTAATCATCTTCAAGTGTTCATACAAACCATTAACAAAGGCCTCATCTTTGTGATTAGCTTATTATCTAATGTTCTGTCAGAAGTCAATCAACCCATCAATCATCGTTGTATCATGGGGTCCTTCATTTATCTGTATATCAGGGGTGTCAAACTTTATCACAGACGAGGCCGACATTTAGAAAGTAGTTGAAGATATTGGTCAAACAGGTTCAACATTTACTGAATAATGTAAAACTGACCATGTTTTCATCAGAAATATTCATTTTCACTGTAAAAGCACTGACCAGTACAATCATCTGCTGATCATCAGTGATATTAAAGCAGTGGGGGAGGGGTGGATACACAGGCCCTGCATGGTGCTTGCAGTGCATTGTGGGACTTGTACTATCAGTGGTGGGAGTGCTCTTCAGATAAGTTATTGATAGTAGACATTAAAAAAATAACTTGAGGGGTGTTCTTTTTTCCCGGGCCAGTTTTAGCCTGCTGGCCTTAAAGGTATGGTCTACGATTAGGAAGCTTGGTACATCTTAATAACACCGTTTATAAGGCCGTTATGGTCCTATGGTCCGATCTACGTAATATAAAGACCAAAAAGAATGAAAAAAATCCATTCAGTATATCTGCTGCAAAGCGGCATGATAGTTGACCTATCAGTGGTATGGATTGGTCCGTGAGTCCATCCAATCCCCTGTCTCCCCTGCTCTGCCCCGTCCCACCTCCTCCCCACTGCTTCTGTTACCCTCCACATCGAAGGGAAGGAAACGTAAAAGTTTTGAGGAAAAGGCTGAAGTAAGGAAGAAATATATATATATGTATATATATATATAGATATATATATACATACATATATATATATATATATATATATATATATATATATATGTACATTTATACATATACATACATATATACATATATATATATATATATACATATACATATATATATACATATATATACATATATGTATATATATATATATATATATATATATATATATATATATATATAGATATATATATATATATATATATATAAATATATATATATAAATATATATATATATATACTATTAGGAGGCGATATGAGCTGGGGGGCGGGATCTTGGAACACGGAGGGGAGGGGTGAGTGAAGGGGGGGCAGGCTGCGTTTTTCAAATCTGTCTCAACAGCCAAACTGGTTTTCAGATCGTAGACCCTAGCTTTAAGTTTGACGCGTCTGCTATACATCCTTCACTATTTAAATACTTAATATTAAAATCATATATTAAAACATTAAAATGTATAGAAATAAATAGTGAGTTACACATTCTTTAACTAACTCAGAGTAATAAAAATAGTTTGTGATCAGTTTAGTCTTCATTCATTTAGTGGTAGAGCACATTAGGAGATAGGAGGTTTCCGCCTGACAACAATAAAAATTCAGTGCTAAAGTTCAACTGAAATAATTGAATTCACAGATTCATCTCAAAATACAACAATGAAAAAAAAAACAAAAATGATAGTTAACAGAAATTTTAACTAAAAGGAAAATGACTTTTAATGCAGATGTCTCTGTGTATTATGAGAACTCCACTTGGCTCAGATTTTCTACACATGATTCTTTATGCTTTAATATATTTATAATTAAAAATGAGTCTGAGGCTGCATTGAATGAGGTGACAGTCTGCATGTGGCCCCCGTGCAGCCTTGTACCCATCACTGGTCTATGCTCTGCAGTGGACATGCTACTGTGAGCCTATGGGCTTACACTGTTGTTGGAGCAATGGTGGGACCTCACAACTGTAAGTCTTTTTTTTTTTTTTTTTTACCAAGAACAAGCGATTTTAGGCAGCTCCTATGGCAAAGAGAGGGAAAGGGCGAGATCCTGATGCCTCAGACCTTTTTGTCTTGTTCATAGAAGTGCTCTATCACACAGAGATGAGGTGTTAAATACACTAAAGGTCAAACAAACTAAAAAAACACCATATTGGCCCTTTAAAATACATGAAATAGTTGTGCATTCATAACCAATGAGTAACTAAGTTCTAGTTAATCTACTTTATTAGTTGCCAAAGTAACAAGGTAATGAACAACTGACTTCAGTGTCTACTACAGAACCATGTAGAGCAGGGGTGGGCAAGTGGCAGCCCGGGGGCCAAGTGCGGCCCTTCACGTCACTAAATGTGGCCCGCCATTCATTCCCAAAAACCAGCAGTTGTAAATAAGAAGAAAACTCAGATTTCCAATAGAAGATCTAGACTGATATTTTTATTGGCTTATGTAAGTTGACTATGACCTTACTTTGCTATAGTAGTGTCTCTAAATCTCTTTTATGAAGGCTTTGAAAAGTATATCAAGTATTACTCAATACTATAATGTATAATGGCAGCAGCAAAATATCTGAGCTTTAAATATTTAAATAACACATCATTTCATTGATTTGAAAATAGCTTCATTCATTCATTCATTTAATTCCATGTATGTTAGCTAAACTTGCTTGAATTCTTTGTCAAGTTAATTTGATTATGCATAATAACTGGTAATATATGAATATTGGTATTCTAATTTTGTGACAAATTTATTTCCTCATAAGTTGTTTATCCAACATTCTTTTTCCTCATTGAGAGTTTCTAAAATTTGTAACAATGTGGCCCTCAGGCTGGGAAAAAATGGTTTTATGTGGCCCTCTTGGTAATAAAAGTTGCCCACCCCTGATGTAGAGCCTCAGAGGAGCAAACTGATTTATTTTAGGGTATATGAGTATTTGAATAAATACACTGATCAGGCTTTTGCTGCTCGTACTTTTCTAACATACCCCTCCCCACCAAAACCCACCCCTTAAGGATTTTATCAAAATGAGAAATGGTAAAACTTGTTCAAGGTCGGTCTCCAGGGGGGAAGTATTTAGAAAGTCTACTGTTGCACTAAAAGTTTTATCTATTGAAGATTACTCAGGCTGGAATAATTGCCTGTGGCTACCAGTGAGGTCCAGTATTTGTTTCTTTTAAAAGGCAGCTTAAAGCATCGCAAGATAAAAAAAAATTAAACAAAAGCAAAAGACAGACAGTCTTCTATATCTGAAACTTTTAGTACAAATGTGATAGAAATTCCCTTGTAAGCACTTTAAAATGGCACTGTAGGGTAGGTTTCACTCTGTTTAATTGCAGCTGTAGCTGTTATTGTTGTTGCTGTTGTACTTTTGTACATCTGTAAAAGTGGTTCTAGGTGGGGGGGGGTTTAAGACTGGGACTAAGGATGGTAATTAGCATTATGCTAAAACCGGCAAATCATGTGTGAACTCCCACGATATTACATTTGTTTAAATGCACTGTCCTATCCAAATAACTGTAATAAAAACAGATGACATTGCAAAATTATTTCTTTCTCCCCTAAACAACCATCCAACAAAAGGCTGGTGTTTTGATTTTTAAAACTAAAAGTTGTACTCAAAACATTTCACAGAGAGTTTCCAACCAACTTTATTCCACTAAAGAAGTTCATTCATCATTCACCTCACCAATTTGTTTATGTTACGTCTACCTGAATTCAACATTTTTCTGTGAGAACTGTTTAAAAACCCAAACTATAGACCATAACCTGTTACGACATGCAGCACACTGCAAGAGAATGACATGAGATATCCAGAGTTTGCTTAATAAACCCAAGCAGATAATATTCTTTATATGCAACACCACATGCTGTAGTCAATCAAAAGTTAAACAATGAACATTTTTCTCTGTTAGACTTCAGCTAAGAGCAGAAGGTTTGGACTCACCGTTGATGAGGCTTCACTGATCGTTCTGATGTCCTCTCACTTTATCGGACTGTCCAACTTTTTGCAATGTTGGCTCCAGCCCAGCCTCCATCCAACACTCTCAAATACACACACACTTATACTCACACTTACACACAGACACACACATGCAGAGTAAACAGAGAAACGAGACAGTTGCTCTTGTGTTGGAGCTTGAACCTGACCAAAGATCCTCTTTCCCCGTAAATGTTCTCTTGCAGGACAAAGTCTGTGATGGGCAAACTTTTTACGGGAAAAACATAAATAAAGTAGTGTTTACAGGCCCTCGTGAGGGACATCCCACAACTGAGAACAACACAAGGGCAGAGGTGAATCAAGAAGAAGAGCTGGGGGGTATTTTGAGTAGAACTATTCAGTCCTTAATGGTGCAGGTGCACGTTTTGATAGTAAGTTAAACTGGCGTCTCCAAAACGCATTCAGCTCATCTTTGAATCAGAGTGGGCACAAGTACAAAGCTTAATGTAGGGATGTGTGTGATATTAGAGTTTTGTAGAGCTCTTACAGTATACACCAATATTTCCAAATTCAATATCACTGATCAATACCAATATTTTGTTTTAAGAGCTCAAAGTTTCTCCTAAACAAAACCACCTTTTCTGGCGGCTGTCAATTATTCTTTTAATTTTAATTCTTTTATTTTCTTTTAATAAGTCTAATAAATTACACTAAGATTTATAGCAGTAAACATTCAGTGATGAGACAAACTACTATAGAACATAGTACATTTTGCCAATTTAACATAAAAAATATGGGATTTTTAAGGACAATTAGTTAACGTACACCAAAATTCTCATATCTGCCAACACAGGTGATCCACTTTTTTAGGTTTTTATCTGCTGATGCTGATATTGGTCTGATAAAATCATGCATCCCTACGTTAAAGACGCTCCTGAAATTCTTTCAAAGATACTACATCTACTAACCTTGCAGTGCAGCTGAATCACTGTCTACAGTCAGGCAGTTCCATCTTACCAAGCTCCAATATACAACCATTGTGCATGGCCCAAAGCAGCCATGGCCTCAGTCAGAGGCAGGAAGGGGTGGGGGCTACGCGCAAGACGACAGCAGTTAAATGACTGCTAATACAGAGATTAGCATAGATGCTAAAGGCTTTAGCAGCAGTTTTATTTGATCTGAACTATATTCATTTATTAAATGAAAATTTAAAAAAACATAACTTAAAGCATTTCTTGATGAAGGGGTTATTTTCACATTAATTAGTGTATGTTTTGACGAGTTTTTCTATGAAGTGGCTTACATTTTTATGCCCCTGCGGCAACACTGACTGCATTATCTGATGGGACGGTAATGAATGTGATTGACAGAATCATCCAATCACAGGTCAGATATGCCTTTGAGAATTGGGAATTCTGCCCAAGGCCAAACACTTTTTATGGGATGTTGCCCAAACGGTTGAGTGAAATGCACTGAATTCTCCATCTGGTGCTTCAGGTTATCAAGTGGCACCAAATAGTTTTTAATTATCAGAAAACTGCAATAGTGATAGATACTATACTAGTGTCTAATATTGGCAATACTGGCAATGTGCAATTTTAGGTTGTTTGTTTTATCAGACTGTGGAGACTTGTAAGCAGCAGGCTAGTCCAAAACAAATTTCCCTAGGGGGACAATAAAATATATCTCATCTTATCGTATCGTATCGTATCGTATCGTATCGTATCGTATCGTATCGTAGACACCATGGTTATATTTCTCTTTACTCCTCTATCTTTTCTTAAGCCATTGCACATATGATTGATCTAACACAACCACTCATGGTAACACTCAGTGTTAAGAGCTGATTTCTGGCACTTCAGTGCTACATAAGCTGTGCTAAATTGATATTTTCTTCAAATTTTGTTAAGAGCTTAAAAAGTAAAAATAAGGAAATGAAACTAACCTGACATTTGATGATTTTGAGTTTTTTTGAAAATGCTTCACAAGGACAAACATGAGACCTAATTACCTTGACTTTTGACCCATGAAACCAGTTTGTCCCTGAACATTTGAGCAAAAATTTGTCTAAATCCGATTTAGCCCTTGTGGAGGCACAGCTATGCAGAAAACATATGAATACTTAAGTAGTCGTAAATATTAGCAGCATGTAAGTGTGTGTCATATTTCGAGCTCGGGGCCTTTTGTCTGCAAATGAAAATGAAGTTTGGACCCCTCAGTCCCACAGCCTCCCTCCCAGCCTGCTCATAGAAATCATCTCATTAAGAAATTCCCGGTATGGAGTGTTTATAAACAGCTTCTCGTTCATCCCTAGTGATGGATGGATGCTCCCTATCGCTGGCTCTTCCTGCTCACTCCCCACAGCCTGCTCTCCACAAATGCGTTGCCACTGTTTCACAACCACACACACACTTACTGAACCCCCGATACTTTCTGTGCTGACCCTGCTGCCTCTGTGTGTGGGCCCTTACAGTCTGGAGTGTGTGTGGTGTGATTGCATTATGTTTGATTGTGAGGCAGTGTGTGTGTATGTGTGTGTGTGTGTGTGTTACGGATATAAAAAGGGAGGAGGGTGAAGGAGAGAGGCCAGAGTGAATCTGCTAATGAAGAAAAACAACATGACTGTCAAGGCCTCCCGGGAGCAGGTCAAACACAGTCATGGGTCTGGGGTCAGGAAGGGCAGGGGGTCAAACGTCAACATCAGGGCCAAGAGCAGGCCTCGACCTCTGCTGGGCTAAAAAGTAAAAATGATCAGGGAGGAAGAGCTTCAGGATTTATCTTTGGACAAGGAGAAATTTTACAAAAAAAAAAACACATAACCCAGAACTATTTACCAAAAGTGTTACATCACAAGTGGTTAGTGTTTGAATTCATATCAAACAAATTTATGGGTTAAGGTTATAAAGGGGCCAACTGGTGACAATAAAACCATCCCAGAATGAAACCTGACACACAAGATGGACCAGATGGACATGTTTCACATGCAACATCCCGTAGAAACTTTTTGGAAATTTGCAGAGCCTTTCAAAAGCATATCTGTCAGCTGATTGGATGATGGTTCCATCAATCACATCCATTACAGGCCAATCAGGTAATGTAGAAGGTAGGTGCTACTGCTGGGATATAAAGTACAAAATGTGAGCCCAAAAGCTCTCTCCAAAACATGTCAGAAATGGAGCAAAACACTTTTTTTTCTACTGGGAAATGCTCTTACTGTTATTTGTAAGGCTGTCACTTTAGTGCATTGATTAGATTAATTAATTACACCGCAAATTAATGCGATATAAAATTAATCACAAGATTAATCATAGCACACAAACATTTTAATATTGGCCAGCTGGAGGACCCATACATGGCAGTGGCACGTCACTTCACACATGTGTCTCTAGTCAAACCAAACAAAGCCCAGGTGACAACAGGAATGGCATATTTAAGACTTAGTCTTATTTTATTTTTGAATTTATTTATCTATATTTGTACTACACTCTTTAATAATGCATCAGGCCTAATTGGTTTGCTGGATGTCCTCCACCTTTTTCTTATTTTGAATTTGATTTATGAAACACACTTAAAGTGTAATTTGAGTTGCCTGATTGAGCTTAGAATTTTCTGGACAAGTTGCCCTGACTTTGGTTTTATTTAGTCACCAATAAAAATGTGGATTTACAAATCTTCACTTCTTAGTGTATTCATTTGATTAGTCATCCACTCCAATTTAATAACATCCTAGAATTCAAATTCTTTCTTTGGGTACTTTAAGCAGATATAAGGTTAAAATGCGATTAATTAGATTAATTAAATTAATTATAAATCTGATAATGAATGAGATTATTTTTTTTAATCGTCTGACAGAACTGATAAATATACACAAAAAAAGATCTAATTAAAACTAGTTATGAAAATATCTAAATAGAAGTAAAATAAAATAAAAATATACTGCTACAGGCTGGCTACTGCTCCTTCCCATCCTCTGTCTTCTTTTAGGAAATAATAATAAATTGGTAAAGACAGTAAGACTATTTCAATCAGGAGAGACCAAAATTGAATGAACAAGTATTTATTATAGTCAGATAGGAATGAAAATGTGCAGAGTCTCTGGTTAGTATCTCTTTTGGTGCTTAGACTCCATCGCGCTGTCTTGGTGTACTTCAGGGGTACTGAGGGCGAATGACAGATAGGACACCCCCCATGGAGTCCAGGCACTGGTGGTGCTGAGGAATACAGGAGAATGAGCTGTAGACTTCTGCAGCTGGGACCCTGATGCGATCTCAGGTGCTGCTGAGGTGAAGAGCCAGTATCCTGAGGAGTTGGACCTGGGCACTGGTGAGATGAATGGAGGTGCCTGGGGTGGAGGAGGGTTGGCGAGATCATCTCATGACGCCATCGCACTGACTGTGAAGAAGCAAAGACATGGTTTAAAATAAGGCTCCTCCAGAATGATTGGTCAAGCAGTTGAGTGTGGCTGGTTCTGATTGGCTCAGTGGTTGAGTGAGAGCCGGCCCCTCATCAGCTGAGATTTGGATCACCTGAGCAGGTAGGCAGATTGAAGCATGAAAGAGGAGAGTGAGTGAGCATACAGATCTTCCTGACTGAACTTCATAAGCTTCATTACAGCACTTTATTTAAATGACCCTTTGTGATGTTTGTCTTATTTAGTTATCTTCATATTCTTTTCTTATTTTGAGGTTGTTTTTGACATCATTATATAATGGTTGCATGTGAGGTATTATCTGTTTTTAAACTGTCAATCTGTGACTGTGAAAGGAATTTGTTGACTGGATGTATTGTCATAGAAAAATGTCAAATAACTTTTTTTATTTCAAACATCATTTCTCCATGATTTTCACTGATTGAAGCTGAAAATTAAAAATGGCAAAACAGGATCAAATTCCTTCCATAGACCATTAGCTGATGATCATTCATTTTGACAGAATAAACTGGGAGGCCAAAACATTTATTTTTGGATGATTCCCTGTCTAATTAAATAAACTTAATATTTTTATTCAAATAACAGCTTATAATACATGTTTTATTCTGTTATAGATAAAATGCTCTTTTGTGATGTAAACCTTTCTATTATATGATAGTCAATTTTGGATTTTTTCCAGGGAGACTGCATGTCTCATTTTCTTTTGTGTGCATTATTTTCTCGAAACTGGTTGATTTATATTTTATTGAACATATGGGTGAAAAGTTAAATTCCTCTGTATTAATGAAATTGTAAATTAAAAACAGAGTAGGCTGCAAACTGATGAAAGATCTTTTTGATAATTGGCTCAATGATTAGTCATTTTACCATGAATGAATGTTTTATTTCAAACCCAAAATCGAAAACATACACATGTATATCTCCATACAAATCCAACAAAAATAAAATACAAAAGGTAAGCAAAGGCAAATAGCAATTACAGCATTTTTTCTTCTGTCAATATTTGCAAGAAATTATGACCGATTCAGTTCGAAAAGGGTGGAGGAAGAAGTCGCATTATTATCTGGTCCAACCCTTTTTTCATTTTAAAGATGTCTTACTTAAATTCACGCTGAAGCTTCTTCAGGTCATAGCCATCAAAATTTTTAGCAACAAAAGTAACAGCAAGCTCAGACAAATAATAGCAATAACAACACATTTCAAAACAAAGACAATAATGACACATTACTGGATACACATACCCCTGGTGTCACTGATTTTCTCGTTGTTTTTCCATTCTGTATCTGTTTAATATGTCAACTTTAAACATGAATTTAAACCTACCTATTGTTTTACATAATTTCAGTTCATCACTGTAGCTGCTCCATACAGTAACTCCTTTAACTGAGACACAGTCAAGTTTCATATTTGTTCTTACTGGTTGTTTTTTGAACATAAAATTTCCTTGAAGATGATGTTTGTCATCTCTCAGTTGAAAAAACCTTTGGATTCTGTTTGGTAGCATATGATTTTTAACTTTAAACATAATTTGGATAGTTTTATAATCAACCAGGTCCTTAAATTTTAATGTCTTAAGTTCAATGAAGAGCTGGTTTGTTGGTTCTCTGTATGTGGTTTTGTTTATGATTCGTATTGCTCTTTTCTCTAGTATGAAGATTGGCTTTGTGTTTGTTTTGTATGTGTTCCCCCACACCTCAACACAGTAATTCATGTATGGGAGTATGAAGGAGCAGTACAAAATGTACAACCAAAATTTATTTAGGAAATATTGGACTTTATATAAAATTGCAAGTGACTTTGATATTTTTCCTTCGATGTAGTTAATGTGTGATTTCCAACTCAGATCATTATAATCTTCTGCTGTTTTGAAATATTTGAGATCTCCTCTGACATAAAATTAAGTGATTTCTTGATTTCTTCAACTTCATCTTCTGTAATTGTGCTCACCTTCTTTTGCCCAAACTCACCCACTGCTGCTGCTGCGGTAGTGGCCTGGTGGCTGCGGCTGCTGCTGCTATGGCTGCTGCTGCTGTAGTGGCCTGGTGGCGGTGGCTGCTGCTACTACCGATGCTGCTGCTGTAGTGGCCTGGTGGCGGTGGCTGCTGCTGCTACTGCTGCTGCTGCTGCTGCTGTAGTGGCCTGGTGGCTGTGGCTGCTGCTGCTTCTGCTGTTGCTGCTGTAGTGGCCTGGTGGCTGTGGCTGCTGCTGCTGCTGCTGCTGCTGTAGTGGCCTGGTGGCTGTGGCTCCTGCTGCTGTAGTGGCCTGGTAACTGTGGCTCCTGCTGCTGTTGCTGTAGTGGCCTGGTGGCTGCTGCTGCTACTGCTGCTGCTGCTGCTGTAGTGGCCTGGTGGCTGTGGCTCCTGCGTCTACTGCTGCTGCTGCTGTAGTGGCCTGGTGGCTGTGGCTCCTGCTGCTATGGCTGCTGCTGCTGTAGTGGCCTGGTGGCTGTGGCTCCTGCTGCTACTGCTGTTGTGGCCTGGTGGCTGTGGCTCCTGCTGCTTTAGTGGCCTGGTGGCTGTGGCTGCTGCTGCTGTACTGGCGTGGTGGCTGTGGCTCCTGCTACTGCTGCTGTAGTGGCCTGGTGGCTGTGGCTGCTGCTGTAGTGGCCTGGTGGCTGTGAATGCTGCTGTAGTGGCCTGGTGGCTGTGGCTGCTGCTGCTGCTGTAGTGGCCTGGTGGCTGTGGCTGCTGCTGTAGTGGCCTGGTGGCTGTGAATGCTGCTGTAGTGGCCTGGTGGCTGTGGCTGCTGCTGCTACTGCTGTAGTGGCCTGGTGGCTGTGGCTGCTGCTGCTACTGCTGCTGCTGCTGTAGTGGCCTGGTGGCTGTGGCTCCTGCTGCTGCTGCTGCTATAGTGGCCTGGTGGCTGTGGCTCCTGCTGCTGCTGCTGTAGTGGCCTGGTGGCTGTGGCTCCTGCTGCTACTGCTGCTGCTGCTGTAGTGGCCTGGTGGCTGTGGCTCCTGCTGCTGCTGCTATAGTGGCCTGGTGGCTGTGGCTCCTGCTGCTGCTGCTGTAGTGGCCTGGTGGCTGTGGCTTCTGCTGCTGCTGCTGCTGCTGCTATAGTGGCCTGGTGGCTGTGGCTCCTGCTGCTGCTGCTGCTGTAGTGGCCTGGTGGCTGTGGCTCGTGCTGCTATGGCTGCTGCTGCTGTAGTGGCCTGGTGGCTGTGGCTCCTGCTGCTGCTGTAGTGGCCTGGTGGCTGTGGCTCCTGCTGCTACTGCTGTAGTGGCATGGTGGCTGTGGCTGCTGCTGCAGTGGCCTGGTGGCTGTGGCTCCTGCGGCTACTGCTGTTGCTGCTGTTGTGGCCTGGTGGCTGTGGCTCCTGCTGCTACTGCTGCTGCTGCTGCAGTGGCCTGGTGGCTGTGGCTCCTGCGGCTACTGCTGCTGCTGCTGTTGTGGCCTGGTGGCTGTGGCTCCTGCTGCTACTGTCGCTGCTGTTGTAGTGGCCTGGTGGCTGTGGCTGCTGCTGCTGCTGCTACTGCTGCCGCTGCAGTGGCCTGGTGGCTGTGGCTCCTGCTACTGCTGCTGTAGTGGCCTGGTGGCCGTGGCTCCTGCTGCTGTAGTGGCCTGGTGACTGTGGCTCCTGCTACTGCTGAAGTAGTGGCCTGGTGGCTGTGGCTCCTGCTGCTGCTGCTGTAGTGGCCTGGTGGCTGTGGCTCCTGCTGCTGTAGTTGCCTGGTGGCTGTGGGTGCTGCTGCTATGGCTGCTGTTGCTGTAGTGGCCTTGTGGCTGTGGCTCCTACTGCTACTGCTGCTGTAGTGGCCTGGTGGTTGTGGCTCCTGCTGCTGCTGTAGTGGCCTGGTGGTTGTGGCTGCTGCTGCTGCTGCTGCTGTAGTGGCCTGGTGGCTGTGGCTGCTGCTGTTACTGCTGCTGCTGCTGCAGTGGCCTGGTGGCTGTGGCTCCTGCTGCTACTGCTGCTGTAGTGGCCTGGTGGTTGTGGCTCCTGCTGCTGCTGTAGTGGCCTGGTGGTTGTGGCTGCTGCTGTAGTGGCCTGGTGGCTGGTGCTGCTGCTGCTGCTGCTACTGCTGCTGCTGCAGTGGCCTGGTGGCTGTGGCTCCTGCTACTGCTGCTGTAGTGGCCTGGTGGCCGTGGCTCCTGCTGCTGCTGCTGTAGCTCCTGCTGCTGTAGTGGCCTGGTGACTGTGGCTCCTGCTACCGCTGCTGTAGTGGCCTGGTGGCTGTGGGTGCTGCTGCTATGGCTGCTGTTGCTGTAGTGGCCTGGTGGCTGTGGCTCCTGCTGCTGCTGCTGGAGTGGCCTGGTTGCTGTGGCTCCTGCTGCTGCTGCTGCTGTAGTGGCCTGGTGGCTGTGGCTGCTGCTGTTGCTGCTGCTGCTGCTGCAGTGGCCTGGTGGTTGTGGCTCCTGCTGCTGCTGTAGTGGCCTGACGGTTGAGGCTGCTGCTTCAGTGGCCTGGTGGCTGTGGCTCCTGCTGCTATGGCTGCTGCTGTAGTGGCCTGGTGGCTGTGGCTCCTGCTGCTGCTGCTGCTGCTGTAGTGGCCTGGTGGCAGTGGCTCCTGCTGCTACTGCTGCTGCTGCAGTGGCCTGGTGGCTGTGGCTGCTGCTTCTACTGCTACTGCTGCTGTAGTGGCCTGGTGGCTGTGGCTGCTGCTGCTACTGCTGCTGCTGCTGTAGTGGCCGGGTGGCTGTGGCTCCTGCTGCTACTGCTGCAGTGGCCTGGTGGCAGTGACTGCTGCTGCTTCTGCTGCTGCTGCAGTGGCCTGGTGGTTGTGGCGGCCTGGTGGCTGTGGCTCCTGCTGCTGCTGCTGTACTGGCCTGGTGGCAGTGGCTCCTGCTGCTACTGCTGTAGTGGCCTGGTGGCTGTGGCTGCTGCTTCTACCGCTGCTGCTGCTGTAGTGGCCTGGTGGCTGTGGCTGCTGCTGCTGCTACTGCTGTATTGGTCTGGTGGCTGTGGCTCCTGCTGCTGCTGCTGTAGTGGCCTGGTGGCTGTGGCTCCTGCTGCTGTAGTGGCCTGGTGGCTGTGGGTGCTGCTGCTATGGCTGCTGTAGTGGCCTGGTGGTTGTGGCTGCTGCTGTACTGGCCTGGTGGCTGGTGCTGCTGCTGCTGCTGCTACTGCTGCTGCTGCAGTGGCCTGGTGGCTATGGCTCCTGCTACTGCTGCTGTAGTGGCCTGGTGACTGTGGCTCCTGCTACCGCTGCTGTAGTGGCCTGGTGGCTGTGGCTCCTGCTGCTACTGCTACTGCTGCTGCTGTAGTGGCCTTGTGGCTGTGGCTCCTGCTGCTACTGCTGCTGTAGTGGCCTGGTGGTTGTGGCTTCTGCTGCTACTGCTGCTGTAGTGGCCTGGTGGTTGTGGCTGCTGCTGTACTGGCCTGGTGGCTGGTGCTGCTGCTGCTGCTGCTACTGCTGCTGCTGCAGTGGCCTGGTGGCTATGGCTCCTGCTACTGCTGCTGTAGTGGCCTGGTGACTGTGGCTCCTGCTACCGCTGCTGTAGTGGCCTGGTGGCTGTGGGTGCTGCTGCTATGGCTGCTGTTGCTGTAGTGGCCTGGTGGCTGTGGCTCCTGCTGCTGCTGCTGGAGTGGCCTGACGGTTGTGGCTGCTGCTGCAGTGGCCTGGTGGCTGTGGCTCCTACTGCTGCTGTAGTGGCCTGATGGTTGTGGCTGCTGCTGCAGTGGCCTGGTGGCTGTGGCTCCTGCTGCTATGGCTGCTGCTGTAGTGGCCTGGTGGCTGTGGCTCCTGCTGCTGCTGCTGCTGTAGTGGCCTGGTGGCAGTGGCTCCTGCTGCTACTGCTGCTGCTGCTGTAGTGGCCGGGTGGCTGTGGCTCCTGCTGCTACTGCTGCAGTGGCCTGGTGGCTGTGGCGGCCTGGTGGCTGTGGCTCCTGCTGCTGCTGCTGCTGTAGTGGCCTGGTGGCAGTGGCTCCTGCTGCTACTGCTGTAGTGGCCTGGTGGCTGTGGCTGCTGCTTCTGCTGCTGCTGTAGTGGCCTGATGGCTGTGGCTGCTGCTGCTACTGCTGCTGCTGCTGTAGTGGCCGGGTGGCTGTGGCTCCTGCTGATACTGCTGCAGTGGCCTGGTGGCTGCTGCTGCAGTGGCCTGGTGGCTGTGGCTGCTGCTTCTACTGCTGCTGCTGCTGTAGTGGCCGGGTGGCTGTGGCTCCTGCTGCTACTGCTGCAGTGGCCTGGTGGCTGTGGCTGCTGCTGCTTCTGCTGCTGCAGTTGCCTGGTGGCTGTGGCTGGACCAAAGGTTTCAGGCTCAAAGTGTTAAAATGAGCTGCTGAACAAGCTGAGTTGGACTTTTTCTTCTCGTGTGGTCTCAGTCTGAACTGTCGCTGTCCGTGGAGTGTGTTGATTCGTGGCCATATGGGGAGCAGATACTGAGACTTTATTGAAGAAGTGTGAGGAGCTTCACAAACCCACCACCACAGAGGAAGCTCACAGTCACAGCTTCACCTTTACAGGTGACTTTGGGACGCTCCTCATCGCCTGGAGTGGGGCCTCCCTCTTCTTCTGGATGTTGGGGCTCTGGTTTGGAGTTCATGGACTGCTGGTGTCGGAGCCTCCAGGGATGATCAGCTGGTTGAAGTCCACTCTCAGGAGAAACAGCAGTCCTGAAAGCACAAACAACTCTTTAATATCTGATACAAGATGTTAACCATGCAGACACCATTTTATCACACAAACGATGATTGTTATTGTAATTAAGAGATTATTTACTTTGGTGCCTCCAGCACCACATGACCTCCTTCTGGTCTTGGTCGGGGGTCGGTGTGTCCTCTTCGTCTTCATCTTGGAAACCCTGGATAGATCTTGAGGAACGCTGGCTCTCGATGTTCTTCCATTCCTTCCTCCGTCATTTTCAGCTGTCTCCTCCTGCATGAAAAAACAATGAGTTATCTTTGACTTGTTTGATTTGTATAATTATTAAATATACAAACACATCATGTGTAGGCTAACACACACGACTGCTACAGCCTTTCTAAAAGACTACAGGTCATGTCGTTTCTTTACTCACCTTTGTTAGTTCTTGAATCTCATTACATTAAATTATATCCTGCTGGAATAAATTGTTATCAACACCAAAAAAAAAACAATTAAACATGAATGCTCAAAGACACAAACTGTCCCCACATCACTTACCTGCTTCCTACCTACCCGTGGGCCACAGTTCCATTTTTGAATTATTTTTTAACCTGATCAGGGTCAAATAAAAGTGGACCGTGGCCCCACTGTTAGGTAATCCCTGACTGTGCTCAGAGCGTCTAACCTAATCTGAGTCACTGTCACTGTACCTCCTCGGGTAGATACCCTCCCAGTATCTGCCCCCCTGTGTCCCAGAGTTGGAGCCTGAGGTTGAGGGAGTGGGCTCTTCTCTGAGGCCTTCCTCAGAACTCCTCCTGGGCCTCTGAGCAGGACGCTGCTCCAGCTCCTCTTCCTCCTCCCTGTTCCTCTTCCTGGAGGTGCTGAGGCCAGACGTGGATGGGGCTTCTTCATCTGGGTTGATTCCAAAGCATCTCCACAAATCAGGACTATCAAAGCAGCTCTGAGAAGGAAGCTGTCCCTCCTCCCTGGAGGGTGGAACTTCACCTAGAAAGTTCACGTAGAAGCCCCACAGATCCTCCTCCCTGCTCCTGGAGGTGCCAAGGCCGGACGTGGACGGAGCTCCTTCACAAAGAACGTTTCTGAACGAGCCCCAGGACTTCTGACTGAGTGAGACGTCCAAGGGGGGAAATATCATGTTGAAATCCTGCTCCTCAGCAGCCTCTCCACCAGCAGGAGCCACCTCAGGAGCAACTCCTTCAACATCTCCGTCGTCTTCCTCTCTGTCCTCCTCATCAGATGTCATGGTGCTGTAACCAGAATCTATGCTGATCAAGGAATCCAACGAGTCGTCCTCAAAATCATCAGAATCCTCCTGCTCCCACAGCCACGGCCCGTTGAACTCTTCCAGGTCATCTTCCTCCTCTTCTCTCACATCATCTGCATCCCCTGCCTCTTCTCTCTCCTGTCGCCTCTCCTCTTCTCTCTCCTGTTCCCTCTCCTCTTCTCTGTCCTCTTCCCTCTGCTCTTCCCTCTCCTCTTCCCTCTGCTCTTCCCTCTCCTCTTCTCTGTCCTCTTCTCTCTCCTCTTCCCTCTCCTCTTCTCTCTTCACTTCATTTTCGTCTTCCCTCTCCTCTTCTCTCTCCTCTTCATTTTCGTCTTCTCTCTCCTCTTCTCTCTTCACTTCATTTTCGTCTTCCCTCTCCTCTTCTCTCTCCTCTTCCCTCTCCTCTTCTCTCTTCACTTCATTTTCATCTTCTCTCTCCTCTTCCCTCTCCTCATTACGTTCAGCTTTTAAGGAAGTTTCATACCTACCATCATACTTACCTTCCTCTGGGTCTTCGTCACTGTCCTCCACAACAATGACACTCTCCACCTCCTCTTCATCAGAGGAGATGTAGATGGGGAGAACAACACTGTCATCATCATCGATGATCATGATCAGGTCGGGGGTCCCTTCAGCTTCATGACGCTCAACATCATAAGAGACATCTGTAGGAAAAGGGTCAAGCTTCAGTATCTCTGTTCACCACCAAATTAACAAAATCAAAATAAATCACAAGTTACATAAATAAGTCACACTGGACCTGAGTAAAAGTTAACATAGCTGAAAATTATGGATTTAAATTGTGTTTATTCTGATCTTGTAAAACAGCAGACAATACTCACAGACCCGTCCAACACAAAACACACACACATGTACTGCTCACATAAAACAACATAAACCTCATTTTGGTTGATAACAGAGTTCACTTAGGATAAATTGATCAACATGAAGACACATCAACCAACTCACACACACAACTCCTCTAATGAACCTCAGTAGGATCCCAACACACACTAACACATGATCACAGTGATGAACACACCAAACATGCAGCATGCAGGAGGACTACTCAGTGGGGACACGCTGAGTTTAGGAAATTCTTACCTTATAAAAGTCAGATTTGGTTCCAGGTTGGGTTTGCCTATGAGCACAAACATGACAGCTTAATCACAGCACAAACTACTTGTCGTCTCAAAGAGGAGAGCAAATAACACCACACAACAACCAACCAAACCAATGTTGATCCATTAAGTTGACAGGGAACAGGAAAAGGGCATTACAACAAACACACCAATCACTATCATGTTGATTAATAGGGCAAATATAAAGAATATAATTTAAATATGTTTTGTAGAACAAATTCAAAACACTAAAGTAGGATGTTGTTCCAAATTTATCTGATCATGAAACTTACTCAAAATATTTCCCATATTTCTCTGCTGGTTTTAACTCTTTGACAGAACATAATGATATTAAATGCTCCTCCTCTCTGTTCCTCTCCTCTGCCTGAACCATCATTTTCTGTCATTTTCATCAATAATAAACTGAACTAAACTGTGTAATGAAATCTGCACCATTAAAAAGCTCATTCTTGTTATAAACGGGAGCACATTCCGACGTTTCATGGTCTCCATGGAAACAAAAACAACGATTTGGAGCGATTTTTAAATTTAGCCTGGTCGCCATTTTGTTCAACTTTCAATGCCAAAAATGTCATTCATTTTGTCTTCAGACGACAGTAAACAAGTTTTTCCAAGTCCAAACACCTTGTTGAAATGTTCCAAATATTTCCCGCGGTATTTTTTGCCGCCTGAAGCAATTTAATAAAACTCATCTCTTCCTCACTGATCATTAAACTACTATCACGTTGCTAGCAATCTGCCCATCATTAATCTCACTTCTGCTTTATAATTTTCTCACAGTTTTGTTAAATTCAACTGCATTAACTGAACCCGGGAAAATAGGAGACTTTTAGAGACTTCTCTTTTCGTCAAACTCAACAAAATCATCATTTTAATCAAAATTCCATCAACAGTATAAATTCACCACTTTACCATGATGAAGATCCTGCTCCTCCAGGTGTCTGATCAGGTTGTTCTCCATGGTGCTCCAAAGATCCTCTTAAAATCAAACTTCTTCTTGTCGTTGGTTTTCTTCTTCTTTCTTCTTCAGTCCGTCGACTTCTCCGGTAAAGCTGCTCAAGTTTTCTCAGGTTCAAAAGTTCGTTTTGCTGTGCTCCAAAATCTGCCGCAGTTCAACATCAGTCAAAAAGTGCAAAGGGGAGAGGAAAATGGCGGCAGGCTTTTTTATAGGACTCCGTCTCCATGGTTACGGAGCAACGTACGCGCGTACGTACGTCAGTGCGTTACAGAGAATCAATGCATTTGATTATTTCTCATCTGAGTACAATCTAACAAAAAAAATATTCTCCACCACCCAAAATTCATCAGCCACAGAACGATGTGATTGACCTCTCATTTTAGCAAAATACTTTTCACCTCATTTGACATTTTTAAATCACAGATTTAAAAAATATACTCAAAGCTATTCATTCTATACCTAGGCTAATATAAATTAGACAAAATTAGATTAGACAGTACTTTATTAATCCCTTTGGGAAAAACTCCCTCAGGAAAATTAAGAATCAGTAGCAGTTTGTTACAGATAAAAAGATATATAAAAATTAAGGCTGTCACTTTAGTGCATTAACTAGATTAATTAATTACACCGCAAATTAATGCGATATAAAAATTAATCACAAGATTAATCATAGCACACAAACATTTTAATATTGGCCAGCTGGAGGACCCGTACATGGCAGTGGCACGTCACTTCACACATGCGTCTCTAGTCACACCAAACAAAGCCCAGGTGACAACAGGAATGGCATATTTAAGACTTAGTCTTATTTTATTTTTGAATTTATTTATCTATATTTGTACTACATCCTTTAATAATGCATCAGGCCTAATTGGTTTGCTGGATGTCCTCCACCTTGTTCTTATTTTGAATTTGATTTATGAAACACACTTAAAGTGTAATTTGAGTTACCTGATTGAGCTTAGAATTTTCTGGACAAGTTGCCCTGACTTTGGTTTTATTTAGTCACCAATAAAAATGTGGATTTACAAATCTTCACTTCTTAGTGTATTCATTTGATTAGTCATCCACTTCAATTTAATAATATCCTAGAATTCAAATTCTTTATTTGGGTACTTTAAGCAGATATAAGGTTAAAATGTGATTAGATTAATTAAATTAATTATAAATCCGATAATTAATGAGATTTTTTTTTTTAATTGTCTGACAGAACTGATAAAAATACAAAAAAAAAAATCTAAATAAAACTAGTTATGAAAATATCTAAATACAAATAATATAAAATAAAAATATACTGCTACAGGCTGGCTACTGCTCCTTCCCATCCTCTGTCTTCTTTTAGGAAATAATAATAAATTGGTAAAGACAGTAAGACTATTTCAATCAGGAGAGACCAAAATTGAATGAACAAGTATTTATTATAGTCAGATAAGAATGAAAATGTGCAGAGTCTCTGGTTAGTATCTCTTTTGGTGCTTAGACTCCATCGTGCTGTCTTGGTGTACTTCAGGGGTACTGAGGGCGAATGACAGATAGGACACCCCCCATGGAGTCCAGGCACTGGTGGTGCTGAGGAATACAGGAGAATGAGCTGTAGACTTCTGCGGCTGGGACCCTGATGCGATCTCAGGTGCTGCTGAGGTGAAGAGCCAGTATCCTGAGGAGTTGGACCTGGGCACTGGTGAGATGAATGGAGGTGCCTGGGGTGGAGGAGGGTTGGCGAGATCATCTCACGACGCCATCGCACTGACTGTGAAGGAGCAAAGACATGGTTTAAAATAAGGCTCCTCCAGAATGATTGGTCAAGCAGTTGAGTGTGGCTGATTCTGATTGGCTCAGTGGTTGAGTGAGAGCCGGCCCCTCATCAGCTGAGATTTGGATCACCTGAGCAGGTAGGCAGATTGAAGCATGAAAGAGGAGACTGAACGAGCATACAGGTCTTCCTGACTGAACTTCATAATCTTCATTAGAGCAATTTATTTAAATGACCCTTTGTGATGTTTGTCTTATTTAGCTATCTTCATATTCTTTTCTTATTTTGAGGTTGTTTTTGACATCACTATATAACGGTTGCATGTGAGGTATTATCTGTTTTTAAACTGTAAATCTGTGACTGTGAAAGGAATTTGTTGACTGGATGTATTGTCATAGAAAAATGTCAAATAACTTTTTTTATTTCAAACATTGTTTCTCCATGATTTTCATTGATTGAAACTGAAAATTAAAAATGGAAAAACAGGATCAAATTCCTTCCATAGACCATTAGCTGATGATCATTCATTTTGACAGAATAAACTGGGAGGCCAAAACATTTATTTTTGGATGATTCCCTGTCTAATTAAATAAACTTAATGTTTTTATTCAAATAACAGCTTATAATACATGTTTTATTCTGTTATAGATAAAATGCTCTTTTGTGATGTAAACCTTTCTATTATATGATAGTCAATTTTGATTTTTCCAGGGAGACTGCACGTCTCATTTTCTTTTGTGTGCATTATTTTCTCGAAACTGTTTGATTTCTATATTTAATTGAACATATGAGTGAAAAATTAAATTCCTTTGTATTTATGAAATTGCAATTTAAAAACAGAGTAGGCTGCAAACTGATGAAAGATCTTTTTGATAATTGGCTCAATGATTAGTCATTTTACCATGAATGAATGTTTTATTTCAAACCCAAAATGGAAAACATACACATGTATATCTCCATACAAATCCAACAAAAATAAAATACAAAAGGCAAATAGCAATTACAGCATTTTTTCTTCTATCAGTATTTGCAAGAAATTATGACCGATTCAGTTCGAAAAGGGTGGAGGAAGAAGTAGCATACTTATCTCTGGTCCCACCCCTTTTTCATTTTAAAGATGTCTTACTTAAATTCACGCTGAAGCCTCTTCAGGTCATAGCCATCAAAATTTTTAGCAACAAAAGTAACAGCAAGCTCACACAAATAATAGCAATAACAACAAATTTCAAAACAAAGACAATAATGACACATTACTGGATACACATACCCCTGGTGTTACTGATTTTCTCGTTGTTTTTCCATTCTGTATCTGTTTAATATGTCAGCTTTAAACATGAATTTAAAACTACCTATTGTTTTACATAATTTCAGTTCATCACTGTAGATGCTCCATACAGTAACTCCTTTAACTGAGACACAGTCAAGTTTCATATTTGTTCTTACTGGTTGTTTTTTGAACATAAAATTTCCTCGAAGATGATGTTTGTCATCTCTCAGTTGAAAAAACCTTTGGATTCTGTTTGGTAGCATATGATTTTTAACTTTATACATAATTTGGATAGTTTTATAATCAACCAGGTCCTTAAATTTTAATGTCTTAAGTTCAATGAAGAGTGGGTTTGTTGGTTCTCTGTATGTGGTTTTGTTTAGGATTCGTATTGCTCTTTTCTCTAGTATGAAGATTGGCTTTGTGTTTGTTTTGTATGTGTTCCCCCACACCTCAACACAGTAATTCATGTATGGGAGTATGAAGGAGCAGTACAAAATGTACAGCCAAGATTTATTTAGGAAATATTGGACTTTATATAAAATTGCAACTGACTTTGATATTTTTCCTTCGATGTAGTTAATGTGTGATTTCCAACTCAGTTTCTCATCTATCATCACACCAAGAAATGTAATTTCAGATACTCTTTCAATTTCTATATCATTTGTTACAAGCTTTTTGGTTGAACAAATGGGACGGTTCCCAAATATAATATATTTAGTTTTATCTAAATTTAATGTTAACTCATTTGTGTCAAACCAACTCTTCAATTTTTTTAACTCTTTACCTACTTCATCCAAAAGTTTTTCCAAATTGTCCCCAAAACAAAACAAATTAGTTTCATCAGCAAATAGTGTAAACCTTAATATATCAGAGACTTCACAGATATTTATATACAAAATAAACAACAATGGTCCCAATACTGAACCCTGAGGAACCCCACACTTTACCCCCAAAAGTTGGGATTTTACCTGACCCATCTGTACATACTGGTTCCTATTGTTCAAATAACTGATAATCCATGCAAGTGCTACTCCTCGTATCCCATATTTTTGTAGTTTATTTATTAATAAATTGTGGTCAACTGTGTCAAACGCTTTTTTTTAAATCTAGGAACATTCCTACGGCATATCTTCTTTTTTCTATTGCAGTTGTTATCTCTTCCACAAATTCCATGAGTGCCACTGAGGTAGTCCTATTTTTCCTGAACCCATATTGTTGATCATAAAGTATATTGTGTTTTGTGATGAAGTCATGTAATCTTATTTAAAATATTTTCTCCATTATTTTTGAGAATTGAGAGAGTAAAGAAATCGGTCTGTAGTTAGAGAAAATGTGACAATCTCCCGCCATATAACAAGGTATTACTTTTGCTGTTGTCATTTTTTTTGGAAACACACCAGTTTTCAGGGATTGACTACATATATACGTAAACGGTTGTACTACACAGTCAATAATTTGCTTAACCAAGGACATGTCAATACCATCACAATCTGCAGATTTCTTACCCTCAAAAGTTTTTACAATATCAGTCATTTCTTTTTCATTTGTGCCCTTTAGAAACATGGTTTCAGTTACATGTATATTTTTACTTTCAACTGCATTTGTGTTACTTGAGCTTAGAATGTCTCTTGCTAAATCAGGACCAACACTGAAAAATATTCACTAAATTCCTTTGTAATTAAAGTTATATCATCTATGGTCTCATTGTTTGGGGTTAAGAAATAATTTGGGCATCCTGTATTCCCAGCCCTGTTTCTAGTCATTTCATTTAGGAGTTTAAAAGTATGTTTAATGTTGTTCTTGTTTGTTTCCAGTAAATTACTGTAGTAAACTCTTTTGCTGTTTCTTATAATTCGTGTCAGTTTATTTTTATATGTCTTATATTTCAATTCTGCTTTGTTCTCTTCTTTAAAAAATCTTTCTATAATACATTTTTTTTCTTACATGAATTCTGTATTCCCTTTGTAAGCCAAGGTTTTTCAGCAGTTTTCTGGCCAACTGTATTCTTTGCCAGAGGACAGTGTTTATCATAAAGGGAAGTTATTTTGGACAAAAACATATCATATGCTTCATCAACATCTTCTACGTAGACTTCACTCCAATCGTGGCTCATTAGATCTACGTAATTTAAATGAATTAATTGCATATTCAGTTTTGTGTCTAATAATTTTGTAATCTGTAGCCTGTATCTTTTCACTACTGCAGCTCTGTATAATTGCAAACACTGGCAGATGATCAGTTGTTGTGTTATAATCAATCCACTATTTACTGTCTTATTAATTACATTTGTAAAAATGTTGTCTATTAATGTGGCACTATGTGTTGTAATTCTAGATGGACGTGTTATAGAGGGATATAAACCTAGACTGTACATTGAGTTTATGAATTCAAACATGTTTCTTTGGCACTGTTGATTTAAGAGATCAATATTAAAGTCCCCGCACACAAATAAAATTTTCCTATTGTTTAGTCTGCTATACATACCAACCATTTGATCTCTAAATGTGTCTATGCATGACCCTGGAGTTCTGTATACACTACTTATAATTATATTTTGACCTTTTTCTATTTCTATTTCCACAGTTACACATTCCATAATATCATCTACTACCAATGACATAGATTCCATTTTTTTACTTCTCAAGTTTTTGTTAATGTATAGAGCAACTCCCCCACCTTTTCTTGTTGTTCTTCTGACATAAAACATGTCATATCCTTCTATTTCAGCAGTTGCTGTTTCCTGCATGCGAGGCCAAGTTTCAGAGATCGCAATGGCTGTAAATTGTTTGTTTAATTGTCTTAGGCAGTATTTAATATTCGAAAGGTTTGATTTAAGACTTCTACTGTTGAAATGTATGATTGAGATTCTTCCTGCTGTTAGGATATTTCTGTTAAACTGTTCGTCTGTATAGTACTCACAGTTGTTCTGTGCATTATTGTAAAAATTATTCTCAGGGTCAAAATCATTTTCCATGCAATGTTCTTTATGTTCAGTAAATTGAAAAGTCTTTAGTCTAAGACATTCAAATTTTGGTAGAGTAAGTAGGTTATCACAGTCTCCAGATTCAGGTTTGTTGGAGGTGTTCAGACTTGTCATAGGTTAAATAGGCTGTATCATGATGTATATTATTTATTATTTTTCAATACTTTATCTTTAATTTGACCATTTTTACTGATCTCTCATGGGTTGGTTTGTCTGGTACTTTTACAGCTCTGTGATGTCTTTAATTGACAGTATTTTGGCCTCCTCTGGTGTTCCATTCAGTTTTATGAATACTTTACAGTTATAGGTCCATGTTGACTGTAGCAAACCTTGTTTTCTCATGATTCATGCTTGTCTGGCAATATCAGGATTTTTTTTCTGTCAGATGATCATCAAGATAAATATTTGTTCCTCTCAACTTTTAACCTTGTTTTAGCATTTCAAACTTCTGTTTTCTGTTCACGAAGCGTACTATTATAGCAGGTTTCATGTTTTTGTTCTTTGTGGGCAGGGGATAGCATGCCTCAATATCCCAGCTGTCAAGTTTTATCCCCTTGCTGTCAAAAAAGTTAACTACCTGCAGTTTGTCGGAGTCAAGATAAGGCTCAGTGGGTTCTCCATCTGGCCTGACTGCCCTTGCATATGACCTGGGTTTGGTTTCCAAGCCACTAACCATAATGTCATTCAGCCTCGAGTATTGTCAAGATCTGCAACCCGACACTCCAGCATATGTATTCTTTTGTCCTTTTCAGCATTCTGATTTTTCAATTCTTTAATTTCATCCATCAAGTTCATTATAATCTTCTGCTGTTTTGAAATATTTAAGATCTCCTCTGACATAAAATTAAGTGATTTCTTAATTTCTTCAACTTCATCTTCTGTAATTGTGCTCACCTTCGTTGGTCCCATCTCACCCACTTAAGCTACTGCTGCTGTAGTGGCCTGGTGGCTGTGGCTCCTGCTGTGCTGCTGCTGTATTGGCCTGGTGGCTGTGGCTGCTGCTGCTACTGCTGCTGTAGTGGCCTGGTGGTTGTGGCTGCTGCTGCTGCTGGAGTGGCCTGGTGGCTGTGGCTCCTGCTGCTGCTACTGCTGCTGCAGTGGCCCGGTGGCTGTGGCTCCTGCTGCTGCTGCTGCTGATGAAGTGGCCTGGTGGCTGTGGCTCCTGCTGCTGCTACTGCTGGTGCTGCTGCAGTGGCCTGGTGGCTGTGGCTCCTGCTGCTGCTGCTGTAGTGGCCTGGTGGCTGTGGCTCCTGCTGCTACTGCTGCTGCAGTGGCCTGGTGGCTGTGACTCCTACTGCTACTGCTGCTGCTGCTGCTGTAGTGGCCTGGTGGCTGTGGCTCCTGCTGCTGCTGTAGTGGCCTGGTGGCTGTGGCTCCTGCTGCTACTGCTGCTGTAGTGGCCTGGTAGCTGTGGCTGTGGCTGCTGCTGCAGCTGCTGCTGCTGTAGTGGCCTGGTGGCTGTGGCTCCTGCTGCTGCTGTAGTGGCCTGGTGGCTATGGCTGCTGCTGCTACTGCTGCTGTAGTGGCCTGGTGGCTGTGGCTCCTGCTGCTGTAGTGGCCTGGTGGCGGCTGTGGCTGCTGCTGCTGCTGCAATGGCCTGGTGGCTGCGGCTCCTGCTGCTGCTGCTGTAGTGGCCTGGTGGCTGTGGCTCCTGCTGCTACTGCTGCTGCTGCTGTAGTGGCCTGGTGGCTGTGGCTCCTGCTGCTGTAGTGGCCTGGTGGTTGTGGCTGCTGCTGCTGTAGTGGCCTGGTGGCTGTGGCAGCTGCTGCTGCTGCTGTAGCTCCTGCTGCTGTAGTGGCCTGGTGGCTGTGGCTCCAGCTACTGCTGCTGTATTGGCCAGTAGGCTGTGGCTCCTGCTACAGTAGTGTCCTGGTGGCTGTGGCTCCTGCTGCTACTGCTGCTGCTGCTGTTGTGGCCTGGTGGCTATGGCTGCTGCTGCTACTGCTGCTGCTGAAGTGGCCGGGTGGCTGTGGCTCCTGCTGCTACTGCTGCTGCTGCTGTTGTGGCCTGGTGGCTATGGCTCCTGCTGCTACAGCTGCAGTGGCCTGGTGGCTGTGGCTGCTGCTAGCTGCTGCTGTAGTGGCCTGGTGGCTGTGGCTCCTGCTACTGCTGCTGCTGCTGCTGCTGTAGTGGCCTGGTGGCTGTGGCTCCTGCTACTGCTGCTGCTGCTGTAGTGGCCTGCTGCTGCTGCTGTAGTGGCCTGGTGGCTGTGGCTTCTGCTGCTACTGCTGCTGCTGCTGCTGCTGCAGTGGCCTGGTGGTTGCTGCTGCTGCTGTAGTGGCCTGGTGGATGTGGCTGCTGCTGTAGTGGCCTGGTGGCTGTGGCTGCTGCTGCTACTGCTGCTGCTGCTGCAGTGGCCTGGTGGCTGTGGCTGCTGCTGCTAATGCTGCTGCTGCTGTAGTGGCCTGGTGGCTGTGGCTGCTGCTGCTGTTGCTGCTGTAGTGGCCTGGTGGCTGTGGCTCCTGCTGCTACTGCTGCTGCTGCTGCTGCTGTAGTGGCCTGGTGGCTGTGGCTGCTACTGCTGCTGCTGTAGTGGCCTGGTGGCTGTGGCTCCTGCTGCTACTGTTGCTGCTGTAGTGGCCTGGTGGCTGTGGCTGCTACTGCTGCTGCTGCAGTGGCCTGGTGGCTGTGGCTCCTGCTGCTACTGCTGCTGCTGCTGTAGTGGCCTGGTGGCTGTGGCTCCTGCTGCTACTGCTGCTGCTGCTGTAGTGGCCTGGTGGCTGTGGCTCCTGCTGCTGCTGCTGCTGTAGTGGCCTGGTGGCTGTGGCTCCTGCTGCTGCTGCTGCTGCTGTAGTGGCCTGGTGGCTGTGGCTCCTGCTGCTGCTGCTGTAGTGGCCTGGTGGCTGTGGCTGCTGCTGCTGCTGCTGCTGCTGCAGTGGCCTGGTGGCTGTGCTTGCTGCTGCTGCTGCTGCTGCTGTAGTGGCCTGGTGGCTGTGCTGCTGCTGCTGGCCTGCTGCTGCTGCTGCTGTAGTGGCCTGGTGGCTGTCGCTCCTGCTGCTGCTGCTGTAGTGGCCTGGTGGCTGTGGCTGCTGCTTCTACTGCTGCTGCTGCTGTAGTGGCCTGGTGGCTGTGGCTGCTGCTGCTACTGCTGCTGCTGCTTTAGTGGCCGGGTGGCTGTGGCTCCTGCTGCTACTGCTGCAGTGGCCTGGTGGCTGTGGCTGCTGCTGCTTCTGCTGCTGCAGTTGCCTGGTGGCTGTGGCTGGACCAAAGGTTTCAGGCTCAAAGTGTTAAAATGAGCTTGTGTTTGCTGCTGAACAAGCTGAGTTGGACTTTTTCTTCTCGTGTGGTCTCAGTCTGAACTGTCGCTGTCCGTGGAGTGTGTTGATTCGTGGCCATATGGGGAGCAGATACTGAGACTTTATTGAAGAAGTGTGAGGAGCTTCACAAACCCACCACCACAGAGGAAGCTCACAGTCACAGCTTCACCTTTACAGGTGACTTTGGGACGCTCCTCATCGCCTGGAGTGGGGCCTCCCTCTTCTTCTGGATGTTGGGGCTCTGGTTTGGAGTTCATGGACTGCTGGTGTCGGAGCCTCCAGGGATGATCAGCTGGTTGAAGTCCACTCTCAGGAGACACAGCAGTCCTGAAAGCACAAACAACTCTTTAATATCTGATACAAGATGTTAACCATGCAGACACCATTTTATCACACAAACGATGATTGTTATTGTAATTAAGAGATTATTTACTTTGGTGCCTCCAGCACCACATGACCTCCTTCTGGTCTTGGTCGGGGGTCGGTGTGTCCTCTTCGTCTTCATCTTGGAAACCCTGGATAGATCTTGAGGAACGCTGGCTCTCGATGTTCTTCCATCTTCTTGGTGTCATTCCTTCCTCCGTCATTTTCAGCTGTCTCCTCCTGCATGAAAAAACAATGAGTTATCTTTGACTTGTTTGATTTGTATAATTATTAAATATACAAACACATCATGTGTAGGCTAACACACACGACTGCTACAGCCTTTCTAAAAGACTACAGGTCATGTTGTTTCTTTACTCACCTTTGTTAGTTCTTGACACTCATTACATTAAATTATATCCTGCTGGAATAAATTGTTATCAACACCAAAAAAAAAACAATTAAACATGAATGCTCAAAGACATAAACTGTCCCCACATCACTTACCTGCTTCCTACCTACCTGTGGGCCACAGTTCCATTTTTGAATTATTTTTTAACCTGATCAGGGTCAAATAAAAGTGGACCGTGGCCCCACTGTTAGGTAATCCCTGACTGTGCTCAGAGCGTCTAACCTAATCTGAGTCACTGTCACTGTACCTCCTTGGGTAGATACCCTCCCAGTATCTGCCCCCCTGTGTCCCAGAGTTGGAGCCTGAGGTTGAGGGAGTGGGCTCTTCTCTGAGGCCTTCCTCAGAACTCCTCCTGGGCCTCTGAGCAGGACGCTGCTCCAGCTCCTCTTCCTCCTCCCTGTTCCTCTTCCTGGAGGTGCTGAGGCAGGACGTGGATGGGGCTTCTTCATCTGGGTTGATTCCAAAGCATCTCCACAAATCAGGACTTCCAAAGCAGCTCTGAGAAGGATGCTGTCCCTCCTCCCTTGAGGGTGGAACTTCACCTAGAAAGTTCACGTAGAAGCCCCACAGATCCTCCTCCCTGCTCCTGGAGGTGCCAAGGCCGGACGTGGACGGAGCTCCTTCACAAAGAACGTTTCTGAACAAGCCCCAGGACTTCTGACTGAGTGAGACGTCCAAGGGGGGAAATCTCATGTTGAAATCCTGCTCCTCAGCAGCCTCTCCCCCAGCAGGAGCCACCTCAGGAGCAACTCCTTCAACATCTCGGTCGTCTTCTTCTCTGTCCTCCTCATCAGATGTCATGGTGCTGTAACCAGAATCTATGCTGATCAAGGAATCCAACGAGTCGTCCTCAAAATCATCAGAATCCTCCTGCTCCCACAGCCACGGCCCGTTGAACTCTTCCAGGTCATCTTCCTCCTCTTCTCTCACATCATCTGCATCCCCTGCCTCTTCTCTCTCCTGTTGCCTCTCCTGTTGCCTCTCCTGTTCTCGCTCCTGTTCCCTCTCCTCCTCTCGCTCCTGTTCCCTCTCCTGTTCCCTCTCCTCTTCTCTCTCCTGTTCCCTCTGCTCATCCCTCTCCTCTTCTCTCTCCTGTTCCCTCTCCTCTTCCCTCTGCTCATCCCTCTCCTCTTCTCTCTCCTGTTCCCTCTCCTCTTCTCTGTCCTCTTCTCTCTCCTCTTCTCTCTTCACTTCATTTTCATCTTCTCTCTCCTCTTCCCTCTCCTCTTCTCTCTTCACTTCATTTTCATCTTCTCTCTCCTCATTACGTTCAGCTTTTAAGGAAGTTTCATACCTACCATCATACTTACCTTCCTCTGGGTCTTCGTCACTGTCCTCCACAACAATGACACTCTCCACCTCCTCTTCATCAGAGGAGATGTAGATGGGGAGAACAACACTGTCATCATCATCGATGATCATGATCAGGTCGGGGGTCCCTTCAGCTTCATGACGCTCAACATCATAAGAGACATCTGTAGGAAAAGGGTCAAGCTTCAGTATCTCTGTTCACCACCAAATTAACAAAATCAAAATAAATCACAAGTAACATGAATAAGTCACACTGGACCTGAGTAAAAGTTAACATAGCTGAAAATTATGGATTTAAATTGTGTTTATTCTGATCTTGTAAAACAGCAGACAATACTCACAGACCCGTCCAACACAAAACACACACACATGTACTGCTCACATAAAACAACATAAACCTCATTTTGGTTGATAACAGAGTTCACTCAGGATAAATTGATCAACATGAAGACACATCAACCAACTCACACACACAACTCCTCTAATGAACCTCAGTAGGATCCCAACACACTAACACATGATCACAGTGACGAACACACAAAACATGCAGCATGCAGGAGGACTACTCAGTGGGGACACGCTGAGTTTAGGAAATTCTTACCTTATAAAAGTCAGATTTGGTTCCAGGTTGGGTTTGCCTATGAGCACAAACATGACAGCTTAATCACAGTACAAACTACTTGTCGTCTCAAAGAGGAGAGCAAATAACACCACACAACAACCAACCAAACCAAGGTTGAACAATTAAGTTGATAGGGAACAGGAAAAGGGCATTACAACAAACACACCAATCACTATCATGTTGATTAATAGGGCAAATATAAAGAATATAATTTAAATATGTTTTGTAGAACAAATTCAAAACACTAAAGTAGGATGTTGTTCCAAATTTATCTGATCATGAAACTTACTCAAAATATTTCCCATATTTCTCTGCTGGTTTGAACTCTTTGACAGAACATAATGATATTAAATGCTCCTCCTCTCTGTTCCTCTCCTCTGCCTGAACCATCATTTTCTGTCATTTTCATCAATAATTCACGAAACTAAACTGTGTAATGAAATCTGCACCATTAAAAAGCTCATCCTTGTTATAAACGGGAGCACATTCCGACGTTTCATGGTCTCCATGGAAACAAAAACAACGATTTGGAGCGATTTTTAAATTTAGCCTGGTCGCCATTTTGTTCAACTTTCAATGCCAAAAATGTCATTCATTTTGTCTTCGGACGACAGTAAACAAGTTTTTCCAAGTCCAAACACCTTGTTGAAATGTTCCAAATATTTCCCGCGGTATTTTTTGCCGCCTGAAGCAATTTAATAAAACTCATCTCTTCCTCACTGATCATTAAACTACTATCACGCTGCTAGCAATCGTGCCCATCATTAATCTCACTTCTGCTTTATAATTTTCTCACATTTTTGTTAAATTCAACTGCATTAACTGAACTCGGGAAAATAGGAGACTTTTAGAGACTTCTCTTTTCGTCAAACTCAACAAAATCATCATTTTAATCAAAATTCCATCAACAGTATAAATTCACCACTTTACCATGATGAAGATCCTGCTCCTCCAGGTGTCTGATCAGGTTGTTCTCCATGGTGCTCCAAAGATCCTCTTAAAATCAAACTTCTTCTTGTCGTTGGTTTTCTTCTTCTTTCTTCTTCAGTCCGTCGAGTTCTCCGGTAAAGCTGCTCAAGTTTTCTCAGGTTCAAAAGTTCGTTTTGCTGTGCTCCAAAATCTGCCGCAGTTCAACATCAGTCAAAAAGTGCAAAGGGGAGAGGAAAATGGCGGCAGGCTTTTTTATAGGACTCCGTCTCCATGGTTACGGAGCAACGTACGTGCGTCAGTGCGTCAGTGCGTTACAGAGAATCAATGCATTTGATTATTTCTCATCTGAGTACAATCTAACAAAAAAAATATTCTCCACCACCCAAAATTCATCAGCCACAGAACGATGTGATTGACCTCTCATTTTAGCAAAATACTTTTCACCTCATTTGACATTTTTAAATCACAGATTTAAAAAATATACTCAAAGCTATTCATTCTATACGTAGGCTAATATAAATTAGACAAAATTAGATTAGACAGTACTTTATTAATCCCTTTGGGAAAAACTCCCTCAGGAAAATTAAGAATCAGTAGCAGTTTGTTACAGATAAAAAGATATATAAAAATTAAGGTTGTCACTTTAGTGCAGTAATTAGATTAATTCATTACACCGCAAATTAATGCGATATAAAAATTAATCACAAGATTAATCATAGCACACAAACATTTTGATATTGGCCAGCTGGAGGACCCATACATGGCAGTGGCACGTCACTTCACACATGCCTCTCTAGTCAAACCAAACAAAGCCCAGGTGACAACAGGAATGGCATATTTAAGACTTAGTCTTATTTTATTTTTGAATTTATTTATCTATATTTGTACTACATCCTTTAATAATGCATCAGGCCTAATTGGTTTGCTGGATGTCCTCGACCTTTTTCTTATTTTAAATTTGATTTATGAAACACACTTAAAGTGTAATTTGAGTTGCCTAATTGTGCTTATAATTTTCTGGACAAGTTGTCCTGACTTTGGTTTTATTTAGTCACCAATAAAAATGTGGATTTACAAATCTTCACTTCTTAGTGTATTCATTTGATTAGTCATCCACTACAAATTAATAATATCCTAGAATTCAAATTCTTTATTTGGGGACTTTAAGCAGATATAAGGTTAAAATGCGATCAATTAGATTAATTAATTATAAATCCGGTAATTAATGAGATTAATTTTTTTAATCGTCTGACAGCACTAGTTATTTGTTTTTTATTTAACAAAGAAATGTGGTCCAGCTCTGATAAAACTGCTAATCTCTATACCGGCAGTCACTTCCTTCTGTCTTCTTGCTTGTATCTCCCACCTCTCCCTGCTTTAAAAGATTCTGATTGGTCCATGCCACTTTTTGTAGATTAATGTTTTTTGTTTTTTGTTTTTTGGGTTTTTTTTTTAAATGTATTTTCTGGGCATTTTGTGCCTCCATTGATAGGAGAGAGACAGTGGACAGGCCCGTGAAAGGGGGACAGAGGGTCGGGGAAGACACTCCGCAAACCGGTCACAGGCTGGACTCGAACCCGGACCAGCAGAAGCATGTACATGGGGTGCCCGGCTGCCAACCACTCCACCAAACCAGCACCCCGATCAATGTTTTTTTTAGGTGCTGATTCGATTTGCTGATTTTTGCAATCTTTGGTTGGCTTTTTTGGCACCGGCGAGGGGGATGATTAATGGTGATGTCTCCAGACCATATTAGGAAAAATACACATCATGTGTGAGTATGTTTTGGGGATTTATTCTGCAGTATGTTTTGACCAGCTGTTTGTACTCTCTCTTCAGGAGCCTGGACTGCATTTAAAAGTGGCTTATTAACACAGACTAAAATGACGCATTTACATTTGGAAAAAAATCGAATTAATCCAGACACTTAAGTTAATCGATGTTTTCTCCCACCTTTACTACTTAATTTCAAAATATTCCTGCCTTTTGATATTGATTTGTCCTAAATATTTGTGCATTCTTATTTGATCACGTAATCAACTGATTAAAGATCAGGTCCATACTGTCTTAAAGCTCTTGAAACCATCCAATGGTGAAGCCCCCCAGCCAATGTGTGGACCAGCCTTGAACTGAAATAAGCAAACTGTAACATGATGTGCATGCAGTCAAATACAAGTCAGATAGTTTTGTAGCTGTTTACATGATTAGACTAAAGTGACATTGTTGTTAAACTTCATAACAGTGAAACAGGTCTACTAGCTTATTCAGGTATCTTGGACCAGTATCTGCAACATACTGCTCCACAAAAGTTTGAACACCGACCAGTTGCTTTTATAACACGGTAAAACTTGTAAGGATTGTGTATTCAATAATTGGGCAACACAGCTTCAAGTGTGGGTAGCGCCCAACACAGTTGTGCTTAAGACCCCTCTCAATGGTTCCTCAGTAAAGCAAGGTTGGGAAACCAGAACACCAGCTTCCAGTTGCAGGGACTTTGGCAGATTTTTTGGGACGCTTCCTACATGTTCAGCTGTGCTGCTGTGTCTTTGGCAAACCTTTACCAGTCAACTTTACAGTGAGGTAGAACTTGTAAGGATTAAGCATTTGTGGAATGAGTAACCTGCAGGAATGAGGTAAATGTGGCTCTTTGTTTTTCATTACCTCCACCAAGGAGGTTATGTTTCACTGGCATACGTTTGTTTGTTAGCAAGATTAGGCAAAAGCTGCTGGATAGATTTAGCTGATTTTCAGATGTTGGTAATGGCCCAGCTAAAAAATGATTAGATGTTGGTGGTGACCCAGATAACCCCCATTAGCAATTTTTTGCTCAATAACTGTCTCACTAATAGTGATATCAACATGTTTCTGAGTGTTAGGTGTTGGTTTTCAGGGTCCAGGGATCATATTATCATGGTAACTTTATCATTGAACTATTGCTTGTAGATGTAACAGCAATATGTGAACTACCTTGGTGGAGGGTTGTGCTCCAAGAGTGCTTTCTAGTTGTTTAATTACAAGGACTTGTTGTCAATATCAATTTATAGAGAGCATTTTGGATTTTTTATGATTAAGACTGATTTGATAGAGTGTGACAGTGACTTGAGAACAAGATCTAATCATTCTTAAAGGTTGTATTATTGGTTACTGCATCCTCGGGATCTTCATTCTCAACTTAAAAATGATTAGATTTGAATTGTTATTTCAATAACTAATAATGAAATCGACATGATTCTGAGTGCTAGGTGTAGGTTTTCAGGGTCACATGTGCACCGCTGCCATCAGGCAAGTAAAATGCATCCAGTGAAGAAGGCGCATGTGCTGTGGTGCCATATTTAACTTAATCCAGCAGGCATTTGCTCACTGCAGTAGAATGAAAGATTGAAACCATTTGCTAACTTCCCTGCCTGTGCCTTTCAAAGTAATAGCTCAGTTTTCCACCTCTGTGAAGAAACTCTCCTTGTTCGTTCAGAGTGCTTCCATTCTGCTGGTTTCCAAGTCAGTTTGTGAATGAATCCTGTGACTTGTGGGGGGATTTCTTGTGGTTCTTTCTAAATGTTCTATTAAAGGTTATAATAGGGGTGAAATTTATGGAGAAAAAGAGCAGAGACAGCAGGAAGATGCAGCCACGGCGTAGCACACACACGCACCAGTGCACAACCACCTGTGTCTAGACTACAAGGATGGTATCCAATCCTGCTGTTGGCCTCACTATCCCTGGAGATTTTGCACATTATATCATTAAAGGTGTAGTCAGCGATCTTCTAATCTTCTAACCTAATGCTGTATTTGTTAAAATCACCGTATTTCTCCTCTCCATCCACAAGATGTCCCCACTGACAGCATGTTGAAAAAAAATTCCGTTTTCAATACACCTTGGCTCTGAATTTCAGCAGGTAAATACTGTGGCTCGGACCGAGTTACCAAAACAGAGTACACCCCCCTACATCCAGGGGGCGATCATACTCATGCGTAGATCAGACAGAGGGGGGAGGGGGAGTAGTAGGTTGCGTAGCGTGCGCAGTTAGCGGAAGAGAGAGATACAATATGTACAGTGGCAATGGCTGAAAAACAGCCCAAAAGAAAAAGTGAAAAAGAAGGACTATGACCATGAGAGAGCAAAGACCCGGGTCAACATTGGTGTTGCTTTCCGACGGTGGAGGGAAATTTAAAAGACCTGAAAACGAACGCGGATCTCGCCGTCTTTCTGCTGTATAGGTAAGCAACATTAGCTTTGTGGTGCTTCACATCACAGTAACAGCCGTCGAGTTGTCTGACGAGTCGGGGTTATCTTAGCTACGTTGGTCAGCTACGCAGTTTCTACAGCCGTTTCCATAACGATGCACGTCCATCAGCTTTCGGGAGGCAGGTCTAAATTCGAATATCAACAAACCCTCCACTCGTTTTCTCCCACATGGCTGACTACACCTTTAAGCCAAACCTGTAAAATAAATAATTGTTCAGCAAAATGAAGCCTCTCTCGATTCAAATATTTGCTCTTGTGGCCAAACAAGCCTCCACAAAAACTGTGCCATGTCCACAGACGCTCATTTCTTCCACATTAAAGAGACGTACAAAGAAATTGGGTTTTAGATTTTTATTCTGTACAGTACACTGACCAACTCAACATATTTTATGTTTCTCAAAGTACCAAACAAACATTTGTTGTGCAAAACGATGAGAAGGACAAAATGATAACCTTGAAACATGGTAGTGAAACCTGCATTTCATCACCAGTGCAAACAAAACTGGTCCAGAGTCTGCGTTCATAAACAATAAAATAAAACTGAATAAGTTCAATTAAAAAGATACCTAACATGGTCAAAAAAACCTGTGTGCTTCAAACATTCATGTTGATTACACCACATAAAAATCGACTAAATACAATTTACAAATGCAAATATATTGCAAGATATTCTTATATACTAGTAAGACACAACACTGAAGCCCCCAAACAAAAGATTCAAGTTACAGGAGCTTTTTCTGTACACTGTAAACGAGAAAAGGTTCATGTAGTGGTTAGTGTCAGAACCGTAAAAGTTTGGCACCTTTACACAGGAACAGTTTAAAAGAAACCTCTGTAAGGTCCTAAACCCTCCCAGAAGGTTTTAACATATTGTACAATATCTGGCTTTAAATCGAGGTTATGACCTAAAATCTGGAGGAGGGCCAGTTGGCGTCAGGAGTTTATGGTCCTGTCGTAACACCTAAAACCCTCAGACAGATCTTTAAACCAACGTAACGGCAGCTGAAGTCACTGCTGCTGAATCCACGTGAGGAACTTCACTCTTCACAGTACACATGCATTAAAAATATTGTAAACATGAATAAAGAGCAAATAAATAAAATCGAACTACTGAGATGCAGTCTGTTCATCCTGACGTGATGTGGATCATGATTCTGAGGGTTTACTCAAAGTGTCTGCTCGTGTCCCTTTAGTGCACTCGTGGTCTTCTGTTTCAGTTCCTGATCAGAGGCGTCTGTTCATCGCTCTCGCTGTCGCTGACGACGTCCTGCTGAGGTTTACGGTATATCAAGAACTGGATCGAGATCTGAACAGCAGTGTTGAGGAAACGTCAAGACTTAAATGAGGCTTTATTGTATCAAGACAAGTGAGAAAAGACAACTGGGGAGGCCTGAGGTGGCATCAGAGTGCACGTGTTTATAAGGGATGGGTAATATTACAATATTGTAAATTTTCCCGTGTGGGACAAATAAAGGTTTATTCTATTATATGTCGAGTTAATCGATTTATTTTCTGAAGAAATTTCGAGTAAGTCAGTATTAATTACATCAATACTTGGTGTACTGAATACTTTATGTCGATGCTGAGCTAATGGAGGAGTAGCTTAGGGATCTAAAAGTGGTGAAAAATATAGTTTACCAGAAGAGCCACTCACAGCAATACACTTATTGACCTCTGGATCATCTATCTGACATACGTTCATTTCAAATAACGCATCATTTTGTCTTATCAAAGGGGCACATACCCCAAGCCTATCGTCATCACCAGCAACGCCAACCCTTCTTCATTTGTAAGTCGTTCACTGCCATGAAGTCTAATAACCAAAGACTGAAACATAAAGAGACTGAAAAAAACAACTGCCAAAAAACTGAAAGACTGAAACAATCAACAACTGCAATAACCAAAGACTGAAAATATTAAGACAAAAAAAAAACAAAAAACTCAAAATCCAGCATCTGTGACTCTATGGGGTGTGGTCATGCCCAAGACAGAATAGCCAAAGCCTGAAACTGCCAAATAATGAAGGACTGAAACAATCAAGGGCTGAAACAACCAAAGACTGACAAATACAAAGACTGATTCAACCAAAGACAGAGACTGTTAAAAACTGAAAGACTCTATCAACCAGACTCAAACAGACAACTGAAAGAATGAGACAGTCAAGGACTGACACAACCAAATATTGAAAAAACAAAGACTAAAACAAAAAAAAGACTGAAACTTCCAAAGACTTTAACAGCTAAAGCTTTAAACAGCTCCACAATGTTAAGAGCCTTTTGTGGGAGAACATTTCACATATGCCAAAGACAATAAGATTAAGCTCATAATAATGACCTTTAAGCTGAAAATCTCTGATTATGATATTTAAAATAATAAATGATTATGCCATTTGTTTAGTCACAGCTTTACACGGTCACTAAACAGCGTTTATTGAGTTCTAAACACAGTAAAGTCATTCACTTCATTAGATTTTTAAAGGGGCCTCACAAAAGCTGCTGAATTATGAGGCTTAAAAAGAACAGACGTACTTTTATAAGCACCTGTGAAAAAACTTTGAGCTGTTAAAAGCTCATTCTAAATGTAAGCAATACGACATGTAGCATTAACATCAAGGGGAACAAACTACTGACCCTGATATTTATTTCCTCTGATATGGCGCAAAAAAAAGCATACATCCGTCAATCATTTATCTATTTAGCTAATTCCTTTCAGGGTCAAGGGGGGGGGGGGGGGGGCACCCCAGCTGACACTGTGCAAGGGGTAAGGTACACCCATTCAAAAAGCTGGGACAGGGGCAAAAATAATCTGGGAAAGTAAAGGAATTCTCATAACACTCCTGTCGAGAGCACACCACATGTGAACAGGTTGATATTTGAGCAAACAAATCGACTGTTTAGAATGTTTCTCACTGTACAGTTGCAAAGAATTAAGGTATTTCATCAGCTGCAGACCCAAAATATAATCAAAAGATTCAGAGAATTCTGAGAAATCTTTGGCTGTAAGCAGCAAGGCTGAAAACCAACACTGAATGCCTGTGACCTTTGGCAGCACTGAATTATAAGCTGACATCATGCTGTAATGGATAATTCCACCTGAGCTCAGTAACAATTTGAGAAAACCGTTGTTAGCTCTCACAGTTTGTTTTTTACATCTACAAGGTCAAGTTAAACTCTGCCATGCTAAGCCAAAGTCAAATATCAACAACAAGCAGAAACCCCGCCAGCTACTCTGGGCCAAAGCTCGTCTGAGATGGACTGAGGCAAAGTGGAGACGTCTGCTGTGGTCTGAGTCCACATTTTAGATTTTTTACAGACATCATGGGCTTGGTGTCCTCCAGGCTAAAGAGGAAAAGGACCATCCTGACAGTTTGAGGGCAAAGCTCAAAATCCAGCATATGTGACTCTATGGGAGTGTGGTCATGCCCATGGCACGGGCAACTTGCACATTTGTGAAGGCACCACTGATGCTACATACAGGTTTTGAAGCAACATATGCTACCATCCAAGCAGCATCTTTTTCAGAAAGGTTCCTGCTTATTTCAGTAAGACAACATCAGGACAGATTCTGCACGTGTTACAGAGTAAAAGAGTGAAGGCATTAGATTGGCCTGCCTGCAGTCTAGACCTGTCCCTCATCAATGAAATTGGGGTTTGTATGATCATGCCTTAACCCTATAAGGCCCAGGATCATAGATTATAGCCTGAAAATTCTAATTTTTTGGAGCTGAAATGTTTGTTTCACTTTCTGCTAAAATCCATAAAAATCAAAATGTCCATAAAATTAAACGTATAGATTTTTCGTATCTCATTCTATACATTTGGTGTTTTTAGCAACTGATAATCCATTTGAGGACATTTTTATAATTTATGTGATTGTATCCAGATGTTTTTTTTGTAATTTGTTGATCATATTGAGTAGATAGAGGTATTATAAAAGTATGTACAAATATGATACAGTTGGCTTTATAGAGTTAATATCTAACAAACCTGCATAACTGATTATCAATGTAAATGTGGTCAGAGAGCAAAGTCTATGACAGATGCTTCATTAAAGCACAACAATAAAAAACTAAAGCTTCATCTTCTATTTTCATCTTCTTTCTGCAAACATGTTAACTGTAAAGTCACACATACATTGAGACAAGCCTGTAGCATAAATTGAACATACTCATCTTTGTTATATGGCCTTTGTCCTTTTCTTACTACCACCTTACTGGACAGAAATCATAGAGCAGTTACTTTAATTGCTTCTCCCTGAGTACTTGGCCTGATTTACCTTATTTAAGGTCTAACTGCTGCTTTGAAACACACACAACAATGAGCTAGAGAAACTTTTTAGCTTCTTTGATGAGCATAAAAAGCTCCAGAACTAAACATTATTTGAATCTTTGGTCAAGAAGAGTCTAATGGTCTGAGACTTTATGGTGCAGTTGCTCCTCTTTTAATAAACTTGCAGGCAATTTGCATGTAAGAGTAGCTCACAAAGGAACGACTCAATCAGAACTGCAAACTGGTTCTCATCATTCACTTAAAAGAGCCGTTCAAATGACTTGACTCATCTGCAAACCACGACAGGAGAAGGTCAATAAAACAAAGCCTCTGTTTACGAGTAGAATATAAAATGATAATAGCAGAAGATTTTGTGACCTAACACGGAAAAACAAGTCACAACAAGCAAACAGGGTTGTTCAGAGTTATTTGAAGACTATCTGATGACTGTAGGCAGAGGGCAGCTAACACTTCCCACTGACTGCCAGTGTTTGAGTTAATTAGCTAATTATCTGTCTTTTCCTTGTTTCTGCACACAGTCAAAAGGAGGCTGTCTGTTTTTCATGGACTCAGGAATGAGGCAAGATGTAGAAACAAAAAAAAGGTGCCATACCCCTTTAAAAGAAATCATCAAACACAATGACAAAAAGTTGCTGACTGTGACTGACTGTGAAGTTATGAACCCTGTGAGTTTGACCTTTGGTATTAGAGACTGTCTTTCTACGAAAGCAGTCATGAGACCTAAACGATCAGCTGTCTTGTCTACAAGCTCAGCACTTCCTAAAATGTAACATGTACGTGGGATGAAGGAGAGTCAGGAGGCCCAGAGGCTGCAGCAGCTGCAAGTTTTTGTTCGAGGTTTAAAGGATACAATGAGGTCCAAGGAGAGGGTGCCCAGGCTGCCGATGAGCCAGGGCAGATGGTGGACCAGGTAGCTCTTCTCACCATGGCCGTCGTCAGGGTTCTTCAGGAGGACACTCAGGCCATATAAGGTGTTTCCCAGGATGACCAAAGCGAACAGAAAGTAAGACACCCCTTCTGTGGACTTCCTCTTGTACTGTGGAGAAGATGAGATGATGAGAAATACTTTTTAAGGAAGAGAGAATCTGTTACACAATCATCACATTCATAGTTTCCAGCAGCTTTTATTTCTCTGACTGCTCTGTTCACCTTCTCCTCACACACTTCCTCTTTGCTCGAGTGTCCACGTGGATGATCGGAGAAACTGAGTGCTGTCCAAAACCTCAAAACGAAATGCGAGAAAAGGTTGTTGAACCTGTCTCAGCAAGTCTGCACTGGTGCTGACTGACTGAGCGGATGTATCATCCTCTACTCTTCACTACGGGAGGCTTTTCATAAATGTTCTGCATATTGACACAAATGAGCTCAAACATCTTTAATAGGAAAAACAGAATCACTACCAGGGCTGGAAACTGTGTCAATGATCAAATCTTAATAACTGTGGGTAGTTTTCACACCTAGATCATTTGGGAGAGTTATTCAGAGACAAGTGGGCCTTTGCTATTCTGCACAGTTTGTTAAATTTGAATAAAAACAGCACTAATTCTGTTCCAGGACAAACAAACAGGCCAAGCTTGCCTGAAGTAGGTGGTTGCATCCCCTGGAGCAGTTCATGTACACCGAGTACACAATTAACCCAGGAACTAAAACAAACAGGGTGAAGAGTTACCTCATCACACTGCTGCAGCAGCACTAATAATTATAATAATTACATCGCTCAGTGTGCTGGTTTGACGGAGTCATAAGCGATCAGGCACAACCCATACACATGCTTCTGCCAGCCCAGGTTCAAATCCAGCCTGTGGTCAGGGAGTGTCCTCCCCTACTCTCTCCTGCCCCCTTTCACAGACCTATCCACTGTCTCTCTCTCTCCAATCAATGAAGGCACAAAATGGCCAACAAATAATCTTTAAAAAAAGTAATAATAATAACAATTACATTGCTGCTACCAGGCAACCAGACCAGTAACAAAGTACTATGTAAAGGTGCTATGAGGAGAATCTGTTACCAGCGACATAAAGACTCTCCTACCCATGAGCATGTGCGGCGACTGTCATAATGCTGCGTTCCAGTAACCTCGAAACTGGGAGTGACAGCCTCTCCGACTTATCAGCGTTCCAGTTGAAGTCAGAAAAAAACATGCCGATCTACCAGGCTATTGTTAGCTGTTGTTAGCACGCCCTGTGTTGTTGTTCACAAATATCACATGAAGAATGTAATTATCACTATGGCAGCATTTTTGTAAATATAAGTCTAACAATACTATGTATACAGCTGATCTAGAGCGACACACCCCAGTCAGAAGTGCAAATAAACTGGTTATTACAGGAGCTAAATAACTGTTCACACTGGGGGCATCCATCTTTTATTGTCAACTCGGGGGTGGCGAGGTTTCACCGAGTTCCCAGAAGGAAATTTCGACTTCCGGGGGCGTTCCAGTTGCAGTCTCCTACTCAGAACTCGGAAATTCCTACTTCTGACTACAACTGGAACGCACCAAAGACGTGACCCAAGCCAAAGCGTGTGTTTGTTGTGATGCTAATGAATGCAGCTCGGACCTTCCTCAGAACTCTGCATTGCTTTACAACTTCTTTTTTCAACAACTTACAGGATGCAAAGCGACGAGGTAATGTATCTCTTTCTGGTTATGTAGTGGTAGTTTTTGATGTGTGACAGCAAGCAATTTTTGGAAAAACTTATCGTAGTTTTGTAGCCGACCTAGCTAAGGAATAGCATTTATAGATAACCTATTTTGATGCTATAAAACTCATCTTAAAGTGTGTATTTCGATCAGGCATATATGTAAAAGTGAGACTTTTTTGTAATTACTTAGAAACTCCTCACAGCATCTTTAATATAATGCTTTACAACCAACAGAGGCACCTTCTGTGCTCAGGCACAACATGCAATCAAAATGTCAACAGGTGAACATCCCTCACAGTCCCTACAGCAGATCATCACAAGACTCAACAACACGTGCTCATTCAAAAGCTTGATTAGTTCATACAATTAAGCTCTGCTCATTCAAACAGGAGAAGTTATCCTTTCCAAAGCTTCTCGTTGCAGAAACTTTCACAAGTGTTACGATGTAAAAAGTCACAATGCTATCTGGTGTCTTCTGTGGTCCTTTATAGACAGTAGCAAGTATTAAAAGCTTTCCGAGAACCGAGTTTGTTTACATGAACAAGCCAAGGAGTGTTTAACATAGAGTTTTATGTTTGGCTGCATTGTTGATGTGGCATTGAAACTCCTCTGTTAAATGATTGTTTTGTAGATGGCGCAGCAGCTTCTTCCCCCCAGAAAGCAGAAACGACCCACAGCAAAGCTGACTGTGCTAAGATGACATGGGGAAAATTTTGTCTTTTTGTGAGATCTGAAATTTGAAAATACAGCAGCGTGAAAATGTAACAATGTGATTATGATTTCTAAATTTGTAGCCTATTTTTGTTTTTTTGTTTCAATTGATTCATAACAGTGTATCTAAGTTGTAGGTGTGACATTTATTTCAATTATATCCAACTTCCTTTTTATCAAAATAATTTTCCTTTTAAACAAAAATTAAATGAAAAATGCAAAGCAATAACTAAGTTTATGAGTTTGAACATTAAATATATTGTCTTTGTAGTGTATTTAGTTGAACTTCGGTGGAAAGCATGTACAGATCATTGTTTTCTATTTTATTTACTATAATATATATATATTATATTAATATATCACAACTTATGTAATCAGGGCTTTTATACCATTAAGTCCAAAATATAAGCTACAAAAATCTAAATAATATCATATCGATGTCAAAACTGTAAAATAAATGCCATATGAAAAGACATTTTTTTGCAAATGAAAAGTAAATTATGTGAAATAAAGTCATGATTATGAAAGTCAAAATCATAGAGTTAAATTTATGAAATAAAGCCAAACAGCAACTCATTAATACAAAATGAATGGTCAGAATTTTGAGGCACTTTTCATGGTTATACATTAAAAAAGATAATTATGAGACAAAAATATATAATTAGAATAAAAGTAAGAACTATAAAATTCATTTTCCTAAGATAAAAAGTCAAATTTAGAAATACTCTTTCAAAGTCATTAAATATCTATGTCTATGATGAAACATATAATCATACTTTATATCTATTACTGTCTGCTCATTATTGTGAGTTTTCATAATGTATTTTACTTCATTATTTTGAAATATATGCAAAAAAATAATAGATATAATAATTTAGATTATCTTTAAACAGTGCCACTTTTTTATTGCTAGTATATTTTATCATTCCTTAATAGGTTCTTTCATAATCTAAGGATTCATAAAACATCACGAACTAGTCAGGTTTCTAATCTTATATTGTTCCACTTGTCTGCCTCATGTTTTCTGTTCAATTATTTAATGAACACCTGATGTGAAGATATCTGCTCTGTAGGGGAATTCTTTCAGCCATTTTCTGATGTATTTATAGCCTGATGATTCAAAAGAGTCTTTCAATGGGAGCGTGACAGTGAATAAATCCACTCCACGCTGGAGTCGAAGCGTGGAGGGAGCGATTTGAGAAAGAGCCGTGCAGAGTGCTGGATGATCATCCACGCTGACTTCACATGATATGGACCCAAACTGTAAAAGCTACTTTGGTAACATTCAATTTTGACTGTTGCACAAATATTAGTTAAATCTGTCTGTTTGATTACCATTGATAGAGATAACGGAGTGTCAGTGAGGATTACCATACAGACCATAATCTGTCTCATCATAGATATGGTTTCACATGGAGCCCCTCACTTCCAATCAGAACTAATTTGGTCATGAGAAAGTAGAGACATGTTAGGAATATAACCAGTCACAGCTACTTTGGTGGTGTGGAAAGGCTGGATGAGTAAAGAGGGACATCCAATCACAGCTGCTTTAGCTTGGTGGTTGGATAAGTTGTGGAGCGATCCAATCAGAGCTGCTCTCTTTATGAATCGATATATTCATGTAGAGCAGGTTCACTGTTTGTTGTCGGTTCTGGTATTGTAACTGAGATGCTCTGCCAAGTCGCCTGAATAAAGATGACTGTATTTCACACAAATTAGTTAAAGTTAAATTTGTTTTCGTTCTTTAAAGACGTTTTGGCTAGCTATTTTCGATACATTATCCAAGGCACATGGTTATGCTCTCACCCCAAACAGTCTATCTGGAATTTTTGGCATTGCCCCTTCTTTAGATGTCCCTAAGATATTGAAACAGGCTCTAGCATTCTCTACCCTGCTGGCCCGTTGGCTGATTCTCCTTAACTGGAAACTCCCCAATCCCCCTTCACTTTCTCGTTGGGTCCGTGAGGTGCTCTATAACTTAAAGCTTGAGAAGTTCAAGTTTTCATTGAAAGGCTCGGTGAGTTCATTCCATACTACATGGGATCCCTTTATGAACTTTGTACTTTTTTGTGATTTTTCCTATGACCTCGAGGATTGACTTTTGTTTGTTGTTTGTCCTATTTATGTTTTCCTAAGTGTTTATGCCCTTTTTTCTTTTTTTTCTTTTTAAAAATTTTATTTATTGATTTTATTTATTTATTTATTCTACTTTATGTATTATTATTATTATTATTATTGTTATTATTATTATTATTATTATTATTATTATTATTTATTTATTTATTTATTTATTTATTTATTTAAGGTTCGGCCTTGGGAGGGTTGAGGGTGGGGTGGTGGGGCTGTTTTGACTTGACTTATGTGATGCTTAATGGGCACTGTTTTTTATGCATATATGTCTTTAATCTGATTGTCGCTCTGTTTGTCTTATTTGTTTAAAAAATGTTCTATAAATAAAGTTGGAAAAAAAATTGTTTCAGTTCATTTATACATTCAAACTTTACTAACATTCAATAAAGGGTTATTAGACGTTTCATTTTATACAAGTGCAAAACATGACTTCAGAAATTTAAGGAAACATATTAAATGCCTTCTACTCAACACTTCATACTTTAGTCCACTAAATTCACAGTAGATTTCGTCAACTAAAATGCTGTGAAACTTCACCAACTAAAACTTGACTAAAGTTAAAACTATTAGATGACTAAATTATGACTAAAACTAAAAGATATTTTAGGCAAACGTCTATAATTAGAACTAGAATAAGAAGTGCTGTCAACACTAACACTGGTCTCAGCTGGGTGCTGATTTGGCAGAGTGGTAAACCCTCTGCAAAACCCTAACCCATGTAAATACTCTGTCAGCCCGGGTCTGAATCCAGCCTGTGGCCAGCTTTCAGAGTCTTTCCCTAGTCCCTCACCTCCTTTCACAAGCCCATCCACCTGTCAATAAAGGTATAAAATGCACAAACATAATCTAATAAATAGTCTCAGCTAACACATTTACCCTCTTTCATATCCATTTACACGACACTGATGCAGCAGTGGGAGCGAGTTGGGGTAAGTGCCGTGCCCAAGGACACATCGCCTTGTGAGAGCTCAAACCTGCAGCCTTCGACTTGTACCATCAGACTGTTCCACTGAAGCCTGAGTGTGAACTGAGTGCCAAGGAAGTATATAATAGGGGTATCCAATCCGATACTGATGTCAGATATTGGTCCCATATCAGCAAAAAACAGATATCAGATTATATCGGCCTGCATCTAAAATATCCGATATAAGTACTCCGATACAAGTAGTCTATTGTAATTTATTTTGATTAATTTAGTTGCAGAATATGCTTTTGTTTAAGTTAAACACAGTGGTTATTTTGCCATTTAAAAATATATGTTTTTGTTTTTACTGGATTTTTTAAAGTTACTTTTCAGGGTTTTCAAATGTATATTTTATTTATTTTATTTAATTGTACTATATTCTTATGCTGAAGGTTAAAATGTATTGAACCAATTGGTTGATAACAAAGAAGTCAGTTTTTCTCATACCTACTATTGCTGACTACTGTTCTCTGAGTAATCTCACTTGATCAAGCCTTATCATGATTCCTGCTGATATCGGATCAGATCGATATTGGTATTGACCAATACTCAAGGCTGCAATATAGGTATCGTATCAAAGGTGAAAAAGTTGTATTGGGACATCTCCAGAATATGTTTTTGGTGTAATATCCGAATAGGCATCAGGACTCAGAAGACAAAGACAAAGAGTGCTAACTGGACTCGACAGAGTTTGTTTGAGGTGCTCTTTGGAAAGGGATTCAAAAAGTCCTCGAAACAAAAAGAAGAGACTCCAAGGCACTCTCTTTATACTATTAAAATGCCTTTATTTTAACGTCATGGTCATGTAGACCTTAAAAACAAACTTTGACGCGTTTCAGCATCAAGCCTTCATCAGGAAGTCATCCAGAAATTAGTCTTTTTGCATGACTTCCTGATGAAGGCTTGATGCTGAAACGCGTCCAAGTTTGTTTTTAAGGTCTACATGACCATGCCGTTAAAATAAAGGCATTTTAATAGGCATCAATACTGTCAGATTTTTACAAACACTTCATCAGAAAACCAACATTCTTGCACAGACATCTGCATTCAGGTGAACTCACATTTGTGTACATCTGTGGGAGTCTGGAGAAGAGGTAAAGCACCGACGACACCGAGCCAATGGAGAAACCAATGATCTCTTTAGGGGTGAATGGCTGAGGGGACAAAAGTAGACTTGTTACAACAAAGAACAGACGTACATAAATAAAAAAGTTCACCCCTGAACTTGTTTAAAAACACAGTTTCCTCACCTTGATTTGGTCGTCGTCTATGGTAGAGAGCAATGAGCGGCTCCTGAACCCTGAGGGGACGATCTCTTGCTGACTGACCAGCCCGGGGAGGTTGATGAGGCTGGTGGTGAAGCCCAGGATGCAGACTGCCCCAACCACATGCACAGCGGTGCTACCTGCAGAGGAAACACCTGTTTTCATCATCAGTGCAGAGAGAGACATCTCAGCAGATTCCTCCTGGCAAAGGTTAGTGTGTCAAAGAGCAGCAGTATGGAAACAAAGAGCACAACATGAGGCGTGTGATAACATTGTCACAGCCAGGGGGGATCTCCTCTTCCTCTGTCTGGACTTGTGCTGGATCATTAAATGTATCAGTGCCGAGGTCAATAACTTCAGTTCGGTGATAAGGAAGGTCTAGGCCTTCATTACAGAGGGATTCAACTGGTCTGACCTCAGCACCTCCACCAGCTCTTGAATGAGAAATCAATGAGAAGCACAACACCACCGGCTACCATTGTTTTACAGTAACCAGGAGTCTCCGTTGATTTTGCCTCAACAAGCATTAAAATAAGCACAAAGGAGAGCGAGGGGGCTGGGGCCATCGACACTTGTCTCCATTATGTGCAGGACAAAGGACAAATAAAATGAAACTTGGTTTATTAACACTGCACCAACATTTTAATGTTTCTTTGGGTGGAAATAACATTTTTTTAGGATGAAGAAAGCCAGATTGTTTTTAAAAACTTTTTGAATTAATGTTGAATGTAACTTTTTTGCAGCTTCCCATAAAAGATAGACAAAAGCTTCACAGTGACGGTTCTTACAGACGTGTTCCTGAGCTTTTTATAATATTCAGATCACTAAAGATCCACTGCTGTCCATCTCATCTGTGTGTTTCTACAAGACAGCTTATGGCCGCGATTACATGGCGCCGAAAACGGTCAAATCCGATAAATTTTCATTGCGTTTTGGCCTTGCGTCTACATGGAAACTTGTTGAAAATGGAAGCTTTTGAAAACAGGCTCCAGAGTGGAAAGATTTGAATCCGCTCTTCATTCAGCTCCGTGTAAACTTGTATCAGGGCTTTTCAGGGTGAAAAGCTGACGTCATCACCACATGCGCAGTACTTTTTCAGATGAAGGCTGCGCGCGCATACCAAGAACAACAACAGCTTCAGCCGTCCGCCGAGTAACGTGTAAGCCTATTCCCATATCAGTTTGTTATGCAGACAAAACAGTTCAAGACAGATTTGTTGTTCGAACAGATTTGTTCTCCGGAAAAGAAACTCCTGCGTCTCTGTGCGTCTATTCACCATTGTTGTTTGTGAAAGTTTTTCTTCTTCGTACATGTATTGTAGCAGCGCTGCCTCCCTGCAGACCTGCACCACCATCTACTAAGCCGGCATGCACACTACAGCGGATTAACTCGTCTCCGAGCATCGTCGTCTGAACGCAGAAGAATTCTAAAACGCAAAGGACAAATCTTTGCGTCTTTAAGTCTGGAGTTTCTATGTAAACGTAGCCTAAGTCAGTGAACAGTCTGCTCCTGATTGTCAGCTCAGATAAAGTAAGAAACATCAGAACAGGTGATAAAACAGTATTTCTATTTTTTCCACCTTTTCTGTGCTCTGTTGCTCACTCCATGTGTTACGACTGTGCCATTTTATTTCTCTTTTGTAGCAATCTCTTATCTGGAAAAAGCGTCCACTTTTAGGCCCTTAATAATAATATAATTTATCCATAATTACTTTAATAAGGGCTCACTAAAGGGGAGCTACTGTAACATCTGGGTCTGCGTGATGGGAACAAACTTCCCCAACATTGAGCAGCACATTTTTGGTTTCTTCGTGTTTGTTGCCCCTCATCACGTCTGCCTTAAACCTCTCAGCATAGAAGCACTTTGGTTAATAAGATGTGTGCAGATCAGACTTGCAAAAACTTAAAAAATCATCCTAAATCTGCAGAAATTATAGTCTCTGTCTTCACTCTGGTGTTGAGGCACTGAGCGGCTGCAGCAGGAGGAGGAGTCATCTGTCTGTAGTGATGCAGTGCCTGAAGCGTTCACCTTCATCAACGCTTTGTTTGTTCAGAAAAATCAGTGTATTTATATATATACATATATTTAAGGCATTTTCCAGATCATAGCAAGGGCCAGAAATTATTACTGGCAGGCCAGGTTTGGCCCGGGGGCCGCTATTTGCCAAACCCTGCCCTACATTATCTTCTTCCAAGCACCATAAATTCAACCCTGACCTATCGTCACAGAGTTTGAATGCAAAACAGAAACTAGTAACCTTATGCAACACTTCTAGAGCTGCAAAAGAGAACATTTCTGTGTGTGTGTGTAATAAAAATGTTATATCACGAAAAAATCAAGCTTTGTGCTATTATAACTGAATAAAAGTCATTACGTGATCTCTGCTGACTCACACACAGAGCATTGTTAGGTGCACATTCAAACTTGGGATCAAATGTTGCTTCAGTTTTATTTTCTTTGCAGATGTGTGTATTACCTTACATTATTAAAGCATCCACTTCAGTGACTTCAGTTTCTAAATAAACTTGCGGTAGCATTCAGGCTCTGTTTCTTTTTTGATCATGTTTTGTTTAAAGAGGGGAAGTGGAGGCCAAAGTGCTTTTAAAATGTTGGGGAGTGGCTTTGAGGGAGAAGTCAGGTATGATGGACAACAGGAGAGAACTTAAATTCACAAGGGACATTATTCTGATATTACATATTATTATATTAAACTAATATGACAGACACATATCACATTCACACAAGAAAACCAAACTTTGCCCAACATATCTGTATTAACAAGATAATTCTGACTTATGCTCGGCATATACATTTCTTTTCTTTCTACATTTTTCCAAAAAACATATATGATTTTACCCAACCCCACCCCCCCCAAAAAAAATCTTGTTTACTCAGGAAAGAGAGTTTCTATTTAAATGTTTTCCAGAATTCCTGATATAATTAATCAACATTAATTCAGAAAAAAAACTCGTACATGAATGTGACATGCCTCCGTACTAAACCAAAACAGAAAACAAAAAACTGGACAGACGAGCTTCTGTACACATTGATACTTGTTTACATTTTCATTTCAAGCAAACATTCCAAACCCACTGACAGTAGGTCCACTATCTACTTTTGAGTCCAGATCAACACTTGAGAATCATTGTTGTTCTTTAAAATGTTGACAAATAATGCTGTGCACATTTTAGAGCTTTAACACTTAGATAGTGAAACACTTCCCTGAGGAGTTTCCAAAGGGATTAATAAAGTACTACATAGTAATCTAATGTAACATTACCTTGAAATCAAATTTGGCTTTAAAGAAAAAAGTCATCACAGATACTCACTGTTGTCCATTTTGTTCTTTATTTTGTAGTAGACATACATGCCCAGCATCACCAGGTCAGCCACGACGTAGTAAATTGCCGTATAAGTCTGAGGGTCAGAGAGGGAGAGAAATATTAAAACAAAGTCACAATAACACAGAAAAAGTTTCTCCTACTTAGAAACAAAGCCACAGCCATGAAGCTGAGTCAAAAGTTTAAGCTCCTTATCCTTTGTGAGAAATGACTTTTGGGAAATTGTTTGCAGACAAGTTAATCTTACAGTGGTGGAAAATGGACTTTGTACCCATGTGAGACTTTCAGTTCCAGGAAAAAGGGAGCAAATTAATAACTGGAGGGGTTTTACGCAGAAGAAAGCTGAATTTTGTCAAAAAACGTCCTTTAACGGAGTCCCTGAGCTTACCATACTGATGAATGTTTCAGTGGAAACGTTTTTACTTTAGAAAGAAACTGTTCTGGAATGCATCAAATTGAGGTTGTGGCTGTTGTGACCTGATAAATGATGTTTCCTCTGTTCTTGTTTCTCTCACAATACTTTTAAAAAGTAATAAAACCATCAACAGATGATGAATAGCAGTCTGAGTGAGGCCCCGGTCCATCTGTGAGGTGGGGCCCCCTGTGCAGAGGCTATGGATGCCAAAGTAAGACCAGGTTCAGGATCTGCCTGTGACTCCTTGCTTGTCCTCTTTTTCTTGATTTCCAAGTCTTCCCACTGTTCAGCCAGCTTAATAGTTACTAATTGTAAGATATTAGTTATATAATAGAATTAATAATTATATTCTCAACTCAGCTACAATCATAGTGTACTCTTCATGGGTGAGCAAGTGGCCCCAAGTGTTTTACAAAGCAAAGCAACAAAAACTAGAGATAAACTGCAGTCTAAAACAGGCAGGTGAAAATTTAGCAACTAAGAATGAATATAAGAGAAAAAACAACTAAAACTTGCAAGTAAAATAACTATTTTTCCTTGTACTTTTTATTGAATTAAAAAAAAAAGAGTACAAACACATTAACAGGGGTTGAAAGCAAAATAAAATCAACAAAGCTGTGATAAAACACTTAAAAAACTAATTTAAACCAAAGATGAATCTGGAATACAAACAGAAAAACACTGACAAGTAGTTCTACTTAATCAAACCACATCAAGAGAAGGATTCAAAGGGGGTCTTAATTTTGTCTAGGCCATGTAAAGCTTTAAAACTATAACAAGAACCTTAAAATCAATTCAAAAAGAAACAGAGAGCCCGTGGATGTAAATATTCTTCATCTTTGGTGGCTTAGTTCTGGGAGTCACATGATCAGCTATTCAAGCCGGAGGTTTGAGTCCAGCTCTAACTGTTACATGTTGTTGTTTTCTTTGGCATTTAACTTGACGCCATGTTGCTCCCACTGCTGCGTTAATGGCGTGAAAATGGATATCATAGCACGCGGATGTGTTACCCGATACTGGTGGAGGACTTAGATAACTCTGGATACTTTAACCTTTAGTGAGTGAATGATAAAGTGATTGGAGTGATCTGAAATAATAAAGGACATTTTGAATAATGAACCAGCGCTTTAAGGAGATTAAACAATCAAAAGAAGCCTTGAATAGACAATAATCATGTTTTAATTAGTTTGCTTTTGGAGTGTTAATCTGAAATAAAGGAAACACTTATCTTCTCAATGTAATGCTTTCGCTGCTTTAATATTTTACTAACCAAGTCATTCATGTAACCAGTTACTAATCCTATAAACCAAAGTGTTACAGCACATCATGGCTCATAACTCATTAATTCACCTGCAGTGGAAGCTGATCAGCCAAAAAGGATCCCACCAGATTGCAGGAGTCTCCTCCTAACCACAGCAGCAGGAACCAAATAGAAATGGCGCTGTCCATGTTCCCCGTTTTGCACGAGTTGTAGTATTGACTGCAATCAGAGAAGAAAGAAATAAAACTGGTGCTTTGACAAAGACACTCTTCAGAAGAGTTTTAAAAACTGAGGCAAAAACTTACGGGAGAGAGGACACCATGAAGCAGAGGATGGACACGAGGCCAGCGTAAACGCTTGCCATGTCCCTGGCGTCCTGGGCACATTCCCCGAGCCCGACCCAAACCCACTCTGAACCGTTAGGGCACAGTGAGGTGAAGTTTGAATCAGAGGGCGAAGCCAGGGGCGGCTGCATAGGGACTATAACCGTCCCCATAATCTGGAAGACAGGAAAACATTTTAATATGAAGTTTATTACGACAGAATCAACATCATTTAACTTTACATACCTCTAAGAAATAAAAAAAAATTCTTAAACACTGCTAGTGTGGCAAACCACTGCAGAAGTGCTCGTTGACCTACTTACAAGCACTTACTGTGGTTTGCACTGCGCTCTCTGGTTCAGTTTGGTATGTGTTTCTTTTGAAAATGACATCAAAATCTTAGTCTAAAACAGGAAAAGTAACAAAATGCTGTAAAAAAAACAAGCCACAATAAACAAACAGGACCATTTAGAACCACTGAAGAGTCAATATGACGACTGTAGGCAGAGACAGGCCAAACACTTCCCATTGACTCCCAGTGTTTGAGCTAAGGTAATCAGCAGTGGGCGAGCTCTTCCTGTCTCTTTCTTGTTACTGCACACACAGTTGAAAGAATGATGTCTATCTGCTTGTCACTGACTCAGGAGTGAGGCAAGACATAAAAGGAAACATAGTTACTGAATCCCTTTAATGCTACGAGCAAACCGCACAGGAATTCGCAAAGAGGCTCGTTGAGATTATATACAAAGTCAATGCAAAGACGCGTTTGGACGCAGATTCGCCCGGGGCGGCGCGTTGGACGCGTTTGGCACGGCGCGTTCGGGGTGTCAAACGCCTCGACGCTGGAGTTGAAAATATTGAACTTTCGACGCAAATTCGCGTGACGCGGCAGCCAATCAGTGATGACATTTCCCCCGCCATCACTAATTTGATGACGTGTGACGCTCCAGCCACCTGCTCCTGCTCAAACTCCCCTCTGAAAGATGGGGGAGAGGTTGATCTGCGTTGTTTGCCATCACCCAGAGCTATACGGTTCGACGTGTGTACTCTACAGAGACTGGAACGAAAAGGAGCAGGCTTGGGTGAAAGTCGCTGAGGAGACAGGTTTTGAAGGCAAGTTCTGTAAATATTCGTTTACGGTTGGATTTGCCTGCACGGGTCATCACTGAGTCTGACAAGCTCCGGCTTGGTCCAGCGTCCAGCCACGGTCGTTATACGCAGCGCGTCATAGGCACTACGTGCGTTTAAATTTGCCGATTCGCGCCCAGTTTGGCCGTAGCATAAGTATCAATCACAAATACCTTAAGGAATCAATATCACTTGTAAGTATGCTTAACAATTCCCTTATCGATTCAGAAATAGGGATGGGAATGTTTCTTTCAGGGTTAAAATTGGTCTACAAACAATTTCAGTGGAAACAATGTCAAACACACATCACTCCTGATATTAAATAGTGTACTGCATAGATAAACGCCGCTACAGGTCGTTGGTATTTCCACCCAAATGTTCAGTAAGGAAGGAATTGATAAGAAGATTGTTAAGCATTAAAAAGTGGTAACAATTAATTGGGGAAGTTGTTAAAGATTCTTAACTAACTTAGTTTACGTTTCCCATCCATAGACAGGATGCAGAAGTAATAGCTGTCACATAATTTTAGTCAAAACTACCAAAGCTGCACAACACCAAGTGTTTGTCATTAGAAGTTAGAATCTAAACAGCAGCGACTTACAGAAACATTCATGCATGCAGCACAGCGTCATTCTCAGGTAAACACAGAAAATCCACAGAAACCACAAAGGAATCAACAGAAGATCAGATCAATAAGCAGAATTGGTGTTGTGTCAATAAGATATTAGCACTTTCTGTCTCTGTCCTGTTTTCTTTCTGCTATTATTATGTCATTGATTATTATGTTGGTGCAGCTGCCTCTTGTAATTCTGTGATACCATTTTTTGACTACTTTTTAACTTTTTAGGCTTCTCTTTGACAAAGAAGAGAGAGGACAAGAAAACGGGAGAATAGATGCAGTGAAGGGTACAGTCCGGATATGAACCCATAAAGTCAGTGTTTTCTGTACATGGTGTTAGTTAGCCAGCCGCTCAGCTATCAGCTTGCACATAACAGTTAGGGATGCATGATATTAGCAGTTTGCTTTAGATATCAACCGATAACAGCCTAAGAAATTGAGTATCATCTGCCACTATTGAAATTTTTGCAGTTAATTACAGCAGACAAATCGGCCACACATATCAACAATAAATCAGCTGGAATATCTGCAAATTACGCACATGTTCAATATTGATGCACCTCCTCATCACTGCATTGGAAATGTAAATATTAAGGGTTTCAGTTTTATGAGAGTTAAAAGCTGTTTTTCTGGTTGTATGTCTGCTCCTCGCAGAAACATTCCTTAACACTGAAAGAAACAGGTCCATCTTTGTTAAATACAGAGCTTGTGCTCTTGACCAGAAATATCCGTATCGGAAATAATGAACTTAAAAAATCCTGCCAGATCGGATTTAGGCAAAAATCCAACATTGTGCACCCTTGATAATGGTCCTGTTTTGTAGGGCACATTCAACCAAGTATGAGGTATAAAAAGAGAAATCATATAATTTATGACCTTAACTCATTAGACTACTTTGGAATTGGTCATTGATCTCCATCAGGTGAAATAAAATAACAACTCCAGGAATGTCTTACAAGAAATAGAACAGCTGGAGTGAAAAGAGTCTGCCAGCTGTTTGTGTTAAGATATTCATAATGATATATTTTTAAAAGGTGATGCATGTTACTGGATTCTTGTTGAAATCAAATATGCCAATATATCATAAACCATTATAGCTGATGCCAATATTATGTGTCAAGAGCACAAAATCTCATTTTTACTGAAAAAGCTATGTTCCTTTTATAGTGAGTCTGTTTGTGTCCAAAACAGATGTCAAGACCAAAAACATTTCATTCTACAATAGATGACATTTCAGATGGATAAAAGCAGACAGTTAAAGATGATGAGGTCAGGTTATGATTAATTGGCATGTTCTGTCAATTTTACATCTAATTTGTGGTCAATGTATCAACAAACATGGTCATATCAACAATTAGGATATTCAGCTTTTAAGACAATTATCAGAAGTACCAAGGCTGATCTGATAATACTGTGCATCCCTGTTATGCAATCAATAATGACAAACCACAGGAGAACAATTTTCCCTAAGACTTATAATATTCAAATAAAAAAAACAGTGAAATGTAACATGTACACTATTAGAGTCATAGCTTTGTTTAAGCACACTGTGTTGACCTGGATAAACATTGAATTTTAGTGTATAAAGGTTGATAGACGTTTTGCCCTGATAAACTTGACTGTATTAGCATTCTTATATTTTGTTTTATACCACATCTAAAGCATGACCAACCATTATTAACACATAATGAAGAACTCAATACATAATTTGTAACATAACATGATCTAGACTTCATATAAGTATAAAACTAAAAGGTTGACAACACAAGTCGATGTAAAGTTTTACGAAGTGCTCATATGCTTTGACAAATGAAATTAAGTTCATTACTCCTCACATGATGCGCACACACACAGACACACATGTCTACATACATAAATATACTCATGCATGTACCCCACCCTCTGTCCTAACACATGACTACATGATTGATTCTTTTAGAGGAATTTCCTCGCTTTCTTTTAACTTTTCTCTCTTTTTTTTAGTTTCGTTTGGGGGTTGGTAAGAAAATTATTCCTTACTTTAGGTCACTAACTTTAAAAGGTCATGTTAAAGGAGATAATCAAATCTAATATCATCAAACAAATCATTAATAAAGCTCATTAGAGTTACACTAAGATCAACAGCGAAAGGTCACAAAGGCATGTGAGCAATAGTGAAGATTAAACAAGCATGGTAATACTTGCTTGGCCATATGTTACAGATGTGGAGCTTCATAACTCCCTAAATCACAATTTAACCACCAATTATTAATCAAAAACTAAAAAATGCTGCGAGTTTTCATTAGCTGCTATTTTAACAAAGACTATCAAGCCACAAATCAACACCAAAAAGCCTCTTCAAACCACAGTTTACTGCTGAGACTCTGAATAAATAAGCAAATACACACAAACAGATAAACACAGAGAGATAAAGACACATAGCTGCTCTAAATATAGAGAAAATCCGAAAGAAAATTGCAAAAGAAATCAAGATGAACCACATAATATACAGTCCACATCATCAGAGAGCCTCTTTGTTTACGAGTAACGACACTTAAACGAATTTATAAACCTGGAATTCACTTAATGCGTTTTACACCGATAATTAAAACAGACTAACACTATAGAAATCATTTAAACATTAATTTCTTGCCTGTGTGGCCGCCGTCATGTTGGCGGAGTCCTCAGCTGAACAAAAACCTTCGACACTTGAGAGCAGATAAACACGGAAGCGACCGAGAAACAAGCGACAACAGGACCTGCGCGCTGATTGGTTCGTTTAGCCGAACGTCATTTTACGTCACAGCAGCGCTCAACACGCACGTGAAAATGCGGCGTGCAGGCTGCCAAACAAACCAGAGAGGCCTTCAAAATGAAAGGCTCTGGATTTTTCTAAATATGGGAAATTAAATAAATTACACAGGCCTTCAAAATTAAAGCAAAACTGTAATTTTTAGCTACAAAACATACAATTATTACTTAAATATCCCAAATTAAAAGACTCCGATTTCTTTTATAGAAGCAATAAAATAAACCAACCATCCCTAAAAAAGGACCCAATTTAATTTTAAGCTATGAAACAAACCACTCAGGCCACCAAATAATAGAATTACCATTTTAATTATTACCTACAAAATAAAGCTCATCTTTTTTGAGCCACAAAACAGGGCCATTAAAATACTTCAATCAGATTTTAGACCTTTTAACTACAAAAAAAGCACCCAGGCTTTCAAAATAATAGAATCATGATTTTAATTTTCAGCTACAAAATAAACCATCAAGCCACCTTTCACCTTCAAAATAAAGAGAATGGAATTTTAAATTAAAAAGAAAAAAAAACTGAACTGGCCTTCAAAACAATAAACTCTTATTTTTTCTTATAACCATCTAAATGGCAACACAGGCAGGCCTTCAAAATAAATGTGCAACATTTTTTAATTTCAAAATGAACCAGCTCTTCTCAAAATAAAAGACTTTGGAATATATTATTCAAAAATCAAAACTCACAGTGTTAATAAACATTTTCTTCTTGTGTATCTTTTTGAACACCTTGGACTAAACAAACTCTCGATATATTTTCAGCTCCCTGCTTGATTTCTGCTCATGGAAGATTTATTGAGGCTGTGGAACAAGCTGATGGTATGCTTTCATGTAAATGTTACTTTTCTGCAGAAGTGGAGAAAACACAGTGAAGGCCGCCTGCTGGTCCACATTTCACACTCTCTCCTCACATTTCTACACGCCTCGTTAGAGTGAACAATTTCACTCCACGTTAAATCAGTCATTAGTCGGGCCCCGTCATTAGTAGCGAGGCCTCCTGCAGTCTTTAACAAGCTTTGCATTTTAGTGTACAGCTGTGAAAAACAATGGGAAAAACAATGCACATGGACATGTCTGCACCACGTGGACTTACAAGTGAGTCTGTAGTTATTATTTATTCATGGTAGAAAAGACATTTAAGAAACTTCTTTATATTGAGCAGGATTTTCATCGTTTGATTATGCACATAAGTAATTTAAGAGCTTTAAGTTTGTGGTTACTGATGCACCCCTAAAACTTTATTTCAGCTCTCTGAAATAAGAGTAGTCATGACTCCATCATCAGGCCTTTTAAAGCAACCAGATCTTAATATGACAGAAATTCTGAAGATATCTAAAAATCTATGTGTTTTTAGTCATCTTTTGTTTGATTAAAAGCAGAAAAATCACAAGGTTAAAGATGCAACCTGGAGGTTTTTGTTAAATATCTCACTTTGAGTCCCTCTGCTTGATGGACACATTTAAAGCAACAATATTTATGTTGTCATGCAAAAAAAAAAATATATATATATATGGATGTGCTTTCTTTCATTTAACAAAATTTTACTTTATCTTATTCTAGTTTAATGTTCTTTGCATCTTACTTGGTCACAGCTCTTTCTTTTATTTAAGCTTCAACCAACCAAACAGAACAGAGTCCGCCTAACTGGCTTCTTTTTAGCGGAAGGCTGTGGCGTGAACTGTCGTGTGGAAATGGTGCAGTCACTATTCTCCATTTTGAAAGTATTTGGACCATGCAACTTTGAAGCTAAGAGTGTAAGGTTAATAAGTAACATTCTTCTGCCTTAAAAGCTGAATTGAGGACTTATATAATATATTTTAGAAGAGCGTTAGTGTGGTGGTGCAGGCATTAAAACATGGCTCAACCATGACCTGACGTTTGGAAAAGAGTTTGGTTGTTCATTAAGTGAATATTTGCATTAAACTGTTCATTTAATCATCATCTGCACTGCTTCTCATGGTCAGGCTCACAGGCGGGTAGAGTCAATCCTAAATGACAATGGGCAAGACGCAGGCGCACTCTGGACTGGCCTCAAGCTGACATTGAAAAATAAACAACCATTCACACACTCTCTCACAGCAACAGGAAGTCTGGAGCCACCAATCAACCTAGTGAGCATGCTTTTGGTCCCTTGAGAGAAACTGGAGAACCCACAAATGAACAGGAAGAACATGCAAATTCCACAAAGAAAGGCAAAAACAGACACAACACAAATGAACTATCTGCTGCACTGCTGACCCTGATCAGACACATTAGAATGTGAAGCAACATCTCTTTGGAATAAACTGTTAGCATCTAAATAAATATCAATTAAAAACATTTGAAGATTTCACTAATTAAAGAAGCACATGCATTACTTTTTGAATGTTTTTACTCCATTTTCTTTTCTCTGATCTGCATTGTTGTCAGAAGGGAGGCATCTTTAAGGGTTTTTGGGAGCTCAAATTGTCCTCCACACAAGGCTTTCATTAATTTGTGCTTTTATTTTGACATGTCTGAATAAACATCACTAACTCTATACGATGGGAGCAGCTCCTTCTTAATACAATAAAACATGATCAATCGCAGGTCAAGAAAGATTAAATGTTTCACCGAAACATGTGCCAGTTCTCTTGTTCTGAAGCCATAAAAACTCAGAGTACACATCACTTTTATTTACATTTACTTTCATTTTTCAAAGTTCTAGTTTCTTACAGTCAAAGAACAGAGAGAAGCTCCTACCTGTGAAGTGTGATAGATCCACAGCCAGGCTCTGAATGAAAAGCAAAAGGAAGGAAGCTGTTTTGAGTTATTGCAGTGTTTGTCATCTGACCGTCAGACTGACGACTCAGCACCAAACCACGCTGATGTCAGCTCGCTCACTCTGGTCAACGCTCAGGTTTACCTCAAGCCGAGCGTCTGCTGTCATGTGCTTCTTTTCTTCTGCCAGACTGAGCAGAGCAAACATGGACTTCCTCCTGACACTGAATAACCCCAAAGAGTCTTGCCAAGAACTGCATTACACAATGTTATAACCTTCTGAAATGTAATAGTTATTCTGGTGCTTAGATCTTCTTTTGCTCTTCAATACATTTTGTAACAAATGCATCAAGATGGTCCAATCTGGATGCAGATCTAGGATTATTTTCTGATGCTTAAACTTTTGCTCATAACTGCTCAACAGATTTTAAAGACATTTTCAAGGAATGTTGGTCTTACACAAGAGAGACCTGATTAACAGGTGGTGTTGATCCAAATTTGGATGTGAAAGTTTTTCAACATTTGTTAGCAGTGCGAGAAAGGGCAGTTTTACACAAGAATGTATGCAACACAACATCACTATTAATAATAATATTAATAACCACAGTAATTTGAAAAAAAAAGGTATCAAGTAATTAATCAGGTGCAAGTCCTCTGCCTTTTGGGACATTTTTGTATAGGCTACTTAACAAAGGTATCTATGAAAATTCATGTATTTATTTTATTATAAGTAGTTGTGCCTTCCGCATTTTGCAATGAAATTTTGTTTGCGTGTGCACCTGTGTTGTATATTTTGAATGACAAAAATCTCTCTCCATCTATCTATCTATCTATCTATCTATCTATCTATCTACAATACAATATATACATACAATAGCAAATATTACTGTTCAGGGAGAGGTATAATCAACCATAATAAAGTTTTCAAACTTTTTTTAGAAGTATATTAGCCAGCTGAGAGCCCTCAGTCTATAATCAGTTCTAGCTCTGGAGTAAAACCATAATAAAAAAAATTTATTGTTCATACTTCAAAAGGTGAACTAAATGGCTGCCTTCAGAGTTTGTATCCATACAGACCATATATGAATCAATAAGAATATTCTTCAGTTTTTTAAGAACAATCCTCCATCTTGTCCTTTGCTTGAAAAAACTTAAAGCAGTCCCTTAGTCCTCCTCTTCACCTCAGAAGCTCTGTGACGGTCTAATATGAATATCAAGTCCTTTTTACATTTAGCAGAATGTGGTCGATCTAATTCTTGAGTCAGGACATTTTCTTTGTTTCATCACCATATGCACATTTTCTTATTAATAAAGTTTTGAGAACACAAACCCAGACTTGTCAAAGGGTCCAGGCCTTCAGTCTGAACTTAGGTGGTTTAGTTTTATCAAAACGTCAATCCTCATCTGATGGTTTTGTTTGTTCCTATCAGTCACATTAAGGAAATCAGTCACTCCACAGGTGACATTCCAGACACCTTTGTTTTATCGTATAGATACTCAGATACCTCGATTCCTGCCAAACACAAAATTATCTTAATGATAGGACTGTGTGTACTGAAGAGTGTTAGCGTCAGGCAGGAGGAAAGAAAGCAGGATGGGTTAATCTTTTTAAATAGACGAGAAGAATCAAGTCAAAGTGTCCAGAATAATGTTGAAACACGAATTTGGCCGAAAGTCAAAGTTAAAAAAGAGTAAAGTTAAAAACTGGTCAGGATAAAGTCAAAAAGCAGAGCGTGGAAATGTCGAGTGAAGATGAAAAACAATCAAGATTGTTTCTCCTCTATTCTCTTATAACTAAACACCTGAAGAACGAGTTAAAGGTGGACACACGCTGTGCCATTCAAAGGCAATACTTCATCAGATGTGTCAAAATGTCAGCTCACACTGTGACAGGAGTTTTAAAGGCATTTATAACATTGTGGAGGTCATACAGTAGGTCAATGGTCATAGTCATGAGGCCCAATGGTCATCCTCTTCATACTAACACTTTTCAGAATCTCCTATGACAACTGCAACGCGCATTGATTTTGCCAAAACACAGTATGTGGACAGTTTCTAACTCTGTTGGATGAAAAAAAAGACAATGTCAGACATCCTCTGGAGAAATCAGCCATTTGCCTTAAACCAGTTTACTTTGCGTTCTGCTACCCACAATGCAAAGCACCTACGGGTCAGGTGTTGAAATAGCCAACAGCCATAGCATTTATCCATTGAAACAGACTTTGTAATATGAGCATTAGCACTGATTCTTATGCATTTACTTAATAAATAATGTTTAATAATACCAAAACGACGCAAATCAAACATGGTGAACTTACATTTTGGCATCATCACGTGGATGTTGCACATTCCTCGTGTGTTTCCAGAGGTGAAAATCATCAAAATCCAAATAGATTTGTCTTTGGACATTCTTGAGTCTATTAATAAATGCTCATTTAGCAGCAGTAGCCATTAGCTGAGCTACTGCTCTTAAAAATCTGCACTGACGCTAACGCAATCAGAGTTACTAACTAGAAAAGCACTCGGAGAGCAAAGACCTCCTCCAGCACCAGTCCTCTCCCATGTTGTGATTTTTTACCATAAATATTAGTCCTACCTTTATTTCATGTCAAGATTTAGATTCCTTGACCATGAAACATACCATTAGCAATTGGTTTCATAATGATATCTATTTTAGTTCAGTAGTTATTCACGAAAATCGAAAATCAATCGAAAAAATCAAAATCCATCCATAACTTTTTGAGTTATTTGTTTACAGACAGACAGATAGACAAACTCTCCCGAAAACGAGGTAATAAGAGTTGTTGAGTGTCAACATCGCTCCACAGCACAAAGAGTTGTTTTTACTCTTTTTGGAGAGTTGTTAGTTTCACCTCTCAGATTTAAGTAATTCTTAAATCTTTGTGAAGTCAGAATTTAACGTTTTTTCACACTTAATAGAACGACGTTTAATAAACATTACTAAAAAGTCTCACAGTATCGTTTCTAACTATCCAAGTGTTAACTCTGTAGTAACACTGCAAAGTGTAAACATTGCTGTATTTATTTAATGTAAACAAATGTGGAAAATTAGCTGAAATAAAGCTACCATGCTTGGAGCACATACATTTAAAAAAAAAAAAAACATTTGAATTGCAGTTTAATGACATGGGCCTAAAGCTGTGGAGCAGGATGATGACTTTACCAGAGTTACTTACAAGTTTAGAGTGAAATATTCTTAGGGTTTGATTTACTGAATCATCAGTTTTACACTTGTTTATTGACACTATTATTTTTTCAGCAGAGAGTTAGCTTTTAGAGATTTGACTCCATCCAGAGTAAAATTTGTTCTTTATTTGCTGACATTTTCCAACAGGGAGATTTTAACTGTTAAATTCTGATTAATTTTGCTGTCATGACCAGAAACGGAAATTATGGGATGATGGAGGGAAAGCACAGATTGGTTTACATGATTAGAAGAAACTGGATGATTGATGTGTTTAAAGCTGTTTTTATATTTTAGACATCCAATCTCACTGAAGGTCAAGGCCATTTGATTCACAAGTAATTAAGTCAAAAGTCAAAGTCATGGAGTCTCATAATATTCCCAGCGTGCAAATACATCACGTGAATGCCTTTAAAAAAATTTAAAAAAATCAACTGGATTTTTCTTAAACCCTCCCTTCTACAGAAGGATGAACCGATTAAATTTTAGAGGTCTTGGAGCCAAATGTCAAGGTCACAGAGTCATCTTTGGCTTCCAGGGATCTCTGTAACATAAACTACAAAACCCGAAACCAGTGAAGTTGGGATGTTGTGTAAATAAAAACAGAATACAATGATTTGCAAATCCTTTTCAACTTATATTCAATTGAATACACAGCAAAGTCAAGAAATTTAATGTTTGAACAGAGAAACTTAATTTTCTTTTGCAAATAATCATCAACTTAGAATTTAATGGCAGCACACGTTGCAAAAAAGTTGTCACAGGGGCATTTTTACCACTGTGTTACATCGCCTTTCCTTTTAACAACACTCAGTAAACGTTTGGGAACTGAGGAGACCAATTTTTGAAGCTTTTCAGGTGGAATTCTTTCCCATTCTTGCTTGATGTACAGCTTAAGATGTTCAACAGTCCGGGGGTCTCCGTTGTTGTATTTTACGCTTCATAATGCACAACACATTTTCAATGGGGGACAGGTCTGGACTACAGGCAGGCCAGTCTAGTACCTGCACTCTTTTACTACGAAGCCACGCTGTTGTAACACGTGCAGAATGTGGCTTGGCATTGTCTTGCTGAAATAAGCAGGGGCGTCCATGAAAAAGACGTTGCTTGGATGGCAACATATGTTGCTCCAAAACCTGTATGTACCTTTCAGCATTAATGGTGCCTTCACAGGTGTGCAAGTTACCCATGCCTCAAATTCCAAATGAGTTAATATTTGCAAAAAATAACAGTTTACCAGTTCGAATGTTAAGTATCTTGTCTCTGCTGTGTATTCAATTTAATATAGGTTGAAAAGGATTTGCAGATCATTGTATTCTGTTTTTATTTATGATTTACACAACATGCCAACTTCACTGGTTTTGGGTTTCGGCTTGTGAACATGATTGATATCTCAAAAATAATTTGTGGGATTTTCTTCAATTTGCACAACTATATTTTGACAATTCACCGCTCACATTTTCAGGTGTAAGGTCATAGTGTGAAAAAAAATAGAGTAGTAATTGTTTATGTGAAACTCCCTTTGATACATTTGTTAATATAGAAATTTAAATCCTATAAAATATAAACTAAAGGGCCATCCACAAGAGTTTTGAAGTGTCTGTCCACACTTTGGATGGGAAGTGATAAAATGTTATCAATACCAGTGCTGCTAACAATCCTGCTTAGCCATCCATTTAACAATTCCCTTTTTGATTCCTGCAAATACTGCGTGTGGGCAAATGTTGGTCTGATTTTCAGCTGCAGCATTGTCAAACACATGTCACAGCATAGATATCTGCTTCTGCAAGTTGTTGATATTTCCACTCACTTAAGGTTGTGTAGTAGGTGCAATAAAAATTAAGCCACAATTCTGATGCTTCTGAACCCTGTCAGTGGAAAGAATTGATAAGGGAATTGATTAGCAAAAAGATTAATGATATCAATTCTTTGATGGAGCTGTTGACGACTCTCAACTGGAATTGGTTTTCGATTCCTATCCTTAATGCTGCGTTCACACCGGACGCTACTTGTACTACCTCCGCGATCACTCTCCATGCAAAGTCAATGTACAGTCGCGATGGGGCGGGGCTAACCCTCCCGCGATGCGACAGCCGCTTTTCACACTACCACATAGCTTGTCGCGCGATGTTAAAGTAAAAAAAAGCTGATCAATCAGCAGGTGTGTGCACATGTGACGGTACCCTAGACAGACAGTTATTCATCCGGACTACAGAGGAACAATCCATGTCAGTGTGGGAAACATTAGTCAGTGAGGACATTAGTTCTGCCTAGATGGACCGCGGTAAACTCACAGATGATGCTGCTGCAGGACATCGGCTGCAGTGTTTTGTGGTTGATAAGTGAATGAAAAGGATACAGCTGGAATAATGTTCGCTTATACATCCTATTATATGATATACGATATGATCGCGGTGAAACTCAAGCGGACGTGACGTCACCGAGCGACGGCCGACAGCAACGGTTACCAAAATGAGGTATTTATGGATGCGCAACGCTACGTCAGTGGGCAACGCGATTTTGGTATCTGGGTCGCTTGCGGTGTGAACGCAGCATTAGGGTCACCTTTCCCATAAGAGGAATCACACCACCATACAAACCACCATGGCCCATCCTCTCGACCCACCGCTGAGCTGGAACGGTGGCACTTGTACGGCTTACAGAGGCATAGAGAACCTGCCTGGTAGTTGAACTTTTGTTTTGCTTATCTGGGTTGACAGCATTTCAAAACACTCCAGACTCAAGCCTACTCCACGCCACACGCTTTGTTGGATATATTTGAAGAACAGCTTTTATTGATGACGCACCCAAACATCTATACTGTAGGAATACCTTCAGCGGACTAGATTCTCTTATTTACATTTGAACGCTTCCACAAACTCATACAAATACTTGGTGGGTTTCAGGTCAAAGTATAGATATAAGACATTGAGAACTGGAAACAGGGAATTTGAATGTCTTATAAAGCAACTTTCACAACAAATCTACAAATGAAAATGAATGATAGAAAAGAAACAACCAATCATTAACTACTGGAAATCAAGTCCTACTTTAAACTGTACAGGCGACTTCTTGAGTGTCCATGAAATGATGCAGCTCTTTTATGTTTCTGTCCTCCAGTTTGGATAAAGGCAGATGTCTCGTGGAGTTGACAGTCTTAACTTTTCAAGGCAAGGATGAGAGAAACTGAGCAGTTTGTACAAGCAGATCTCGTCCTTTTATTATGCTGCCGTGTTTATAGTTTACTTGTTTCCTCTGGGGCTTGATGTCACTTTATGTGGACCAATTTTTCATCTGTTTTTAACCGTTTGCGCCTCGGCTGAATGAAGTCCTCCTCAGAGTCATCCGAGTCGTTGTTCTCCTTTTCCTGCGGCTCTGGAGACTCCGGCTCCGGTGTGTCGGGGAAGATCTGGCCCGGGAACATCTCCAGGAGCTTCTCCTCAAAGTACAGGCCCACGGCTTTGCCCGATATCGCCATCTCTGACCCCACCTGCCAGAAGGAAAGGAGGAGAAAGGTGTAGGAGAGGACGAGGGTGAAGAGTGGTGAGGAGGAGGGAGGTGTGTGAAAGTACCATTGAGCGGGAGGAGTGAGGGGAGGAGGAAGAGGAGAATGAGGAGACAAATTAGATCGGGTTAACACAGCTGGTGGCAAGGCGGCCCTGGCTCAACCTTGCTTTACAGAGCAGAGATGTCCCACCGCTCCGTCCCACTGTGGCTCCATGAACTCAGAGTTAAGTGTCAATTTTATACAAGAGAGACCCGTTATGCTGTATGAATAAATCCACTGAGCTAGAACCAGTAAGTCAATATTCTTATTACTAGAACAAAAAAACAATATATCATAATGATGTGAAAATAAATATACTGCTCAAAAGGAAAGTTCGGAAACTTTATTTTTGTGGATTGTTTCTCTTCTTTAAAAATATCAATTGGTGTTGTATTTTATATTGTTGGAAAGCCTGATACGTAACCTCTACAATAAAGTACAACTTCAACTTAGAGGCTTAGTTGGTTTCCCGGTACACAGAGTGTTGGCATTATTTGGTGTCTTAGCCCAAACTTAGAGGAGTTCTGTGACTGGTGAAGTCCAGACAGGCTATGAAGTGGGTCAAAAGAGAATAACACCCAAAGGAGGCCGGCTCCTTACCCTTATTCACTGAGGAACGCTCTGCAGGCTTTCTTTAAAGTAAGGTGGGATTTCAGCATTTCTTTTTAGGACCCCTGCATGTTTAGCTGTGCTGCTCATTCCATGAATGCACAATCTCTACAAGTTGTGTCTTCTTGTGTAGGCTTTCCAACAAAATAAAATGGACACCTAATTATGCTCCAACAACTTCAGGGGCAGTGGAACACTTTAAGGAAATCATATGTGATATACAAAAAAAAGGGATCACCTCTCGAGAGAACAGGATGTCATTTGAAAAAGGTTTCATTTGGCTTATGAAGGGCACGAAAACAAGCAAATAAATCTCAGCTGGACTGACAGAATGAAAAAGCATTATGTCATTGTTATTTACTTTTGTAAACATAAATCTGAAATTCCTAAAATGTCAAATCTCTGATTAGAAATAAAACATTGAGGCATTAGTGATCAACAAACAAGGGGTTCGAGATCCGGGTTTATAGCTGTGTAATGTATTTACTCAGGTTATTCGCACAAATCATGGTCACATACTTGTAGTTATTTGTTGGGTAATTCATAATTCCCTCAGTAAAGAGCTGAAATGAATGATGCAGTATACAGAAGTCATTTGGTTTGTTAATATTTTACCTAAATTGTTATTTGTCTGTCCTTTCTTATTTGAGGAACACACAAATGAAAGAAACAGTGACTGCTGTTCTCTGCTTCTCTTATTAGTGAGTTTTAGTTCCTAAAAATCTTTTCAGTAAAAATATCACTATTGCCTCAATTCTTTTGTTAAACTTCTTTCATAAACATCAATTTTCAAATATTCATATCTTTTATATCTTGTACATTTAAGAGTGATCAAACAGGAAACTGGATTTGCAAACTTTCAGGGGTTTAAGTTTTTAACTCTCATTGGCGAAGTACAGGGGAAACAGGTCTGACACACTAAACTACAGAAAGAAATTTCAGAATTTTTAGTCTAATGTTAAATAACTTCAAACAGGGTTGAAGCTTGTTCCACATACAATGTATTTCATCCACTGTACGCATCTATTTCAGTCACATGTGCATTAATTCACTCTTTGTGGGTCAAAATTTGATCATCTCTGCTTTCTCTCTTCCATCAACTCTGACTTTATGAACTTTAAAGACTAAGGGGAGGGGGGGCAGTGCATGCGGCCTAATAGGATTGGGCAGTAATACCATAATTCTGATCCTTGGGTTTTATAAAACAGCCACAATATCCCTTTAATTACCTTCACTAAAATCTGCTGATATGCATTCATGTTCCTTTTCGCCTTAGTGTGAGTACCCGTCTCAGACAGCAGTGGTTCTGTCTGTTTAAGATGTAAAAGAAGTTGTGACAGAACTTCAGGAAGAAAAAAACCAATTCAGGTGAAGCTGCATTAGCATTTATCTGAAGACTTGAGCCAGTGTTCATTTTGTTGGCTAATTATTTGTGTCATTCAAAAAAAAATAAAACATTTTCCCCTGATGAAAAAGCGGAAGCTGATAAAATGTTTAAGAGTTCATTGAAGATCACACTACTGCAAAAACGTTTATATTAGGGATACTCGATATTGGATTTTTGCCGATGACGATATTTCAGGTTAAGACCACAAGCTCTGTGCTTAATAACAATGGACTTGTTTCTCTCAGTGTTACAGCATACTATCCCAATGAGCAGATGTAACACATGAATATTTAAATGTCCCAATGCAGTGATGAGAAGGTGCATCATTTCGAACATTAGGGAAATCTGTTGATATTCCAGCTGATTTATGGCCAATATGTGTGGCCGATATATCGGCTGTAAATCTCTGCAAATGTTTCAATACTGGCTGATACTGATATCAAACCGATAATACTGTACATCCCTAATTTATATCACACTATGATTGCATTCAAAACAAAAACTATTAAGTACAATCCCTGCTTAAATTATATGCCTTACAATGAGAGCATGACTGCAGCTGTCATACAGAAAGGAAACATCTCTTGATATTCTTCAAAATGGCTGAAGACAGTTTAAAAACACATGAAGACACTTTCAGAATTCTTGACAATTTGCTGCAGCCCCAGTGGGAGGGGACAGGACATCTGCGCTCCATTTGAAACGGCTTACCTGCGTATTAATCTGTTTCTCCTCATCATAAACCTGGATTATTCGAGACATCTAAAGAGGGGTAATGACATTATAACAGGCAGGTTAGAGAATAACAGATCAGAAATCTGTTTGTGGCACACCGTGCTCAGGCACTCTGGCTGTTAATGCAGAACTTAACAGCATGTTATATCTTAACTCAGTGTCAAGGTTGATCTGCTGTGTCTGTAATGTACATTAGGCGCATCAGTGTCTCTGTTAAAAACACCTACGACACCGATAACCTGCAGGTAAATGGACCTGGAGCTGGCCCAAGAGTTGAAGGAAATGCCTGGACCAATTTTGTTTTACTAAAAGATCAATATGCCATTATATGAATCTATATTGTTAAATAAAGGAAGGAGACACCAGTAGAAATGCAAATATATCAAAAACACAGACCTTTACATTATTAATCTGTGTTTGGGTCATTCTACATAATGGAAGCACTAGCAAGAAAATGCTTAGCGATGGTTTTCAGAGTACTTAATGACTTTAACATCTCATTAAGTTACAGGGATAATGTCCTGCTTAAAGAACTTCCCCTCAGATAAATAATGCAGTGTGGAATGAAACATCTACTTGAGTATCACAAACCAACATCCTTAACATGTTAACACGCTGGGGGAGGTAATATTTTCCAGCAAGGCTCAAAGATGTTTTCATCCCTCTGCCAAACGATCTGATGTCCAGAGGTGGTGAAATAATGGCTCCCTCATGTGGTGGGGAAGGTGTGATGCATCACTCAATAGATTTTTACAGGGCAAACTCTTTACAAGCACATTCTGATCATTACACACAAAGGAGCCAGCATTTAAATGTGAAATAATCAGAAATAGGACTAAAGAAAGATAGAGCACAAATAGAAAGTGAAATCTAACATCATCAAGTGGTGACAATCCACGACGACGACCAAAACAGACAGACAGAGATAGCAGGGTTTAGACGGCGCCTTGCAGCAAGCAACCAAGTGACACCTTCACTCCATCCCCAACAGTGCGTGTTAGTATTGAAATGCACAAACACATCAGGAGGCTGTAAGCACCACTTCACACTTTCTTTGACAAAACTGGATCGTCCTCTTTGTGAGGTGTGACAACTCTGCCAATCAAACAGCTGTATAAATTTTAAATCGTAAATCAATTCATTTCTTTGATATTTTTACATGTGCTCATCATTCTGATTCCAAATGTGTTGTTTACATGGACACTAAAAGGATCTGATTAAGAAGCATGTATACATGACTCAAGTAATCAGACTGAAAATCTACAGACCACAGACTATGGAGGGAATAAGACAAAGTCTGAGGTGGTTTCACCCACAAATCAGTTCATTTGCTCCTATTCAGTAGAAAAAATGCCAAATAATCTTTAGATTTTTTCAAGTTCACACAGAAAAAGGCAGGGCTGGCCATACGTCATAACGTCACAGCCAGTGTTGTTATTGTTAAGAGTAGGGCTTTGTATTACGGGAGGAAGTTAGCGTGCTAAGCTAACAACAAAACAAGTCCTGGTTTCAAAGAAATCAAATGTTTCATGAATTAAATTACAGATGTGCATGTTTTCAATATTCCGAAGCCTTATGATAGAAATGTGAACAAATTGCATCAAGAAGAGGGGCTTTTGATGCTCCCAAGTGTCTGCAACAGACCCTAAAGAACACCAGATAGCATGGTAACTGATTACACTACAACAACTGTAGAGTGTCTGCAGTCAGCTTTAAAAAGGGGAAATTTTCTTTTATGATGATTTGTTATTATGCTTTCATTACCACCTCGCACCTATCAGCACAGACTTGACCTGCAGCGGATGAGCTGTAGTCCAGCGTAGGTCTGTACAAAGTTGGAGCCAGATTAGTGAAACTATGTAATTCCAACCATGGAGTTAGGTTAAAGAGTATTAAATCAATTTATTCCGATTATTTGTGTCCATGTGAACAAATATGGAGTTCACTCAGTTGTTTTTTTTAATAGGTCTTGAGCACTAGCTCAGCATGAAAGTGATCAACACTCAGCCGGTGCCTGGTTACTTTATACCAGTCCAACCCCGCTCTGCATGCACACACTCAAGAAAGCAAAAGCCGTTCTCCAAGGCAGTTGTAGGACTCATGCTGCTCACCTCATTGTACTTTGCACAGTTCTTGAAGATCAGGCGCATGTCGGACACGAACTCCTGGATTGACTGGTAGTACTGGGAGTTTCGTAACTGAAGCTTCTTCTTCACCTTTTTCAGGTCCATGGGCTGCTTGATGATTTCGTAGTAATTCGGCACCTGATGGATGAGGCAGAGTGTCGCGGTAATTCATAGATTGACACAAATCTATTTGCGCTCAATAGAAGGATTCAGGACCGATTTCAGGCAGTTTGGAATAAACAGACAAAATTTCTGGAGATTAATTGATGTGAAAAGAAAATTATTGCATGGGAAATTCTCTCTGAAAATTTTGTCCTGTGTCTCTGCATGATGCTGTGACTGAGCGTTTAGTGATCATCTCCAAACCCCGACTGCTACGGGAAGAGCAGCAGACCATCACTCGGATCACACACTGTTACAGTGAGAGCAGAGCCAAGGGCAGATTATTCAATGTCAGCCCATCTGAAGCATTTTTTATTATTTCAAATATTAAGTATGTAGAATGTCATTTACTTTATTTTAGTACTAAATTAACAGAATTTTTTAAGTAGAAATCTGTAATTTACTCAAAGATTTTCTGAAGTTATCCAAGACAAAGATCTTCTTAAGTTTAAAGCTGACGTGTTAGAGGATGGTGCCCATTTGTGTAAAATTGCCGTAAGAATATCAGTCTTAACATTAAATTAGTGATGCAGGATATTGAATTTTTATTGATAATGTTGGATGCATTATTGCAGATATTTTTCATCAAGAGAGTGAAGTCTTTATTTGACAAAAAAATAGCTTGTCCACATAATATTTTGCCAGTCGTGCTGTGGAACATCCAGGTGCTCTTTTGCAAACTTCAAACGTGCAGCAATGTTTTTTTGGACAGCAATGACTTCCTTGGTGGTGTCCTTGAGAACAGCAAACTCACAACTGGTGTGTGCTTTCTATAGGGCAGGGCAGCTTTAACCAACACATCCTATCTAATCACTTTGATTGGACTCCAGGTTGGCTAACTCCTGGCTCCAATTAGCCCTTGGAGAAGTAATTAACCCATGGATTCACATACTTTTTCCACCCTGCACTGTGACTGTTTACATAGTGTGTTGAATAAAAACATGAAAACATATTTTTTTGTGTGGAATTAGTTTGAGCAGACTGTGTTTGTCTAGTGATGTGACTTAGATGAAGATCAGAACATATTTTATGACCAATTTAAGCAGAAATCCAAGTAATCCCAAAGGGTTCACACACTTTTTCGTGCAACTGCAACTCTTGATTACTACATTTACAGAGACGATAAGATAAAGAAATATGGTACAGTACTTTTATTTTGCTGATATTACTGCAGATATGTATGGCCGATATGTCGGCTGTAAAAATCTGCAAAAACTTCAATTCCCAACACTCAACTTTTTAGGCCAATACCTGCTCATCATGCATCCTTTCGTTAAATATCTTGTCTTTGGGGTGTATTCAATTGACTATAGGTTGAAAATAATTTGCAAATCACTGTATTTTGTTTCTTGAGTTTTGCACAAAGTAGGAAAAAGTTAATAAGCAGGTTAAAGTTAAGAAAAGAATCACAATGAGCTGCAAAGACTCTCTGACTTGCCATCTGGAGAACACTGCAGATATTAATAAGCAATTTTACCTTGTTCCTCCTTTCAGCCCTCTTCAAGTCATAAATCATTGTCACTGTGAGGCTCCTGCTTTGAGGGTTGTGTAAAATTAGGTTCATACTTTCTGGTCCTCATCCACAGCATGCCCCAGAAGAATATTATGAGTTCATTAAGAAATTAGCTTGAAATGACTGTTTAATATCTTATGCATAAATAATAAATTAGTAAGTTCTTTGAGTCATCAATAATTAACCACAGAAAATTGCACAGTGCAGGTCGCAATTAAGTACAAAGGACACAAATGTGGTTCTGCTTAGTGCGTGAAAAAAGCTTTATTGGGCATTAAAAAAGGTAAATATGTTTGTTTTCCTAATAAATTATTCAATGACAAAGCCCAAAGCTTCAGAAAAGGTGGTAAATTTTAACATGTGTCATTGGCCTTGAAGTCTTGCCGTTTATCTTTCCACCCTTCTGTGGAAGGATTATGACAGGAGGCTGACCAAATATGAGAAATTTCGGTAGCAGAAGAGGAAATCTGCGATGCTGGGCATTGGAACTAACCAGTGTGTTTCTCTGTGAATGTGTTTTAAAGTGAGTGAGCACGACTTACAGAAGAGGGAACAGGTTCCCTAAAGCCCACGCTGAGCTCATGACAAAAGATGTGCAGCAGGAGGCGTTCACATCTCTGCAGAGAGAGGAGGACACAATTAGCTGCTTCATGGTGACCATGAAAAGATCGGTAAGAGTAACGATCACAGTACTGACCCTTTGGTTTTCTGCAGCCAGGCTCTGCTCTGTGGTGATTTTCTTACTGTCGTCACAGTAGTCTATCTCGGGGCTGTTGATACTCCGACAAAACGTGCAGAGGAAGTCGCCCCTATGACAAGGACACACAACAGAGGTTAGTTTAACTGAACATGATTTAATTAAACTGTTCCCTTTGGGTTGGGAGGGAGGAGGGGTAGTGAATAATTTTAATTATTCTAAATATACAGCATGAAAGACAGCTGCTTATTTATCTTTTAGGCAGATGTGGATCCTTGATGTGGACAACCCGCTGCTGTGAACTTACAGAGCTTCAATAATCACAGCTACCCTTTAGCAACATTCCATTATCATTACAGTTCTTGATATTAACTTCAGAGGGATCAATCAAATTAAATACATGGTAGTTCCTGCAGACAGCAGACATACAGTATGACCCTGACAAACAGTCATGGATGACCTGCTGCAGTGGACCTGCTCGACTCCAAGTGCTCTATCCTGCATCAATCATCAACAGAAATACCTATTTTAGACCAGTTAAACTTCTGCTTTTCTGTTTGAGCAGTCTGTGGTAGAAAGCGCCCTCTTTTACTCTGTTGTGTGCTGGGGGGGGGGCAGAGACAAGGTCACGGGACAAACTGCCTTACGTTTTGGATGGTGTCAGTCATTCTCTGTACACCGTAGGGCTGCCACCTTTTCTTCAATATTATAATAACTGAATATGGGGATGAATATCCATAACCCAATAGCAAATAAATATTCAAATGTAAAATGTTGAGTGTAGCGGCACATCAGGAGGCCTGGAGCAGTGGACCGTTTCATCCAACAGTGGGCACTCTCAGTGAAGTCTGACTGTCAGACACATCCGCTGCTCACTTGACCTCAGTAAACAAAGAGTTTCCACTCCGAGCGGACATTACCAACCCCAAATCACCTAAGGAGAGCTGCGTGGTAGTATTTTGGTTCTACATAGTTGATAGACTCTAAAACCAAAGACTGGGCTGTGTGTCAGTTATGTGCAAAGCAGTTTACTCACTCGTCCTCCGCAACAAATTTGCGGGCTCAACCATCGGCTTTTCATCTAAGTTATACAACCGAGTGCAGCGCCACTTCGTCAAGAGTTTAACCCCTCGGACTTTGTTCTTTTCAGCAGGGTCTTTACCGAAGGGGCGGATAAGGGAGTCTCTGTCCCTTACTATGGGGTGGGAGCGGCATGTTCGAAAACCATTTCAAGCTTGATCTTTAGGAAAAGTGACAGCCTTAGCAAACCGTCATCAGCAACCAGAGGAGCCTGTTCACCTTAAAGGTGCTTTCACACCAAAGGCAACTTTGCAAACATAATCACGTCACCCACTGACGTTGCGTCGCATGTCCAGGAATACTCAATTTTGGTCACTGTAGCTCAGTGATGTCAATGCAACCAACGCCAACCACAAAACAGTGCAGCTGATGACCCTGCAGCAGCATCGTCTGTGAGTTTTCTGCGGTCCATTTAGGCGGGACTAACGTTATCATTAACTAATGTTTCCCACACGGACATGGATTGGTACTCTGTACACCAAAATAAAAAATGTCTGTCACGGGTACCATCACACGCCCACACAACACTGACTGGGTGTTGCCGCACAGCCACACACGACATCACCTGAAAAGATCGACTTTTTTAACTTTGGTGACAGAGCAACGAGTGATGTGGTTGCCTTGATCGCTACCGCTGCATCGCCGGAGGAATAACCCACCCCATCTTGGTTGTACATTGACTTTACATGGACTAAGACTGCTCCTGCAAAAGTGCAGGACCAACAGACTGACAGACATCTTGCTCGGGAAGAGGAGAGGTAACAGGAAGACAAAGGACAGGAAGGAGCAGTAGCTAGCCAGTAGCCATATATTTTTATGTGCATTTCATTTATTTATTATCATTCCAATTTATTTTTTTATATACGCAAGTTGCGTTTTTTAACATCCTGTGTTGCTTTTTACCTGTTTACTGCTGTTCAATGCTACTGGAATCTTAATTTTCCTGAAGGAGTCTTCCCAAGGAATTAATAAAGTTAGATCTAATCTAATCTTATCTAATCTAAACTAATCTAATTTAATGTCACGACCATGTTCTTTCAGTTGATGCTTGTTAAAAACAAATGTTTATTTGCAAATAGTACAAAGGCATGAAATTAAATCACAGTTGTCTTGGTGATCCTACTTGGGTAGCTGAATTCAACATAGGGTAAAGTAAACTGGCTCCTGAATCAAAGTGATAAAACTGGTCATTTTATTTTAATAAAGTCACAAAAAACTTCAGAATAGCTCAGAAAGCACCATCTACATTGATCACTTACTTTGGGAAGATTTTTATGGTGGGCACGTGACATTTCATGTGGAACACTTTTGGACAGCGGTCACAGCACAGCAGGTCGCCTCCATTGACGCAGACGGCGCACCAGTCTTCATTGGGGTCATCCCCCCCAGAGTTTCCGCTTGCTCCTTTGTCAGCCCCCTTGTCCGTGTTTCCATTGGTGAGCTGAGCCCCCGCTGTGCTGCTGTTCTTTGAAGAAAATGAGGTAGTGGTACTGGAAGGAGAGGAGGTTGTGGTAGTGGAGCCGTTAAATCCAGAACAAGGAGCGTCAGAATTTGGTTCAGTTTTGATGCGATTCAGAGCGTCTGATCCTCCAGTTTTGGTGCTGTTCTCAGGATTTCTCATCTGAGGAAAAGTGAAAATAAAACAGACTGTGTCAAGGTGACTTCATCATTTTGATTAATAATCAAGCACAGCAAAAATATATAAAAATGAAAATAAGTGTATAGCAATGATTTCCGTAAGGATTCTTTTGCTTGGATGCCTTTACCAAATGTCTGATGTAAATAAACTATTTTTTAATCACCTGTTTACATATATATCATTTTTTATATGATTTCATATGACTGATATTTGTTACAAACATCATTAATTCAGATTTTGTATCAAAAGTAGCTCATTCATCTGCTTCCAACATGACCATGTAACCCTGAGCAGAAGCATAATCACAATGAGACACATAGTAGATCAGTGCAAGACGCTACAGCCACATTCAAATACCATTCCTCTTTTTTTCAGGAATAAAGGGAGAAGGGCAGTGTTCATACCATGCAGGCGCTCCTCCCGGCATCTTTTCCCCGCTCTGACTTCATAGAGGTAGCTGGACAGCTGTAGCTGTCCTCTGTACCTGGCTCCTGCTTCACCCTCACCTGGTCCACGGCTGCTCCACTTCCAGGTCCGGCCCTTCCTGCAGAGCTACAACTTAAACACATGAACTACAATCAACTGAGAGAATTGTCAAGAATGTGTTTAAAACAAACAGACAGAAGAAATCGAATGTTGTTTGACCTTTAAGGGAATCTCATAGATGTATATTGGTTTAAAACGTGAATCCAGAGACCTGAGAGGGGGGGCTGTCAGCTTTGAGGTAGGAATGTAACAGTTAACAATAAAATGATAAACTGTGGTAAAATATCCGACGGTTAGTACTATTGTTTCCTATTCCAATTACAGTTAAAATCATGTCAGATTACCTCACTTTGTCAATAACCCACTGTGATACTGCTCATTGTCAGAACGATGTGTCTGCTTTACAGACAGCAGCAGTCCCTCAGATGCAGGCGCACATGCATGGTTTGCAATGTTTGGCCTCTGAAAGTGAAAGTCTGGCGGTTTGGGCCCACAAGGACACTGTACTGAAAATTTCCCCTCCTCAAAACGGACTAAATCTGAAGTCTGGTTGTAGTTTGGATTTTACAAAGGATGCAAAGGGAAACTAAATGTAAGCTGTCTGCAGAAAATGCAGAACCAAAGTCTCCAGGAGGCGAGGCAGGGAAGAACCACAACAAACCAGTGGCATCTCCACCACAAACCACTGCAGATCGTTCTGATCATTTGGGATATTAATGGTCACATCGTTAATTTTGGTCACAATAATCATTATATGAAATATTCATACCCTTAAATCCCTACTTGTGGTTGTTATAATTTGGTTTACATATAATATTAAAACAAATAACTTAGTACGTGTCATTTTTCAAAGGTCTTCTACATCGTTTTCGTCTTGGCCCTCTCTATCTGGATTTTATCAATAAAACCATCAAAACTAGTGTTCGTATTGGACAGCACGTTATCACCCTATCAGGGGAGCACAACTCCTCTGAATTAAAACTGGAGAATCCCAGTCCCACGATAACTGTAAGTGTAGTTACACTCTTTTGGCCACATTAACACAGATTTCTTAAATGCTTCTGTTCAGTCTTGTCGAACAAAAACGATCAAGAGAAATCTCTTCTGGTGAATAATCCTCAGTGATCTGTAAACTAGGGAGACAGAAGGAGCACTAATGTGGCGACAGGCGTCAATGTCGGGTTTGTGGAACAAGATTAGACTTTAAGCTTACAGGATATATTCAGCACATTTAGGCAGTGTCGGTACACTCAAAATAAATTAACTCTCTATTATGTGACTTGGATTTTTTTCTTTAATTAAAAAGAACATTTTGCAGAACACTTGATATCTTCTTACCTGCCTCGGCTGCCTGTGCTGGATGTGCTTGAAGGTCTGGCTGGTGTGTGAGCATTCGACAGACCTGCAGAAAAATAAGACAGTATTGGGGCAATGGCCTTTTTGAGGATTGAAATCATAATCAAAAACCTAGATCATCACATATTAATGATACAGTGTTGAATCATAATGTGGCTTTTATTTTGATTTGATTCATTTATTTGTTTTTGTATTTTAATGGAAGCTAATCAAATTAACATCAGAAAAGGCACTTTTTAACTATTTGTTATTTTTTTAATCTGGGCAAGTACATTATATGTTTCTACATCAGATTGTGGAGGCTGGTTTGCATCTGCTGCCTCCTGGCAAGGAAACAGTACAGGTAGTACACTATCTACAAAACTATTGCATGAAAAAAAGTTCATTTCTGTATTTAACTTCAATGCACAAATACAACGTCAAGTGATTGTCTTGTCTTAAGGCATCATTTTAGTCACCTTACTTGTAAGTGAAAGTCTGGTCTAAGTAATAAAGGATATGAGAGGGACATTTATATATAGAAACATATAGAAAAAAAAAGCTTGAAAGGATCAGTTTAAACATGAAGATACCTGATGATCCAGAGGAGTGAGACGACAGCCCAGGTGAGGAGTTCATGTCCACTGAGCTCAGCTGGTGCTGTGTCGCTGAGATGTAGCGTGTTAAGAGGTGACCGAGGCTGCTGGAGCCAGCATCCTCCAACTAGAAACGCACAGAAACGTGGGAGTTATTCACGGAAAACTAATTGCAACTGGTAGTCCAATATTTTATAAACACAATTCATGAAAGTTGACCCCAAAAACAAGGAAAAACTTCAGCCAACAATGGACATCAGATGAAAAAAGATCAACACTATATTAAAACCCAGCACTGTCATTTTATTCATTTATTTTATTTGAGGAGAACGTTTTCCAAAAATAACGAGATTTAGTTTTATTATCTTGTTAGAGAAAAACAACTGTATCACTCAGCCCTGGACTATATACTCTAGCGTTTCTACAGAGCAGGGGATGTGAAAAAGTTTATATTATTGAGACAACAGATTATAAGAACATAGCCGGTGCATTTTCAAAAACCTTCCCCAGTTAAAACAAATCCACGTTTAAAATGTGCACACCTGTATGGGCGGGATCTCAGGTAAGCAGGGCAGGTTCTCTGGATTGGTGACGGAGGGGATGAGCTCAATGGGACCTATGATGGGACTGGCAGGGCCACGGTGGGCGTGGGCACTGGCCATGCTAGCACTGGTGGGACTTGTGGGGTTGGCGTTATGGAGGGAAGCCACCGGGAAAGGGCCCGCGTGCCCCGGGTTGGAATGCTGCGGAGAGAGAGAGAAGGAGGGATGGATGATGAGAAGAATGGATGCCAGGAGGGGGGAAAAAAGGAAAATGAAGCTTGTCACTTTCTATATTTGATCCGATTTTCTTTGTGAAACAACATGGTTGCATGCTCATGCATGATATGATGACAACACATGCGGCACAAGACGATGACAAAATAGGAAAAAGTGCCAAACCCCTGATTGCAGTAAGAAACGAAACCTTTGGTGGCTCATCTCAGATTCTATAGACATCTGGACACAAAGAAAAGGAGGCTGGATATAGTGGAGGCTTCTTACCTCGTCTGACATGCAGGCAGTAAATGTGCATTTACAGACTGTACATGCTACTTAAAATCTCCCCCAAACTCTTGCTCAATAATTGAAATATACAGAAAAGATCACAAAGCAGGACTGACTCCCAAAAAAGCCTTGCAACGAGGAAAACAAAACAAAAAACAAAAACACAAAACAGGAAAGGCAACTGTAAAAAATAAATGAACTTTGTTTAAAGCAGGTGATCTACACCTCCTGAACAGAAACCTGTGATTTATCAATAAAAGTCAACAATTCAAGCCAAGTTTTAGTGTTGTAACATCTTTGAGCAAGAGGGAAATTAAATTATTAACTATCAAATGTTTACCTTCCATGTTTGGAAATGCAACAATAAAGAAGTTTAAAGATTCAAACAATTCTTAAAAACTACTTCCACCCTGATAAATGATCCTGCAGTACTGGTGATGGTGCGCAGTTTAAATATTTTATGCCACATTTCTCCTAATTTTACAACACGAGTTCTTATACGTTTCCAATGTGTTAGCTTTGATTGGTTTATTTCTTTCATCTTCACAATGAAACATGTCGCTTGACACGTCTGATGGGATAAACAGCTTAGAAAAACTTGTCACACTGCTATTCTTCTGGCTTACATATGCCAGTAACCATCTGAATAAGCTGCACTGGGTCAACAAAACACTGAAGCAATGAAGAAATAATGTAAACAGAGTTTATTTAAGTCAGCTATGTGCAGATTTTGACGGGTCTAATAAAATGGAACAAATGAAAGATATCCCAGATTGATGGGAGACTGGGAGATTTATCAGGTATTTTACAATATTTATATATTTTTACCCAATATATAATTTTAGACAACATCATTTCAATAACTATTGTTGCTTATGTGCTGAAAAAGCATCAAGTTAGCCAATGATGGAAATGCCAGGCTAAGACTGCAAAAACAGATACCAAAAAAAGCTCAAGCGTGATGAATATTGTTCAACTTTCATGTAGACGTGAAAAAGTGCAGTATGGCGATTATGTGAAAAGTGAACATAAGTTAAAAACAGTACTCTTTCTCCTGCTGTAAGATTTATGAACCCCTTTTAATCATATATTTAAAAAAATATCTTTATCTATCTATCTATTGGCCCTTTTCCGCTAGCACGCCTTGGCCCTACTCTACTCGGCCTTACTCAATTTGCAGCGTGTTTCCACTAGCCTGGTACCTCCTAAAACAAGCTAGTTTTAGTACCTACTCTGCTCTGGTTCCAAGCGAGCTGAGTCGATACTAAAAAATGACGTCACTGACTGCTGGCTACTGATTGGTCAGACAATGTCATCATCGATGAGTCATGAGCGCGACGACCTAGCATGCTAGCAGTAGCTACCATGAGCTTACCCTCATACGTCTTTTCTTTGCAGCTGGATTGCTCTCGTCCTCGACTTCATTCTGTTGTATAGCTTCCAAAACTCTCCTGTGCTTCTCTAGGGCTATTTTTTTCTTGCCACCTGCAGTCTTTTCTGCTTTCCTTTTTGACTTGGTTTGTCACAAAAAGACACAGATTGTTGTGTCGCGCTCAAAATGACGTCACCGCAGTGCTGCTCAGCTGTTTACAGCAACCCGTTGGACAGGCGACTGGGCTAATGGAAAAGCAGCACAAGGCGAGTAGAGTAGTGCCGGTTAGAGTCGAGTAGGGCTAATGGAAAAGGGCCATATCTATCATCTATCTATCTATCTATCTATCTATCTATCTATCTATCTATCTATCTATCTACATATATATATATATACATATATATATCACTATTCAGATAAAAAATATCGAGGTAAGAATTATGGTTAATACTGCCCTGCCCAGCCCTGAGTTGCTCTCACCCTGTCCCATGTTCTCAGTGATTTAACCTCTTTATGATGAATTCTATTTAGCAGCAAAACGAATGACAGAGGAAAATTAAAAGTCCATATCCTTCCTTGCAGAATTAACTGCAATCAGCTCAAGTGTGGTGCTACTATTATAATTTTAATAATAATAAATATAATTATGAATAATATCATCATGACTTTTATTAGAAAGGACTTTAAAGACTTTTTAAGAATCTGCTGGAGCTCCGGTAAACAAATGTTCTGTTTATTCACAACAAACCTTCCTCGGACACTAATAATCCCTCTGTGACTTTGCAAATTTAAACTGGAATTTTGCATAAACATTTGAATTGCAGCTCAGGATAAAATAGTTTGCATTTCCATTTGAATAAAAACTGCACTCCTACAGGTTTGTTTGGACGGATTAATGCAGTTGACCACCATATAAAAGCTAAATTTGAATCTAATAACCCATTTGGATAGAATAACAAAATGCCTTTTGGGCCTTCACAGTGAACTCGATTACGAGCAGACAGAGGGCACTTATCTGCACATCTGAACTCAACTCACAAACATGTTTTCTGCCATTACATTTGATTTCAGTCTCTGTGACCTATTTCAAACAACTTCCTCAAGAAGCAGCAATTAACCAGTTTACCTTTAATTAAAATATGCTCTAGCTGACTCTGACTCATTTGGTACCCTTGGCCAGATTAAAGCCTCTTGTTTGTAGCTGAGATGAGAGATCCAGGCAAAGAACCTCACGTTATCAGCAGCTATAAACAAGCTAAATGCAAATGGACGCAGCAATCCTTCATTTACAAGAACCCAAAAAGTGCAACAGATGAAGCACCGATCCTTTGACATGTTCACCACAGTTTTTTTTTCTCCTGACCCTGTTTTGTCCCTGTGCTCGACAAGATGTTACAAAATTATATTAACCTGATTTTACTTATAACGGACAGTGTCACATATTTCTGACAACTCTCCCGTCCTCTTGAAAAGCTATGATGTGTCAGGATGGAGATTGTACTAGATTCTGTTTTTTACGTTATACACAATGTTCCAACTTAACAGGAACTTAGGTTTGTAATATACTGAGAGTGAGCTATGGTCTGCAGTCTTCAAAATATCAATTACTTAATCTTTCTGGGTACAGCACCAAATCATGCCAAGTGTTATCTCAAGACATTACACCATAGAGCAGGACAATAATCTTTTATTCTTGTAAGTGTTTTAAATACATTTTTACTTCACTTTACTTTACTTATTTATTATTACCATTTTTATTAATCCAGATCGGACATGAATCCCCAATGAATAAAGCACTTAGACACAATTAGCCAAAGTGAGAAGAAAAAACCTTTTCACAGGAGGAAAAAACTGCTACCAAAGCGGATAAATGGTCAATATCTGCAGTGAATATAACCACTATTTACTTCAAACATATGGAATATTAATATGAACCTGAGGACACACAGGAAAAACTTTACTAAAGGGAGAGTCAACAACTGTGAATAAGGAATTTAGGAAGCTGTTGTGTGAACTGGAGAACCGGACACCTGTCAATACAGGTACCTAAATAATGAGCTGATGTCTTCAAACTGGATGAAAGAAGAGTGACTAAGAAAAATCACTCCAGGATGTTTCAGGAACAGAGGATACCAGCAGATCTTTTACAAGCCTCTGCAGTCTGCAGCTGTCATAATGCTGAGCCTCCCTGCTGTAATAAACATTTGTACTCAGACAGACTCAACTCACTGTTTCACAAACTATCAGGAAAAAACGAGCGAGCTAAAATAAAAGTTACAAATGAATTCTTTGGCTTATACTGATAATATTATAAATAAATACACAAGCCATAGTTTTGATAACTTGACTAAATAAAAGCTCTGTTGGGTCATTGTTAAAGTAAACTGAGCTAGAAAACCACATTCTCCAAATTACTGCGCTTGTCAGCAGGATAATTGGCCAATCTTTATGCAAGATGTAGAAATGCAAGTGCATTCTGCAAAATAAAGGGAGATCCTATGTGGATCAGTGCGCTTCTGGTTGAAAGACATGTAGGCTTTGCCATGTCCTTCATACAACCCCACCTCAAAAACCCTGACCCGTCCCTTTAAAGTTTTCCAACTGTTACAGAAAAAAACATCAAATGTGTTTATCGACCGATGGTACTCCAAAGCCACAGAGTGCGTTTGTGCTGACCTGTCTTTGGAGCTGAGGCTGCATCATTGATGGATACTGCTGTCCGTTGTGTCTTGGCTGAGCTGTGGGCATTCGGCCCTGCGGTGGACCCGGGAGACGCATATGGTGGGAGGAGGGGTACATGGGCGGACCTGGCCCACCATTCATCCCTCCGGGCCCTCGGGGTAGCTGTTGCATGCTGATGAGTCTTGGAGGCTGTAAAATTACACAAATACATACTCAGACTTAATGAGCTGCTGATGATTGAGCAAACAGTTCCATGAAAATTCAGACAAACAGTGGAGGATCTTAAGAGCAAAGCAATTATAGAAACAAATTATTTAACTAGAGCTGGTGTGATGGACAGATTCACTGATGCTGAGGAGTTATAATGAAAACCTTCTACAAAATTCATCCCTTCAATCATGTAATCTCATGACAAATATCACAGAGGAGCTTCGAAAAGGCTTGAATTGTTTACTTTTCATTTTGAAGGAGGATTTTTTTATGGTGGGGGGGCATTTTGGTGTTTCTTACAGAACCATGCTGTACATGAGAGGCTGCATAACAAGCTTGGGCAGCATTCCCGGCAGCATTCCCGAGTTAATTTTGAAGGTTTAACTTGTGTCTCTCTCTTCTTTGGCCTTGGAGTCCAAATCACTGCATCTAATGAAGATGCCACATTTCTCATAGCTTTACATGATCTCTTGTTACCATAGCAGGTCAGCCAGGTGCTTGAAAGCTTTTGAGCTGCCGAGCTAGCGTGTCATCCATCATGCAATAGGATAAAATTTACAATTAAAAGCTGCAGAAAAATACTTAAACAACTGCATTCAATGGTTCCTTTTTAACATTAGTCCACCAGATTTTATACTGGTGAATTTAGATAGGATGCGGAGGTTCGAGTAATTAAATGGGGATTATATAGTACAAAAATACAAAAAAAAGGAAAATGGCTGTCAAATGTATTCGGGTGGTTGTTAAAATATCCAGGAGGCCCACCCAAGTTTTGTGGTTGGATACACAGGTCATTTCCTAACATTTTTTTATTTTTACATTAAGTGATCATGCAATCAGTATTGTTTAATATAAGACTTAAGAAGATACATATCTGATTATCCTCACCAAGAACATTTATGAACATCAGAACAGTCATTCCTCTGCAAACTGGTTCAAGTTAAAGGCAACTTGCACCAACAAAGATGTGTAAGAGATTCTTAACAGGGTAGCATAAGCTGCAAAGTTTTTTCATTTTTCTTTAAAGCGATATTCCGGGATGGAACAAGTTGGGTCCCATCACAAGGTTTAGGGCAGAAATTACCCCTACAGCAGTGTTTATGTGCATCAGAAGCCCAGGGCGCCCGGACCAAACCCCCCCTCCCTGCTCGTCTGCCGGTTTCCTCTGCACTCAGACGGGGCCATATTTTACTTGCCCAAAAACACACATAAACGGACTCCCACCGAAAAAATCTGATATTGGTCTGCATTCACGCTTTATTTAGAGAATTTTCAGCGCGTTACTTTCATACAAAAACACCGCTAAATAAGGCTCTAGTTCTCATCGGGTCGTAAAACGGCTGAGCAGCGGAGGCTCTGCAGCAGAGCCACAGCTCCGCAGCGGAGGCCGTTTTACAACCCGATGGGAGGGGGGGTTTGGTCCGGGCGCCCTGGGCTTCTGATGAACATAAACACTGCTGTAGGGGTAATTTCTGCCCTAAATCTTGTGATAGGACCCAACTTGTTCCATCCCGGAATATTGCTTTAAGTACCGTAAATTCCGGACTATAAGCCGCTACTTTTTTTCTACACTTCAAACACTGCAGCTTATACTACGGTGCGGCTTGTTTATGTTTTTTTTTTCGTGGCGGCAAAAACAGTTTGCCTAGCAACAGCAGACCAATAAAATTCTTCTGTTTTAATCTCTTGGACATGAATGCCCTGCTCTCTGTGACTTGTTCTCTGTGGAATGGGAATATAAAAATTAATATGAGCGAAAAACAAAGCACGCGTCATCAAAAAAAAAGCGCATGGCGTGCTCTCAGCTGCGGATAAAGTAAATAAACTGGCTTTGATCAGATGATTTGAAAGGCCGAACTAGTGCCGAATTATCTAAAAAATAATATTTTGTGGTCACCTAGGTGTAGATGGGCGGGGATGTGGTGTACAAAGTGCTAATAATAAAAACACTTTAGTTTATGAATGGGGTTTGACCCGCTGCCAAGCGCGTCAAGGGGCGCATTTGCGGGTACGTGCATCAGCTGATCAAACAGCTGTTCACCACAACACGCACACAGGCACAAACAGAAACCAAAGCTCATGGATGTTTTTCAAAATTTACAGGCACATTTCACAGAGAGGTTTCAAGTTTTTATGAGTTTATGTTTTATTCAGTTGGGCATATTTGACAAACAACTCGGAAAAAATAGGTGAGGTCCGGACCTCGCTGACCTCATACCTGGCTACGGCCAGGTGGATAAGTCGTCGCCGCAGGTGCAGCGCACGCGAGTAAACTTCAGTGGGGCGGGGGCGGGGAGAGTGAGCCAACATCAGAGAAGGGGTATTTACGCGCCCGCCGATCGTCACAGTGGGCTTTACGCGCCGTTACACTGCAAAGAACCGGCACCCGCAGGCTTGTACCGTAAGCACGCATAATAAAAAATGAAGACAACGTGGTGCTCCCTCCGCTACATCACTGGCATGGAGTGACACCGAGCTTAAGAGCCCCATCCGGCACCGGAACCGCGGGCTGCATGCAGGGAGCCGCAACAAGCAGCCGCATGCGGCTCCGGAGTTTAGACAGTAAATGAGGCCGCTCTTCGTCCTCCATTAAAATCCGTTAATATCACAAACAGTGACAGCTCCTTCCCCCCCGCCACACACACACACACACAGTCATACGCGCGCGCACACACACACAAACTCTCTCCGCCCGGTTGACTGAAATCCGTCGCAGCGACGGAGAACTTTAATCCATGCTAATTTCTAAATAAAAATAATGAAAGAATGAATGAGTGTTTGAGCTAATTTTTCATATTACTACGTGGGATACTGTGGCTTAAAATCCGGTGCGGCTTGTACAAGTACAATATTGATTTTTTTTTCTAAAATTAGACTGTGCGGCTTTTAATCAGGTGCGCTCTGTAGTCCGGAATTTACGGCACTCGGAATTTTTCTCCTCAGAAGAATTTTCTAAGAAATTTTGAATTTTCTTAATTTCTAGGAGGAGGTTTTAAAAACAGCTGCCAACTTCTGATCTGGCAGTCCAACAGGGAGACTTAACCAAGACTTCAAAGTAACAGAGTCAGCGAATGTCTCTATATAGTATATTTTTAATAATAAAACTAAATCAATAGATACTCCCCATGATGTTGTCATGGTTCGAGACCATTTTTCATACCTGCTGCTGCACCATGGGTGGGCCGGCCTGTCTGGCGTGTTGTTGGGACAGTTGGGAGGCGATGCGCATCTGCTGCTGGATCTGCTGCTGGTGCTGCTGCTGTTGATGCTGTTGCTTCTGCTGTGCATAGGCTGCTTGCTGCATGTGCTGCAGCCGGAGCTGGGCCAGATTGATCTGCCCCGGGTGTTTGCCTGGATGACCCTGACCTGGTGAAATGGACGGCCCTCCAACCATAGGTGGTTGCGGAGGCGTTTTCTCAATCACCAAATTACCTGTACGAAGAACAGAGATGACAGTGACGATTGTTTAAAAGCACTGTGCACTTAGGAGTCACGTAGCTCAAATATTATTTTCTATTACCACCTCATTATATTAACCCTGACAAACCAGATAGACCTTTCAATATTACAATACACAACATATTTTACTAGTTTATCTGGAGAACAGCCCATAGAAAGTGTTTGGGAAGGACAGGACCATTAAACAGTCATGAGAACAGACCAGGGGTGAAAACTGTGAGAAGGACACAACATTTTAGGGGGGTCCTGGGGCATGCTCCCCTGGAAGAACATTTTGAATATGTCATATTTAAAAGCATAAATCTCAAGCATTTTGAGAAAACAAACAAGAATTACATCAGGAATGTATAATAAGGTATCTCTCTCTCTACTGCTGTGTTGGCAAACATGTTGCATCAATGACATAGTGCCTCTTTCAGCAAACTCCAATTCTTCTTGTGCAGGGATCTGCACCTATCTAATCAAAAGAGCCATTTTGCCAGCTGTGTGGGGCCAAAAACACATTTGAACCTTAAATTTAGGCAGCAGCACCTGCTGACTGTCATTATAATGACATCTGATCTAAAAATAAATTGCTCTACCACTTGACATGATTGCTGTGTAATGGGTCATGCTATTTTTTTACTTTAACTTTGCATTATTGCCATACCACATTATATTGCATTAATCAAATGTGAACCAAAATAAAAACCTTTGATGATAGAATTTGTCTGCAAAAATAATCGATTAATATTAGCCTGTGTAAACACTGTTGTTATCATTATTGCCATTGTTATTAATTTTAATCATTTCTTTCCTGCTTTATAACCTTTTCAAGCACGTTTTTATTAATAATCATGAGGTAGTCTTGTGATCTTTGAGTGGCTTTTTTTGAAATCTCTTCTTGTGTTTAAAGCTCATTTCACTTTAAAAAACATTTTTAGTTTTACATCAATCGTGATTGATAACTTTGAATGGACATATAACAATCACTCACACATGCCTGAGTCTTTAGTAGTTACTGAATTGGCTGATGGCTATCACATCACAGCAGAAATGGTAATAAAAAACACTCTCCTGATATCTGTGTGCAAAAACCCCACCACTTCAAAAACACAAAACTATACTGGATTTATCAGTTCTCCTGTTTCTCTCGCCTTTTACGAAGATTTAGTGACAGCACCTCCCCGTTTAAAAGGTCTGACGAGCAGTCCCACCACAGCAGCAGTTTTTAAACTAAGACAGGCAGCAGTATCCCCTCCAGTCTCACTGGTGATGCAAGGCCTTTAACGATATAATTTTCATGAGTCTCGGGCTTATAGAGTGAATGTTTTTTTCCTTTAAGCACGTCCACATGTCTGAACACCGGACATTCCACAAATCAAACAAGGTTTCAGAATTTGTAGATTTTTTGAATATAGTACCAGCACCACTATTTTTATTGTTCCTTAGGCTGGAAGGTACCTGAAAATACGTTGTGTGCACTAATTCCTTATTTATTTATTTCTTGTATTATTAAAGAGAAATACAATGTCAGTTTTTCTTTTATTCTGATAATTTGTAGCTTGTGAATTTTGTTACACTACCTCTGGACGTAACAGTTACATCAGCCAATAGCCATGGTTGTCCTGAATCTATCGAGGTTCTTGACTTCATATTGCAGAGGAAATTAGACCACAGTGAGTGAAAATGGGAGAGAAGCAAAATAAGCATGAAAAATGTGTAAGGAGATCCGCACACCAAAAAATAGCTCCCTTGATTTTTTTTTATTTTCAAACAGTGACGTTTCAAACAAAACAGCTCTTCCTCAGACAAAATGAAAGGACTCAGATCTGATAAAATCTGATAAAACTGCTACTGAAGCTGCTAGCATCAATGCTAATCTCTGTATGAGCAGTCACTTTTATGAAGCCTCCTCCTCTTCCTGCTTTACAAGTCGCTGATTGGTGTGTCTGCAGATGGAGCTCAATTGCTTTGAGTTGAAGGTTTACCATAATACATTAGCGTACTGAGATGAAATGTTTAATGCAAAACCTCTCACACTGCGTCCACTCTGAGAACAGATGGTAATATCCTAACTTAAAAAAATTCCACAGGGTGATTATCAGTCCTAAAATGGAAGGTCTGTTTGTTCCAGTGGATGAAACAGCAACATAGCTTTTATATTTTACTAGGAACTAGTCTTAAATTTTAATTTGCTCATATTAAATTTTATGAGACCTTTACTGGGTTGTTTGATCAGTTCAAATCGACTAAAGGTCCTTTCTTCAACAAAATCAATTCTCTTTGCTCTTAATGTTGTTAAGAAGCTTGAGGAGCAGAACAAAACACCTTTTACGAAACTTGAAGCTAACACAGAGGTGCTCTATGCCTCTTTAAACAAAATGCCTCTATAAATGCTCTGATTTTTTACTTCTTAGGGTTTATTATTCAAAAGCTGTATAGTCTTCATCTACATGAGTTTTCTGCTTGTCACAGGCAGATGCCATGACTGTTTTGACGCTCCAAAACCTGTAATTCCTGAAGCGCTGTATTTGATCCTGTAGAGAGAAAAATTCTTCATTTTTTTTAAATTAAACTTTAATCAAATCACGTACAATGTAAACGGTAAAACACACCCAGACAGGGGGCCCTTAAGCACGGCTCTCTTTCTGTATCTTTCCTGTTTATTTGTAAAATGATCATTGCAGACATGGCTGTCGTCTTGATATTGTGTGGAGCATTGTATCCACTGCAGCAAGCTTCATGGGGTCTGAGGGCAACAATGCCACACTATGGAAGGCCATTTCTGTATAAAATTGATATCGGTAAGATCAATCGTAGTTTGGCCTGAATTTGGTTATAATCTCTCATACTTCATTTGCATTAGGTCTACTTTAGGTCTACCTACTCTTTAGGTTTTACCAGCACTACTAGAAAAGTCAAAATATCAAACTAGTAGCATTGGTTGACTTTTCAGTCAATTAGCAGTACTAGTAAGGCCAAAATAATCACTAGTAGTTCTTGTAAGTCTAACGAGATAGGGATAGGGATTATAACCCAATCCAGTTCCCTGATTGGATGTATTTTCAAAAGCCATTGGAAACCTGAATTTACTTTTCTTATTGCTTCACAAGTAAAGTCTACTCACACACTAGTTGATAACAGTTACAAGTACTCCAAATTTGAGTATTAGTACAGCTGAACAACAGTTGATATCACCAATATACATTTTATGTCCAAACAACTTTCCATACCACACAACAGTAAAATCTGTATGAAGACCAGGACTCCGCCTAAAACCACAGAATCATTACGCCTCTGTGCCGGCATCAGCAGGGTCCAAGGCGGTGTGTTTTCTGGTTTTCCATCTATGCAGTTGTCGCAGAACCGCAGAAAGCTTTCACTCAGACTGTGGACACACGGATACTCCTGACTTAAAGACGCAAAGATTTGTCCTTTGTGTTTTAGAATTCTTCTGCGTTCAGACGACGACACTGGAGACGAGTGAATCCACTGTAGTATTCATGCTGGTTCAGTAGATGGTGGTGTAGGTCTGCAGAGAGGCAGCGCTGCTACAACACACGAACGAAGAAGAAAAACTTCTCACAAACAACGATGGCGAATAGAGGCACAGAGACACAGGAGTTTCTGTTCTGGACAACAAATCAGCTCGGACAACAAATTTGTCTTGATAGTTTTGTCTGGATAACAAACCGAGCACGTTAAGAGGCTTACAAGTTACTCAGCAGACGGCCAAAGCTGTTGTTGTTCCTGGTATGCGCGCGCAGCCTTCATGAAAGAGTACTGCGCACCCTAAAACGCTCTGATACAAGTTTACACAGAGCTGCATAGAGAGCGTATTCAAAACTTTCCACTCTGGAGCCTGTTTTCAAAAGTTTCCGCTTTCAGACGAAACGCAACACGTTTTCATCTAAACTCAAGGCCAAAACACAATGAAAACTTATCGGATTTGACCGTTTTCTGCGCCATGTAAACGCAGCCTCAATCCCTTCACAACACAAACGACCACTTTAACTGAAGGATGCCCTTAGCTTGCAAATTTAATCTCTAAAGAATGCTTTAAGGGATTGCTGCAGATCCACCCAAATGCTTACACAGATCAGCCATCTTTCTTCCAAAACGCAAAACAAAGGTCCAGCAGACCTTGTATACCTACAAAATAAATACATTTAATTCAACAGCCAGTTCGTACAACCACTAAAACACACTGTGCATCAGTCAAAGGAGTCAATTTGTGGAACAAATGTAGTGAAAAAATGAAAACATGTAGATCACTTAAACAGTTCAAACAGATTTATATAAATCTTATTCTAAGTAGATACAAGAGTGAGATGGAAGCAAACTTAAACTAACAAAAAAAAATGTGTTGTTTGTGTTCTTTTTTGTTTGCTTTATTGTGATATACTTTCTTTTCTTCTGTTTTGTTTTTCTGCACAAGCTTGGGCAGATTAGACTGTAAATATGTAAAGACAAAGGGGTAGGACTAGAAAAGTCCTCTGACTTCATCCTACACCCTTTCGGGCAAGGTATAAAGATTTATGTTATGTCTTTCACTTGTTCAAATAAACAAATAAATGAATTTGACTCAATATCACAATGCAACGCAGTGAGTTGTATCCTTGACTTTTCATATTACTGCATCAGGCTACTTTTTAGATTAAAAATAAAAGTTGTTAGGTAAATATGAACCCCAATTATTATTAGAAATGGCTTTTGAGATTTTTAGTATATTTAATAATACACTATAGAGAATGCATCAACCTTTGTAGATATTCACTGAGACATCAGGGTGTGTTATTAGCTATCAACACAATGAATGTATATGACCTCACAGTCAGTGGAATCTCAGGCACTGAGTGACAAGAAGCAAAAACTCACAACAGTAATTAGAGGGAAGTAAGTAGTCAAATACTTCAGCTCAGCAGAAAATCTCAAGTTTTTTGTTATAATTATTTAATAATATTCACCAGGGGCAGTGTTGAATGCTGAAACATTACAAGCAATGTCACTGATTGATGGATTAATCATCCAATCACCTGACGGATATGCTTTTTTATGGGCTGTTGCCCAGATGGATCTGTCAAATATATCGAATGGTCCATCTGGTGTGTCAGGTTACATCCTGCCAAAGGGGTCACCTTAACACTTTAACTTCAAGGTACACACATCAGGATTTTATAATCTGAAGAGATGTTTAATCTGTTAGAGACCCCACCCACCAGTATATGAAAACAGGCACTGAACAGTTTTGATCTGCTATGCGTGGTGTGCTCCAATTATCTCAACACAGCACATCAAACTCTAGGGCTGACAGTTTCAAATCAAGCTTCAGTGCAGTATTCATTAAGTTTATCGTAAAGACAACAGTAAGGAAAACAATGATTAAAAGCAACAAATTATTCATCATCTTATATTAATGACATATAGTCTGTTTTATTATTTAAGGGAAACCCCAACTTCTACTCCCAAACAGAGGCTTTATATAGTCGGCCTGTTTGGCCTTGCGTTGTCTGAAATTAAAATCTTTCAGCCCTACCATATCACGTAACAATTCTGTCCCACCACTTATCCAGTATTTAGTCCTCCTAGCCAGAAACCTTAAGTGATCATTGTGATCTAACAAAAATGAAAAAGTAGAAACATAGCAACAACCGGAAAGCACAACACAGAGGGGGACATATGAGAAGAGGGCATGATGGTGGTCTTGGGACTTTATTTGACAAAAAATCCTGAAAAAAGAAAAGACTTATATTTCAGGTTGGCCAGGCTTTTTTTTATTTACACCTGCTTCCTTGTTCCTCAGTCAGCTCGCTTCTTGATTGGCTACATTCTGTTCCACGTCACAATTCAGAGTCAAGACTCAGAAGTCGTCAGCTTTCCCCATATACATAAAGATTTTTTGTCGTTAATGTTCAACATGTATTATATTTATGATTGTCGACCTCGACCCAATTTGGAGCCAATTATCAAGACAAATTCACTTTTAACACACCTCAGGTCACAGGATAATCACAGAGGATAATCTAATAAAACAGAAGATAATTTTGTGTTTGCCGTCTTTGGTCAGGAAGGGGGAAGTCGGGACAAAAACAGCCCGATTATCTTTATGTGTGTAGCCTGGTTAATAGTAAAGTGCTGAGAGAAACATAGTAAATGATTTTTTTAAGGTGTGGGCTCTTGTTCTGAGTGGTAACCATATTTTTCTAAATATCCAATCTGAAGCAACACAGAACATGGCTTTTACTCAGGTTCTCCAGTTGTCTTCTCAAAAGAGAAGCTTATTATCACCATCCACTTTAGATGACACAAACACTATTCTATATTTTTCAACCCCTGAAAAGAAATGACCGTTAGATACTAAGTTTACAGGTAACTCTGATCAAATGACAGTGAGGACATGAAAACTACAAGGACATGAAAATAAGACAAAATAATTCACCTTAAAATATTCCAACACAGAAAGGAAGGGTCATGTCTTACCTAGATTAACTACATTTTTGGCCCAGAAGGTGGGGTCACATAGGAATCGTACAGTCCCGTTGGCCTTGGGTGCTGGCTCCAGTCCAGCTTGAAGGCGCTGATGAAGCTGGTACAGGATCTGCACACGCACAAACAAACATTCAGTTTCTGAGCCCAGATAGATGGAAACAAACAAGCAACCATTTTAGAGCTGCAGCTATCGATTATTTTTGTAATCGATTACTCTATCCATTTTTTTTTTTTTTTTTTTTTTGATTAATCGAGTAATTGGATAACTGTTACATTGCGCTCAATGCTATTTTTTTTTTTACATTGAATCACTACACATTATTACCATTAGTAACACACAAAGCAGAAAAGCCAGGTCACTTAAATTAACAACTTACTTTTCTTATTTTGAACATTCTGAGCATAAATGGGATCTCAAAATCAAAATCTATACTTTTATTTTTACTCTGGGCCATATCTTGCTTTTTTTAGTATTTTCTTTTAAGTTTGGTTATTTTTATTTTATTTGTATACATGCCTGTCTCTTTTTGCTAAATTATTGCCTTTACTACTGTACCATATTGATGATCTTATTTTGTTTACTTTATTTCTAGGACCAAATTATATCATACTTAGATACTAAGTTAATTTAACTAGCTAATGTACATTTCTATAACATATTAAAACATTCCCTACACCTGCTTCCTCTACTCACTGTCAGTGTTTCCTGTTCTACTCCCTGCAATCAAATTCAATGTAAAGTTATTGGATGTGAACAGTATGTGAACAAAATACACATGATTCTGGGCAAGTAGCCTCCGCATTGATTTACGTTCTGAACCAGCCTTTACATGGAGCCAGAATCAAAGTAGGTTATTTACTAGCCCATATCTCAGTTTATTGATCATATTAGCTGCTTCTGCTGATGTATCGCGAATGTCACCCTGCAGTGTCGCTCTGACGACGAACAGACCAGATGTTTACTACTGCAGCAGTGCCGACGTGCTATCATGCTAAGATACGTGCTAAGCTAACTCCGTTAGACATCAGACACACTGCACTGTGTTTTCTTTTCGTCCCTTCTTGTAGTGACCACACACTTGGGACACTCTCTGCAATTTCTAATGCGGACTCTCTCCTTTCTGTCCCTCTCTTTTGTCTTCCTTCATGATTTTACAAGCCACGCAGCAGCGGAGGTAGCAGGCGCGTTGTGCCACAGAAATTACCGTCCGTGTCAAACACCGTGCGCTGTACAGTAGTCCAGATATATATTTTACATGTATAATTGTATATGAAACGAGGCTTCGAGGCACAAAATTTGCTTCGAGGATATTTTGTAATCGAATACTCGCGATTATTCGAGGAATTGTTTCAGCTCTAAACCATTTGTTAAATTGTCCTTTGGGATTAAAAAACCCACAGTGAAGTTATCTTGGTTATTTCCATTAACTCAGTCGCTGACTGTCTTGTGGAAATATTCAAACACATATATCAGAGGCCGTTCCCATGATGAAGGAAAACAAATAGTTCTTCATCATAGCCAACAACCTGACCAAGACTGGTGAGTAGTAAAGCGTAAATGTTTTTGTTCTTTGAGACAACAGCTGAAGAGAACAAACATATTTCTTGTAATTTACTGTTATCAACAACAAAGAATAAAGCAAAAAAAAAAAGGTCACATCCAGCTCTCCTGAAATGTAATTCAGTCCTTTAAGAAATGAAAGGGGAGTAAGGAAGCAAATATGGGCAATAACACAAATTAACAGGGATTAAAAGAAATACTTTTCATTTTCGGAATAGAGCTGCATTTTTTCACTGATAAATAAAATGAATAATACATCATCCAAACTACATTTTAATTTTCTTCTTCAGGACTGCTCACTCTGTGACGTAATTGAATAAATAAGAAATTGACATTTCAGATTTAATTTTCAAAAGATTCCCCAGCACATAGTGAACAAAATTCAACTGGAAATGTCAAGTTTGAAAATTAAAATGCATTAGAAGAAAGGCTTTTTAATTTCAAGGTTATGTCTGATTATTTGATTCACAATTTAAGTTAAAATCATCCAAACTGCATTTTCATTTTCTTCTTTAGGTTGTACATTTTATGACACAACTGAACAGAAAACAAAGAGAACATCCCATTTCCGTTTTCATGTCTCCTCGCAAAATATGGTCTGTAATTCAATTATTAAATTACCACAAACTACCACAGCAATGGAAATGCTGTGAAAGAAAACTTAATAATGTCACTATGAAGAGATGTAAGGTCTTAAAAACAGTGCACATTAATGACCTTGTGCTATTCATAGTACATGTTCTGGTATAAAAAAAATCTAAATTCAAATATTTTAAAGCTTTTTTTATTGAACATCAAGTCAATGTCATCAAAATTATTGGATCTAGTCACAAAATGGCAAGAAAGTATGAATGTTGAACTCCTCTACATTATACCACAGCTCTTACTTTTGAGACATGTTTTAATTAAACTTAAATTATTTTTCATACTTAACGGTCTTTATTAATAGGTCATGACCACAATAACTGTAATTGCTGTTACTGTTGTTAACAGCAGTAACACCAAACTCACCCTGATGATCAAACAGCTTCTCTAGTTTATACTACAGCTCTTACTTTAGAGAAAAGGGTTTTAATTCAATTTAGATTCTTTTTAAGACTAGTATCACTTCATGGTGAAGTTATTAAATGTTCTTTTACAATATTTCATTGCTATGGTAATTTGCTGACGGTCCCTAAGTCGTCAAGCCATCACCCTGAGCGTATTGAGAACAATTCAAGTTGTCTTTCTTGGAAGGGCGGCTTGTTTTGAGGAAATTGAGATTGTAGCTCAAAGTCTTTATGACAGTGATTAAAACAAGGGGTCGGGTTTGTGACTGCTGCGTTGACCTGGATGTCAGAATCTGTTAACGTCTTTTTAACTTAACCAAAGTGAGCAGGTGTTGTTGACGTGTTGGGAGACAGACTTGAGTCAAAACCTGCTGTTTGAGGCTGATTTTGTTGCTGTCTGAATGCAGCTGCAGCCTCCCTCAGCAGCTGTGGCACAGATTTGGAAATGGTGGTTAATGTTTCTGAAACATGTACCTCAGTCTGTGGTACCAACAAAACCTTCACACTCTCCTCTTTTCTCTTCTACTTTAATGTAAGTTGTGCAGCACAGTCAGAAGAAGAAGAGCAGCCACTGATGCCACCCTTCTGCGCCGCTTGGCACTGACAACTCCAGTGAATTGTCACACTTTTTGCATGGCAGGCATGAAGACGAAAAGGAAAGTCCTCTTTGTTTTCTTTTTAACTGTGTCAATAAATGTGCAACCTAAGAAAGAAAATGAAAATGCAGTTTGAATGATTTAGTATGAATTTAATTTAATTTATGAGTCAAATAATCCAACCATAACCTTGGAATGAAAAAGTCTTTCTGCTGATGCATTTTAATTTTCAAATTTGACATTTCATATTGAATTTGGTAACTTTGCTGGTGCATCTTTTGAAAATGAAATCTTAAATGTCCTTTTTAATTTTAATTAGGTCACAGAGTGAGCAGTCTAGAAGAAGAAAATGAAAATGCAGTTTAGATGATTCAGTATTCATTTTATTTAGGAATCAAAAGTGAAACTCTATTCCTGAAATGAAAGCATTTCTGTTTATCCATTTTAGTTTGGATAATAGCCACATTTGCTTCCATATTGGAGCACACTGTTGCGCTCAGCTTTTAAAGTGCTGAACATGTAGAGCACATGAGAAACCTACCAGCCTCTTGCTGTAGAGCAGCGCTGTGTGGCTGCCAGTGCTGAGGGCCCAGTGGCAGAAGTTAAGCACATGGTGGATTTGTTGGGCCAGACGAGTGGTGTCTTTGTGCTGAGCCATGAGTCTCACACTTCGCTCTTTTGTCACTCCCTGGAAAGAAAAGTTTGTTAATAAAGAGGTAAACAAATTCACTGCTTGGTTTAAAATAGGTAACAAAAATATGTTGTTACAGAGGCTTCAGTATGGACAAACAAATAATGCAGCTAATAGAGAAAACACACACATTTATGCTATCAAATAAAAATAAAAAAACTGACCCTTTAATTCCCAGCTCAATTATTTGGCAGAGGTCAATAAATTTAGGAATATATAATATATTAAAAAAACAAAAAACATAAAACTTCATTCTTCATTTCTGTCTGTGTTTTAGGATACAGAAAAAAAACTGCAAACAAACCCAAAGAACTGATTTATTTTTTTAAATTGTATTTTTAATGTTTAAAAAACCTAAAAGCTATTATTACTATTACATCATTATTTTAAATGCTTAAACATTTACTGATATGATGATTTATATATTGTACATACAATCTGTTATTCATCAAAATAACGGTGTCAGACGTAATATCAATTTTAGGTTATTTTTGATAGCTATTTAATTTGCAACATGTCTGTCTTTTCTAATTGATTTTGTCCCAAATCACCTGATTGCTTCATGAACCTTTACATCCCACACCAACAAAATATCTGTTTTTGGTTTATTTGTAGTTTTCTCTGTTCTCTGAAATGTTAAAGGAATCAAACAATGATTTGATTTGTTCTGTTTTTAATTTTTTTTAAAAATCCATGAATTTATTGATGTCTGCCAAACAGTTGAGCTGGTAGTGAAAGGGTTAATTCAGTCAGACAATCAGTTCAAGGTGCAATATTGAATCCTGAGTTGCCCTCTGCTCATGGGAGGGTGAAAATAGGGTGTAGCAGAAGCAAAACAGGACAAAGAAGTTGGTGTACCGTGAGGTGAACGGCTCTGTGTGTGTCAGTGTTCCTCGAAGAGTGGAGTGTGGTCAAATGGCATTTTGATTGGCCACCCTATGTACCAATCTAAGATTCTGCCCTTTAGTTAGTTACCATGTAAGGGGTAGGCTGTATGTGAAAGTCAATGTGGGCTTGTAACAACAAGTATGTTTGCGTTATTGTTTTGTGTTGTTGAATTAGGGAAGTTTCAGTTTATTAACATTTTAAATTGTGACTCGACTCAAATCTTCTGAGACTCGAAAAAAGAGGTATATGAATTGCCAGTAAGTCATATTTATCTTTATAAGAAATAATGGGTTAGGGCTGGGCAACAAATTGATTTGATCAATGAATTCAATTTTTTGTTGCAGGAGATTAAAAAAAATAATAATTTTTGTCCCTCGGCTTAATCTGTCACTACTTTGCCATGTCTGTAAATGCCTTGTGAAATGATTGATGCTTTCAGTGATGTAGCTGAGCCTACATGATGTGCATTTGATTACTTTAGTTTTATTTTGATAAAACTAAGGCAAAACCCAGTAATGTTATTCCTTTCTGAGAGGAAAAAAAATCAGAAACAGAGAGATTTATAATGAAAAATTTAGTGTTTTTTAAATTTGATGACCTAGGACGTGGAATGAGGGTTGAAATATGATGTATTGCATGTGCTGGTAAAACAGGGGAAATAAATACAGCTTAATAATGTGTTTGTACAGTGGTACTTATTGAAGAAATTAGTAATCACATTTGAGGTATTTAGAAAAAAATCTTAGCTTCACCATTAAATGAACTTTGTGTCAGTGGTTGGGGGGGCGGCATGAAAAGCTATTTATCTTGAAGAAGGGCATGACAGAAAGTAACTGAGAGCCACGGGCGTATGTGCATGTCTGGTGGAGCTTCAGCTGTGCATTTATATCACAAGCTGTCTCATGCTACCACAACACTAAATGCAATGTTGATTCACAAACAGGTATTTGAACATTAAACCCCTACCGGATTACTGTGAATATTCTAACTTCAAGCTTCATTAAAAAAAGTAACATAGAAGTGAGAGATTAAAGACACGTCTGTGTATTTCTGCTATTTCTGTTGAACCATTCAAATATAATCACAGACAAAACAAAAAACTTCTGTCACCTGAAGCTCAGCTTGTACATCCTGCTTATTCAGAACTTGCCATGGTGCTTTCAGGTGCTATGTGACAGTGTGTACGGAAAAAAATCTGAGAAAATACAGAAAAGTTTGCCCCCCTAGGATTTTCTAAATCTGAAGAGATGTTTTATCTGTTAGAGACCCCACACATGAAAGTAAAAAATCAGGTATCGAACAGTTTGGATTGTGCTGTGTGGTGTGCTCTGATAATCTCGAAACAGCACCACACACACAACCATTCTGTCCCATCACTGATCTAGAGTCTAGTCTTCACAGCCATAAATCTCACATGATCACATGTAGGGACGTAACAGTATGAAAATTTCATTTCACAGTTATTGTGACTAAAATTATCACGGTTCTTTTATTAACGTGGTTTTGTTGCAGTGTGCTCAAAATGTTCAAAAAGTACTTTTACACAGTCTTGAAATCATTTAATCCCTTTCATATTACATTTTCAACAGTTCTTTTGTCTTTTTGTCAAAAACTTTGTCAGGAAAAATCCTATAAGTAAATTTATATACATTTTTTTAATGAGAAATAAAAGTAAACAATTCTGGCAAGTATTAGTCATTATTACCTTATAAATGCTTAAACAGTGTGTAATTACAAGAAAAGAAAAAAACTGATTTGAACTTTAAACAGTATTCTCTTTATAAACAATTGTAAATTGGTGTAAATTTGCAAACATGTTCAAAGTTTTGAGTCGACCATAAATAAACTTAACCTATTTTACAGACGCTCACTCATTTTTGTTTGCCTACAGCATTAGTGTTCATGTTACAGCTCCTCATGTTGGACCATGTTCAGGTTTTTTTTTTTTTTTGTTTGTTTTACTAACGATAGTCCCTGAAGCAATTAGCCCTCTTCATGACTCTTTTCTGCTCTCCCCTTTCAATGGTAGGTCTCCTCGACATCTCCTTTAATATTTACAAATTACGATTGATGAAATCCATAAAACACGAACTATGACGGAAAAAGACGATCTACTATGACGAAATATGGCAAAATACAGCAAAAAATGGTAAATAAACGACAAAAGAACGGCAAGAACACACTCCAGATTGATACTAATGCAATTATTTACAACCTTTATACATAATTCCCCCAGAAAATACTCATAAACCCCCTGTAATTCACTCAGGTATGGCTCTCTGAATCCCCTCTGTCTCTCTCTCTCTGCTTGTTTACTCGAGGAGTTACAGCAGTTTTTTCTTTCACCGCAGCTTCATGTATTCGACAGGGTAACTATCGTCAATCAGTTTCCCCTCGATATCCTTGTTAAATCCAAACTTCGACCAGACTTTAGACTTTGTCTGTTTCAAGTGGGAAAACATTTAAGTCTGAGCGGGGCTCCAACTGCTGTACAGCGCTTCTCAGAGGCCAAACATTGAAAACCGTGCATGCGCACCTCTGCGTAAGAGTGCTGCCTCACCGAGAAGTCGTTCAGGCTTTTCCAGGCAAAGAGCAGCATCACCATGTGTTATTGACACAGTGTGGTTTTCAAACACGGTATAACGGTAATTTGAATAGGACACGGTAATGATTATCGATGGAAATTTTACCACGGTTTACCATTTTACCGGTAACCGTTACATCCCTAATCACATGTGATCCAACAAAAACATAGAAGGAGAAACATGGCAACAACCAGAAAACACAACACGCAACAGGGAAATGGACATCAGACAAGAGGAAATGATGGTGGTCTTGGAACATTATTTGACAGAAAAATCTCAAACTAAAAGAAGAAAAGGCTGTGGAGAAAAATCCTGAGGACAGCGTGAAAACCTGAACTGGTCCTTCATTTCTGAGGTTTACCCAACTTTATTTGTCAGGTTGGCCGTGCCTGTTTTTCTTTACGCCTGCTTCCTTGTTTCTTGGCCAGCTCGCTTCTTGATTGGCTACATTCTGTTCTGAAGTCACAATTCACGGCTTTCCTCACACAAAGATTTTTGGTCATAAGTACTGAACACATTTCATATATTATCAGGACAAATTCACTCTTCTCACACCTCAGATCACAGGATAATTTAAAGGATGATCTTAAAAGACATCAATCAATCCGGTGTTTGCTGGCGATGATCAGGAAGAGCAAAAGTTGGGACGAAAACAACCCGATGATCTTAATGTGTTCCCTGCTTAAGACTTTTCATGAATCTATGACATCACCGTGAGATGCCCTTACTTTTAGAGTTGATTTTAAGGTTCTTTTACTAGTTTTTAAATTCCTGAAAGGTCTTGCTCCTTTTTATTTATCCAATCTGCTTTTACCCTATGAACCTAGTAGAGCCCTCCGGTCTTCAGGTAGTGGCCTTTTGATAGTACCCAAAGTAAGAACTAAAACTTACGGTCAAGCATCATTTCAATACTACAGCCCTCGTCTGTGGAACAGTCTACCTGAAGACCTGAGAGCAGCACCTACTGTTCTTATTTTTAAAAGTCAACTCAAGCCCTACCTTTATAGTCTAGCTTTTAGTTGATTATATTTATTATTATTATTGTTGTTATTATTATTATCAGTAATATTGTCATTATTATTATTTAATCTTATTTATATATTTATTTTAACCCCTTAATATATTTTATTATTCAATGTAGTTCAGATTTATTGTTTGGAATTTTATTATCTGTTTATTGATTTTCTTTCCACTTAAGTGCATTTTATCTCATTTTACCATGTTAATATTTAAAATGCATTTCATTTACCTATTTGTTTACATATTTATTTATTTTAATCTTATTTCTTATCAAGATTTTATTTCATTTTATTTATTTTTATTATTTTTTTAAGTCTTACTTCCAGTGTTCCCTCATTTTTAATGAAAGATGACGTTTCCTCAGTCCTCTTCCTCTGTTTTGTTAGAATCTCTTCTTCATGTCTTTGTATGTGTGTGCAAGTGAGTGTGTGTGCTGTATGTGGATTGCCAGTGTGGGAGTGTGGGAGTGAGGGAGGGGAGGGTGGGTGGGTTGTATTTTTCATTGCATCTAGTTTTTTACCTTTGATTATTATTTAATTTCTTCATTTCTGTGTGAAGCACTTTGTGCTACAAAATTGTGTATGAAAAGTGCTATACAAATAAAGTTTGATTGATTGATTGATTATTAAAGAGACATGAAAGTGTTGGTGCATATGAACTTTTTACTGAGAAAAACTCTGTTGTGTCAAACTGCCTTTTGCTTTAACAAAAACTTTAGCCAATGTGTTAGAAGTAACAGACTATTGAGACACATCGCAACAAGCGAAAAGAGCATGTTCCTCTACCAATACACTGGCCTGTTTTTGTCCTGAGAGGTGGAACCAGGCAGTTCTCATCCAGGTCTTTTTAAGTATAGCCTGAACTCTGTTATGGTCGGCTCCAACACACGGCGCCATCTCTGAGACCCTCTATCATAAAGTGCAGCCATGTCAGGTTTTCAATTAGGCATAAGGGTGCTTTTATCGCAAAGTTCCTTTCATCACTTCAAAGAAATGCCCAATAAAAATCATTAGGGACAGGCGCAGTTATTATTGCTGCTGTTACGCTGCAAACTTCCTCGTGTGGGACAAATAAAGGTTTCTTCTTGTTCTTCTAAAATCTACTTAAAAAGTGCGCTCACGGCTTTTAAGAGGTAATTTCCTTCTAAGAACTGGTAGTTAAAGCTGAAATTGTGCTTGGTCAGTAAATCATTTGTGGTATCTTTCCAAGTGCTTTCCTGGATTCATATTCTCTTACCTCTAACTGCTGCAGCAGAGACTTGCCTTTCTTATTAATCTCATTAATGAGAGTAAATATTGCGATTTTGATCTCGTGCTCCACTTTCCTGTGCGTTTCATTCAGCTCTTTTAACCTGGAAGACAAAACATGTTTGAGTTTCATTTAACAACATCTGCTATCTGTACATGCAAAGCACAGGGAGAGAGGTGGAAAAGAAAAACTCGTACCTGCTCTGCACCTGATTAATGGAATAATGGACGTAGTTCTTCTTCTCCTGTAGCTGAGCCATCTTGGTCTCAATGATGCCTTTATGGTTCTGACAAGCTTCCTCCAAGAACTGGTACCTGAAAGTAGGTGAATAATATTGCAAACATATTTCAAACATATTCAAATTTCAGAGAGAAACATAAAAAAAGAATCAGTGGAGAACTAAAAAAAAAACTGTGGGTTACAAAAAAGGTGGTCCAGGAATTGTTGGTATATTGATTTGTTATTAGGAATCATGGTAATTATTTATGAGATTCTTGTAGTGCATTCTGCTTTGCAATAAACAAAGTGTTCTTGACAAAGTGGGAGCTTCAGCTCTTTGTTACGATTCCAAATTACTCCCTGCATAGAAAATTTAAGTAAAAAATTAAAACCCAATCTAGAACCAAACCAGACTTACTTCAAACCACTCAATCCTTTTAACTGTCTTTGCTAGAAATCCCCCTTTTATGAAATGTTGGCTGTCTAGTTTTAAATATTTAGTTTGATAAAATGAATTTGAAATAGATAAAGTCAGTTTGATGATGTCATGTACATGTTGTTTCTGTAGTGATAGGAAAACAAATTCCACCTCCAAACAGATTGTTTTCTGTTCAAGTTAAGCCTGGCTCACGATACAGGATTCTCGGCCCGATTTAACCCAGATTCAGGCCTCCCAACAATCGGGAAAGAAATCTGGTCGGGGACCAAAATCGGCCCGGATGTTCGGCCAAGATTATCTTCTAGTGCGAGCGGGTGACAGATCAATCTTAAGCCCCAAGATCGTCTCACAGACTCTTCAGAACTGCCCTGATAGTTTTCAAACATGTTTGATATTTATCTGGATGACTACACAACTTGTATTCGCTGAGGATGACAGTAGCCAATCAGAGAGAGCCTACTATGACCGTAAATGACCGCGAGTCAGGGGTTATCAGACGGCAAGCAGAAAGAGCGTACGGGTGAGATGGAACGCGGAGATGGAGGACAGTCTTGTCGACCTGTGGCATTCGTAGTCTGTGGCACACTACGAATGTGTACACAGGCTGAGATAATCACAACCGATAGGAAGAGGACAAGCGTTGGAGAGAAATCGCATCAACATTAAAGATTCCAGGTGAGATAATAACGTGGTAGAGTGCAGAGCGTATTTTACTAGTTAACAGTAATAAGTGAGAAGGGATAACGATTTGTTATTTAATCATTTATCTGGCTCGATATTTGTCTCCACAACCACTTCTTCATACAGTTGCATCTAGTCCTTTTTTTTTTTTCCTTTTTCACTACAAATAAGGGCCAAAGCCAGCAGTACCGCACTATTGTCCATCTTTTGTGGTTTTCTTAACATGGTGAGCTGATGTAGGATCACACTGAGCATCGCTCTGTTCCAATAATCTTGATGAAATCCTGTAGTGTGCACTGGTCACGATTTTCAAATCTTGTAGTGTGTCTGTGCCAAAGATTTAAGAAAGCATGTCTGTCAAGATTCTCTTTATGTGCATGATATAACCCGATTTCAGAATCTTATAAGATTTTTAAAATCCTGTAGTGTGAGCCAGGTTTACTTGTCAAATACTGAAATTTCTTTCTAGTTGCCACATTCAAACATATGATGCCAGGATGGAAGTCTAAACCAATTTCATTTAAGACTATATAAGAAGAAAAAGAAGGTATCAATACAGGGGTGGGCAAGTGGCGGCCTGGGGGCCAAATGCGGCCCTCCACATCACTAAATGTGGCCCTCCATTCATTCCCAAAAACCAGCAGCTGTAAATATGAAGAGAACTCAGATATCCAATAGAAATCATTCTGTATAATCTTATGTAAGTTATTTACAACCTTACTTTACTCTAATAGAGTCTAAGTCTCTTTCATTAAGCCATTAACATTATATCAAGTATTATTCAATACTATATTTAAAAAATGACAGAGGCAAAATATTTGAGCTTTAAAATTTGAAAAACATCATTTAATTGATTTGAAAATAGCTTTATTGGCTTTAATTCCGCGTATATGAGCTAAATTTGCTTGAATTCTGTATCAAGTTCGTTTGATTACGCATAATAACTTGTATTTATGTTTTAATATATGAATATTGGTTTTCTAATTTTATGACAAAATTATATTCTCACTTGTTGTTTATCCAACATTCTTTTTCATTATTGAGAGTTTCTGAAAATTTGTAACAATGTGGCCCTCAGGCTGGGAATAAAGGTTTTATGTGGCCCTCTTGGTATCAAAGTTACCCACCCCTGTATCAATACCATTACTCTTTTTGCTCATTAATTTCCTTTTCAACTCCTTCCACTAAATTCTGGGTGCATTCAAATCAGGAAGGCATCCAGAAAAAAAAGGCTACCACTCTCTCAGTGGCCATCAGCATGAATGAAAACAAAGAAGCCAAAACTGAAGACAGAAGCAGTGAAACCAAAATTGTGGTTGAATTTGACACAAAATGAAGGTAACCGCACAACATCCAGCGGCTGAGTCTGCGTGAGTTCACATAAACCGGTGTAGGACGAGTTTTCTTTCAGAGAAATCATAGAAACTGATGTGGGACTCAATAAAGAACCTAATAAATAATAATAATAATGAATTCCCATCCCCATCATTGTTGTGATAAAACCTTCAACACATAATTTCACAGCATGTTAAGTTTATGAATTGACTAGTATCCTGCTACTTTCCTCAGAGATATTAACAGTGGATTAAAATATTATTTGGAAGAAGCATCAGAGATGGATTTGAGCAGATGAGGACATCTGCCCTGCTGCAGCCAGCTTTAAATGTTAAGCTGCCTGCTACAACAGAGGAGTTAGAGATGTTTTTCTTTCTCAAGATGACAGTTAAAAGATTGGCTAGGGCTTCATGATAACTGCAATGCAAGATGCTGATGTTTGCCTAGTTTATTTAAACAGTGATAGTTAATAGTAGGGGTGTAACGGTGCATGCATTCCCACTGAACTGCTTCAGTGCAGGCTGTACAGTTTGGTACAGATGTGTACAAAATGAATACACCGACCCGTAAACCATGGCGCACCACACCCAGACCAGCAAAAACAAACTGCTCCACATCATCGCACAAGTTTCCAGTTAGACAATACTTGAGTTTTGTTATGAAACAAAGCAGAAAGAAGAGACAACAGTTTTGTGTGGACCTTCTTCACCGTTGGTGATTTTTCAGTTTTTCATTCATGCACACCTTGAGACAAAACAATTATGAGCAAGGTAAAAGTTTTGTTTCTAGTACTCGACACCGGCAAATATTCACTTAAAGCAGGACTTTTTGTTCGATAAACTCAGGCTATGAAATGATCACATAATTCCTTCTTTACCTTTAAACTTCCCTCCCTTGCAAAACTGACACCTTTTTATGAAGAGATGGTACAAAAAATAAAAATATGTCACAAGAGTCTTGACACTAACGAGCAGTATCAATAAAGAGACTTTAGAGAATTTCAGGTTTGTTAAAAATGCAGAACCTCTCCGTCCTTGCTGACAGATTGGTTGGCTCTGGGTGCTAACAAGAAAATCAAACTCAGTTCAGTGAAATCTTTCTACCCTAGCTAAGCAAGAGTTAGCATGCATCAGAATTTTTAATTATAGAACTGATTTTTTCTATTATTATTTAAAGAAAAGTAATTTTGTGGTTCTCTAGTGGTGAAAATGAAGTCACTGCCAAAGTGCGAAACATACAAAAATTAAAAAACTGAAAGTGTCTGCCTGTGCCTGGATGTAAAGGTCTCCGAGTTCCATTAACACCTACAGTCCATTCACGCTGCCTCTTCAAGGTGTCATAGTAATGCCCCTGTGACTCTTCACCTTTGCTCTGAGCGCCAAAGAGATGGAGCAGAAGGGTGACTTTGACCTCCTATTTGCTCCATCTCTGGAGGCTGTATCTGAGGCACAACACTGGTGAAGGAGAGGCACCATGGACAGGACAGTGATCATGTGTCTCTGCCTTAGTGTTTGAGGAGAACATGCACCGTGTCCTGCTCTTTCACGCACATCCAAAACCATACTGCACCATGAATTGGCACAAATGTCCTCGGGGAATTAAAGTGAATGTCTCGAGTTGTAATAACGTCAGATGAGGTGCTTTAAGATGGAAGCACTGTGAAAAGGGCTTCAGCTACAATGCCCTTTTAACAGTTGCAATAAACACGATAAAAGCCTGATTCGAAAACACAAAAACTGTTCTGAATAGCTCATGTTCATAGCTACAAATATTCCCATAGCTGGGGCTGGATATTTTTTTGCTTGAGGCTCAAGTTCTTTGAATATATTAAGGCTGAGGGTCATGCATATTTAGGCCAGGAGGCACCAGGCAAGCCTCAGGTCTAAAGGTGACTTGCCTTCACCTTTACGCCTGTTGCTAGGTTACACTGCTAAATATGGATGAGGCTCATACAGTGAATTAGAAACCACAACACATCATAAATGTTTTATACAGCCTATGTTTAAATCAGAGTTAAGTTTTGGAGTAATCTTTGACAGTAAACTCACTTTCTCCCATCAAATCGAAGCAGTCACAAAAACAGCCTTTCATAACCTCAAGAACATCGCCCGCCTTCACCCCTCTCTTTTCCTGCAGCTGAAACTCTCATTCACAGCTTCATTACACCTCGTACAGATTACTGTAATAGATTCTATATGGCTCAACAAACAACAGGGTTCCCACTCTTTTCTAGAAATCATTTTCCAGGACTTTTCCAGGACTTTTCCAGTTCACATAACCAACTGAAGTTGCATTGTTGCTGTGGGCAGTTTTCAAATTCTAGTTAGCCTTCTGAAAAACAAGATTAGAGGTTGACAAACAATATCTCTAGCTATTAATCATATTAATCTTAGAATTTCTTTGTTTCTAACTCTCCAGCACGAACATTGTGTGTTAGCTCTCTGTTAAGTCTAGCTTTTGTGTCTTACTATTATAAATTTATGGTTATACGTATTTTTTAATCTTTGTTTACTCCACTTGTTTTATAAATAGATTTTGTTAACTTAGCCTAAATTTTATTTTGTCATTTTTTTCATTATTTCTTTTTGTCCCCATTGTTTTGAGTTTTTATTTTTATATTTCATTTTATATTTTATGCCTTAACTTGCATTATTTTACCTACTAACATTTTCTGGCTGGGTGTTCATCAGTTACCAAGAACATTTTTATTTCATTTTCTATGTTTCAAGCTAGAAGAAAGACAAATAACTTTCCAGGACAATTTAAGCTTTTCAAGGACATTTCACTTTTTTTCTCATTTTCCATTTGTTTTCCATGACTGGAAAAATTGGGCAATCATTTTCCAGGTCTTCCAGGACGCGTGGGAACCCTTAAATTATCTTATAGATTGTTTCAGGACCTCAATACATCCAAAACTCCGCCACCTGCCTCACCACCCATACCCCTTCTCATGATCACATCACCCCTGTCCTTCAGAACAAGGCCTGTCACGACAACAAATTTTGCTGGATAACTGTGCAAAAATCATAATGTGACTATAATATATGTCAAAGTGAGTACACCTAAACAAATGCAATTAACTTTAATTTCTTAAGAGTACTTAACTGCAATTGGAATGTCAAGAGCTTTTAAATAAAATAAATCAAACAAACGAACAATATAATAAATTTAAAAAACAAAAAAGAGAAAAAAAAAACAATGAAAATGAAACAGACTCTTTTAAGAAAAATTGCTTGTAAATTACAGTCATTATAATGACAAAAACAATAAAAAATAGAGTCTGTCTCTGTAAAGAAAAAAAATCCAGAATTGTTTGTGACATGCACGTTCTCCCAGTCAATTCATACTATCTGTCAAACGTTTTTAACATTTTCAGAAATGATGGCTTTGAACCGTATTGAAGGGCTGCATTTCTTTTGCAATGCGAAAAACAATGTCGGTGAGTGTGCACCACTTTGCACTGTTTCATTTATATTTACTTTGTCAACCAAATGCCTCAGTAAGCGTTGACTGTCTGGACGAAGGCTCCGCTGCACCTCAAGGGGCAGATTTTTTCTCAGTTACTACTTTCAAACAAATCGACATATTGGCTCGGTGGTGTTCATGAGCTCACACCTTGTCCATTCTGTTTAAAACCAAAATATTCCCACACTGGGGCTGTGGCAGTTGGCTTAGGAACCATCGGTTTCGTGCCATAATTCATTTTAGTGTTTGTTTCCTTGTTACTCCTCACGACGCTCACTTGCAGCTCTGTGTGTAGGTGCGAGTGGCCCCGCCTCCCTCGACAAAGACTGAATGACGGATGGCTCACTCTGTTCATTCTGCTATAGAACCGATACACCCAGGTGTTAAGAAAGACGTACAGAGTGAACCCTCTTCTTATCCAACCTGTTTGGTAGAAAGAGGGGAGGAAAACAAACACGCATGCATGTGTCAATATGTCCGCAAACTTATCGAAGACATTTTTATTTATCGATTATCGTGACAGGCCTATTCAGAAGCTTCACTGGCTCCCCATCACACCGTATCACATTCAAAATCCTCCTACTCACCCATAAAGCACTCCATAACCAGGCCCCCTCTTACCTTAAAGACATGCTCCACCCCTACACACCTTCCTGTACCTTCCGCGACTCTTACGCAAACCTTAGTCCCTAGGACCAAGAATTAAACCTGGGGGGACAGAGCCTAATCCTTTGCTGGCCCTCCCTTTGGAACCCACTCCCACAACACATCCGGGACACCCCTGACCCCATCGCCCTCAAGACCAAAATTAAAAGCATACCTGTTTTGCACTGCTTTTAACTTATAATTTTTGCTTTTAACTGCCTCTTGTCTATGCTTATTGGCTTGGTACTTTTTATCTGAAAAGTGCTGTATAAATAAAATGTATAATGATAATAATAATAATAACAATAACTATTATTATTATTATTATTATTATTATTATTATTATTATTATTATTATTATTAAGTGGAACTTCAGTGTTTCAGTAAAATATTGACTTCTGGTGGATTAGACTAAGCAATACAGGTAACCCCCTATTTAAAGAAGCTCACAAACAGGAAAAAGGCCACTGGCATTGTTTTCACAAATGTTGGGGATGTGTTAGGTGCTGAGTACCTGTGTTCTTTGTGTTCCAGCAGCTGACAGTCTCTACAGGTCAAAGTGTCACATGTCTCACAAAAAAGCTTTAGTGGTTCTTGCTTGTGGTTGGGACAGAAAACAGGTCTTTGTCCTGATGTATTTACAGACTCTGTAGGGGGAAAAACAACAGACAGACCAGCAGATAAATGAAATAAGAAGGAAAATGGTGTAGGAAAGACAAAAACAAGAAATACACCAGAAAATAAGTTGTTCCAAAAGCCTGCTCAGAGCTTCAGGGTCTATGGTCCCCCAGGCTAAAAGCACCATCAGCCAGATTCTGCAGCACTGTTACCATGGCAACAGCCCATCAGCAGCACCACTTTCACCGTGCTTCAGTTAGGGCTTGGCTTACTGAGGCTTTAGCGGTCTGCAGTGAACCTTGGCAGGATCTTCAGCTTACCAGAGGCGTTGTCGGCATCGTCCTTCGTGTGAATCTTGTGGTCCTTCGTGATTTTGACCCTCTGGTGGGCCTCCACACAAGTCTTACACAGCCACTCTCCACACTCCACACAGAAGCCAATGGTTCCTGCATTGTCTTCGCAGCTTGTGCACACCTTTAGAAGACAGGAACAGCAATGAGCATTTTGAAGAACTCAACTTTGAGACAGAGGTAAACCCAGATAATCCCGTATTAGATGCTGGTTTATCCAACACCTTCGAAAGACGCTCAGATTATTGGAAGCTGCTGCCTATATAGTGGTTCTTAATGTGGGTCAGGAACCCCAGCCCCCAGAGGGTCATAAGATATTGAGAAGGGGGGGAGGGGTGTCACAACATGCCTTCAATCAAACAAAGGGAAATTCATAATGATCTCTTTAACCTACAACTGCAAAACTACAAGGGGGTGCTGGTTTGACGGAGTGGTTAGCAACCATGCACGTCCCACATACATACTTCTGCCGGTCCAGGTTCGAATTCAGCATGTGACCAGTTTGCAGAGTGTCTTCCCCTACTCTCTCACCCCTTTCACAATTTTATCCACTGTCCCTCTCCTATCAATAAAGGCACAAAATGCCCAAAAAATACATTCAAAAAAATATATACAAAAACTAGAAAAGCATTCGGAGAGTGCAGACCTCCGCCAGTGTCACAGTCCTCACCCATATTGTGATTTTCACTATATAAAATTAGTCATACCTTTATTTAATCTAAATACTTATATTCCTTGACCATGAAAACATACAAATATGCACAAATGCCAAAAATGGTCCTATCTCACGATGTTAAAGGAGAAGAAGAAGTCCTGGAGAAGAAGTAATTGATTATCTTCGATTATTTGGGTGCATGTCCGAAAACTGTTCGACTTTGATTTTTACGAAAGTGACAGCCTTAGCCTACAGCATTAGTGTACCTGTTACAGCTTGTTATATTATACATGCCCAGGTCTTTTTGTTTATATATTTTTTGTTTTACTGACGATAGTCCCTGAAGCAGTTAGCCACATGTGATGGCGATAACCATCTGTTATTCACTCAGGTATGACTCACTGAATCCTCTTCTCTCTCTCTCTCTCTCTCTCTCTCTCTCTCCCTCTCTCTCTCTCCCTCTCTCTCTCTCTCTCTCTCTCTCTCTCTCTCTCTCTCTCTCTCTCTCTCTCTCTCTCTCTCTCTCTCTCTCTCTCTCTACCTCTCTCTCTCTACCTCTCTACCTCTCAGTCGGTTCATTTACTCGAGGAGTTACGCAGTTTTGACCACGTACGTCTTTCTTTCACCGCAGCTTCATGTTTAAACAGGGAGACTGTCTTCTATCAGTTTCCCCCTCGGCATCCTGGTAAAATCCAAAATTCAACCAGACTTCAGAGTCTGTTTTGAGAGGAAAAGTCTCCACTGTAGTGTCTCCAACTTTCGCTCTCGGACTCAGAGGCCAAACAATACAAACTGCACATGCGCCTCGGGTGAGGCTGCTTAATCGAAGACAGGTATAGAGTTCAGGCTTTTCCAGTCAAAGAGCAACATCACCGTGCGGTATTGACACAGTGTGGTGATCAAACACAGTATAACGGGACACGGTTTAATAGGACACGGTACTGATTAGCGTGAGAAATTTTACCACGGTTTTCCATTTTACCAGTAACCATTACATCCCTAGTGCAACACATTAAGAATGTTTACATATTATTAAAATCAGTACAGCACATTTTAGTCTAAAAAATGTAGGAGCTAAATAATAAAAACTTATTATGTTGCATCATCATTTGATTTAACAATATCATACTAACATGACAAACTTATTTTAAGACCAAATCGGTAATTGTAGGGGCAAAGAAAAAAAACCTGACTAGTTAACTAATTGACTATGTGTCGCTGACCAGGTGATGACAGAAGTAGTTATTGCATCCCTACATAGTGACGCTGCTTCATATTCACTTCAGCATGCTAAAATTTTCCTCTTAAATCTTCTGTTGATATGCTTGAATGTATTTATAAAGTTAGGGTATTAATATTGATCATGGCACAAGGCTCTGTTGTGTTGTCCTCTGTATTATAAACACAGACTTTCACAGTGTCCAAATAAAAAGAAGTATATATATTTGTAAAAACACATACATAAATCCAGAGATGTATCCATCCAGGCAGAAACAAGGGGACTAAAATCATATTTGTCCCTGCTGAATATAGATTCAATCAATCAATCTTTATTTGTAAGGCACCCTATTTGTCTTTGTTGAATATAAATTTATTTAAGGTAAGCCCCTTGAGATATGGCATCTCATTTTCAAGAGACAGGCCTCATATTTATGTGGTTGTAAAGATAGCTACTATGGATGTATGATCAATACATCTGTGGATAGAGATATCAATCTAATATTAACATGAAATCTATAATGCATATAATCTGGAGGGGAACCATGTTGATTAATAGTGCCATTAAAACGTGTTTAACAGGTGTAAAAAGTGAATTTGTTAAAATGATGCCATTTCTGTTGATGCAGGATAAAGCACATGAGTCAAGCAGGTCATTCATGATTGTTTTTCGAGGTCATACTAATATGTGTGTGCTGTTGGCAGGAACTATCGTGTATATTGTTAAATTATCCTGATGACACCAGATCTGCATATGTGAAAAGAGCTTCTGTTATTTAAACAAATATTATACATCTATGGCAGCCACTATGACATACCTGTGCAGCCTTTTCGTCCGCCGTGTTGGTTGCCTCTGTAGTATCTTTGACGAAGTAGTTGTCAATAATGTCACTCTGTCTGTACTCTTGATGGCACACCAGGCAGTGCATAACATTAACTAGAGAAAGAAGAGGCAGAAAAAGACAAGGAAGAGGAATTAGATGAATATCAGACCACCACAAAGGTACAAATTCAATGTTAAAAAAAATGAGGGTAAACCAAATCAGCAATTAAGGACAAGGACATATGTAAGCTTTCTGAGAAGTCCTGTTTACTCTGGACTGGGAATATTCCCCCTTTTAAACAAAAGAGGATTAATGACAGGTTTGGGCTGCCTTTGCTTGTTTCTGTCATTTCTTTGAGGTAAAATCCTGTTGTTATTAAAATTCTTGGCAACGTAGCAGAAGCCCACTATCTATTCATGGGAGCTAATTGATTTAATGCTTGTCAGGAGAATCAATCTCGTCATACTTGGCATTTTCATTACGATATTAAATCACATGGCCAAATATCAATGAGCGTTTCACTTAATTGCTTTAGTTGGAATTGGTTGAATTACTGCTATAATCATGCAACCCAACAAGTAATTAGTTCTTCACATTAACTTGGCTGCTTATTTTTTAATACTACACAGAAGATTAAATAACACATAAATGTTTAAAACTGAATCACTCAGCAAAATATATGAAACTCCCCTCCCCCAACAAACCCCCAACTCATAAATCTATAAATCTCCCCCATCCCATTAACCAGCCGGCTGAGATAAAAACTGGTTTGAGCCAGTTTGAGCCGGTCTACACTGGCTTGAGCAGCACACAGCAGGTTTGTGTAAGCTCCAGCTGCATGGGCCTCTGAGTGATTGGTGGTGAGAGCAGCTGGATGGGGATTGCGTCTGGGAAAACACACACACACACGCACTAACACACACATACGTACACACACAACCACGTTCAATAACAAATGCACAGCTGTCACTTTTAACTGGAGCAGTCTATGCTCAGCTGGGCTTTGATGGATATATATACACACCCCTAACAAGAAAAATAACTCCACAACAAACTTATTATCAAAGTATATGAGCCTGAGAAAAGAAGGTGAGTTTTTATTTATCCTGCAAGTATTCCCTTTGTCAGAGATAATGGTAAGGAAACAAGGATGTGCAGCATCCTGGCTCAAATACCAAGTTGGCATAACTGCTTTGGCTCACAGTTTGCCAAACATTAACCTTTCAGGATCTGATAAACTAGTTCTCCATGTACATATGGTAGCAAGCCAAAATCTACCAAAGAGAGCTGCCTTATCAGTTTTCTTTGGGGACAATATCTTACCACATCAGCCTGATATGCTCCTACTGCAGCATGTAAATGGGTATAAAAGAGTGTGGATGTGTTAACTGATACTGATGAATAACTTACAAAGAAACTCTGAACCATCAGTGAGTGAATCTGAGTGAGTGGGTAGATGTGACCTTTTGTGTAAAATCACCTTGAGTAGTAAGAAAAACTTGAAAAGCGCCATATGAGCTTATTCAAATAACAACATAACACACTTCTCAAAATGCTTTACCTGAAATTCTCTGACTATGTATGCAGCATTTTCTTGGTTTTTCTTTATTTATTCTGGGACTTTTATGGCCTAAATTGATAGTGTAGTGTGACGTATAGACTAATTTTTTTAAAGCCAAGGTGAAATTCTGTATCGTGTTGGTTTTCTTGACTTAAAGTCAGTGGAATTTTTCCATACGGTCTTGGGAGGGATGGGAATTAAAATCAATTCCAGTTGAGAACTAATAACAACTGTCTCCAGGAATCGATGAAATGATCATTTATGTTGTTTAAGGCTGAACTGAGGAGGGGCACTGCACATTAGCTCAGGCTATAACTGTTGTAGTGTGTGGCATTGTCCTCTTGCTTCATACCCTCCTAATACAAATTAACATTAAATACCATAAATAAAATTGCGTAATAGGAATGTAACGGTTAGCAGTCACAGGCATGCATGCAAAGTTTGCGAATGTTTGGCGTCTGAAAGTGAAAATATAGCAGTTGTTCTTCGCACAGCACTGTACTGGAATTTTTTCCCCCCTGAAGAGGACAAAGTCTGAAGTCTAGTCGCACTTTGGATTTTACAAGAATGCTCAGGGGAAACTAATTGAAGACAGTCACTCTGTCTGCAGGAAGGGGGAGGCAGGGAAGAACCACAAACACCCCTAAAGGAACATCAGAGTGGAGCGGCCAGGCAGAACTGTTGAGAAAGACCTCAGAAGAACTAGAGAGGTGAACAGAGTCGGGTTCTGACCACTACAGATTTTCGTCACTTCACATTTCTTAACTAAATAAAAGTGTACAATGATTTTGGTGTGTGTAAAAGTTAGGGCTGTAATCAACCAAAGAAATTGGTGCTCAGAAAATACCCCCATTTCACTTGATACGTTTCTCCTGATGAAATGAACTGCTGGGGAAAAAATAAATTGACATATTTGGTCGACCAATCAGAATTTTGGTCGACTGAGCACGCATCGACCAATTAGTCGACCAGTCGACCTGGACTTTACAGCCCAAGTAAAAGTACTTCTGTATTAATTTGAGAACACTGCAACAATACTGTGATAATAATGATAATAATGATACCTACAAGCATTTTGGTCACAATAGCTGATATCAAATTTCCATACTGTTACATCCCTAATGCTTAACAAATCTTGAATCAATTCCTTTTACTTAATTCTGCATGTCTTGCAAATAAAGGACTTCATGCTTCTCTGAGGCACAAATTAGTCACATATGCGACGAAAAAGAAGTGGCTGAAATTTACAATTAATAAAAAAAAACTGCTCATCTCCAGCAACTGTGTGATTTAAAGCTAGGGTCAAAACACAAACAATCGTCAAAAGCATCTGTGCAACATGGCATTAAAAATCAGGAGTGCCATGCGTTGGACATCACTGCCACTAAAATTTGTGAGGTCTACTTTTCATCCCTGCCTAAAATGTCTACAGGAATTTTTGGGAATCGATAAAGAATCAGATCGATAAACAGAATAAAACATGGCATAGTTATCAAGAAAATCTTATCAATTTACATCCCTAGTTCTTGGATCATTGCTGATGATAAGTCCTGAAGCAAACAAAAAAGTTTGAAACTTTTTTGTTCTTTCTGAATATCTTGGCAAACAAATATAAGTCTCAAGATTTTAAAAGTTAAACACAATCAGGGTAATCCATCAAGGTGGTCCTCAAGGCTTAGGATGTGGCATATCAATTATTGTTTTTTTAATGATTATAAATGATTGCTGTAGGTTATCTGGCCCTTTTTGCACTCCTTATCAGCAGTCTGTTAGCTACTTTAAGACATGAAAAAATGCTTTAAAAAGCGGGAAAAATCAAATGCATTTTTTTTAATAGTGTTAAAATCTTGTGTGTGTTTGTGTGTTTATGACAAACTTAATGGAAGGAATTTTTCATTACACTATCCTAAAATCCCACATACTTACAGCCAGAAACCAGGAAAGGGTAAATGCTAACCCACTTTCATGTTTTTGGACTCATTTGCGCTCCGCTCTATCACAGCCAGGCCACCCAAAGTAAGCAAGAGCCTCAACATTCCAGGTTCTGTGTGCAGAAATAACAACCAGGCCGATGACATACTAAAGCCTTTGTATCTCAATGAAAATGCTGTATTTGTGATTTTATCTGCAACAGGTAGCTGTAATAAATGTTTAAACAGAAGCATAAGAAGCTTTGATTTCATCACGAGACGTTGCATTGCATTGGAGTTGGTGCATTTACAGCAGGGAATTATTTTTGAAAACAAATCATTTTATCCAGATTTTTTTTTGTATTCACCATTTTTAGGGGAAAGACAAGGGGCTGTAGATATACTTATGAGGCCCACACAAGGATTTTTTATTTGGGAGAAACCCTACTATGAATAAGTTTTTGTATGAATTTCACACTGATCTTGTCTGTAAGGATTTCCTGTGTTGTGTGCTACAAGGACAGGCTATAACTAAATTTACCTTTAAGTATCAGTTCTTAGGTGATACACTGAATTGCTAGCCTAACTGACATGCAGTATTGGAAGTCTTGATGACCTGAAGAGGTTTTATGACCCATCTGACAGGTCCTTCAAGATATTTTAGGATGTTGGAAGCTGAAGAACAGGCCATGTTACCAGTTAGAACAAGGTGCCACAGCAGGTTTAACACAGGAGCTGTAGCATCTGAGGAAACAGCTTGAGATAGATTAATCAGTTGTGACAGAAAAAACAGTGAGGACACTGATCTTTCCAGCATGCTCATTTTTAACAGTTACTATTTATCATGTAAACACTCTGGAAACTTCAACAACTTCTAATAGCCCAAAAATCTGCTCTTCTCTAAGCAGGCACAGCAAACAGATATCTCTCAGATCAGTCTGTGTGCCCTAACTGGGGCAAGGTGACATAATGAGCTTACACTGTTAAAAGCAGTGTAAGCTTCAAATCCAGTTAGAAAATACATTTTGATATTGTTTAGCTGCTGGGGTTTACAAGGTGAGTTATTGATTTGGTGATACATTTTCGATAATAAGCTGCAGAAATTACTATTCTGTCAACTGCTCAAAAACAACACACATCCAAAGTATCAGGACAAGGTTTGCCTACGCCTAGCACAAAGCAGTTTCCGGAGTTATCGGGTCATAATCACACTGGATACAGAAATCACACCAGCTCCCTGCTTTAAAAACCAAACTGTTAAAACTATATGACATAATTCATTTGAAGACGGCACGGATGCGATATAAAGCAACAAGAACAGTGTTAACTGGTAATTTACAAAAGACGTAGGGGGCTTTATTCTAAGGGGTGAACATAATTCTATTTGTCCCGTCAAACACACAATTCTTAAAATTGCATTTCTGTTTGTGGTGTCAAACTCTGGAACAGCTGGGGTGTCTCTTTAAAAATGTGCAATAACATGCCAATATTTAAATTACACTGAAAACATTCATACAGGTAATTTAAGAAAAAAACATGTTTTATACCAAAACAATTTGTCAGCATGAAAGTATATTTAAGTATGTGTAATATTTATTAATAACATATGCAAATAATTATACTAATAACAAAATGTATTTTTGAACAGATATTGCAGAGAAGCATATTGTATGTATTTACTTAGCTATGAGATGAATGTTTATAAACACAATAATATACATTTTAATTTGTATGCTTATGTATCTGTAAACTAGGGCTGGGCGATATGGCCTAGAAATAAAATCCCTGATTTTTTTCCACAACACTCGATTTACAATTTTATCGACTTTTCCCTCCCTAAAAGAAACAAAACTCCCAGTGACATAAAAATACAACAAATCAATTTTGCCTTTATGTTGTTGAAATGTTTTCTTCTTAAAGTCAAAGTCTGGGTCATGAAAGATTGATTATGTGTTGTACAAATGTAGGCAGGTTTGTATACATAAACACTAACAGGCTGAGGTATTTTTACAGTATTAGCATGAAACTCTCTGATCAATATTTAATCTACTTAAATAATAAATACAAACCTATAAAAAGGCTTGTGCAAACCCTACAAGGCCGACCATCATGAAAATTTTAATTTTTTTCAAAAATTGCAACTACTTACAATTGGACTAAGGCAAGAAAAAGAATTTCGATTTTTAATTTTTTTTAAATCTTCTGCAGAAAATAATTCGAATTAATCGATTTTTTGCCCAGCCCTACTGTATACTGTTCATGTAACTTATTCATTTATATTTTCTTTAGTGTTCACTTATTATCGGTGTTTGCTTTTTTTCTTGGAGGTCGATATGAAGAAAGGGGTTGTGCTTGCAGAGATTTATTTTTCTGAAGATTGACTGTAGTTTGTAAAATTAGTCTATTACCTATGTGTTTACATTGCCTCATGAATAATGGCAGCTGGTAATGAATTATGATTTCTGATTTGTAAGTAAGGGGAGGACTACATCAGCTCTTTTCTTCATTCTGTTCCTATATGTGTACATACATGTGTACATTGATTTGATGGATATTGATTGGTGTTCATGAGTATTATTTTGCATTGACTTTGTTGGTTTTGTTGTTTGCTTTTTAAAGTTTGAGAGAGAGAGAGAAAGAAAGAAAGATTCAAATATTTCTTGTTCAGTTAAAGTCACAGGTGGTGAGTAAAACCCTATAATAATTAGTTAAACTCTAATTCAAAACATGTTCCTGTTTTCTGTAGAGACGACTCTTTGATATGTCAGGAGCTCTGTGGAAACACTCCAGCTCATGTGATACTGAATCTCTTCTGAAACCAATACTAATGCAATTCCTGAAAACCACATTTAGACCACGTGATTAGAAAACTCCACTGAGGGCATGACTAATGAAATTACACATTGTATACTTGCAGGTGCAGCATGGAGGTAAAACCCTAAACACAGGCCTAAAAACAGAAGCATATGGAGTAACATGAGACGTCACCATGAGACACCTGTAGGCTCACCGCACTGGCACTGAAATCTGACACGCAGAGTATTTCTGACCGGCTGCCAGAGCTCAGGTCTGCTTCATATTAATGTAGTTATGGCCTCTGGCTCTGGATCTGAACTGCTACAAAACTGAGTGTTGTAACATTAACATACACTGAACAGAGTCTATACACCTGTCAGTATGTTGGTAGTGGTATAGCTCTGTAATACGCATACCGTTGACAGATGAGGTTTCCTTCACAGCAGAGAGGAGGTATGTGATTAACTTTTATTTACTTATCAGTACAAATGTATACGAGCAACAACATCAACAGCCATTGGTTTTGTTGACACAAGCAGAAGACTTGTGCCTCAGAGGTAAATCAACTTTATGTTTTTCAATCAGTGCTGACAAGAAACATATTTCAGTACCAAAACTACCAAACTTGGAATTTCCCCGTGGGACTAACAAAGGAATATCTTATTTTTTCTTATCTTAAAGCTATGGTCTACGATTTGGAAGCTTTGTACATATTAATAACACCATTTATAAGGCTGTTATGGTCCTATGGTCCTATCTACACAGTATAAAGACCAAAAAGAACGAAAAAAATCCATTCAGTATATCCGCTGAAAAGCTGCATACTAGCTGACCAATCAAACCTAAGAACCTGCGACTATTAATTGGTCCGTGAGTTGGTCTGTGAGTCCATCCAATCCTCGTCTCCCTCGCTACGCAGCGTCATGCCCATGGTCCCGCCTCCTCCCCTCTACCTCCGGTGAGCAGCTAGCAGCGTTAGCTACTGAACTATCATGGAGCCGGAAAAGCCTAGCGCCGAGACCAAAGCCGCCTCCCTCTCCCGCGGGGCCCAACGGAGCTCTGCCCGCGGGTTGAGGCCTGTTAGCGAGCTAACGGCTAACGAATAGCCTCAGCCGGCCGTCAGACCTTCAGCATCGACCGTTTCGCCCCTGGTTGATCAGGTAATGGCTTTGTTTACTACAGTGTGAGATGTCTGCTGAATAACTCTGGTTAGTTTGTGCCTGCACGGGCTAATAACTTGTAGGGGAGCGGGTTAGCCTGTTAGCCGCTAATCGTTTGCACTGTAAGCTGAGCTGGGGAGGACAGGCTGAGAAAGATAAATCCTCCCCCACAATCGGCTCCACTCTGGCGGCGCCAGACCCGCATTGCCGCCAGTCCAATTGAAATGGCTACTGCTGTGTGTTACAAGGGGGATGTCTGTCGTGTTTGATACTTTCAGTTGAGCTGAGCTGTTTTTGATTGAGTTTGCTGCTGATATATTGTGCTAGTCGCTCGTAGCTCTGTCCGAGGGGGCTTTATGAGGCGACACGAGCTGGGGGCGGGGTCTTGGAACACGGAGGGGAGAGGTGAGGGAAGGGGGGCAGGCTGCGGTTTCAAATCGTAGACCCTAGCCTGAACTTAAAGGGAAACTCCGGTATTTTGACACCTGGACCTTATTTTTAGGTTTGTGCATGCTCATATACTCACTCAGACAAACATCGTGCAGCTCGGAGTCCTTCAGAAGTTATTTAGATCCAACCGATTTAGCCGCACTTAGCGGGGGCCACGGCAACGGAGCTTCAGCGCGGGACATAATCTCTGCAAAATCGCTCATTTCGGCTATATTTTTTCATCCATCGCCAGTGTTATCATAAAGTCAGCTCACCTACCATCTTCAGGTGGGTCAGCTGACCTGGTAAACAAACTTTTGATGACGTCATAGCGTCACAAAAGTACAGCTGACCTACTTTTAGCCGGCAGTGCTCAGCAACATGGCAGAATATTTATCTGATGTCGAAGAGTCAGACTACGACGACCAGTTTGAGTCTGAGTACACGGACGATGAGCTCCATGAAAGAAGAATGCGGAGGGAGAGAGACGAACAGCTGGCTCGACAACAACAAACAGGAGCACGTCCACGACTCAATGCTAACTGGTGGTGCGCTTGTGGACAGTGTTCACCTAGCAACAGAAGAGGAGTGTGTTTACTGCTCAGAGTGGGACTTGAAACCGTCTGACAAGCGTATGGATCTATTCAGGAATATATGTCTGACTACTCTGGAGGATTTCTCTGCAATGACAAACCGGGCTGTGGTAGAGACGAGCGATTTTGCAGAGATTATGTTCCGCACTGAAGCTCCGTTGCCGTGGCCCCCGCTAAGCGCGGCTAAATCGGTTGGATCTAAATAACTTCTGAAGGACTCCGAGCTGCACGATGTTTGTCTGAGTGAGTATATGAGCATGCACAAACCTAAAAATAAGGTCCAGGTGTCAAAATACCGGAGTTTCCCTTTAAAACACGCTGCTTGGGGTCATTTCGGACTGTATCATCTATTTTATGAAAGAAATAGCGTATGACAAACTAGAACTGCCTGTAGATCATTTAGCACAGACATCCCCAACCACCATGCAACAGGCTGCAGAACATTTGGTGCCAGGCCGTAGAGGATAAAAATACTATCATTTAAAGTTCCCACATCCTGCAAAATCAATTTTCTTTGCTTTTGGTGTTGTTACAAGAGACTTGGGAGATGAAAAACATGACACATTACTAAACTCCAACTTCACAGAGAACTGTTTTATGCCTCAATAGGGATGGATACCTTTCACATTTGAACTGATACTATACCGATGCCTGGTACCTGGGAATCGGTACCGGTACTCAACGGTACCACTTTTCGGTACTTTTGCGTGTGTTTATGGGGTAATAAATATTAATTTGCTTAATATTAAGATCTCAAATTTTTTCAATGTAAATTTATTTCTCAATATATAAAATTTGACAGATATATATATATATATATATGTATATATATATATATATATATATATATATATATATATATATATATATATATATATATATATATATATATATATATATATATATATATATATATATATATATATATATATATATATATATATATATATATATATATATATATATACATATATATACATATATATACATATATATACATATATATATATATATATATATATATATATATATATATATATATATATGTATATATATATATATATAGATATATAGATATATAGATATATATCAAAAAAAACATTCAACGGTTTGTATTGTAACATTGTAGTTGTTCCAAAAATTTCTTCAACATGAAAACCAGTAACTAAAATGAACCACAACTTAACAAATTAACTGCAGCCCTCACTTCAACTTTAGGGCAGTTTAACCATGGGTCCGATAGAGGTGTAAATAAAAAAAGCATTTACATTAATGTTACAAAGTACGAGGAACGGACCTGATAATGATAACTGACGCACATGAAAATGCCGAGCTAATACCATCTTAAACACGTGGCTTATTTACCTGGACCAGGTATCCTCCTTGTAGCATTTGCTGCCATCACCAAATGTTAAAGCCATTTCTTTTCCTGTGTTACCGGCTGCAGACGACTAGTCCCCATTGGACACAGGCGTGCTAACAGTGCTGAATGAATCCTTTGTGGTCGTAGATCTGAGGCTATCAAAAATTGTGCACTCTTCAGCTTTAAGGAAAATTTTGTGCTTCACCAGGTGCTTCCTCAGATTTGAAGTATTTCCGCTGCTGGCCTTACACTTAGCCTCACAAATATTGCAGCGAGCATTATCTCCATCACATTTAATAAAGTGGAGCCATAATTTCGAGCAATTTCCCTCAGCCATTCTTGCTTTGTTGACTGAGCCCGCGGCTGCTGACATCATTACGCTATTGCTGTGCTGCGTTCAAGTCTGGTATGGAAATTCACCTACTCTACCCAATAGTATGCCTGCTTCTTCCACTCCCTCAACGTCACAAGGATGCGTTTAGGTACCTAAACATGGCACCGTTTGATTTTACGTGAATCGGTACTCGGTAGTACCTACAGAATTCAGTCAGTACCTCTTAAAGTACCGAATTCAGTACCCATCCCTATGCCTCAATTGAGAAAACGTCCCTTTAAATGCTCCATTTTTGCTTCCTGGGCTTTATAAAGAAATAGCTAAACACTCTCAAACTGCATGGATTTTCTGCTGGTCAGAGGCAGACGCCATAACTAAGTTGTTGCCTTTAACCTCTCCTCCTCCTCTCATTAGACATTGTTTGAGCGGCCAATCAGAGCACAGCTTATTATAATAGCCTCCTCACTCTCAGATCTGGGGTTACTGTCAGAACTATGGACTAGTATAGCTAACCAAAAAAAAAAAAAAAAAAAAAACTGGATCCACATACACATTACCACCAAAGTTGAATCACTTCTTTCTTGTGCCATGATCAACATTCCCTGAAAACATCATCACAAATCTGCTGAGAGCGTATTGACTTATTAGTAGAGATGCACCGAAATGAAAATTTGTGACCGAAGCCGAAGCCGAATAATATATAAATGCTGGGCCGAATACCGAATACCGAATATCCAATGCGGAGGCAAAGTAGTTTACTATATTTTTTGATAGTGCATTTATAGTTTAGAGTACATTTTTAGACATGTTTTTAAAATAATTAATAATAATAATATTAGTAATTGTTTATTAAATATTTTAATATTCCAGTAGCCTTTGCTTTTCAAAAAAAAGCCCAACAAAGTTTTTCATTGATATTACGCCTTCAAACAAAACGAAACATGCATTAAAAAATATTAATGTACACTGATGGATATATACCAATAGACCAATAATACCAACAATACTGCTTTAAGGCTGTCACTTTATATTCAATATTTGAATAACCGATCAAATATGGGAATAAATATCCATAATCGAATTGTAAATAAATATTTGAATGTAAAATACTGAGTGTGGCGACACATCAGGCCTGGAGCAGTGGATCGTTCCGTCCAACAGAGGGCACTGTGAGCGCAGCTTGACTGTCAGTCACATCCGCTGCTCTCTCGACCCAAAGAGTTTCCGCTTCGAGTGCAGACATGAACTGCCCTAACTGTTCTGACAAGAGCTGTGTGGAAGTAGTTTTGGTTCTACACCGTTGATGGCAAACTTAAAATCAAAGACCAGGCTGTGTGTTCTGTGAAATACAGTTTAGTCACTCGTCCTCCACTTATTTGTGGGCTCAGCCGTCGGCTTTTCATTCAAGTTATACGGCCGAGTGCAGCGGAGCTTCATCAAGAGTTTAACCCCGCGTGACGGTGTTTTTTTCGGCAGGGTGGATCAGAGAGTCTCTGACCCTTACTGAGAGGGGATACTATTCGGCCTTGTTATTGCCTCACTCCACCGAAGGCCGAATATGGCTTTTTTTGCACTATTCGGCCGAATATATTCGGCCACCGAATATTCGGTGCACCCTCACTTATTAGCAACAATGTAGAAAACTGTGCTACCTCACATTGTAAACAAATCTTTAAAAGAATCCTGGATCTGCATCCAGATTCATATAACCCCCAAAAACATACCACTTCTTTCTTTTGCATGACCAACAGTTGCTGATAACATCAAATCTGATTCACTTTTTCAGTTATCTTGCTAACAAACAGACAAAACACCGGACTGACAGACAAAAGCCAGCAAGAACATAATGTCAGTGGCAAAGGTAATAAACCACTTAATCAGAAATATTGAACTGAACTGTGATAACGAATTGATCTGTTGTGTGGTCACAACCAAGTTGCATCGCCTAAAAGTCATTTTACATTTTCTCAATGTGGTTTTATTAACTCTTCATCATAAGTGATATTATACCATTAGTTAGATGCAAAGCAAAGCAAACCTGGAGGCAAAGACAAATCCCCACCTCAGGCTTTCAGGCAGCACAGGAGTTTGAAAAATGTTGCCTTTTTGCATTACAGGGTGCAGGAAGAAAAAGTCTCCTCCAATAGATGCGTAAGATCTTTTCTGAAAGTAATGCTCCCCACCCCTAAAATAAAGTGAGCTTACATATTCAGAGGCACTAATATTATCTACCCTCATCACGCAAACAAACCAAAAACCATCAAGTAAGCCACTTGATACAAATTTGGGTTGTTTTACCTCTTGGTTAAGGTGTGTTGAATTTTCCTTTTCAAAAGTTGGACTTCTGATTTCACCTCATTCCAGTCACGAGCCAGTAGATGGAAAAACTTATGACTATCCGTCACCTGATTTTTCCACTTACAAGATAAAACAGAAGGCTCAACAAGCCCCGCCTATGAAACACCTAAAAAGAGTACACTCCAAAGAGCAAAAACTGAGCCGAGAAAGAGAGGCTGTGCCAGCTAAAACAGGTGCATCACTGTGTGTGGCAGAGTAATTTAAAAATTTTTATCTTGTTTTTCATAGTCATGGGACATTTAAACTTGATAAACTGCTCAGGACTGGCAGATGATGCCTAACAATTCAATTATCCAGAACTCTGTAATGATGTTATACAGTCTTTCACCGAGTGGATTTTAGAAAGACAGGAGCCCTGTCACTCTGACATTCACCCTGAACGCCAACAAAATGACACCTGATATATTTTTCCTTCTTTATCAAGGAATGGAAATCAAACTAGTTCCAGAAAGAATTGGTTACAACTTGTCTGAGGAATTTGTATTTTTTAATTTTATTCTTGATAATTTCCTTATTAAAGGACTCGTGTCTTGCAAAATTAATCTTTGCTTTTAATGCTGTTAGAAGAGGCTTGGAGAGCAGAGGAACATGACATCTTTTACTAAACTCTCAGTCCACAGAGACATGTGCTATGCTTTTGTAAAAAATGCCCATTATAACACTCTGTTTTGCACTTCCTGGGGTTTATTATGGAATAGCTACACAGCCATCACTGACGTCTGTTTTCCACTTGTCTCTGCCCCCTTAAGGTGCGTTCACACCGGACGCTACCTGTACTACCTCGGCGATCACTCTCCATGCAAAGTCAAAGTACAGCCGCGATGGGGCAGGGCTAACCCTCCCGCGATGCGACAGCTGGCGACAAGACGACCGCTTCACTCGTCGCGCGATGTCAAAGTTAAAAAAAAGTTGATCTATTCAGGCGATGTCGTGCGTGGCTGTGCAGCATCAGCCAATCAGTGGTGTGTGTACGTGTGACGGTGCTGTTATTCATCCGGACTACAGGGCGGATGACTTCCGCATAGGCGGAACTAATCTCAGTGAGGACATTTGCAGACGGACCGCAGTAAACTCACAGAGGATGCTGCTGCATCATCAGCCGCAGAGTTTTGTGTTTGATAAGTGAGTGAAAAGGACACAGCTGGAATAATGTCCGCTTATACACCCTATTATGGGATATATGATATGATCGCGGTAAAACTCGAGCGGACGTGACGTCACCGAGGGACGGCCGACGCCAGGCGACCAAACAGGTAGGCTATTTATGGACATGCGACGCTACCAATCTAACTTTTTCCAACACAGCATTAAAGGAACACTACACCCAAACAACGATTTGGCCTCATTTTCTACTCACCCTCATGCTGAGCAACACTCTGGAGCACTTTTTTGATGTCTCAAATGCAGCCGGGGGTCCGGGGGGATTTTCGCTGTCAACAAACATCCATCTAACAGGGGACGACGGCGCCCGTAAGAAAAAGGTCCATAAAAGTCCACAAAAACGTGCCTATTTTCCTTCATACTGCTCGTCTTGATTGGTCTGCCGCGGTTTACGTAGTGCAGGAAGCGTGCACTGTTTAGGCTCGAAAAATGTACTAAATGACCTCGTTTCGAATTAATTATGGACGTTACCGCTCAGGACACTTGGATAACAGCGACGAGCAGTATGAAGGAAAATAGGCACGCTTTTGTGGACTTTATGGACCTTTTTCTTCGGCTCCGCTGCCCCTGTTAGATGGATGTTTGTTGACAGCGAAAATCCCCCCGGACCCCTGGCTGCATTTGAGACATCAAAAAAGTGCTCCAGAGTGTTGCTCAGCATGAGGGTGAGTAGAAAATGAGGCCAAATTGTTGTTTGGGTGTAGTGTTCCTTTAAATACCATGTATTGTCATGTGTCTGATGTTGCTGTCACATAAAAACCTATGTTCCACACAGAAAAATCCACAAAAATTTAAAAGGTAATCAGCAAAGAATTGGAATAATACGCAGTACCTATAAAGGCATTGGTATAGAAAAATTCCCATTTCTGCTTCCCCCACTGTCAGATATTAGCAAAAATATGAATTTGCCCTTCAAGATCGGGAGAGAAGAAAAAGAGTGAAAACAACGTAAGACCTGCCATTCTGTTTAAAACACATATTAAAGCTTTTAGGAGATGAGCAGAGTTATTTGTTGATTGATTTGTTGGGTTCATGCTGGGAAACTCATAAACATCATGAGTTTTTTAGGACAAAATGTGATGTTTGGATCTGCTAAAAGTAGTAAAGGGGAAACACACAGACCAGACGGGCTTGAATAAGTTGTATCAAATAAGGCCCTATTTACATTACAATGTTGTCGTCAGAAATGGAAAGGTTTTTCCTTTGCATTTTCAAAAGTGTTCTGTGTGCACATGGAGAAAACAATGCACGTTCACATGGATCCACGAGAACAAGTGAAAAGGCTGCAGTGAAATAGCTGTTACAAAACGCATGCACTTTCTGGTGAAGACAAATTTCACAAACAACAATGGCGATGGGAGGCACGAAGAGACAGAATATTTTTGTCTGAACAACAGGATTGCCTGGATATTTTTGTCTCTATAACAAACTGAGCACAGTAAGCAGCACACATGATGCTTGGTAGTGGGGCTGAACGATTTGAGAAAATAATCTAATTGCAATATTTTTCCCCAATATTGCAAATGTGATTTACCCTGCAACTGTTTTAATGTTCCTCATCTTATGTATTCTTAACAAACATAAGCAGTAGATCATTTTATAGTATAACCAATATGACATTAAATCAATCTAAGGATAAAAGATTTAAGAAAAAGTGGGGAAGTGAAGAACAGAAGCAAAATAAGAAAAAAGTTAATAGGTGCAAAATAGGTATGAAAATGCAAAAAAAAAAAAAAAGGGCAAAAAAATCAAAAGTGACTAAAGAAAATTGACTATAGCAGATAAATTTGGATTAAATTTCAAAAACCATGTAAAAATTCCAAACATGGTCTGACAGTAGCCAAAAAAAAGATGATTGGGAGCAAGATAGGCATAAAGTTGTAAAAACTGGGTTAAAAAAGGTTAAAATAGGCATGAAATTGCAAGAAACTACATCACAATGCCAAAATGTTGAACATATTTTGGGTTAAAAATATTGTACTGTCTGGGATGTGAAAATTGCAACAAGCCATATTGCAGTTTAATGTAATTTGCAATTAATTGTTCAGCCCTACTTGGTAGTTGGCTATAGCTGTTGTTGATGTTCTGAGGTGCACACACAACCTTTATCTGAAAGAATACTGTGCATGTGCAGCGCATCCCTGTTTTTCCTGAAAATGCTGGTTCCTGTTTACACAGAGACAGATTCGGAATAATTTACAAAACTTAACTCTGAACCCTGGTTTCAAAAGTTTGCGCATTCAGGCACTCCCAGCACATTCTTCTGCAAAAATAAGGCACAAATGAAACAAAAACTCAGTTTCCATTGCTATGTAAACTGCCTTGAGACTCTACTTTAAAAAATACTTTGATGTACTATTTAAAGATGAGTGTTTACTCAACAATTATGACTCCCATCTCCAAATGTTGACAGTAAAGGGCATTATGATTACACTGTGTAATAGTGTTGATGATTGATTTCCAGTCTCAAACATGGATTTGGCTCCACACAATTGCTTATCAATCGGACTCTTCAATGATCCCTTTTCAATACCTGCTGATTTTCTGTGCAGGCAAAAGTTGTCCTTGAGATGTGTTTTTAAGGCAACAATGTCAAAGTCATGACATTCCTGATGTTCAGTGCTGTGCTGCGTAGACAAATGCTTGTGTTGCTTGTATGAAAGTCATACAGTAATCTCTTTCTGACAAAGATTAAGACACAACTTTGACCACTTCTGCCACCTGTCTGCCATAATTTTGGACTTCATTGCCATCATTCCTGCTGACTGTATCTCATGATGTTATGATTTGTAAGACATGCACAGCAAAGTGTATCAGTGTATCCCGTTACATGCCATACTGTGCTTGTTACACTCATAGGTTTTGTCCTACTCTACTCGGCCCTACTCGATTTACAGCGTTTTTCCACTAGCCTGTTACCTCCTAAAACAAGCTAGTTTTAGTACCTACTCTGCTCTGGTTCCAAGCGAGCTGAGTCGATACTGAAAGATGACATCTACTCATTGCTCAGACAGTGTCGTCTTCGAGTCATGAGAGCAACGACCTAGCATGCTAGCAGTAGCTACCGTTAGCTTACCCTCATAACTCTTTTCTTTGCAGCTCAATTGCTCTCGTCCTCGGCTTCATTCTGTTGTATAGCTTCCAAAACTCTCCTGTGCTTCTCAAGGGATATTTCTTCTTACCACCTGCAGCCTTCTTCTCTTTTCCTTTTTTACTCGGTTTGTGACAAAAAGCCACAGGTTGCTGTGTCGCGCTCAAAATGATGTCACCACAGTGCCGCTGACCCCGTTGGGCAGGTGACTGGGGCTAATGGAAAAGCAGCACAAGGCGGATAGAGTAGAGCCGGGTAGAGTCGAGTAGAGTAGGGCTAATGGAAAAGGGCCATTAGTCAAACCTTTTGCTACAGTGGTCCTTAATGGTTCTCCTTCTTATACATGGTGTAATGTTGTCACAACAACACTAGTTCAGAGTTTTGAGTTTGAGAAACTTTTAACTAGTTTTCACCAGACTCGAGGAATCGATAAGGGACCTAGATTTGGTCCTGCTTTAAAGTCCTAACGTGCATTTTTTAATAAAATAAACTTCAGGGAGAATACAGCAGCCCATTTAGGCTTTATGTATCTTTTAGGACCTGCTGTAATTTGACAACATTACATCACTTATGAGAAGGAGAACCATGGCGGACCCTTACACATCAATAACATCATCAGATGCAGTCAGCAGGATTGATAGAAATGAATTCCAAAACCATGGCAGACAGGTGGCAGAAGTGGTCAAAATTGTGTCTTAATCTTTGGCATAAAGATCTCACCGCATGACTTTCATACCAGCACTGTATGCATTTATCTATGCAGCACAGCACTGAACATCGAGAGTGTCATGACTTTGACGCTGTTGCCTTAAAAACACCTCTCAAGGCCAACTAATGCATGCACGGAAAATCAGCAAATATTGATCATTTAATTGTTGGGTTGATAAGCAGAATTCTTAATGGCACTGGTACCATAAAATGTTCAGCACTCATCCCTAGGCAGTGGCCATGCTAAATGTCTAGTCTAAATAAACCGGATTTCGTGATTGTGTGGAGCCAAATCCGTGTTTGGAACTGGAAATTAATCACCCATGAACACTTTTACACAGTGTAGTCATTATGCCTTGTACTGTCAACATTTGGAGATGGAAGTCATAATTGTAGAGTAAACACTCATCTTTGAATAACACATCAAACTAGGCACCTAGGAATATCAGCAACAGCCATGGCCCAATACCAAGCAACGTGTGCAGCTTACTGTGCTCAGTTTGTCAACCAGACAAAATTATACGGGCAGATTTGTTGACCAAAGAAAAAAACTCGCCATTGCTGTCTGGAAAAGTTTGTCTTCACCAGAAAGTGTTTAAAGACAGCTGTTTTACCACAAACCTACCCTCACTAACTACTGGCCTGGCATGCACGCTAAAGCCTTTGCACTCATGCTCGTGGATCTGTGTGAAAGCACATCATTTTCACATCAGCTCCATGTGAACACAGAGCACTTTTGAAGAAGCAAAGAACAAACCGTCCATTTCTGGCGAAAACGTTGTGGTATAAACGGGGCCTAAACTACGCTAGAAAGATATAGGCAGCTCCCAAAAAAGACAGTTTGTACAGGCAAAAACGACCTGTTAGATGACTCCCTTCAACACAGCGTAAATGTAAGGAGGTGCACTGTGTTTACTATGATACAATCTCTCATCTTTTTGAGCCACTGTATCCCCAAACAGTTAGCATTAGCAGTATTGCTAACATCTCGCCATGCACAGGTAAAACTCAGACTCAAAACGAGTCCAGAAAGTGACCCCTGTTCACTAAAGAGACCGCATAGATCACAGAGGTGATGAATGAACGAGGACAGAGGAGGGATGCCAGTGTACAGTGAGTGCTATGATTTCTTGTAAAAGAACTCAACCGGGTTACATAAATAGGTTAAAAATTATGATTTTGTTAAATCTTGTATATGGTCATAATCACAGCCTGAATATTCACAAAATGAACTCAAGTTTAATGGAGAACTCTCGCATTTGACAGTAAGAAAACATCACAATGTCGACAAGAGAATATAAAAAATGCCTTAGAACAAACGTCTTATACTTCATTAACACTTGCAGAAAATTCTTGACTTTATCCTCAAATCACATAGGTCAGCTTCATGTATGAAAGAAAGCAGCAGGATTTTCCCCCCTGGAATTAACCTGAAATGTACCTGCTGCCCCCACCAGTATTATTTATCTTTCCCACTCCTTTATTGACTAACAGGCAGACAGCATGGAAACCTCCTGCTACGAGGGGCTAAGTGTGACCAAGAAGGCCAGAGAGCTACCTGGTCAGCCTGATATTTCCTAGGAAATATCAAGGCTGCACATGTTTTAAGAGCCGGAGAGAGATATTTAAAAAACAAAGAATGAATGTGGCGCTATCAAGACCATGTTATACGTTCTCGGGTTTATGTGCTAAGTTTTAGTGTCTGGTAGAGTCTTGGTTCATGCCTTTGGTCTTGCCATGAAAGTCTGTAAGGTTTAGAGTTGTGAAACTTTGGTTCATATATTTTATCTGTAATAACACATTGAGGGCACACTGTTCATACAAAAGTACGTGTCTCTGCACAAGAAAGTGTGCGAAAAACCATTTTTCTTGATCTTATCCATAAAAACATTTAAAGCTGATGCATGTTTTAAGAGCAATGTATCGTTTTTATGCGTGCAGGTCCCGGGTGAACTTGATTATTCTTAGTTACAAATAAGGGGGGGTCAAAGAAGAATAGGTAAGAGACACTACTGTGCTCCAGTAGGTTCACAATCATCAATGTCAAAAAAAATGATCAAATACCTAGTAACACTAATCCAACAGTATTCTCTGTTTGCTTGAGAAGTTCTGTTAGGCTGTGTTTCCATCGAGTGGTCTGGTTTGGTTCAGAACAGTCTGTTAAGTTTTGGTTTCCATCACTGGTTGTATCCTTGCTAGACGGTAAGGATGTGAGCAGAGAAGAGAGGAATGCACTGCTACGTAACTGTGTGACATCACAGCAGCACAACACAGTGCAGCTTTCTGAAGTGCAGCCTGACACTGTCAACAAAAGATCAACAACAGAGGACTTCAGCAATCTTCTTGACAGCAACAGCAGCTAATAAATCCCAGTGGATTCAAGGCTTATTTGAGCATGGCATGGTATGTGCAGTGTTTTAGCTCCATACCTTAGGTCGGTAATTTGTGGACCTTTTCTTCTCATTTTGCTGTGGAAACACCAGTAATTACATACCATACAGAGAAAAACTGAACCTGACTGCTTGGTGGAAACGTAGCTGAAGAGTTCCTGCCACTTCAAGGCCCCCTTTCACATGGGCCCAGTCCGTTATGATTGGTTGACTGGTTAAATCTGTGATAACGGGTCAACATAGTGCTGCTAATGCTGCATTCCAGTTGTAAGGAGAAGTCAGGACAGGATTTCCCAGTGGGAAATTTAATTTGGAACGCCCCTTGAGGTTGGAATTTCCTACTGGTAATTCAGGGGATCCTCAGTGTGGACAGAAATTAAGGTCCTGCAATATTTCATTGATTAGATTAGATTATTTTAGACTGGACAAGACTAGATTAGACTAGACTAGACTGGACTAGACTAGATTAGATTAGATATAACTTTATTAATCTCTTTGGGAAACTCCCTCAGGGAAATTAGGATTTCAATAGCTGTTTGAAAAAGCAGACAGAAAGTTATAAAAACATAAAAAGAGATTTAAAAACAAAATATAAAGAAATATGCATACAAAAAAAATGCAACATTACTGACAAGTGTTTGTTACATTAAATAACCTAGATACATAATATCGCTTGATGTTTCTATATGGAATTGCTGCTGTTATAGTGTAGTTTACATTCTTGAGTGCGAATGACAGCGCAGGGCATGCTAACAACGGCTATCAATAGCCTGTATTTTTTCCCACTCTATAACTGGAACACTAATAATTTGGATATAACATCATTCCCACTCCCCTCTTCCCAGTTCTGATGTAAATGTAACGCAGCATTAGCACCATGTTTTCAACATCTCTGGATTCATTCTAGGCTTGCAATCCTGAGCCAATAGGCTAAAACTGCTGATGAAACTGCTGGGGACTTCCCACTGGTAGGTCCATTTATGGGAATCAGGAACGAGTTGTTTCACGCAGCCAATGTCACCATAAGCGGGGCAGAGAGGGAAGACCTGACTTTTTGTCTTGTGCACTGAAATGCTCTATCACACAGAAAAGACACACAAAATACAATAAAAGGCTTTAAAAAAAAAAAAAAAAAGCAAAATATGGGCTCTCAAGCAGTTCTGGCTCAAGTCATCTGTATCAATATTGACAATTTTGGTCTTCAGTGTTACATTAAATCTGAAGATGCAAAGCTGTTTTATCTGTGATTAGGATCCAACACTTTCAAGATGTGAGAGGCATAATCCTGAATGACTGGCAAGCCAGAGTGTCATTAGAAACAGTCAAATTCATACATATATTAATTAGGGCTGGGTATCGATTCAGATTTTCTGTATCGATTCGATTCTATATTAATCTCAGCAAAAATAGTGCTGTAAATGACTTTTTGACCTGGCACATTATTAAACTGTTTTTACATTAAGAACTGAACCCAAAGCAGTTACATTAATCACATATTAGTGATTTACATTAATGCATATTCTGCAGGTTACTTGTTTTTTGCCCAACTTGTCTTTTCTTTCATGCTTGTTAAATCTGAAATATGTCCAAACGTCAACTTTTAAACTCTCCGGTGGTGCCCCTATAGTGCTACTCGCTTCCGCCATGTTTTTTTGACTGCTTGCAGTAACATCTCATGAGATCTTGTTCAGTGGAAAGCAGAGCTAAACGCGAGACTAGCAGAGTTGATACTACAGGTTGCTTCTCGGGCCATCCAATTAATAAAAAACTACCCAAGTTAAAAGATCGATCTTTGGATTTTATGGATCGATTATGAACCATTTAAAGGGAAATTGATTAAAATCAATTAAATTGTTTTTTTTAACCCAGCCCTAATATTAATTTAGTTCATCCACAGACACTCATATTAACAATGTATTAATGTCAGTGGCTTTTAGGTTCTTTTATTAGTTTATCAATCTTTGAGCAGTACTGCTCTTTCCTATTTATCTGATATGTTTTAGCCAAATGAACCCAACAGAGCCCTCAGGTTTTCAGGTATTGGTCTTTTAATAGTTCCCAAAGAAGGAACAAAAACCTACAGTGAAGCTTCCTTTTGTTATCATGGCCCCTGTTGGTATAAAAGTCTGAAGACCTGAGGGCAGCACCTACTGTTCCTTTTTTTAAAAGGAAACTCATGACCTACCGTTTTAGTCACCTGGCTTTTAGCAGATTAGATTATTATTTTTTTTATCTATTGTTTTATTTGAATCCTTTTAATCTCTTTATTTCTCCATTGTTCAGAACTTATTCTCAGTGAACTGATTTTCTTTTCATTATCCTATTTTAGCAGATTTTATTACGCAATTGATTTTACCTATCTCATTTTACAGTATTACTATTTAAAACGTTATTTTATAAATTTTTTCCTATAGAATTTTTATCTAACATCATACCATGATTTTTTTTATTGTAAGTTTTAGTCCTAGCTCCTGTGTTTCTCCATTTTTAGGTCAAGATAGTGTTTCCTTAGTCCTCTAATTCTGTTTTTCTATTAAAATCTCCTATTAGTGTCTGTGTGTGTTGTGTGTTCTTGCACAAAAATTGCCCCAACAGCTGCATAATGTGGCATGATTGAAATAAGCTATTACTGATAAGACAACTACAGAAACTTCAAGCATTGGTGCTTGAACACAAGTGGGATTGGGGATGTGTGATCTGTGGTATGAATGCTCTTGGAGTTGTCAGAAGACTAGAAAAGGTAAAGCAAACAAAAGTCAATATACCATTTATTCTATGTGACTATATTCCTGTTTTCTTTTTAACATATTTATTCTATGCACAGTCCAGTTGTTCCTATTTGCTTGTGCATCCACTTCTTTATTACCTCCGCCAAGGAGGTAATGCTTTCGGGAGAGTTTGTTTGTCTGTCTGTCCGTCTGTCTGTCCGTCCGTCTGTGAACAAACTAACTCAAAAAGTTATGGATGGATTTTGATGACATTTTCAGGAAATGTTCAGCATGGGAAAAGGAAGAACTGATTCAATTTTGGTGTTGATCCGGATCAGTGTCTGGCCGCCATGGCGAAAAATGTGATTTCTGTGAATAATTACTGAACTAAAATAGATATCATTGTGAATCCAGTTGCTAATGGTATGTTTTCATGGTCAAAGAATCTAAATATTTCGATGAAATAAAGGTAGGACTAATATTTATGGTCAAAATCATAATATGGCTAAGGACTGTGGCGCTGGCGGAGGTCTGCGCTCTCCGAGTGCTTTTCTAGTTTAATTTACATTTACTTCTGCTAATTTATGTATTATTTAAGTCTTTGTACACTTATCCCCGTAGGATTATTTATCCACCCAAAACTTTGGTCTATGCACACGTACCGCTGCTTATCAGGACTTATTTATTCTGTTACTTTTTTCCATGCAGATTTATCTCTCTTTATTTATCATAACTTTAGACCATGAATTATGCTCCTGTTTAATGATTCACAACTGAAGTTCAAGCACACAAGCCTGTTTGATTATCATCTATTTGTCCACTGCATTTGCCTCTGCATATATGCTTAGACAAATCCTGTTCACCGTCTCATTGATTCCTTCACTACTCTATTTCAATCACATAAGCATCTGTTCTTTTGTATATTACTTAAGTTTATGCACACATACTCCTGTTGATTAATGTATCTGTTGACTACTTTAATCTTAACACATAAGCCTCTATTCAATTAATTTTACTACTTTAGTTGATGCTTTTATGTCCATTTAGTATTACTACAATTTCAGATTATTTTATTCTTGTGTGTTTTATAGTATTTCTGCTGGTTGCCATCTCTTATGTCATGCCCTTGCTTCATGTGTGAGTGCAACAGTAAAACTTAAATTGTCCTCAGAAACACATGTTTCTATAAAAATACAAAAACATACTCTTTAATTTCTAAGGAAACAATGTTAACAGAGAACTTAACCAGTACTCTGCTGCCATGGTTTCACAGTAATGGTTCTACATATAATACAACATCGTATTAAATGTTTTCTAACCCAATACTACCCTGTTGTTGCTGGGTCATGTCAGCTATTCATTACAAAAACTCTTACATGTTGTGGTGGAAAACAGATGAGGGAATGAACCAGTAAGGAGGTAAATGGTATTAACAGGTATGTTTAACAGCCACAAAAATTCATTCCTCCGTCAAGAGTTATCAGACAACCACCGAGAGCAAGAGATGCTGCCTGTCTACTCACCTTTTTGGCCTGCAATATATCACAACAAATTCCAAACACTGACGTAAATATGAAAAAATACAATTGGATTTAATGTTTTAGCAAACTTCCTTTAAGAGGCAGTACAGTATCCATCTAAGAAAGTAATATCAATAAAACTAAATAAAGACCCTGAACATATTATGTTAATTATAATGATGTTGAATTGTCTGAATCACTTCTTTAGTTAATTTAATTAACGGCCAATTACTTAGCAGAATATACATTTTAATGGTTTTTAATCAGAAATGTGCCAGGGCAATAGGACTGTCCTCTTAAACTCAATCTTTCAATATTGGTTTAAGAATAACAGTATCAATATATATGCTTGAAAAACTGTTCCAGTCTGATTTTGGGAAAAGTGACAGCTCTAAAGAATGTGTTCTTCATACAATTTATTACAATCATGGGTGATGATTCAATGTACAGAGCAATATGGAATTACTACGAACAGGCACCAAACAATTTCTCCCACCATGTATTTTTTTGTTTGTTTTTATAGCATTAAGAATAAACAATATTATCTGCACAAAAAAAAAGGTTAAAATCAGTGTTGATTATACGAGACATGGACTCTGCAACATTTATAAACTTCATCTGTCCCACGGACAGAAATAATATCAGTAAATGTAACAGAGAGTGTGCGAGTAAAATAGCTGAAAGTATGCTGTCAACAAGTGTTTGAAATTTCAACTACTGAATACTACAATATATGAAATGTAAAATACAGCACTTGCATCACAAAATATGTGTTTTTGTATTTTTCTAACATCTCAAGAAATATGTGCCCATGGCCTGTATAAAGAAGGGACAAAACAGCCCAGTTAGAACAGGGTTAAAATGCAGGGGTTTGTAATTCAATACCTGGAAAGATTTTTTTTAACAAGAAAATGTGCAAATATTTTCTAACAGCATCTAGAACAAATAGAAACCTGTTGAGATGGAGTAAAATATAGGTTCTGTAGGTATTACTATTGAACTTTACTGTAAAAAAGTAAAACTATTTGGGAAATTAATCCTGATGGCAGTTAAAACTGTTTTTTCAGTTAAATTTATAGTCGTTTTAATGGTTTTATAGGCAATGTTCTTCATTTTATTTCACGTTTGGCTCTTTAGGAATGATAATTAGGTGATCGTGGCCCCCTTTGTACAGACTGTTGTCCATCCCTTTGCTTAATAAACCTTGACCTGTGTCAGTAACACTAAAGTCAAAGTCATTACCCCAGCTACCTGTCCAAAGCTATAGCTGCTGAATGGCACACTTTGATTTTCACTGGTGACAGGTGATGGCGTCGCGTCTGTCCCAGCTATTCCTGAACAAACTCACCTATGTGTGTGTCAGGCTGCCCGTGCGGTCCGGTCACCTGCACGCTGACCTGTCTGTCCGGTTGCGGGATACATTTCAGGCAAAATGAGTGGAGACAGGGCAGAAGTTTAGGTTCACAGTCTCGGCTCTGAAGACTTTGTTTACACACTGCGCACGTATCCAGTAAATTAATAGGAGCTGGTGCCGGTGTGGCTGCTGCTGGAGTCGTCGGAGGGGGGGACATTTCAGTGGAGAGTCCGGCAGCTTGAGCATCCCCGGTAGCGGCGGGCTCGGTGGCTGCTGGCTCGGCCGCCGTTGCCTCTGCAGCAGGCTCTGCATTGGTGCTGCTGGGTCCAGGAGGGCTCGCGGCGTTGCTAACGCTACCGTTGCTTTCCGCTCCCGCTCCAGCAGCCCCGCCGCTGCTAACGTCCCCTCCTTCGCTGGTGGGAGTCGGTGCCTCTGGAGCGTTGTCTGGGGTCCCTGTTTCCTCGCCGGCCTTTGAATTCTCCTCTAAAACTATCACTGCGCTTTCGCCCTTCGTCTCCGGCTGCTCATTCTCTTCCGTTGAAGGCACTGAGTCCGAATTAGCGGACGGTTCCATATCTTCCTCGCCTTTGTTATCCGCCATCTTCCTTCCTCTTTGAACCGCTGCACGTCCTGCGTAACTTCTCGAAACATGAGCACGTCGTGCGTCATGACGTCAAGCAGGACCTGACGTTTATGTATTTGCTCATTTGCTGTTTACTTCAGTGATAATAATGAGCCACCTGTGCTGTAGGTTTATCGCAGGCATACACATAATAAATCTAAATATTTAAACTGAACATGTAAAAAGAAAAATAATAAATTCTATTCTCAAAAGATTTGTTGGCATGAATGTTGCAGAGCAGTATGGTTAAAGCATTTCATGAAATTAAATGTAGAAACATAAAGTTAATCAATTAAACAGTCAGCAAATGTAATAATTACTTTTGAAAAATACAAAAAGCAGATAGGCTAATGAAGTGAGGTATGGCCTGTGGTGTGGGATCCATCGACCTGACACTTGCTGGGGACCTCAGCTGGGTGGCTGCCTGTGGGTCGCTGCTCTGTGAGAGAGGATTGGGGGCCTCCCTTTGGGCTTGGGTGGCGGTCTCCGGCCTGCCGCGGGGTGGTGGAGGGGGGTGCTGGGTGCTCGAGGTGGGGGTGGCTTGGGGCCGGGTGGACGGGTGGTGGATGGGGGTGTGTGCTGTCTTCAGGGGGGCTGCCGCCCCGGTTGCCCTGGTCCTTGGTGGCCTTGAGGGACCGGGTTGGTACCCCCTTGGGTCCTGGGGCTGTATCTGGATCCTGTGGCTTTGGGGGCTGTGTGGTGGGTCTTGGGTGCCCTGGTGGTTCTTGGGGAGTCCTTGGCCATGATCTCCCTGTATGGGCAGCTTCTTGGGTATTTCTCCATATCTCATCCCTGTTGGTCCACCCCCAACTATCAAGACCCCACATCTCTGGTATCCCTGGTTTCTTACAGCCTTTACTTCCTGTATCGACTTAGATCAGCACAGCACTTGGACTACTATCTCAAATTAATACTCTACCTGTATGTCCTCCTTCCTGTTGTCTTGTCTTGTCCTGTCTGTCACTATTTCCACTTCTTTCACCCTGTGGTGTGGCACGGCCCTCCCCTTCAGCACACATCAGGGGTTAAATAAAGTTTGATTTGATGGAGTAGCCTACAGGGAGGGCTGGTGATGGTCACTGTATACAGCAAATCATACTTACTTATCTCTCACTGCTTGAAAAAAATGCATTGGTCTTTCCAACTCTGCCATGGGACACAGTGTTCAGCTTAAAGGATAATGCAGACAAAAAAATTAAAATTAAAAAAAGACAAAGAAAATAAACATTTTCAGAGTCTTTCTCCTTCAGTCTCCTCCCCTTCTTCATCAATATACTGGATCATCCAGGTTTTTCCACTGATCAAAGCAGTGCAGCAGGTCATCTCCAGACAGTTGTCTCAGGACCTCTGTTCTTTTCTTAGCTTCTGACACAGACTCAAAACAAGTTCCTTTGCGCATGGATTTGATCTTAGGAGACGGAACAACTGGGTCATGAGCATGGAGGATGATCAAGCACTGTGATTAGTATTTGGGACAGAAACAGCTTGATTGTGGGTTGACATGTGGAAACATTAAGAATTAAGCAATTTTGTCATCATTGTGGTCTTTTTCTTTTCACTCATCACAGTTTATCTAGAACTTGTTTGTTTAAGAGTTGGTTCAACCTTGACCCTTTTGGAGCCCACTCCCCCAAAATGATCCCCTTAATGTCAAAGAAATCAATCATCATGGCCCTAAATTTGAATTTACATTAGTGTGCTTCTTTAATATTTCATAGCATCAAACCACTCCTGCTAAAATTTTCCAAAATTTCTCCACAACATTAATTACTTTTTCCTTTTAATCAGGAACCAAAAGGTTGGGACAATTTTCCCACACACTTTTGTCATTTTCAAATGTTCATACAAAATTTTCCAAACTGTCTCTTAATCAGTGGAGGCTATTTCTGCACCCATTCTCACACTGAGTCATTTCAAACTATTTGTTCAATTTGTTAAATGTTTTTTTGACGTTTTTGACATGCATGGGCATGAGGACGTTCATTGCCTAAGCATCCTCTCTGTGGTGACAGTCTTTTGTGGCATTCAGACCACATGCATGTGACATGCAATGTTCACCATACACTTAGTGTAGCTTCAGCTTCTGTTTTGTTCAAGGACTCATTTTTTTAGTTAATAATTTGTTTTGGTCTCTTTGGGGAGTGCTGTTGTCCAGAGGTTCGCCAGGAGCCAATCTAGTCCCTCTCCAAAAATGTTACCCTTTTAGACTTTTACTATTTATTCAATTGATTATTAATAAACATGATAAAAATAGTGTACAACAAAATGTATCTTAGTCTAAACAATTTCTGACAGAAATTGAAGATAAAACCTTGTCAAGAATAAAAGATCAAAATACATCAGCCTAATTATTAAAGGAAATAGTCATTTCTTATTAACACAATATTGCTAATAATCTAATTTCAAGTATAGATATTCAAACGTATGAGGACACTATCATCCACTATCTATCTTATTGCTCTGGATGTAATTTATATAAGCATCCCACCAATAAAGCCATGCAGCCCGCCATCATTAATTTGTATAATTATAGCTGACTGGTTGAGAAGAAAGGCTTAATGGCCTGTCCTTAATGATAAAATTATGTTTGCTAAGATGATTATGATGTGGTTTGGTCGACAAGTTTCAGGGAAGTTTTAAAATATAAGGTGTTGAATCTTTTTAAGTAGTAGTGGAAATGTCAGAGGGTTGTTTCCCTGTTTTGTTCATGTTCTAAAAGGTACATCATGTCTACATGCATGTCCTAATGTCTGCTGTGCAGCGGCTTGCCTCATGCTCTCTCTCTCTCTCTCTCTCTCTCTCTCTCTCTCTCTCTCTCTCTCTCTCTCTCTCTCTCTCTCTCTTTGAGGATGCATGAAGAAGAGATTAGTTTAGAGTCAAGGACAGGATAGTTATGACTCATTCTTGCATGCTGAGTGAGTCTTGGTTTCTGTACAACAGTTCTTTGTTATTTGACCTTTATTGTAATTTTATGTTAAATCAGTTGTTAATAGGGAGTTTATATGAAAAAAATAGTTATGAAGGAACTGAACTCTTTAGTCATTTAGGACTAGCATTCAACATAAAATACTAATTTATCAAACAAACATAAAGTATACAGGCACATTAGGTGAGGAGAGTGAAAGACTGTGATCTAGATGTGACAATGAAGTATATGGTCATACAACACAGATAGTATGCAGAAGGTTATATTTAATTAAAAGTATATGTGCCCTCATTAATCAAAGTAATGTTTGGTCATTTCATTTTAGCTCATACATATGAATGAATGATTAAGCTGTATGTAAAATTCTGCAGGTTCTGTATTTAGTGTTGGTTTACAGCATGAAGTGTGCTTGGGCTCGAGGCAAACCTGCAGTTTACATCCCCAGACGGCTTCAGTAGGTGGCAGTTCCACCTGAGTTTAGTTCTGATCAGGATCCCCTGCAGCCTCAAAGGGTTTTTCCTGGAAACTGTAACTGTTACTGATTGTTACTGTTAATGTGGGGTTTGGGATAAAAATAAAAAAATTGAATAAAAAAAAATCAATTAAAATACTTATAAATAGAAGAAGACTACGCCATTGATCTACTGCACAGAATGTTATTAATTGGTGGGTGGACTGCAGTTTTATTTCCATTTTTTCTTTTTATTAACACTTCTCTTCATGTAATTGATCACCACATTTTCATTATATTTTTCTTGTTTTGCTAACTAAATTATCAAAATGTAATATGACAGTTTATCCACTCTCTGAATTATCTACTCTGCTTCATATACTTTTGAACCTTAATCTTTTTTACATCTAAGAATAATAAAACCAGTTTGTTGCAAAAGCAGTAATACTTTAAAATGCAAAATAGCTGAAATCTCAAGAGAGGATGTTCTGTACATGAATAATTTCAAGTAACTTTACTGCATGCATATATGCACATATAGGCCCATCCATAGATTCGCCCCTGTATACAAATACATATTGATTGATTGAGATTGAATGTTTCAGGTTACTATATTCTGTCCTGTGTGATCTGGGCAAGATAAACTCCTCATTGCTATAAAGGTTTCATTCATTCATTGACAAACTTAATTTGTACCTAATTGAAATCTGTTTACTTTAATGAAGACTATAAAAGAATAGTCTATTTTCATTGTCATTGTAACAAGAACAAGAAAATAGTAATAAATCAAAGGGCAATTCAATCAATGCATCATTATATAACCTATTAAAGTGTAAAGAAACTACTTTTAAATGCTAAAATAAGCAGAATTCATGCATAAGTATGCAAGCAGACATTCTGTTATTGTTGCTCTCCTCACTGGCTAATGTCTCTGCCATGAAAATGAAACAAACAACTTCTAACAGGGAGACTGTGAAAATAAGAGTATGTGCAAAAACTGTGTATGTGCATTAAGCAGTGTTGGGCAAGTTACTTAAAAAATGTAATGCATTAATTATTACTTGTTTTTGTCATTTCAAAGTCATTAGTTACATTACATTATTACTGTATTTGAAATGTAAGGCATTACACTGTTATCGCATCACTTTTAAGTTGTTCTCATCAAAATAACAGGAAAAAAAGCTCATCACACATCCACTGGGAGGTGATGTAATGGCTATCTGACTACGTTCGGCTTCAGGCTAAATACAGTAAAGTATAATAGCCACATTGATGGCTCATGGCACAATACAAGAAACGATAAGACAAAAGGTAAAATTCTGGTCATTTGTGTTAGAGATACTGTGAATTTAGGCCTAGAGGAGGACTTCTGTCCTCTGCTGATCACACAGAGTATTTGAGGAATTTGTATTTCAACAAAACAAAACAAAAAACAAACACCTTTTCATTTTGGGTTAAATTAAATATGCATAGTAACTTGCATGACTGACATTGGTACCGAGGAAATACTACAGTTTTTTTTTTGTTTGTTTTTGTTTTTTTTGTAATGCCTTACATTACTACTTTACAGTTAATAGGAATGCATTACAGTAATCACATTACTTTTGTAAAGCGTTACTCCCAACACTGGCATTAGGTGTATTGAAATAATAATTGAAAAAGTATTCAGATTTCAGAGGTAGATTTTATACTGAAGTCCTCACCTTACTATCAAAATCTTTGTTAAATCTATTTAAGTTGTTACGAGTTAAATACAAAGACTTATATCATGATTAGGGCTGTCACTTTAGTGCATTAATTAGATTAATTAATTACACCGCAAATTAATGCGTTATAAAAATTAATCACAAGATTTATCATAGCACACAAAAATTTTGATATTGTCCAGCTGGAGGACCCGTACATGGCAGTGGCACGTCACTTCACACATGCCATCTACAGTCAAACCAAACAAAGCCCAGGTGACAACAGGAATGGCCTATTTAAGACTTAGTCTTATTTTATTTTTGAATTTATTTATCTATATTTACTGAATTCTTTAATAATGCATCAGGCCTAATTAGTTTGCTGGATGTCCTCGACCTTTTTCTTATTTTGAATTTGATTTATGAAACACACTAAAAGTGTAATTTGAGTTGCCTGATTGAGCTTAGAATTTTCTGGACAAGTTGTCCTGACTTTGGTTTTATTTAGTCACCAATAAAAATGTGGATTTCCAAATCTTCACTTCTTAGTGTATTCATTTGATTAGTTATGCACTACAATTTTATAATTTCCTAGAATTCAAATTCTTTTTTTGGTACTTTAAGCAGATATGAGATTAAAATGGGATTAATTAGATTAATTAATTACAAATCCGGTAATTAATTAGATTAATGTTTTTAATCGTCTGACAGCACCAATCATAATATTAGGATTGTCATGAACAGTCTAGTGCAGGGGTGGGCAAGCAGCTTCCCGGGGACCAAATGCGGCCCTCCATGTCACTAAATGTGGCCCGCCATTCATTCCCAAAAACCAGCAGTTGTGAATATATGAAGAAAACTCGGATATCCAATAGAAATAATTCTATATAATCTTATGTAAGTTAATTACAACCTTACTTTGCTCTTAAAGTGTCTGAGTCTCTTTCATGAAGCATTTGAACATTATATCAATTATTACTCAATGCTGTATTTAAAAAATGGCAGCAGCAAAATACTTGAGCTTTAAAAATATGAAAAACACATCATTTTATTGATTAGAAAATAGATTTGTTTGCTTTAATTCCATGCATGTCAGCTAAATTTGCTTGAATTCTGTGTCAAGTTAATTTGATTATGCATGATAACTTGTATTTATGTTGTAATATGAACATTGGTATTCTAATTTTCTGACAAATTTATATTCTCATATGTTGTTTATCCAACATTCTTTTTCGTCATCAAGAGTTTCTGAAAATTTGTAACCATGTGGCCCTCAGGCTGGGAAAAGTGTTTTCGCGTGGCCCTCTTGGTAATTAAAGTTGCCCACCCCTGTTCTAGTGTGACCATTTCCACTCCACTCCACTAGATGTCACCAAAGTAATTCTCGCTGCTGTACTTTGTATGATTTTATTTTGAAAAGATAAACCGGAAATCTCTACTTTCGGTTGAGAAAGGACTTGAATTATCCTTAGCATTATCATTGGAGAAATAGAGGGCTCTCACATCAGACTTTGATATAATCTTGTTTCTTGAAAATGGCCGGGACAGCGTCAGTAGCTGGAGAGGTGTTCGTCGACGCTCTGCCCTATTTCGATCAGGGTTACGACGCAGCGGGAGTCCGAGAGGCGGTGAGTCCACAGACCGCAGCGTGTTAGCAGAGCATGCTGGTCAGGCTGTCCGACCACTTTGTTTACTTTAATTTACACCGAGTATCTCCAATAACCCAGTCAATGAAGCCTTTGAATGAGAACAAGCATAAATATGAGCAGTGATCATGTGGAGACTCTTCAAGCTGAACTTCAGAGAAAAGCTAACAGACTTCTCCTTTATCAGTAACGAGGGATGCACGATACCGATACCGGTGTGATATCGGTATCGGCCGATATCAACCTAAAAAATAAAGTATTGGCATTGTCAATATTGAATTTTCTGCAGATATTTAACCGATATATAGACCACACATATCAGTCATAAATCGGAAGATATGCAAATCACACAAATGTACAATATAGATGCAGCGTCTTATTTCTGCATGGGTATTTTTAAAAATCAAGAGTTTCATTTTTGCAGGAGTTAAATGCTATTTTTCTTGATTTACATCTACCAAAATGGAGGTAACACTGAAAGAAACAAGTCCATTTTTGTTAAGTACAGAGCTTGTGATCTTGACCAGAAATATCAGTTATACTGAATATGTGATGATGAATTAAAAAATATCGACGTATCGGATATCATTTTTTGATTTGATTTGATTTATTTTGGATCCACCATTACTTACAGTAAATGTGGAGTAGCTAATCTTCCTGGGGTCCACATATTACACCTTCAACAAAAAATATCATCCTTTTGAGCATGCCTATATACACTGCACTCATAACATTCGTACAATCCACTCATACAGTAGCTCTATTATTCACCACTTGATTGCAAAAAGCAAACCAATACACAAGAAGTTTATAAGAAGAAAATTAAAAAAGAGACAAACCACAGAACTCTCCTTACCTTTTGGGACTACAACAAAAATTCACATCATTCGGGAGAAGTAGTTAACATTATTTTCTTTCAGCTAAGCCATATGTGAACAAATACATCTTTAATTTCTTGTTGAAGCAACTTCTGTTACTGTCTGAGATTAAAAAGCTTGGTAATAGATTCCATGCCACCATTGCTCTGTAGAGAACCGTACCTTTTATCACATTTGTCCTGCACAGAGGCAGCCCAAATCTCCCTTTAAATCTCCCTTCTGATGCTGCCTAGTGCAGTACATATGTTCATTAGAGAAGAATGTTAGTTTATTATAGAGCATTTCTGGGATTTTATTTATAATAACCTTCTTTATAAAGGACACCAGTAAATAGTGTAATTTACTTTTAACATCTAACCATATGACCTAACCTGACCTAATCATCCCTATGAATAACCTCGACTGGAAAATATTTGGAACTTGCCAACAAGATATGAGATAAATATTAAAGTAAAAAAAGTATCTTTAAAAATAATTCACAAATTTTACCCATCAAAAGGCTTTTTTACAACGATTCCAAAATGATAAAGATATAAATTGCTCTTTTGGTGAAGGACTCCCTGAAGATTTATTTCCTTTATTTTGGTTTGACCCTTTCACCAAGTTATGGGAAGGAATATCCAACTTGGTTTCTACTTGAATTGAACCACATTTTTCCTTTTTGTTTGGTGCCCTTCTGTTAAAGAGAGAAAACCCACAATGGTCACTGAAATAACTTGAAATTGACAATAGTAAGAATAAATAAGAATTGGCTCGAAATTAACTAATGCAAATTAGACATTGCTCATGAATAATGGCTCAGCAGAATCAATAAAAACACATTGTGGGTGTTTGTTTCTTTAACAGAAAGGTACCAACAATTTTGCACATGTCTTGGAATTGTTTTGCTTTACTGACTATTCACCTGCAGAAAAAACAACATTTTTATATCCTTAATCTTATTATATATTTGGCCAAATTCACAAATGTCGATACACTTATTAAAAACCACTCTATGTCCTTGATGACGAGGGCATAAAATACAGTGAAACTATTAGACGTTCCACTAATATGAAAGCAATTAAGACTTGATTTATGTGCTCTTTTATAATGTATTTATAAAATAGGATGTTCTAAAATACTGCCTATGAATGTTTGCACCCCCCTGGCGATTGTCATTACACTGTATTGTGTTGCACTGCACTGCACTGTATTCTTATTCAAAATCGGGAAAAGGCTAACTTAGTACAATGACTCCAATCCAACATTAGATTGCAAACTAAAATAATCCGATTTTACATGTGGGGGTCCCGATTGTAAACATCTCATCACCACAAAGGTGAACTAGCAGCACAACTTTCTGCCAAGTTATCTGCTGAACTTAAGAAAACCGCTCTGTCTCCTGGATCTGGATTCAGATCATCACCAAAACCTTATCACTTCTTCCTTCAGCATTGACCAACATTTCCCTTACCTTTCAAAGCAGCTGGATTTGTCCAATTCCACATCCATGATAAGACAGAGCAGTCATGCAAAGCTTAAAGGGATTGTTCAGTATTTTTGGTTTTGGGTTGTATCAGGTACTTAAAATGGTGAAATGGCTAAAAGGGCCCCCAGCAGTGCAGCACCCAGGAAGAAGTGATTTTTAAAAGGATTTGTGAACATTTTGGGATAGGGCAGTTTCCCACATTTTACATAATCAAAAAAATAAAATCAAAACATAATAAAAAACAAAATAAAATACTTTAATTTGGCATTAGAATGCCAGAACTTTGCTATGCTTTTCAAAGGGAAGTATGGCATATATTCATAAAACAAAATATTACTTTGCAACCTTTTGCAAGGCCTCACTGCTCTATTGTTTCAAGGAAAAGGTTAGATTGAATTTTTTTGTATGATTTTAACATTTTCCCTTGTTGGCAAGACTTTACTTCATAATAGCCCATGTAAGTCGTTAATTAACAGTGAAAGTGAATAAAGTCGGACTTTTAAAATGAAATTGTTGTAATTCCTGATTCCAAGAAAAATGTCCTCTGGTGTAGAAAAGGATGTACCTCTCTAAAAAACATCTATTTGTCTATTTTTACAGTCATATGCTGTCCATGAGTGTCAGTAATATTCTTCTTTTTGTATTTCATTGTGGTTCTTTCTTTTAAAGATACTCTGTTCACTCAGGGTTCGTAATTTGACTTCTCCTTTGGATATGGCGAAGCAGCTTGAACAAATATCCAGGAGCTGCACCTCTTAACTTGCTGCTGCCTGTATAGTTTTCACGTTTTAACTAAAACATCTGACACCAACCAAAGTGATGATTTAAATTTATTGATACAGGACATTATCTTTTTATTTCTAAATGTTTTTTATTGAGTTTTCATTGAGTGTAACAAAGAAACAATCACAATAAACTGCAATAAAACGTACTAAAAAACAACAAAAAAGAAAGAACACTGCTGTTTGTTCAGTTTTCAATACAATGTTAGATATGTTACATACTTTGCCCATAAATTACTTCTATTTTTAATGCCGACAGGTTAGTATAATGAGGCAAATTGAGTAATACATCCAGCTGATAGAGTAAGAAGGGAAGAGAGAGTGGGAGAGGGGGTAAGAGTAGAGATGGTGAGCGCTATTTGTCTAGGGTGTTTGCATCAAATTTGTTTGCAAAAGAAAGGGTACCAAAGTTTTGAGTCTTTGTACTGAGCTCTGGACTGAACATGTATTTTTTTTCTAGTTTGAGAGCTGACATTACCTCACAAACCGAGACCAGGTATGATGAAGGGGTTGTTGATTTCCAGCTAAGCAAAATAAGTCTGACATATGACATTATCAAGAAAAAACACAGATTTATCCTTTATAGAGGTTAAATTTCTAAATGCAAAACTGAGAAAAAACAAAACTTTGATAAAAGTCTTCAAACAATCCTGAAATCATCAAAGTTTTTGCCTTGGTTTCCATGGCTGCAGTAGTTTTTCTGTGCAGAAACATATTTTTCATTGTTTTTCCTTCAGGCTGCAGCTTTGGTGGAGGAGGAGACCAGAAGATATCGACCTACCAAGAACTACCTGAGCTACCTGCCCACACCTGACTTCTCTGCCTTTGAGGTGACGAAACCTCTTCAGACTTTTCAGAAAATGTCCTCAAGGCTTCAGACACTGGAACAGAAATAACAGCTTTTATTTCCTGTCACCTTCCAGACGGAAATCATGAGAAATGAGTTTGAGCGGCTGGCAGCTCGGCAGCCGATGGATCTCCTGAGCATGAAGAGGTAAACTGGGCACCGTGATGGATCCTGAGTAGTCCAGGGTTCTAGAAATCATCTGTGCTCGTGATGCAGGACTGTGCAGTGCATGTCCTGGTTCGGTTGTTTTAGTAAAGATTAGGCTAAAATATATTTACCCAACTTTATTTAAAGTCTCTGTTAAAGGCCTACCTTCTGTTTTTTTTTTTAATTCCAGGTTTATTCTTGTTTATTCCTGTTAATTCCCATAATAAGTTTCAAACTTTGAAAATTCCTGGAAGTTTTAAACCATAAAGATTTGTTAACACTACACATTAGGGCAGCTTTCCACATTTTTGATAATGTTGGTAATATCTTGGTGGATGTTTGTGCTCTTCAAGCCATTCAAGGTTGTTGTGTTTTTGCTTAACTGTCTACTTAGTAGTCTCCATTCATCTATAACGTAAACAACTGTAAATTCACCACTGTTTTTAATTTATAGTTAATAGAAAAAAGTGATTGATTGGTAACAAAAACTGCTGATATGTATTCCTGAGTCCACAAGTGTCGATCACTCCCTCTGACTCTTCTGTGCAGATATGAGCTGCCAGCTCCTTCAGCTGGACAGAAGAACGACATCACAGCGTGGCAGGAGTGTGTAAACAACTCGATGGCCCAGCTGGAGCACCAGGCGGTCCGTATTGAAAACCTGGAGCTCATGTCACAGTACGGCACCAATGCGTGGAAAGTCTATAACGAGTATGTGACAGCAGCAGGTCTCTGATTAATCACTGCACTTTAATGAGTCTGAAGACCTCTATAACATTTGAGCTTTTGTCTTCTAGTAACTTGGCTCTCATGATTGAGATGGCCCAAAAGGAACTACAGAAATTCAGGTGAGGATCTCAAGACTATAAATGTCAATAAGTGGCATCAAAAAATGTTCATGTGTTGTGAATATTTTGTTTTGCTGCACAGGAAGCAGATTCAAGATTTAAACTGGCAGCGTAAGAACGATCAGTTAGCAGGAGGAGCCAAACTACGAGAGCTGGAGTCCAAGTATGTTCTTAAAAAGTGTTTATTTTTTCTGTTTGTGGAGAAAACGTGGTTAGATTTCCCTCTAACACATCTGCCTCTCTCCTAACAGCTGGGTGTCCCTGGTCAGTAAGAACTACGAGATCGAGCGAGCGATTGTGCAGCTGGAGAACGAAATAACAACACTGAGACAGCAGCAGGGGGACGAGAACAAGGAGAACATCCGGCAGGACTTCTAGAGCCTTACATTCTCAAGATACCAGGCCACAGACTGATGAACTCACAGTCACACAGAGTCTGTGTCAGACTGGTTTGATGTACAGCATGAAGGGAGCTGAGCCTCCTTAAAACCTCAGTGACGATACTCATCAGCAGATTCACAGATAAAGTCACGGCATACAGACAGAAGTGTTATGGTACAACACAGAAACACTTTTACAGAACAGGCAGGAGGTGCACCAACAATGTACAAGTTTTAAGAAAGCCTTTTATGAATGCAGTGTTTGGTTTATGACTGAGTTCACGCTGTTACACCGTTTAAAGCAGTAATCTGCTACATTCCCAATAAGAGACACCCCACGATACCAACTGGGGAGGCAAGTCTAATCTTTAAACTCACTAAAAAACTAGTTTAATAGTTATTTTTGGAAACATGCTGAAATTTACCCACATTTAAGCACGTGAATACTTGCCTTTAAAAATGACAAAAATATGCACATTCAACAACTTTCACAAAATATAATGAAGCAAAAATCATAAGCTAAGAGTTTAATACACAGTTTAAATATCGCCACTGTTGGGCACAAACCTCCTATGTCCAAGAATTGCTATTTTTTTAAGAAATGGGGAGTAATTCTACTACTAACTGAGTCAGTATGGTACTGTCCAGATTTCAAATAATTATTTTGTTCTCTAATTTGGTCAAAAGATTATTCAACCTACCTTTATAGAAGGAAACAAATTGGATAGTTTCAGTAGGTATAGGAGGTGCACCAACAATGTATAAGAAGTCCTGAATGAACGCAGTGTTGGCTTATGACTGAGTTTACGTTCTACAGACATTTAAAGCAGCCTTCAGCTTTATTTACAATAATAGACCCCCCATGATACCAACTCTGGAGGCAAAATCTGCACTAACTGTCCCTGCAAGACCTATTTTTATATTTACTTTTGAAAAGATGTTTATTTTTACCCACATTTAAGAAAGTAAATTCAGTCTTCAGTCATCAAACCCCAAAAGTATGAACAATCAACAATTTTCACAGACTAACAAAACAAAACTCAGGAGTTTAAGACACTATATTAATATCATCACTGTTAGGCACAAACTTCCTATCTTTTCAGGAAATGGAAAAAAAACTCTCTACTACTTATTGAGTCAATATGGGATTGCCTGATTAGAAATTATTTTATTCTCGAATTTGGTCAAAAGTTTATGAATTACTGTACCAATATGGAAGGGGGGCAGTGGCTCAGTTTCATAATAAATGGAAGTTAGAGGTTTGTTTCCGACAGTGACGTTATATCAACAATCTGACCATCTTGTTAACACTCGAAACTTATGGGATGAAGGTAAAACAGTTTGGCCACTCAAGTATGCAGATATCTGGATGTGCCTAGTCTTACTCAATCCCTGGATATTAAATATTTAAAAAATGGATTTAATAAAGAAAACAGTCCTTAAAAAAACCATGGAACTGCATAAAAGACGAAAGCAAAGTTATAATTGTCTGTTTTAGTTTCTACTGGACGCCCTTATGTGCATGAGTAAGTGCTTAAGTTAAAATAGAAGTGTTATAACCCAGTAAATACTCTGTAAGTTTTGAGTATAACATTCAAATTTCAACAATTTGTCCCTCTTGCACTGGAGATAAATGACTGTGACCCTCCTGATTATTAATGTTGCCCGTCCCTAATATAAGCATCGCACCAGCCGAGGTAGTTCAGGTGTAAGCTCAAGTCACAACTCAAATATAAGACTTGCCTCTTAGTAGGCGGTAGCTAACATTTCAGATTCTGCTTTAATGTTAAATTTTCTCAAGATTTAATACATGGCTTTAAATGAAGTTTTCAGTGTGTACAACAAATATCAATATTAAATCACCACGATTGTCTCTGTGAAAAACAGGAGGGGGTTAAAATTTCCCCACCATTCATTTGGATTCCGCCCACAAATCTGAAATAAAGTTTTTTTCCAGTGCACCTTTTACCTGGAATGTGTGGATAAGTATTGCCCCATTTTCTGCTGGTGGGCATGTCCACAAAACCATCTTACATTTTTCTTTTTAAATGTGTTATAGGGTTTTATAGTTGTAGCAGAGAGATGGTAGATATTGGTAAAGGTGCAAGAGAGCAGGGGAAGATACTGAATGAAGAGAAATTGGAAATCATTCCTGTTCCTCACAGAGGCGAGTTAATTGTAATAGTAATTGTACAAACGGAAAATTACATTTGTAGCCATATATTGAACCTCGTGAAAATATTACCTTGATAGTCATTCTTTTTGTACACATTTTTACTCAGGATTATTCCACAAATTACGTTGTGTTAACAGGAGTTGCAAGTCCTCTCCAGGTGTGATTTTATAGCAGCATGGAGGCGTCACTGTGGTGAATGTGAATATTTGGTTTGGTCGGTCAAAGACAGAAAGTTTCTGTGTTCAGTCTTGACCTCCATTTATATTTTTTATATTGTTTTAATAAAATAAACATCTTGAACTAAACCTGTTTTTAATGTTTAACTGATTATTTATCCGCTGAAGGTAAAGTCAGTCTGGTTTTTGTGTCTTTGCACACAGTCACAGTAAGTGTTGGAAAGGTCCTGAGAACCCACACAGGTGTTAGTAAGAGTCCTGATCAGACCTCTTCGCAGGATTGTGTGGGTGTGCTCGAGTTTGTTTGACTGACAGCCCCATAGCTCTGTGAAATCTGTAGAACCTGAAGTTGTTAGAGGACTTGTGGACTTGTTTTCATTACCTCCGCCAAGGAGGTTATGTTTTCGGGAGAGTTTGTCTGTCTGTGAACAAAATAACTCAAAAAGTTATGGATTGATTTTGAATTTTCAGGAAATGTTCAGCATGGGAAAAGGAAGAAGTGATTCAAGTTTGGTGTTGATCCGGATCAGCGTCTGGCGGCCATGACAAAAAATGTGATTTCCGTGAATAACTACTGAACTAAAATAGATGTCATTATGAATCCAATTGCTAATGGTATGTTTTCATGGTCAAGGAATCTAAATATATATATCTATATATTTTTTTATTTAATGTATATTTTTGGGCATTTTGTGCCATTACTGATAGTAGAGAGACAGTGGATAGGCTTGTGAAAGGGGGAGAGAGAGCAGGGGAAGACACTCTGCAAACTGGTCACAGGCAGGTTTCGAACCTGGACCGGCAGAAGCAAGTACATGGGGTGCTAACCACTACGCCAAACCAGCACCCCAAGAATCTAAATATTTTTGATGAAATAAAGGTAGGACTAATATTTATGGTTAAAATCACAATATGGGTGAGGACTGTGGCGCTGGCGGAGGTCTGCACTCTCAGAGTGCTTTTCGAGTTTCTTGTATACAATTCTTAAAACTGATGACATCAGCTCTGCTCACCGTAGTCCGACCTGTTTTCAACCTCTCCTGGTCCATTCAATCAGAGTAATTAAAAACACTGTGTGGGTAACCAGGACCTCTTGGAGCTCATACTCAGCTTTTTCAAGTGTTATATTCCCCTGTTTTGTGTTTAACCTTTCCCATCCATGTATTAGTGCACTTCTATGAACAAGAAAAAAAGTCGGTTACTGGGCTTCTCCCTTTTTCCTTCTGTACTGATCAAGAAACTACCTTCAATGGCTCGTTCTCCTGCCCCCCCCCCAAACTTACTCACCACCAGTGTGACATCCTACCATTGTTTTGTCATCAGTTTAAGTCCCAGTGCAGAGCTTAGACTGTAAAGCACTAGAAAGCACTCGGACACAGGATTGTTTGCTAATGGAGGTTATCTGGACCAACACCAAGATTTAATCATTTTTAAGTTGGGTCATTGCCAACATCATTTTTGTGTATTCTTGCTAACAATCAAAAAGACAAAAAAAACTAACATACGCTGGCAAACGCATGACCTTGGCGGTAACAACATGGCACCAGGCAGCGCATTACTGACCAATTATCACAGACTTGACTGGTCGACCAATCAGAGCTGACCGGGCCTACCTGGTGAAGGTAGCCTTAAAGGGGGCAGGAGCCCCAAGAGCATCCCAGACAGACAGACAGAGTGGGAATACAGCTGGATCAGGGGGTCTCAGTTTATGAAAAGAAAGAGTTTTTTTGAACATCTGAGATCATGAACACACCCATGCAGTCTTTTAGAATGAATATAAACTGGAGTTTAACTGGAGTTAAACTGGAGATAGATAGATAGATAGATAGATAGATAGATAGATAGATAGATAGATAGATAGATAGATAGATAGATAGATAGATAGATAGATAGATAGATAGATAGATACAGATATTTTTGACTAAATTTGGGCACTGTTTTTCATAATAAGCCATAATATGGCCTGCTTTAAGCCATATCAAAACTGCAGTCACAAAATAGTGAGCTGGCATCTATGGATGATCAAATCTCTGTCATTTCTAAGATGCTGTCGTTATGACATGCAGATACAATTTCAGTACTGTATCTGCATATCATATATCTTTGGATGATGGTATATATTCTCAAAAGGAGAAGTGGTGTTTATTTATGTTAGTAGTTTATATTTTTTATATCTTATTTGTATTGTATTGACTCAATTTTGTCACATTAGTAGAGTATAAATGTTTAATTGCAGTATAACACAGCTGTAAATACATTTTAGCCCTCTGAGTCATGTTTTTTTTACTGAAATTATCCATTTCTTGATATAACTGCTACAAAATATAACACTTCATTAACGTATAAAGGAGATTTCTTAAGACTTTTTTTTTTAAGTGATTGTTTCGCTATCATTACAACTTTACTCTGTGTGAGCCACCGTTACGCTCCAGTGACCTTCAAGCATATATTTTCTTTTACTAAACACTGACTGAACAATGATCATGTAGCTTAACATCGATTTTATTTATGTTTTTATTTTTTACTTATTAAGTTCCTGCTATTTTTATCTGCCACTGTGTGCTGTAGGATAAGTAAGATCACCTGACCCTGAGCAAACACACCAACAATATGGAGATGGCTTGTATAAAGTACCTCCACCAAAGAGGTTATGTTTTTGCCCGCATATATTTGTTTGTTTGATGTTTGCAAGATCTCACAAAAACTACAGGACAGATTTAGATGAAACTTTCAGTAGATGTTGGTAATGGCCCAACTTAGAAACAATTAGATTTTGGTGGTGATATGCACATTTGACTGGATGTAAAATTCCAAAAATTACCCAAAAGTTAACATTGGTTGGAATTTTAAAAAATCATATCTCTGTCATTTTTTTAGCAGATTCACTTCCAATTTCACAGGATAATATGAGATCCATGTCTCTGTCATTAAGGTAAATTTCATTCGGAGCTAAACCATACTGACATCACAGAAAAACATTTAACTATATAATGGGAAAATCCCTTTGGTGACGTTTAATAATTCATATAAAATGAAAATATTAAGTGATGTTCCCGAACTTGTTGTGTTCATATATGATAACAACCTCCATGCATGTGTTTAGTTTGATCTGGATCCTGACTCTGTTTTGGATCTGGTGATCCAGAATTATATCTTTAACAGGGTTTGTGGATAAACCACTGCTGCACTTTCTGAATGCTCTTCTAGTTCCAACCCTGAAATAGCATGGATCATAAGTGTTGCTAAGTTTTGAAACAAACCTTTTTTATCCGGTTTAATATTTGTTGTCTCCTTCCCACTGCCTCAGTCTTGCTCCATTCTTATGCTACAGAAGCTTAACCCTCTTTATCCTCATACATTTATGGCACTAAAGATTCAGTTCATTCAATTTGCAATCTCACTCATGATATGATAATCGAGAATCCTCTGGTCAACTGACAACTGAAAGTTTCACCATCTGTCGCGTTGGCGTATGTGGGCTTCCAACACATTGAACAAAAGCTGTTGATCAGAAATCATTGTTCTCCGCTCATTTAGTCATGCTGAAAAGCTGTTCGTCAAAAAGAAACAACATGGGGAGAATTGGAGGACGATGGTGTCAGTGTGCATGACTGCAGTGTTTGGTGTGGCTGGTCTTTCAATCAATCATCTACTTCAGTTTAATGATTAAACATCTATAGTTAACTGCCAGTCAAATATTCTACAGTTTGTTCACTGACAGAGAAACAGCCTTGTTTTTAACTTTGTGGATGTTTAAACCAGTAATATGTTTTCTAGTAAACTGTGAGACATTTTTAATGTGTACAAAACCCCAAAGTAATGGTTTAAGTTGACCAAAGACCCTCAATAATGGCAGACTACAAGAAATAACATTTCAACTAGAGGCATGTTTTAAGTGCTGAAACTGTACTTAGGGACAAGATCCATACTGAAGTGTTTTTTCTTCCTGCAGAAACTGGGTCTGAATTAGTGTTCAGGCTCATTCTTCTAATACCTAAAATGTCACATACTTTGGGATTAAATGCTTAAATGCTATGGTAACGTTAACTGTTGTTTTGCAGCAAAGAGGATTTTTTTGACTGGGGAAATATTTTAAGCTTTTTTTGTTGAATAATGTGTAATACAAAACTCTAGCAGCTCTGTTACCCCTACCTTTCCATTTCCAATATTGGAATTTCAAATATTGTCTGGTAAGTTGTTCTTAAATATGATGAAAACAACCCTATCGCACACTTTAACAATCATTAAAAAAATTCTGGATCCTCATGCAGGTCTAGATCACCACAGAAATCGCATCACTTCTTCCTTGTGCCATGACAAAGAACTGATGTAAATGTAAGATACACTGTCAAAAACATATTGAGTTATTACTGAAAATGTGGAAAGCTGCCTTTTCTCACAAATCCTGTTAAAAATTCCTGGATCCAAATAATCACAATAATCACATCACATCCTCTTTGTGCCATGACCAACATTCCCAGAAAATTTCATCAAAATCCTCTCCTAAATTTTTGAGTTATTCACAAACCAACAAACAAAATCCAACAAAACCATGACAAAGGTAACTAGAATTGTTTAGAAGCGTCATGCTTTATATAAAAGTGCCAGACAATATAAGATCAGGGGTGGGCAAAGAGGACCAGCTTTGCGATTTGAGTGAAAGTGAAGTTGGTAAAAAATCAAATAAGGAAAATGAACACGAGGCACAAAGACCTGACCTTTAATGGTGCACTACATTTACTTCAAAACTCGGAGGAGGGAAATGGGCATTATCTCACATCATAGTTGCATGTGTTTCAGTTATGAGCTGCTAAAGTCGGAGTACCTGAAGGACGCCCGAACTCCCAGGGGGAAATTCTGGCCGGAGGGGCAATCCCAGTGACTTTACCTAATTTGCAGCTTAACGTGACTTTCCAGATCAAATGGTAAGTCCAAACTCTTCTTGGGTCATTAGTGAGTCAGAGTTGACATTTGTGCAGGGTTTGGGAAAAACCGTGACAGCTTTGTTGAAATGACAAGAAGTCCAAAAACCAACGTATGTATAAGGATTTTTTTTTTTACATAAGTGATTGTTGCAGACTCTAGAAATCATTAAAATGGATGTATGAATCAAAATCAAGGTAAACTAGAAAAGCACTCGGAGAGCGCAGACCTCCACCAGCACCACAGTTGTCAGTCGCCGTAAATATTAGCCCTACCTTTATTTCATATCAATATTTAGATTCCTTGACCATGAAAACGTACCATTAGCAACTAGATTCATCATGATATCTATTATAGTTCAGTAGTTATTCACGAAAATCGCATTTTTCGCCATGGTGGATCCAGACGGTGATCCGGATCAACACCAAAATTGAATCACTTCTTCCTTTTCCCATGGTGAACATTTCCTGAAAATGTCATCAAAATCCATCCATAACTTTTTGAGTTATTTTGTTCACGGACAGACAGACAGACGGACAAACTCTCCCGAAAACATAACTTCCTTGGCGGAGGTAAATATGGGCTTTAATATCAATTAGATTTAAAAGTAGTTATACCTTACCTAGTTGTCGTAACATAAAATCAGTTTCAGATGTTTTGTGAGTTGAAGGGCATTTGTTGGTTATTTAAAGTATATTTTTCATACATTTCTAGCTGTACTTTTACATTTTGTAATGCAAAAAAATGAGTTTAAAGAATCACAACGGCCAGTAACAGCTGTTCTGATTCTTCCTGACTGATACAGAGCCCAATATTTTGAGTTCATTTTGTACCTTATCGACAGGAGAGAGAGAGTGTGGATAGGTTTGTGAAAGGAGGCAAGAGAAAGTAGGGGGGTACTCTTTAAAACTGGCAACAGACTGGATTCAAACCCAGGACAGCAGAAGTATCTATGAAGGTCGTGCCTGGTTGCTTAGCACTCTGCCAAACCAGCACCTCCAGGTCTCATTATTGGTTCTGCTTATTGATCTAAGTCTTTATCAAATCCCTGATTGTGAGGATAGATTCAGGTCTACAAAAGCTTTTAGGGTCCTCCATACATCAGTGCCAAACACCCGCCACCTTTGATAGTTCATGCCACGCTGCATAAGAGAGCTCTTCTGTTTACCTCCTTTCTAAATAAATCAGACACTGGTGGTTGAGCTATGAGCTTTAAGTGGCATAAAGTGAAGATCACTTCTGTGTTTTTACCTCCGCCAAGGAAGTTGTTTTTGCAAGCTTATGTTAGTTTGGTTGTCTGTCAGCAGCATTAAGCAAAAACAACAGATTTTGCTGAAATTTTCAGGAAATGTTGGTAATGGCTCAACTTAAAAATGATTAGATTATGGTGGCAATCCAGATAATCACCATTAGCAAATGATAGTTTTTGTTTAATAACTGTCTAACTACCTGAGAGATCAACATAATTCTGAGTGCTATGTGTGGATTTTCAGGGTCATGAATCATATTATGATGGTGACTTTATAGAGGAACTATTGCTTATAGATGTAACAGGTTTGCGCTCTCTGAGTGCTTTCTAGTCAATGTCATGCTGCATAGTACTTCAGTTTCTAAAAAATCAGACACTGGGTGCTCTTAAGGCTACATTTGGCAAAAAGTGAAGCCACTATTTAAAACATTTCTGTCCTTTTCAGCAGTGTTTCAATCTTTGTTGTCCTCTCTGCTGACTGCCTCTGATGAGAGGGTGACATCCTTATATTGGAAGGCATCAAAAATAAAAAGGCCAAGGAACTGATGTGAAAAATATTAATCGTTCAGACTAATGATATTGACTTCTTAAGATAACAAAAATCAGTAGTCTACTGGAATTGTTTTCCAATTCCCATTCTTAGGGCTTAAGGATGAACTTAAAATATAAAAGGGGCTTTAAAGGTGCTATGAGGAGAATCTATTACCGGCCACATAAAGACTCTGCTACCCATGAGCACGCACGGCGACTGTCGTAATGCTGCGTTCCAGTAACCTCGGAAATGGGAGTGACATCATCTCCGACTTATCGGCGTTCCAGTTGAAGTATGAAAAAAACATGCCAATCTACCAGGCTATTGTTAGCTGTTGTTAGCACACCCTGTGCTGTTGTTCACAAATATCACATGAAGAATGTGATTATCACTATGGCAGCATTTTTGTAAATATAAGTCTAACAATACTATGTATACAGCTGATCTAGAGTGACACACCCCAGTCAGAAGTGCAAATAAATTGATTATTACAGGAGCTAAATAACTGTTCACACTGGGGGCATCCATCTTTGATTGTCAACTCGGGGGTTGAGGTTTCACCGAGTTCCAAGTAGGAAATTCCAACTTCGGGGGGCGTTCTAGTTGCAGTTTCCTACTCGGAACCCGGAAATTCCTACTTCTGACGACAACTGGAACCCACCAAAAGACCCAAGCCAAAGCGTGTGTGTGTTGTGATGCTAATAAAAATGCAGCTCAGACCTTCCTCAGAACTCTGCATTGCTTTACAACTTCTTTTTTCAACAACTTACAGGATGCAAAGCGACGAGGTAATGTCTCTCTTTCTCGTTACGTAGTGGTAGTTTTTGATGTGTGACAACAAGAAATTTCTGGAAAACTTAGTATTGTAGTTTTGTAGCCAGATATATATCACTACTTACAGCCCGGTGCTCTAAGACGTGTCTGAATAATTTAAATTTGCTCTAGTTTTAATTGTCTTGTTCCCAAAGTTGAGTATCCAGGCCAGTCCAACCCTGTCCGACCCGATCACTTAGCTAAGAAATAGCATTTATAGATAACCTATTTTGATGCTATAAAACTCATCTTAAAGTGTGTATTTCCATCAGGCATATATCTAAAAGTGAGACTCTTTTGTAATTACTTAGAAACTCCTCACAGTCCCTTTAAGTAGCCACACAACTGAGAAAGTGCTGAGCTCAAGTCCTTCCACTTGCACCAGTTAACTCCTAATTTAAAAACTCTAAATGATCATTTTAAATCACATAATCAGGGTCAAAAATATGAGCAGAAAATGATCATATTTATTCATATGATTTATTGCCACATTCCGTACACAGTGTGCATAACAATCATTCATCTGCCACTCCTCCTCTGTCACGTTGTTCTTTGGTCAGGTCGAACAAACAGAACGATCTGAACACCTGAATGAACACAAACTCAGTCTGTGGCAAGTCAAGAAGCCCAGCTGCTTGAGAGGATCTGCAAGATTATCATGAAAAGCCGGTTGTCCTGCAGAGAAAGGGGAAGGTAATGTGATGGGCAGAGCAGATGTGAAGAGTTTCTAGTTTCACCGTCACCAACCAGAGATCCATCAAGCCCCCGAAACACTGACGCCATGCTCTTTCACTCCTTTTACAACTCTCTCACTCTCACGCGCACGTTTGCAGGCACCGTTACACCGTTTGCGAAGAAACTATCGGGTTGTCTTTAGGAAAAGTCATCTACTGTGACTGAATTGATTCTGACTATGTGCAAAACTTTGTGGACAGCGTCAGCCACCAGGAGCTGGAATAGCGGAGGGTTATATTGGCCATGCTCCAGTTTATATACTGAGAGTGTTGAGAGCCGGTACTAAAGTGACAGCATCCGGGAGGTTCTGGTTCTGGTCCTGACCGGATTTACTCTGGAGGAACTTCTGCCGATGCCTCTCCTCCTGACGTTTCTTCTTCTCTAGCCGCTGCTGCTCCTTCCTCTGCTTATTCGAAACCTTAAAATGCAGAAAAAAACCCAACATTGATCTTAATTTCCATCATGAATGAACTGAATTATTAGAAGTTGTTATTGGTGTCAGCCCTTTATGATATTTCTGGAGATGTTCACAGCTGTTGTAGGGATGATATTGGACTTTTAACAGGTTAGACCAATATTTCCAAAGTCATTAAAAACTGTTACCAATACCAATACAGACATTTAATGTCAACGGCATAATGAAATTTTCAGGAAATGTCCGGATTGGGACAAGGAACGAATTTTTAGATTTTAGGAGTGATCCGGATCACCGTCTGGATCCGCCATGATGAAAAATGTGATTTTCGTGAATAACTACTGAACTCAAATAGATATCATTATGAATCCAATTGCTAATGGTATGTTTTCATAGTCAAGGAATCTAAATATTTAGATCAAATAAAGGTAATTATTTTATTAACAAGAGGAAATTCAGTTGTGTCAGATGCTATTACAGACAATATAGCTGTAGGAATATCAAACAAAGACATTAAAATAGATAAGAGCATAAAAAACAAGAAAAAATTAAGTAAGCAGGTTGCAACATGCAAAATCTTTAAACTATATCAACATCCTTATGAAGGTTAAGGTTGGTAAAAGTGAGACTATAAACGAGGCAAAGGTATTTCCACTATTAACATTAACATTATTTACCACATGAATATAATATGACAGCACTGTGTGACAGTAAACTGCATTTTACCGAAGACAAAGTTTGGCAGTAAGGATATTCCACTTAATATTACGTTTATTAATTTCTTAACAGATATTAGAGGTGAAAAAAAAATAAAGAAAACATGAAAAATATCAGTTTTCAAAGTTTTCATGGACAATTTTTCATGTTTTTCTTTCTTTACTTAATTCTTTCTATTTTAAATTGTCTGGAAATCCACACGTAGGGAGAACAGGGGTCTCATGTGCTGCTACATGGCCACCCATGTTTAATCAGATGAACCAGTATGCCAGTATCTAGCCTATCTAACGTAAACTGGCTCAGCTTCTGTAGAAAACTGTGGATTATAAATGAACAGATAAATGAACCTGTGTCAAGTCACGACCCCCAAACTCTACAGCACTAACAGATGTTGTTGGTAACAATGTATTCATTTGCCTTTCTATTTCAAAGACACTTGAAACACATCCTAAAAAATACACAAACCATTTATTACATGGACAATATTTTTTGTGTGTGTTGCTTTTTTTTTTTTTAATCAGTTGGCACCATGTACTTAAATGGGCAATTAAAGGGTTAAAGTCCTGAAACTGATTGAATATTTCTTTAAAATTGAGATGGTTATATATATATTTATGCATGAAAAAGCAGTGTGATGAAATATGCTGATTTTACAGCAGCTTTATAGCATGTCTATTTCTAGTTTGAGGATCTCCAAAGGGAGCAAAAATTGTCAGAGGTGAAAAACAGACCTGTCAGTGTAAACGGCATTAGATTAAAAAAAAGAACAATTCTTGTAATATTTGATGCCATTAGCGGAGACAGCCATAATGATCACCGAATCAAAAGAGAAAAATGGGAAAACTGTCCAAAAATGGCAGAAGGGTCTTTGGTTTTTGCACATGACAGGAATTTGCTTAAGCACTGCCTGTTCCCAGTGCTACTGAAGAGCATTAGGGACACCCATGAGAAAAAAATGAGAGAGGGTAGAATTTTTTTTTCATCATGCACTTTGAGAAAAAAGTCAAAATGTCGAGAAAAAAGTCAAAATGTAGAGAATAAAGTCGTGATATAATGTCGAGAATGAAGTTGAAATGAAATGTCGAGAATAAAGTCGAGATGACGAGAATAAAGTCAAAATATAATGTCGAGAATGAAGTTGAAATATAATGTCGAGAATAAAGTCGAGATGACGAGAATTAAGTCAAAATATAATGTCGAGAATAAAGTCGAAATGACGAGAATAAAGTCAAAATATAATGTCGAGAATGAAGTTGAAATCGGATGTTGAGAATAAAGTCAAAATGACGAGAATAAAGTCAAATTATAATGTCAAGAATGAAGTTGAAATATAATGTCGAGAATAAAGTCGAGATGACGAGAATAAAGTCAAAATATAATGTCGAGAATAAAGTCGAAATGACGAGAATAAAGTTGAAATGACGAGAATAAAGTCAAAATATAATGTCCAGAATGAAGTTGAAATAGGATGTCGAGAATAAAGTCAAAATGACGAGAATAAAGTCAAAATATAATGTCGAGAATGAAGTTGAAATAGGATGTCGAGAATAAAGTCAAAATGACGAGAATAAAGTCATGATATAATGTCGAGAATGAAGTTGAAATAGGATGTCGAGAATAAAGTCAAAATGACGAGAATAAAGTCAAAATATAATGTCGAGAATGAAGTTGAAATAGGATGTCGAGAATAAAGTCAAAATGACGAGAATAAAGTCATGATATAATGTCGAGAATGAAGTTGAAATAGGATGTCGAGAATAAAGTCAAAATGACGAGAATAAAGTCAAAATATAATGTTGAGAATGAAGTTGAAATATAATGTCGAGAATAAAGTTGAGATGACGAGAATAAAGTAGAAATGTAAAGAATAAAGTCAAGATATGTCGAGAATGAAGCTGAAATAGGATGTCAATTTTAATCAGTTGGCACCATGTACTTAAATGGGCAATTAAAGGGTTAAAGAATCCTTGGAAATTGAATAAAAATTTAAAATTGAGATAGTTATTTATATATGAAAAAAAAAAATGTTAAAAAATAAAAATTTACAGCAGCTTTATTTCTAATAGCATGTCTATTTCTGTTATGGTCAAGAAAAGAGGAGAAAAACAGACCTGTCAGTGTGAAAAACAGACCTGTCAGTGAATAAAGATTAAAAAAGAATAAAGAAAATATTGTAATATTTGATGCCATTAGCTGAGAGAGCAGATAATGATCAAATCAGAATAAAAAAATGGGAAAACTGTCCAAAAATGGCAGAAGGGTCTTTGGCAGAATTTTTGCACATGATGTAGAATGCTTATTTAAAGCACTGCCTGTTCCCAGTGCTACTGAAGAGCATTAGGGCCACCCGTGAGAAAAAAAAATGAGAGGGGGTGGAATTTTTTTCTCACTTCGAGAAAAAAGTCAAATTGTCGAGAAAATAGTCAAAATGTAGAGAATAAAGTCGAAATGTAGAGAATAAAGTCAAGATATATCGAGAATGAAGTTGAAATAGGATGTCGAGAATAAAGTCGGAATATAATGGCGAGAATAAAGTTGAGATATGTCGAGAATAAAGTCAACCTTTTGAGACTAACAACCAGCACACTTCTACAAAAATGCCGTCCAGTCATTTAGATGAATTAGTGAAATTATACTTCAGACTCGGCTTTAATAACAAAGAAATACTTATAATACTAAAATACTTATAAAATATGAATATATAATAATACTGTTCTGAAGGATAAACCACACAAGCTTGGTAGAGGTGGCCTCATTCGTGCAAGCTGAAATAGCGGGTAATGGACAAGTCGGCACGCAGTTGCAGAACTTCAGAAACTTACTCTTTATGTTACACTCCATGCTACAGCATGCATCTCTGTTGTTCTCCTCACTGGATTCATCGAAGAGAACTGGGACGGACCAAAGGAGACAATGACTTTATTCTTGACATTATATTCCGACTTTATTCTCAACATTCCGACTTTATTCTCAACATTTCGACTTTATTCTCGACATTTTGACTTTTTTCTCGAAGTGCATGATGAAAAAAAACTCTACACCCTCTCATTTTTTTTCTCACAGGTGGCCCTAATACTCTTCCGTACAGTGCATTCTCAACAGAATTAACTAAAATTTGAAAGTATAAACTCAATTTGCTAAGGAGGTAAGGTTTTTAGGATGTTTATTTGTGAACAGGATAAATTAAATAAACAAACCAACAAATATCAATGAAATTTTCAGGGGGTGTTGGTCATTGCACGGGGAGGAAGTGATTAGATTTTGGTGGTGATCCAGATCCGGATGTGAATCCAGGAATAAACATTAAATTGAAACTGATTTGTCCTTGGACCATTTCTGACACATCCTGTAATGTCATCACAGCTTTTTCAGGAATCTGTTCACAAATAAACTAACAAACATCGTTGAAAATACATAACTACTATTTAACTACTAAAGTGATGCACAGAGTAAAAGAGAAGCTCATTAGTACCAAAGAGATGCACTGTGTGAGCAAAATATGAAAGTTGGTCTTCGTTATGTAACAGTGGGTGCAATGAGGACACATTTACAGTATTAAACATTCTGTTGTTTTCGTCTGCTTAACAACAGCTACTTTCATTCCAACAATTTAGCAAACTTTTGAAATAAGTATGATTAGGGAGGCTTTAAGGCTTACAGTAACTCTTCTGCCTGGGGTGACTGAAGCTATAACAGATCATTTGGAGGGTAAAATTATTCCATAAATACAGACAGAAGACAATTTGTCACAACTTCCAAAGACAAAGAGAAAGGTAAAAATATAAATTCACAACAGTTAAGCCTTGATATCGACCTTCATGTGCAAAAAACATTTGCAAATCAAACTAGAGTAAGAAATGCTCTCTGTGATGTGCACAAGTCAACAAAAGTTGTGATGAATGTCCCGTATTGTTTTGACAGCTTCAGCTGTCGTCTGAGAAATTATCCAAACAAGTGTCACAAACTGTCGTCCGTCTGGGCGGCATGAATAATGAGCAGGGCTGAGAAACACTGGGGAAATGACACTGCCAAACCTTTCAATCTGTGGTATACGATACCAAATAAAAATACTTCAAATGAAATAAATCCAATTTATGTTGAAATAAAATCAGAGAAATTTAAACTGAAATACTCTGATGATTTTTTAGGCCTGCTTGAATGAAGAAGAAAATGAACTGTGCATGAGTATTTTTTAAATATTAGTATCAGAATAGAAAGTGCAACAAATAAACTGTTAGACTAAACATGAGAGTATTTTTATAGGGTGAAACAGAATTCCATTTGAGCAAATGAGGTTAACTCTATTTTGAGGAGATAGATTTGTGGGAAATCTTCATGAATTATCTATGCTGGGATTTTAACTCCATAAAGGAAAAACTCGCTGAAGTTTGAATAAAACTGTCTGAAATTACCCATCTAAACCAAAACTAAGGGCTTGTGTGCAGATCACACAGAATTTAAAGCCTGAGCTGAATTTAACATTGAAGAGAAGCACAGCTGAGCTCTGATGTTTTTCCTCTGGCCATTGAGGTCGACTCAAAAGTATCCACAAAGGAAGCCGACTCTGAATTATATGATCTCAGTTACTGTTGCATGAAATTGTTCGTTGACATATTGCCGCAGTCTTAAAAAAAACCCTAAAATCACTGTTTAAATTTGTTGAGTTTAAGATTGCTAACTGTGTCTCTAGACCATCTGTTCAAGCAGTGCTGAGTTTTTCTCTCATTATCTTCTCTAACTTCTGAGGCTTCCTGACCCTGGACTGTCATGGTGTGGTGTAGAGCTGCTTATGAATAGTTAAAAAGAAAAAAAAGACTAGAAAGGCAATGTATAAGCTCAAGTCCATTTACCATTCAGGCTGGGCATACAACTGAATTAGACCAAGTCATACAATACAAAAAAAAAAAAAAATCAAATTTTGCTATGGCTGCTTGCAATTTATTATTCCTAATCCCAAATAAATGTTTAAATTTCTTTGTTTTAATAGTAAATGTTCATCAATTTATCAAACTGTATAGTGGCATAAGACTGTTGCCTCGATTCAGCAGGTTAATGTGCGTCCATTGATTAAAAAAATCCTAGAGTGTTTCACCAAAATGCAGTTTCCTATCTGACAAATGCAGGGTCGACAAATGACTTCTTTTTAGAACAAAACCCTAAATTTTTTTGATTTGGTGAAGTACAAAGCAGCTTAACTACTGAACAAAGCAAGGAATAATACAATACCAGATGAAACTGAGGGGGGCTATAACTAAAGTGAAATTCAAATCATACAACACTGAAAAATTTCTGTATCACTGTTAGTGGAGTAAAACCGAGGAACAGACTGAGCAAAAAGCTAAAGTAAATCTCGATCATAATTCTATTCATAAAGAGGCATAAATACATGATTTTCCACAGGTACATTAATGGACACATACCACAAGGAGCTTTCTCATTATCTGAATGAAACATTTGCAGGATATAGTAAATACATTTGTAAAGTAAGTCTAGATATGGCTGCATTTATTCTGTATGAGTGACACATTGTATTGTCACTGTGCATGTTTCAAACACTAAAGTTAAGACAGTGTTGTGATTTCAATTAGGAAATATAGTAAAAAATTAAGAGGGTTGTATAAGATAAGTTTATACTTCTCTCTACTCCTTTTCGCTCATGTAAGCTGTGAGGATTAAGACACTGCAGATTCAAGCTACTGTGTAGTTTTGTTTTCATTTTTGGATCATCGCTTATTAGTTTTTTAAGTTAAGTTTAAGTTTTCATTTGCCTGATTGAAATAAATATATCAATCAATCAATGGTAAGGCTGCATGCATGTTTACCTTTGGTTTCTGTACGTTGCTGCTGCCTGCTGACTGTTTCTGCTCACTGCAGTCTACTGCAGCTCTGCAGGCTGCACAGGTTCCTGAGTCACACTGGCAGGTCTGACCCAGCATGGAGCCAACCAGCCACTCAGCATTGATGGTTGCTGCGCTCAGCTGGAGCAGGTTTTCTTCATCACCTGAACATAAAAACATTCAAACAGACATGAAGAAGACATCTGATGGTGTGAAACAGTTTCTGGAAATTGTCACAATTGAAGCTGAAAAGTCGAGTTTAAATCCAACATGTCTGAGAACTTTGTAATTAAGATTGTTCCTTGGTTTTCACTTTTGCCCTGCCAGTCGCCCTCTTCCTACAGCTAATGAGTCAAGAGGAACTTCTGACCCTGGATTCCTCGGTTCTTGATGGAGCTCAGGATCACGTTGTCCTCCTCGGAGGCCGTTTGAGACGCGGGTTTCTGTCTGTCCCTCTGACCGTCGCCAAACTCACGCTGCTGTCCTTGTGAGTTCTGCAGATTCTGGACGTGACAAAAGAAAGAAAACTTCAGTGACACCTCGTTTTGAGTGCTTAAAGGATGTTTAATTATAGCTTGATAAACAAAAACAGAGAAAATAGAAAATAAAATACACAAAAGTGATTTCACAGCGAGTAAGAAAGAAAGCCAAACATTAAAGTGAAACCAAAGTATTATTGGTTATTGGATATTATTGCTGCAATTAAGACAAAGTTAATGAATGAAGACTAAAGTTATGGTAGCATTATTGTCAATACATCTATTGTGGCAGCTGCAAAAATAGTTTGAAATTGATGACTGGACTCCAAACACAGCACTCCATGTGTCTATAGAATTTCACTTCAGCTTCCTCCCACTGTTCAAATAAGATAATCAGCATAGATAAAGACAGATGGATGAATATTTAGTAATTCAGACTTTAAGCCCATTAATAGTGAGAAACACTGTACATGAAACCAACTGACCACAGCCCCCAAAAATCCTCTGATAACTTTAAGTCCTGTTTGGTAAAATGTCATAACAGTGTTGACATCCATGTTAAAACTGAACAGATAAATTATCATTATGATGTTTAAATATAACATTAAGAAAAGAAAAAATATCAAATGACTAACCTCAGAAGACCAGATGTTTCATGAATAAAAGAGTTACTGAGGCTAATGTTAAAGAGGCTATGAGGAGAATCTATTACCGGCGACATTAGGACTCTGCTACCATGAGCACGCGCAGCGACTGTCGTAATGCTGTGTTCCAGTAACCTCTGAACTGGGAGTGACATCATCTCTGACTTATCGGCGTTCCAGTTGAAGTCGGAAAAAAACATGCCGATCTGCCAGGCTATTGTTAGCTGTTGTTAGCTCGGGGGTGGCGAGGTTTCACCGAGTTCCCAGTAGGAAATTCAGACTTCGGGGGACGTTCCAGTTGCAGTTTCCTACTCGGAACTCGGAAATACCTACTTCTGACGACAACTGGAACTCACCAAAAGACCCAAGCCAAAGCATGTGTTTGTTGTGATGCTAATGAATGCAGCTCGGACCTTCCTCAGAACTCTGCATTGCTTTACAACTTCTTTTTTCAACAACTTACAGGATGCAAAGCGACGAGGTAATGTATCTCTTTCTAGTTACGTAGCGGTAGTTTTTGATGTGTGACAACAATACATTTTTGGAAAACTTAGTATCGTAGTTTTGTAGCCGGCTATATATCGCTACTTACAGCCTGGTGCTGTAAGATGTGTCCGAATAATATTAATTTGCTCTAGTTTTAATAGTCTTGTTCCCGAAGTTGAGTATCCAGGCCAGTCCAGCCCTGTCCAACCCGACCACGAAGCTAAGGAATAGCATTTATAGATAACCTATTTTGATGCTATAAAACTCCATCAGGCATATATCTAAAAGGGAGCCTTTTTTGTAATTACTTAGAAACTCCTCACAGTCCCTTTAAAGAAGCTGTCTTGCATGAGTATGAACACGGTGTGGTTTGAGATTTTGGTCCAGTCCTTAGTGTGTCCTGGGCAAAAAAGTTTGAGAACGGGGTGCCAGATTGGCGGAGAGTTAAGCAACCAGGCCCACGCTGCAGCGGGGACCGAGTTCGAATCCAGCCTGTGGCCTGTTAGCAGAGTGTCCTCTACAGTCTCTCACACCCTTTCACAAGCCTATCCAGTGTCTCTCTACCTCCAATCAATAAAGGCACAAAATGGCCAAAGTATAAATTACTGATTAACAGCTCACGTGGCCAAGAAAGCAGCAGTTGAGCTTGTCAAATAAATAATAAGTCAGGATTAATCTCTAAAAGCTGGTTAATGCAGAGCTTTCTCTATTTCAACTGATACTTGAATACAGCAAATGTGTTCATTTAAATAAGTGTATGTATAATATGTAGATAGAAGTGCGTATTATATTCTTTTATATTTTCTGAAGTGTTAGCTTATTATCAGGGTGTTTTGTTTGTTCTGTTGGAGGTTTATATGAAGAGTGGGGTGGTGCTTGCAGAGATTTATTTTTCATGAAGGTATATTGTAGTTTGTAAAATGAAGGTATTACCCTTTTATTTACATTGTTTCCATCAATAATGACAGCTGGTATTGAATTATGATTTTATTTTCGTATTATAAGGAAGGGGAGGACTATGTAAGCTCTTAGCTTCATTCTGTTCCTTCTCAAACTGGTTGTGGTGTTGACATACATGTTATTATACTAATGAGTGTAATTCATTGGATGGACATGTACAGTTGTTAGGTGAACATATGTATTATTCTGACTTTTTTAAGTCTGATATGAATAAAGTAAAGAAAGAAAGAAGTTACTGTGAGAAGCTCACCTCTATGCGGAGCTGAGCAGGACTCTCAGAATTGTCCCCGACCCTCCTCACGCTGTCGTAATGATCTCCGTAGCGGTAGGCGATGTGCAGCTCTCTGCACACCTGCTTCTCCACACCGTTTATCTGCAGTGAGAAGGTGAGCCAAGGCAGAATTAGATTTCCCATCATAACAGCCCCTCAGACTCTGTGACAACACTCAGAGGCCTCAGCCTCAGTCCGCACCTCCCACAGCGGCGTGTTGAGCTGATGGATCACCACTTTCACCTGTTGACTGCGAGCAAAGGCAACAATAGCATCATTCCCTGCAAACGTACCGGGCTGAGAGAGGTTGGACACTGGAGGGAGGAAAAACAAAAACACATTACTCACAGGATAAACCTAACCTGTGATCACACAACATTTCCTCTGTGACTCTGAGCGGTGCCGCCTCAGCAGGACGGGATCAGCGGCTCTCAGCTGGACTCAGGATCCACCACCTCCTCCACAATGAGGACTGACGCTTAATTACCTCCGCCAAAGAGGTAATGTTTTCGGGAGAGTTTGTTTGTCTGTCTGTCTGCCTGTCTGTCTGTCTGTGAACAAAATAACTCAAAAAGTAATGGATGGATTTTGATGACATTTTCAGGAAATGTTCAGCATGGGAAAAGGAAGAACTGATTCAATTTTGGTGTTGATCCAGATCAGCGTCTGGCCACCATGACGAAAAATTTGATTTTTGTGAAAAACTACTGAACCAAAATAGATATCATTATGAATCCAAATGCTAATGGTATGTTTTCACGGTCAAGGAATCTACATATTTAGATGAAATAAAGGTAGGACTAATATTTTTGGTGAAAATCACAATATGGGTGAGGACTGTGGCGCTGGCGGAGGTCTGCGCTCTTCAAGTTCTTTCTAGTTTTTTCATGCGGTCAATTTATTGAATCAAAAATATTGCTATTTCGGTCAAAAAATTAAAGTAAGAGACGCAACAAAACCAACCAATTAATACTGCAGCTCGAGGGGACAAGCATGCAGGCATTTTTATTTTACTCATTTCCAGTGACAGCACATCAATTTTGGTTGTTTTCTGGACTCTTTTTAGAGAAAAACCAGCTCTGAGACACCAAGATGACGGGGAAAAATTAGACAAGATCTTCAAAAAACAACCAATATTTGTTATCACATAAAAATGGGGTAAAATAAAAGATAAACATAAAGGTTAACTAATAGCTTACATACGTCACAGAGCTCTACCTTATGTTTTCATATCCTGGTGTTACATCAACACACGCTGGAAACAGCTCCACTTCAGGGTCTAACTCTCCTGCTGAGAACCACTGATCCAACTTAAACCTCTTCATCATTTTCTTTCTGTCCTTTTCCATTTTTCCAAAAATTCTGAATTAATCATCAAAATCATATATTAATTAATTGTCTTAAAATTTGAACAAGCTGTTTAGACAAGACAAGATTACCGGTACTTGCAGAGTAGAGTTCCTGTGAATCAAATATGGAGGTTTTTTTTAGGTCCAGAGATTCTGGGGGTCCCAACATAATCCAAATTTGATTATCGATTCAAACCGATTTGTGGTTCACAAGACTTCACCTATTTGATATGAAAAGGTTATGCTCTGCTCCTGTTTGCTGTGTACTTAGAAAGTTTGCAAAATGAGCTGACTAGGGATGCATGACATTGTATTTTTGTCAATATCTGAAAAGTTGATATTTCCATACTCATTACCACTGATACTGTTCTTATTTTGTCAAGAGCACAAAGTCTGCACTTTACTTGAACTGAGCTGTTAATTTCTTTTCCTAACAATCTGTGTTAGAGGCAGACGTGAAACAAGACAAAACATTTTACTCTTTTAAAATACTACTTTGGATTTATTAAGGTGAACATTCAGTGACAGCAAGGTAATAATATTACAGCAAATATTAAAGCTAATATATGGGAGTTAAATTGGCAATATGTGCAGTGTGTGTAAATATCTGCTGTAAATATAAGAAAAAATGTCCACCGCTGCAGATACTGATTGTCAACTTTTGGGGCAATAATCAGCCAGTACTGATATATATATAAAGGTAAAATACCGGCAGAACTGTTCATAAGCAATTATCCAACAATACTAATATCATATCAAGTATATATGCAGCCTTTGCACCGTAGGCACCAAAGTACAATTAAAAACAGATGTTCAAAAATCGTAAAACTAATCGTAAAAAATACCCCTTTTATTTTTTCCCCCATCTATCTTTCTAGTTAACATAAAGAAGAATTCTTCATCATACAGCTTTAATGGCTCAATTGTAAGTTACAGTGACGGCCACCAGGTGTCACTGCGCAGTGGTCGCCAGTTTCATATCACTGAACTTCCATCACAGAGAAAGAGGACAGTCAATTTCCTAAAATCACTTTCTTTCCTGCGTCTGACTTTAGCCCAGACTTTTCAGAGCTTCTTTGAAGAGAAAACACCATATTGCTTGTTACCTCCTCCACAGAGGTGGTGTCTTTGCTGGAGTTGTCTGTCAGTATGAAAAGTTAAAAATGAGTTTGGATACTATTTTAAGGGAATGTTGCTCATAGCACTAAGATCACATAAGATGATTTTGGTGCTAATTTGAATCCAGATGGAGGATTTTATTAAGGATTTCCTGACATTGTGAGACAGGGCAAATAGTGTCAAAAATGCATTGATGTAGGTCTGCACTCTCGGAGCATTTCTAGTATTGATAAAGTTTATTTTTGTCTGACTTTTTTAGGACTTTTGAGACTGCAGCACTCGAACTGAGGCCACATCCAAACTTTACGACCAAACTAACAACCTGTGAATGGAGATGTCATTTCAGCCTCACTAAGTGGGTAAGATTTAATCAATGCACAATTCCCTTTATACTTGTCTTTAAGTGTGTTTTATCAAGAATCAAATTTGTAATATGATGGCAGTTTTGGTTTTTAAGCGCAAAAATTATGTTTCATTTTCTAATTTTCTTCTCATCTTCTGAATCACAGACCTCCTGGGGCACAGCTCAGATCTCATTTTTATCTGAATTGGGATTGTTTAAATTAAAAAGGCCAGATAAATGCTATTAAAAACAACATTTGGACCATAGAACGCTGAGAAAACCTGGCCAGTATGGGGAAGTGCTACAGCAGTTATCAGAAAGCATTTACTGTTATTGGTATTTTTTTATGTATGTGTTTTTAATGTAGTTTCTTTAATTATTCTTACTTAAAGGAGACATATCATGCTTGTTTCTCCTTTTCACTATGCCAGAGTAGGATGCCTGTAAAGCATTTCTGCCCTCAGTACAAGTCATTTAGTTCCTTCATTGCCCCACAATAGCGTTCTCAATATCCTCATTTTAGGCCATTATCAAGCTCTCATTGAAACGCGAGGATCTCAGGATGACCTAAAGTTACCTCGCAACGTCACAGCCCTTTGTGGTCTGATTGGTCAGGTCTATCGGGGGTAGAGCCAGCCTGTCCTTCTTCTTCTACTGTATTTTCCGGCGGGCTCAAAGCAGCGACCGCGTATTGAGTCCCCCTACAGGCCAGAGCTGGTAATGAGTGAGTGTGAGCTAGGGAGCTATATAATATAATAAATTTGAAAACAAGACCTTACACCCCCTTAATTTTCAAAAAATGAGATATTGTATTTTTTCTGATATCCTAGAACGAGATTTGATGCTTCTGAAAATAGGTCATTGCGAGATGTTCGCGAGATTTCAAACGTCGTGACGACACGAGGTACGTTTCTTTTTATTGGAGTAATCTGATAAAACACTTCCTCCTCTGTGATGTCCGTTAGCCACAAAACTGTCACCGAGGAACACATCCACAAACCAGCAGTATATGTAAGTATTAAATCATGCATCAGCATGATATGTCTCCTTTAAAACTCATAATACATTATTACTCTCATACCACTATACTTACTTTTTCTCTTCTTTGTCTAACACTGTTCCCACTCTCTTCGTTATATTAACTGCTGCTATTATATAAATAGATATACATCACTCTGGTTCAAGTTTAAGTCACAGAAGCGATACTCTTTTGTTGTCGTAACAGTTTATCTACCCTAACCATTTCTTAAGTAATCAAGACACCAAATCTCCTGAGCGTATATCTTATTATAACTCTGTATCTACAAATATGTGCTATGATAGAGCTTTCTTTCTTTAAACGGCATGTCGTTGAACATTTGTGGCACACCGCCCGTAGTTGCAATAGAAAAACTTGTGTTTAACTATTTCTCCAGTTTCTCATGTTCTGCTGATCACGCTCTCTCTTCTCTTTTTGACATCTGAAGCCATCTGTCTGTCTGAACCGAGTGGGGATCAGGTTGTGATCATGCACACTATGTAATCTATTTGTCCCTGTAAGGCAGCCCTCCTGAGCCCTACAAGGCCCACCGGGAATTCTCCCTACTCTCCAGATTAGACCGTGATGTTCAATGAAATGATAAAAAAGTAACAGTCAAATGTGATGCTAAATGAAGAAACTGTTTACAGTACAGAGTACGACCAGCTGTATGCTTACTGACCACAAGACGATCTATTTGAAGTAGAAAGTCTACTGAAAAAAGGTTAACTTCATCTTTTAATTTTATTCCAAAGCAATTTCATTGTATAGAGTTGAATAATATTTATACTGTTTTACACCAAAAGTCCTGAAAGACCAGGACTTGGTGATCTTTTGATTTTAAATATTAAAAAAACACTAAAATCAAACTGATCCACAAAGACTGAACTGTATCACTGAGAAAAGCTGCTGTAAAAGTCAATGAGGGAAAAACCTGCTCCGAGCATTCCAGTGACTTTTCACAGTTTTCAACACTATGTGCTATTTGGAAAGTGGCCTCTCTGTTTTGGCATCAAATATGGCACAATGTTTGTGTTTCTGTTATTTTTGATCACACAAATGAAGAATTTGTGAAGAATTAAAAACTGACAATGTCTCGATTTGTATAAATCATGTGAAAGTTTCTTTTTTCTGTTACCGTAACAAGTTTTTACTGTAACAGGAGAAACATTTAGACATGACCATTTACCTTAAGTGTTTCCAGAGATTAGCTTAAGTCTATTTTTTTCCAGTCCTAGTCTGACTATTTCTATTATTGTTTTCTGTTATCTCAACTGCTGGCTTTATTTCTTACAGTGCTGTGTGAAGGGAACATCGTCCTCCACAAAAGGTTCAAAGTCTTGTCGATGGGACATCATATACTGGACTGTCTCCTGCCGAAGACGCAGGTGACCCCGGGAGTGACCCTCTAACTGGTCGCCTAGAGCTCTGAACAGGCAGTTCCTGTAAGAGAAAAAAAGACAGTGACTCATAATTTCACACAATGTCTTAATTAAAAAGTTCTCAAAACAATAAAGCAAAATCAGATGCTCACATTCGGCTCTGGCAGATACTTGAGTTGACATTTACTGGCACGTTAGAGTTGTTGAACAACAAAAATGTATGAAGTTATCATGCCTTTTCTAAGGTTCTGAGACATTGACTCCATTAGTAAACATGTCTGATAGCTAATCAATTAAAATCCCATTTTTATTTTTCATCTAGCTAATGAGAGCATTATATCTTTAATTTTGTTAAACAGAGCTGTCCTGGTGGCATGCTCAGTGTTCTGGACAAAGGTGTATTTTCGTCAAATCACTGTTTTACTGACATTCTGTAAAGCAAAGGATTTTATTGATATTCTGTCTTTAATAAGCAGCAGCCACTAATCTGCAGACTGTGGGTTCAGTTTAGTTGCACTTTGCTGTTAAAGCCGTATGCCGTTCTCTGCTTAGTTAGAGGAAGATTCTTTTCCAGCATTTGTAAAGGAAAGTACAGAATATCGCAAAGTATTTTAAGAACCAACAATCCAAGAGTTTTATTTTTTACCCGTCTCCAGGCACTTCTCTCAGCTTGAGCCCGAGGGCCTGCAGCTGATTGGAGAAACTGACAAACTCCGCTCCCTCATCACAGTCCTGGGGTCGGTTCTTACGGTCTTTCACAATGGCCCGCCTTGCTGCTCGCTCGTCCCTCTTCCGCTCTAACTCACTCTTTTTGTTGCTCCGCACTGGTTTCTGCGTCTGTTTCCTTGACATGTTGGCTGCGGTCTCCTCCGTGGGCCAACAACAACCAAATATGTCTTCTCACACTGAAAGAGCTTCTGCTGCTGCATCAAACACTGCCACACATCTGGAGCCTGTGGCACAAAAGAGTTTCATTTTTAAAACAGGTAAAGGTAAAAAAAAATAAACCATCTAAAAATATCATAAATCCAAAGTACAATATCTACTGTATCCTTGCAGTCTATTAATGTTCTGCAGAGCTCTAACCTAAATGAGATAAACACTGGCTATTGTCAGGACCTGCTGAAGAGGAAATTTTGGCCACCATGGGCTTTACAACAATATAATATCTTTAAATAATTGACGTTTTTGAAGATATTAAGCCTTAAAATCTGCATTACAGAGCTGGTGTGTAAGAGCTGAAAGAACCCATTAAAATAAGTGAAATGTCTAAATTGTTCTTTTCTGTACTGAATGTTTTTCCTACAATTTTGTGCATTTTAGACAATGCCAGGTTTCCCTGGAAAATGTAACTGAAACAAAGAAATGAAGAGGACTTCAATTTCTGCCATTGTGGTATCAAAACAGGAGGCAAAATGTTCAATTTATCCAGAAACCTTAACTATGAGACAAATGTTAAACTTCCAAGACAAATCCGTACAAACTTTTCTATTTGGCCCCAAGAGCTCATTTGTAAGGACAGAGATGGTTTGAGTGGTCTGAGTGTGAACACTAGAGTGGAGGCAGATTAATAGCTCATCATTCTGGGAATATCCAGAATTTTTATTGATGTCACAATTTAGTGAAGGCCAAACCACCTGACTTAATAACCCCGCTGGTCTTTTTCAGTGGAGCGTTTAACAGCAACTGGTGTCTTTATACGGCAGTGATTTATGGTTTTGTCATTTCTAACCACAGTTATGGAAATGTGCCGATGTTGTGGTGATGATGTCGTCTAGTTCAGTGTGACAGAAATTATCAGAAAGAAATATTTTCAGGCCTGGTGATGGATTTGAAAAGGTTGTAGATCTGAAAAGCAACTCAGCAGGATCTCCTTAACTTTGTTCCATCATTATATTTTTCCCTTGAGGTGTAAGAAAATGTGGATACACTGATATTGCAGTATTATTTGTGGTGCAATACTGTATTGGTATATTTAGTTCACTATTGTATAATCAGGATTAAAAGATTACTTTGCCACATGACGTGTCAAAAAGTCCAACCTGCCACATGTTTTTAAAATCATGAATTATTTTGCTTCATAGTCATGATTTCAACATCTATGATTTTTTTTGCCTTAATTGAGCAGCCCTATTGTGACTAACAACTGAGCAGTTATTTAATAGTTTTTTCCACTAAAACGTTCTGTTAATTTTTAAGTATTAAGAACCCATAGAATAATATAAAATGTATGCATAAAGTATCACTTACAATCGTTGGAGCTTCATTCCAACAACATTTATAAATGGACAATACATAAGAATACACTAAAAATACTGCTGGTAATAATGGAAAATGAAAAACAGAGCTTAATGTGTCTCATGCTACAGTAATCTTTTAAAGTTGATCTCAGTTTTCATAACTGAGGAAGGCAGTTATTTTAGTCAGGATAAAAACTCCTTTCATTGCTCATCTCTGCATCACATTACATTTTGATGCATTTTATCATCAACCATCTTCTGTTATAAACTGCCCATCACCTGCCAATACACTCCCCTAGTCTTCCCTGGGATGGTTCTTATTGTTGTCTTGTTAATACTCCCATCTTCAGCGTTGACATTCGTGGCCTACACTAGATTATTTTTCGATCATTTCTGTTATTACTCTTACGTCAGCAGCTGGCATTGACATCCTCTGACTGTGGACAGAATAGTATCACAGCCTCCAAGTACTGAGAAATACTCTTTCACTTTCATCTTGACAGTTCGTCAGTATTTAGTGAGCCAGAGACAACATTTTGAACCGAATATGTATCATAATGGCTAATTCAACATTTCATATTTACAACAAACACATGTGGATGCTTTAGTTGTTCCAGTGTGGACCAGACTCTGCTTCACTGTTTAGTGCTTTTATCAACATGGCGTGAATGTAGAAAAAGCAGAAACCAGACACATGACTGTGATGACATGATCCAGATGATGACTTATTGAAGGTTTGCTGAATGTCTGAACAACGCTGAAGGCGAAACCATTCCGGTTTTATTCCCACCTGCTCCAAGGCGCTGTCATTGGAGTCTTATACCATTACAGGAGAAAATGAAGACGTCAGACGTGTGGATACTTCTACAGATAACGTCACGTTTATTTAACGATGATATTATTAATATCTGACAAAGGAGAGACAGGAGGCTAGCCGTTAGCTCAGAACTTCGACAGCTAACCGCGAGCTAACATCAACGCCTGTGTGTCAACGGCAGTTACGTAACAAACCATAAACCCTCTGATAATATCATTTAACACAGAGAAATAATATTTTTATCAGGACACATATGGACGTTTAATCCTTACCTCCACGAGCTGTGCCCAGTTTGATACAGCCGTTTCGTTCGTTGGCTCAGAAGTTAAATGGAGTGATTGTCCGTTTTTGTTTACAACTGGACTTCCGCATACGTCAGTCTAGAGACGTCAACGCGTACGGAAGCGTGGACGGGCCAAACTGCACGAGCGAATAGAGCAGAGGTCATCAACTACATTTGTAAAGGGGCCAGTTTATCTTTCGACAAATGCTTCAGGGGACAAATTTTAAATACATAGAACCTTTTTTTTTTGTTAGAATTAACATTTTATTTGTTTTTTTCTTTTCCAAAATTATATGGGGTTATTAACCTTTAAAAGTGACATCAGTCCTTAGCAGCTACATGAGGTCAGGTAAATATCTTTGCCACTACATTTTAGGGCCGTCACATTTTCAATCATTGTTTGATTATAAAATACTGAAACTCCTGGTTAAATACTGGCTGACAGGTAGATGTCTGTAAAACAGATCAAATATGAAGTCATTCTCAATAAAACTGTTTCAATTGCAGTTGTTTTGCAGACTGTTTAAATGCTCGTAGAGACAAAACAACAAAATATATCCATAAAACAGCCATGTATGTTTTTCACCTCATATTTTCAAAATTTGACAATACTGTGGGGGCCAAATGGGAAGCTGTGGGGGGCCTGATTTGGCCCCCGGGCTTCCAGTTGATGATCACAGGAATAGAGGGTCATTTCAGTGTTTTATTTTCAAATGAAACAAAATGTCCGTGGTTGTGATTAAAAAGCTTTTTTTTCTCCTCAATCAACCACGAAGGGAGAGTAAAATTTAACATATTCAAGTAACTTTTTGGTGGACTTTTTTTTTTTAAGTGGTTTTAAAAATCAGTGCTTTTACATGAGTATGTTTCTTGAATGTACTTACATTTTTTGGGCTTAAGTGAATATGATCTATCCTTGAAAACAGATTCAGCCATAGTTTATTTTTTTGTATTGTCCCAATTCAAAATTCATTTTAAAACTTTAATTTAAATTTTAAATGTCCCATGTCCTATTCTGTTCAACCATTTACATAACATTTGGGTGTCTATTAAGAAAGAATTTGATTCAAGTTGAATAAAAATGAAAATGTAATATCTGTAGGAGATCAGATGCAGCTCTTTTTCCCTCCCCTTTGGAAAGGCTTGGATTTGAGGGTGTGGGAAGGCTAAAGGAGGCTATGATAACAAGCTGTGAGCTGATTTGCGACCCAAATAATTTCTGATGAGAGGGGGGAGGAGGAGTTGCAGGTCATCAAACAGACTTTAACAACAGGCATGGTGTCCGCTTGTGATAAGCAGAAAACACACACGTGAGTAAAGACTGCATAGCTACAACAAAATGAACCCAAGGCAGTAATAAATGGAGTGTTTTAAAGGGCATTTTCTTTAAAGAGGCACAGAGCATATACTTAAGAGTTTAAGAGTTTTTAAAGATAATTTAAGAGTTTAGTAAAGGACGTCTGTTTCTTCGTCTCCCAAAGCCTCTTCTTACAACATTGACAGCAAAGAAACCTGATTTTGTAGGACATGGGACCTTTAGTAGTTACACTAAGTTCAGTATCATGATACTTGCAACAATACTTGACACTGGTTTAATATTGCATACCACAGACCAGACACATTATGACCACAAGTGACAGTAGTATTTTGGAATTGACAGTTTATTAACATCATTAAATGTAAAATAAGACATTTAAAATTAAGTTAAAATTAAGCAAAAATCAGTCCAGTGATTCCAGGAAGTCGAATCTTATGAGTTGCAAATTATATATTCTTCAGGTGGAAATTTCCTACTGGGGGGTTGGACAGTCACCAGTCACCTCCATTACATCTGCTTGAAACTGGCAAAGTTTGAATGTGTCAGAACACCCATTTCTGCAAAGTACATTTGAACACATATGATGACATTCAATTCGTATTAATATTTTTTGAGCTGACCCCTAACAGTAACCCAGCATGTTGAGTAAGACATTTGACTTTTATCCTGCCAATTTAAACGAAGTTTGCAACAAAGGAATAATGTTATAATTAAAAAAAACAAAAACCTGGGACTCCAAAGGTATTGCATTTTGATTTGATTTACCGCACAATGTAGGCTTCTTTGCAGCAAAATCCAAATTGACAAATAAAACACTAATTAAGCACATTAAAATTTCAGTCACTAGTTGCTATAAAGTTGTATTAGTAAAGTAATGTTACAAATGTCTAAGGCACAGCTCAACTTGCCTTCAGGTTCACCAGTGTGCCCTCCCACACCATTTGACTGAGTTAGTCAATATCTATCTAGGTAAATTGTTTATAAATATTCATATGTAGTATTTTATATGAATTTGGTAAAATTCTGTATGCACATGAAAAAGTAGACGTGCCTGTAAATTGAATCATGATTTGATGTATCTCCATATTCTACATACATGAAAACACTTTGCTGGGCAATACTGTATCACATTTTACAGCACAATAATGATATTTTTATCAGGTAGTAAGTTATATACATTTGGAAAATTCATATTCATCTTCCTGGTAGCAACCATTTGAACCTCTAGGACATTTATCAGCATTTTTGTCCTGTGGGACAAACAATAAAGTTCATCCATTTTGCAGGAAACATGCTTTACACACTGATTACTGGACTGCACCAGAACAGGGAGTAATGCATGACAAAAGTAATGCAATTACTGTAATGCATTCTTTTTTACTGTAAAGTAGTAATATAAGGCATTACAAAAAAACCTAACTGTAGTTACCTGAGGTTTTTTTTTTTTTGTTTAAATACAAATTTGCCAAAAACTCTGCGAGATAAGCAGAGGAGAAAAGTCCTCTTTTAGGCCTAAAGTTACAGTATCTCTAACACAATTTACCAGAATTTTACCTTTTGTCTGTTTTTGCCATGATCGTTTCTTGTATTGTACCATGAGCATCGATGTGTCTACTATATTGTACTGTTTTTAGCCTTAAGCCGAACTCAGACAGATAGCCCCCACATTGCCTTCCACTGGATGTGTAATGAGCTTTCTGAGCACAATAAGATACATTTAGAATGACAAATTTATATTTTCTGTTATTTTGACGAGAGTAACTTAAAAGTAATGCGATAATAGTGTAATGCCTTACATTTCAAATACAGTAATATTATAATGTTACCAATACTGTGAAATGACAGTAACTAGTCACAATAAATAATGCATTGCATTTTGTAGAAACTTGCCCAACACTGGTCACCAACCAATTGCAGGGCTACATGAAGAGACAGACAACCATTTACACACACATTCAAACCCTTGCATGCACAGAAACATGCACAGAGAGTGGCTTTGACTTCAAACCAGCGACCTTCTTTTATGACATAATCAGTTTGTGATGCCACCATATAAGGAGATCTCTGACATATAAAATGTTTCAAATGTATCATGAAGTGATTTGTATAGTGTTGCCAAATTCTTGCTAATTTACACGCCTTTTGATCCATTTCACCCCGACATCATTTTGAACAGTCATAAGGTGTGCACTGCACAGAAAAGATGCATTTTTAAAAAACATATATATCCACCAGTGCTTCTCTGTTTATGTCCAACCTCTATAACACTTAAACTGTTTCCCCTGTCACGAATGTGTCGACCCCTTAAGTCTTAAACGTCTTATGTGTCATCAAGGTCCCACAGCAACAAAATGTCATCCCACTGCGGACCTCTATATGGTTGGAAATCTATCTATCATGTTATGTGATGAATGTGTGGAGTCAAAAAAAGGCTCTGAGTCATTTTATATTGCAGACTGTGACTCAGGACGAGGTAGGAGGCTGAGCTACGTTTTGAAAGAAATTTTGCTTCTGAAAAATCACTCCACCTTCTGCTCTCCTCAACTCTTAGAAAATCTACTCTCCACCAACTCCTTCTGATGACTCCACACAGTTGGTGAAAATAATGTGGGGGAGGAGTGGGTTGGGAAGCAATAAACAGGATGTTTGCTATGTAAAAAGAACAGCAGACACACTGAGACGAAAAAAAAACATAGCCTTGAGACAAAAAACTGCATCAGGAAACAGGCAGGAAGCAGAAAGACTATTCTATTTCCTAAAATATTTTTTTTACCGAACCAGCTGGCCTGAAAGACAAGGACATCCATCTGCAGATGTGCGTTGCTGTGTGGTTTAATATAGACCACAGTGAGTGATAGCACCGTGTGTGCACAGATGTGATGGCCTGAAGGCGATCCATGCATGTTGCAGCAATCAGCGTCAGTCACCTGAGTGAAACAGAGCAGCAGTCAGCCGAGCGTGGACAACACATCATTCATAATGTGTGTCAGTGCAGCATACAACACATGGAACCATCAGGAAATGATGTTTGGGCTTGATACAGAAATGGAACATTATGTTGTTTTTATGACCGGATTTCTTTTTTTAGTGAAACATGTAATATTAGTCACATTGCTTGAGGCTTATTTCCATGGCACCAGGCTATTTGTATGAATAAACCAGAATTATACAGTCATGAAACATTAATGCTCATAGACTGCTTTACCCTTGCTTGAGACAAGGTAAGGGAACTTTATTTGCACCTCTAAGTAAATTCAGTTTACAGTGGGTGAGTCACACATAATAAACTTCCAAGGACGAGACTTGATAAAGTGACAACAGGGCTCAATACTAAAAAAAAACCCTTGGTAGACAAGAGGGGAAATGACCTATCACTAAGAACAAGGTGAATAAAAGCAAGGTAAAAGAAACTATACCACGAAACAGTAAAAACAACCATGAGTAATCAATGAATACAAAGGCAGGTTAAGGCAAAAATAGAAAAAGTGAAATCAGCAAAAACTAAATAATGTGCAGAGATCATTAAAAGTCAATACATAATGGTCAATAAAAAATAAAACAGCATTCCTTCTGCAGTATGGAGGCTAAAAGCTACAACTTGTTTATCTGATGGCTTCTGGGCTGTTTTTTATTTCTTGGTTTTATAGGATTGAACTTTATACCTGTGTCCAGAAGGGAGAGGCTGAAATTCACCACGTAAGGGATGAGTGTTCGTTCTTATGATAGAGCCAGATCTTCTGTGACTGACTGATAAGTTCTTGGCTGTGCCTCAACCTGTTGGATGATTTAAGGAAGTTAATGTTTTTACATCAACAGAAAATAGTTAAGATGTTGTCGGATTATTTAACCCTCATATAAATCAGAAAAACAAAAAAGATACACCTTGCACAGCAGCTGGATCTGCCAGACTTGCATGATGTCTGTAATCATGCAGCTCCGTTCCACTGACCTCCAATCTACAATGATTGTGAGCTGCCCAAAGCAGCCTGGACCAATCAGCATCCTTCAGAGCAGGTAGAGGAGCCAGCTACAAATGTGACAACAACAGGAAATGACGGCTTATACAAAGATTAGCATAAATGCTAACAGCCTCAGTAGCAGCTTTATGAGTATGTACCACATGAAACTCAAACAACAACATTAAAAGCATTTCTCAATTAAAAAAGACATGTTTTGGTGGGAGTTTGTTTTAACAGCTGGCTTACTTTCGCCTTTTACACAACGGCAGCAGCACGGGCCAAGGTCTTGCTATGTTAGTGGCCAAGGTTCAAATCCTAGCTGCATGTCATTCCCCACCCTGTCTCTCCAATGTCCAATTCTGTCCACTGTCCTGTCAGTCAGACAAAGGCATAAGGCATGAGTGAATAAAATACTTATGTTAGAGACCATGCGGTAGTGGCATAATATTGATAGGGACGTGTCCCTAGCGTCCCTACCCAATTCTACGCCCCTGCACATGACACTAACACAGCGGTGGGAGACATCTGATGTAAAGTGTGTTGCCCATTGACACATCATCATGTGGCACAGTTGAGCTCAAACCCTCAACCTTCCTATTGATGGTAGAGCATAAAATTAGACTAATCCAGTGATGCCTCATGGGCATGAGCATGGAGACAGAAGGTCAGGTGTGTACGGTCAGGTCAAATCTGTGGCTTAAATTAACAGAAGTGACTCTAACTGCACATTGAGTGCTTGTGTGGCTTCAGATGAGAAGCCGAGGCATCAATGCAGGACGACATTAAATATCAGTGACATGTGATTGACATTGTCACCACAGAAAACTTATGTAGGCTCACTTTTCACACAGGATCCACTGGAATATATACAGGACTTGATAAATGATTGGATTGATGAGCAGAATTAATAACTGCATTAGTTATAAAATCTGATCATCCTATCCCCTCTCATATCCTCCAAAGTCTTATCAGTTTTGGCTCAGGTTAGAGCGGACAATGCCTGTTTTAAAATAATATATACCATCAAAAAGGTACATTTTATTATATAAATATTCTTTGAGATTTTACCCCTCACGGACCATCATAAACAGTTCTCTTTTGTATTGACAAAGAGAACAAGTGCACCACACTGAATACAAACCCTTCTTTAACTGTTGTTATAATTAATTATATTACAACACCAGGAAGAACAGGTGAGTCTTATTTTGCGTCTTTGGCTAGAAGATACACTACATTTTTATTTAAGACCAACCCCTGAAATCAGGAAAATCAAACCCTGACTCAAAGAGGAGAAATAAGTGCAAACCTTCCTCACTTTGATGCTCATAAGTTGTGTGAGATGAGAAATGTGCACTGATAGATCAATCAGTCATGTGAGCCGTGGTGTTGATCAGCTGAAGCTTACCTCTCAGGGACCAAACTGTGTTAGAGAAAAAAAAAATTAACTGGATGTTAAAAGTATATAAAAATTCAAAGACAAGGCTCACTCAAGACAACTTTTTAAACATATTGGGCTCTAATTTCGTAGACCAGGCGCAAGCGCAGGTGCACCTGCCCTGCGCCGGCCTTCGCCGTGCGCACAGGGTGTGACCGGCGCACTTTGCAAGTTTCCTGCAGTGCCAAGAGAGGCGCACTCAAGGCGCAGAGGGGCGCAGAGGAGCGCGTCCATGCCCACGTCTCTGCCTCTCCGCGCAAATGTCAGAGTAGGAGGAGAAAAGCCGTGAGTGGGTTTTACACAGCCGAGCGCTGTCTTCACCAATCAAATGAACGCCTCTCCTTGCCTTTAAATGTGCTGCGGCCGAGGTGCTGCGTCTGATTGGTCTGAATGATCCCCGCTGCTGGAGACGGTCAGAGCTGCTGTCATTCAGCAGCTGGGAGAACAGACTGGCCATCGGGGCGTGCATCTGAGGCCACGAAGCGCGTCACCGTGTGGGCCAGCTCCCAGGACAGATGTAATCTGTTCCTTTGTCATTATAGGAGTACAAAATTAAGAGACAGTTACACTGCAGCTGGCTTATCCATTCAGAATACTTTTGGTCCACCTGCATTCCTGGTTTGTCATCACCAAAAGCAGAGCCTTTAGTGATATTCTGTATACTCTCCTGGTGTCTCCGCCTCATCCTCCTTACAATAATGTACTCCATCTTTTTAGATCATGTTAAAAATAAAGACTAAAACAGAGGAATATGGGAAATCACAGGTAAATCCTGAGTGACATACATTTATTTTATCTCCTTTTTCTTCATCTTTTTTCTCCATCTTTTCTTTGAATTTCATGGAATGAGAGAAGCCAGATATATACTCAGTATCAGATCTTAAGGGTGTTTATTGTTGACTTGTAAGATGTGCATCTAACTTCCAGCTGCCGTCAGGTTAGGTTTCCATTATGACAAACAGCTTTAATCCGACATCAGATGTGACGGGACAATTAATATAGATACAAATGTATATGCTGGTTCAGACGGTTACATGAAATAGTGATTGCTGTGATTGTTTATTGGTTTAAAATGTGCCTGACACTCTGGAAACCTGCCTCTGAGGCTTTGTTGACGTGTGCGCACATGTGCGCCTGTCACCAAATTACAGCTGCGGAGGGTGCGCTCCGCTTTGCGCCGAGAATAGACCAGGTTGGAGCTGGTGAGCTTTCAGCGCACTTTCTGCACTGTTTTTGGCACAAAATTGTCACTGCGCCAACATGAATCTGCCGACACCTCCCCCTGGTGCGCCGTCAACTCCCCCTGGTGCACCGTCACACCCATCTCTGCGCAGACGGTCTTCCAAATTGTCAAATTGGCAGCGCACAGCGGTGGTCTGTGCTCAAAATATCGATAAGGCAAAATATCATATCGCACTCCTTTGGGATACATGTATCGATACGGATTCTACAGAATTGATACGGCCTAAATATTTTGACAGTTGTTGTAAATACACTTTGGGTAATGTTAACAGTGGCACAGTTCAAGGTAGAAGACGAGCTACATAATGAAGCATATGTTCTAAATTTGATCTTAGGTCTACCATCTTTGAGGATCTGAATTAATGTCTCTCAAGTTGTAGAACCACTTAAAACTCATCCTTGTTCTTTTCTTCTTATAAGAAAAAGCTAAACTTGTCAAGAATTTTGCTTAAAGCATAGCCAATGTTCACAATTTACGTGTATCGGGATACGTATCGTATCATGAAGTTGCTGGAAATACCCAGCCCTAATATTTACATTGAATAAAAAGGTGGAATTGAAAATGTGAAATCAAAGGAAAAACAAGAGCATTAAGAGTAAAAACTAATAAAAACTGGGAGAATTGTATCTGCAAGTTCCATTATTCAGGGGAGAGAAAGTCCAAAGGGGCCTATAAAGAAGATGTTACTGCAGCTCGTGCTGAGGTCAACGACCACAACACCTTATTTTTCAAGCTCAACTGGCAGCTGTCAGCACATTTTCTTCTTAACATCCACAACATCTTCACCCAAAGTTTCAAGTCTCTCAAAAGGTCACGTATGAGGTCAGACATCCCTGATACAACATCATAAATGGATTAAGTATGAAAAGGTTAAAGAAATAATCAAGGGAAGAAACAGCAAATTCAGCAACTGCATGCATTCTGAAGTCTTTCAACAACATGTGGACATTTTAGGAAAGTCTTTTGGAGTGTTTTTTAAATTTTGTGTTGATAAGACGGACAGACAGATGGACAGACTGACAGGACAACAGGACACTCAAAAAACATCTTCAGCCCTGGCCGAGTAGAGACGAAGGACAGAATGTTCTGACTCCCGTAAACATCTTTGAATTTTTAATACTGTGAAAACGATTGACTTTTCCACTTTTCTTCCTAACGTCTTCATTCTTTCACCCTTTTCATATTTATGATTATATTTTATATGCTTACATTTATCTCTACACTAACATGCCTTAGATGCGTGGGAGTAATTGTGCCAGCTTTGGTAATGACTAAAGTAAACTGGATTTAGATTATATGTTAAGGATTAAAAAAAACATTCCCTCATAAAGTCTAATTGCACCTTACATACGATTTAAAGCTGTGTAAAGTGAATCAACCACGTGTCTCTGCAGAGGATCATGGTCATTTACATTCTGGGCTCCTTGACCTGTAATTAACGGAGCTTTTTTTAGCGTGCAGCGATGGTCACTTTCATCTCGGGCTTTGCAAATGTCCCAAACAGTTCAAACACTCGTTAATTGCCGTGATCTGTTGACCACTGTTAAAGCCAAGAAATGCTTTTAACTCCACTTTGAGTGTGTAGCTGCTCTGTGATTGTTTATTAGTCCGTCTACTAATAAATGTTTACATTACCCCCGTCCTGCCTCCTGTAGATTTTAATTAGAGCCTGCTACCCTCGTGCCCAGATCGGCTGTAACACAGCAGAAAGCCTGTGGTGACGACAGCTGATGTTTTTAAGTCAGGGACGACAAAGAGGAGACCGTAAGACCGAGGACTGAGCGTTTGTGCCATGTTGTTTCCATTATAATATTCTGTGAAACTTTCAGATCAAGGGTTTTTTATTCTCTGGGATGATTAAACTCCATAACAAGAAACACTTGGACTATTCACCATTTATTAATGGAAATGCAGCATTCTGGCTTTTTATCAATAAATCTATCATATTTATTTTTGTTCAAGCTGAAGGATCAGTTCCTCATGTTTACCCACAACACTCATGTTGCCACCACTTATTGATTTTATGTAAAGAGGGTTTTCTAATTCAATTAAAGCATGCAGCTGGGATGTGCAGGAGGCTGTGTGGTTGCTGTCCGTGGTGCTGAATTGACATATATTACAGTTGACTCCAGTGAAAACAAAGTGTGGTGCTGAAACCAGCTCTTTTACGTTCCCCTTTTTATATTTATCTATTTGTTTATTTTTGGATATTTTTGTCCAAAGCCATAAAAATGGGATACCTTCAAGTACAGAGCCTGGATCCTCTGATGTCATGTTTCTTCGGGTCGACCCTTTCATGGAAAGTGTAGGGTTAAGCTCTGAATAAATATGTTATGGAAAACTGAATGTAAAAAAAAATGCACTCTTGGTTTGGTGGATTTCATCAAGTTTGATCATTAACATCTTATAATGCAGGGTACTGTCTTAACTACAACTTACCTTATTTTCAAGCCCTGCCCATTACAGGAAGTGCTCACAATCAAGCCCCGCCCTCCTTGGTAACTGTTACTATGTAAAACAAATCTGTTTTTCCATTTAAAACAACTGGAAATATCTTGCTTTTTTTCCTAAATTCCTTTGGAAAATTGGGTGAAGGGTCAGGATTGTGACTGCAGAAAACATATAAGGTCACATGGAAAATATGTAAACACCACACAGCAAAGCCCTGCACGACACAGGGAGTCAAACCAGCAGCCTTCTTGCTGTGAGGTACACACCCTACCCCAAGGACGTAGGTTTGATTTTGACATTGGTGGGGACATAATAGTGCACCAAGATGGCACTCTAAAAGTTGATGTATTTTGCATTTATGACTGTTTTTAATGCCATGTAGAGCTGATCAACAAACAAGCAAACTATCTTATTCAGAAAAAAACTATTCTACCGGTAAATACTTTATGTCCGGCCTAAATCTCTATTGTCTGTTCCTTGACAAAAATGCATTGATGCATGACACATGAACAGTGGGAAAATTTGGAATCAACCAGAAATTTTGATAGTATGGTTATAGTCTGATAAATATATAACCAAAACCAAAAAAGACTGCCGATAAGTGTATTCCCCAACAATATGAATGTATAAAGTCATATTTTTAATCTGGGGTTTCATAGTATTTTTCCCCACAAACTTTTATTGTTGGTCTGAAACAGTTGCTTCCTTTTAATACACAAATAATATATGGATAATAAATAAAATAGTCAAAATGTGTATCTCTTTGGCATTAAATATAAGCATTTTTAGCTATAACATATACTATGCTTGTGTTTTGTGTTAGGGACCATGCAGTAGTGGCACAATATTGATAGCGAAGTGTCACTAGCGTCCCTACCCAATTCTACGCCCCTGCCCTACCCACTTGTGTCTATATAGTCTATATATATATATAAATATTATATATATTTATGTATATACCTATTTATCTATATAAATATATTTATAGGGGGTTGCATAGAGGTTAAATCCTTCCAGAGGTTTCATCCTCAAATCACTGAAATAACAGAAAACAAATTTTGTCATTTTTCTTGTCATGAAATTGTTAGTAGTGCTGTCAGGTGATTAAAAATATTAATCTAATTAGCCTAATTACAGGATTTGAAATTAATTAATCTAATTAGTCACACTTTAATCTCATATCTGCTTAAAGTCCCCAAAAAATGAATTTGAATTCTAGGACATTACAAAGTTTTAGTGCATGCTGTTTCTGCTTCTGTACACAATCACTTTTATTTACCTTATAATGTTGATAAATTTATCAATTAAAGGTGCTATGAGGAGAATCTATTTGCAGAGACATAAAGACTCTGCTACCCATGAGCACGCGCAGCGACTGTCGTAACGCTGCGTTCCAGTAACCTCGGAACTGGGAGTGACATCATCTCTGACTTATTGACGTTCCAGTTGAATTTGGAAAAAAAAATGCCGATCTACCAGGCTATTGTTAGCTGTTGTTGAACTCCCTGTGTTGTTGTTCACAAATATCACATGAAGAATGTGATTATCACTAGGCAGCATTTTTGTAAATATAAGTCTAACAATATGATGTATACAGCTGATCTAGAGCGACACACCCCAGTCAGAAGTGCAAATAAATTGATTATTACAGGAGCTAAATAACTGTTCACACTGGGGGCATCCATCTTCCATTGTCAACTCGGAGGTGGTGAGGTTTCACCGAGTTCCCAGTAGGAAATTCCGACTTCGGGGAACGTTCCAGTTTCAGTTTCCTACTCAGAACCCGGAAATTCCTACTTCTAACTATAACTGGAACACACCAAATGAAATGACCCAAGCCAAAGCGTGTGTTTGTTGATGCTAATAAATGCAGCTCGGACCTTCCTCAACTCTGCATTGCTTTACAACTTCTTTTTTCAACAACTTACAGGATGCATAGTGACGAGGTAATGTCTTTCTAGTTACGTAGCGGTAGTTTTTGATGTGTGAAAATAAGCAATTTTTGGAAAACTTAGGCCCCATCCACACGAAGACAAAACGCTAAGCAGTTTCCAAAACGATCGTCATAAAGACGAAGGCGTCTCAGAAAATGTGTGTCTGCATGAATGCATCTCGATACGCATCAAAACGCTGTAAAACACATGCCAGACCTCTAGGGGCACTGTAACGATATGACTGAAACAAGCGGAAGCAGATGAAAAAACAGTGGGCATGCACATTTGCAACAAAAGTTGTAAACATAGATTGTGATGAAGTGATTTTGATTTTGCTGCAACAGGGATAGTAGGGTCACTAGCTTCATTAGCACATATGCTACACCGTACGGCGCCATTGTTGTTGTTGTTGCTGCGTGTGGTGCATATGTGTCAATGAAGATATGAAACTATGACGTAAGCATATCTGAAAAGTTGCGGAGAGCCAGTAATCAGGAAGCTGCGTATCCGGCATTTCAAAATCTTTCCACTCTGGAACCTGGTTTCATAAATGATCGTTTACATTACCCCAAAACGCCGTCTTCATATGGATGATACGTAGATTCGGCAAAAAACTTCTGCGTTTAGACCTCGGTTTGTCTTCATGTGGATGGGGCCTCAGAATCGTAGTTTTGTAAGCGGCTATTTATCGCTATACAGCCAGGTGCTCTAAGACGTGTCCGGATAGTATAAATTTGTTCCTGTTTTAATTGTCTTGTTCCCGAAGTTGAGTATCAAGGCCAGTCCAGCCCTGTCTGACCCGACCAGAAGGCTAAGGAATAGCATTTACAGATAACCTATTTTGATGCTATAAAACTCATCTTAAAGTGTGTATTTCGATCAGGCGTATATCTAAAAGTGAGACTTTTTTGTAATTACTTAGAAACTCCTCATAGCATCTTTAACAACTTTATTTAAGAAAGTGCTTTCAGTCAAAGTGCATTAATAGGAAACATGAAAGGAAAAAAAAGAGGAAGGTTGTTCAATTATGTTGGCACATAAATAAAAAGCAAGCTGCTGTCTGTCTTTTTCATCTATGAATCATTAAAAGATTATTTTGAACACCCCTATTGAATTCCTGCCACAAGCACCCTAAAAGCTTCATAATTTCTTTATATCTCTGCTAAAGGAGAAGGGGGCTCACATCGCTCTCTCCTCGGGGTCTCTGTGTGACTGAAGCCGCCCCTGCGCGCACGTACACGGGCATGCTCACGCGCACACGCACAGGAGGTGGGAGTGGATGCTCGTGTAGCTGCTGGGAGCCAGGATGGGATAATCATGCGTGTCTGGCTCCGGGCGTTGATGCAGCTGCCGTTGCGGGATCTGCGGGACTGGACTCCGGGCGCAGGGTGGGTCTAGTTCCCGATCTGGACCTCCTCATGTCGATGTTATCACGCCTGACGAGAAAGGAGAGGGCGATGGCCGATGGAGGAGTTGGTGCATCTTTTTGAAGGCGAGAGAAATCGACGGATTTTTGCCGATGGAGGACAGAATCAGCCGGTTTTAGAGAGCGCTGTGGAATAACTTGAGGACACCGAGGAAACCCGGAGAGGATACCGAGGCTCCTGCTTTCTTCATGTTTCCGTTTTGATCCAGAGATAGAAGCGCACTCACGGGGAGAGCGGATCACTTCGGCATCGGTAATTAGGAGAGGAGAAGAGAGGAGAGGAGAGGAGAGGACAGCCTCCTTGGAGCTGTAGCGGCAGTCGCATCCAGGCGGAGGGTGGAGGGGAGGGGGGGACGGGATAGCTACTTGGATGGAGAGGGCGCAGTGAAGGGGCTGAGAGAGAGAGAGCGGCTCTCCGTGTGTAGGAGGAGGGGGACGGAGGAAGGACGGAGGGGGAGACCGGGCAGTTTGAAGGAAGGGACGGGGAGCCAGGAGCGGCGCGGCGCGGCGGCTCCATGAGCGGCTCCTGCCGGGACAGAGAGCCCAGAGCCCAGCCGGAGCGTCTCCACCGCCGCGGGTAAGAAGCCCGGGCTGAAGGACGGCGGCCAGTTTGGAAGTTTTGATGCATATGATCACAACCACCATGATTTTTATGATTCTTGGTGCTTCAGTTGTTATGGTAAGACATTTTCACCTCCCTCTGCCACAAGAAGGCTTTTACCTAATGACATTACACAAATTAGGCATTAATGTGCCACAATGTTCAAGAAGCTGCTTATGATGACAGTAGTGTCCCTGATGAGGCTGCTTTTAATTCTATTCTCATATGTAAGCCATAAATGTACCACATTTTAGAGGATAGAACATTTTAGCAGGCCTGTAGTGCTCATGTTAAGGCTTGTATCTCACTTTATCTTCAGAAATAAGCCAGAGATGTGCCACAGTTTATAAGACAGCACATTTTAGCAGACCTTTAATGACAGTGTCCCTGATGAGGCTGCTTTTAATTGTATTCTCACATGTAAGCCTTAAATGTAACACAATGTGGGGGAAAGAACATATTAGTAGGCCTGTCCTTAACATTAGTGCCCATGTGAAGGCTTGTATCTCACTTAATCTTCAGAAAGTAAGCCATAAATGTGCCACAATTTACAAGAAGCTGCATTTAAGCAGATACTGTTATGGCATAAATTTTCCTCAACAAGACTTCTTTTTAATTCTGTTTTCACATGTAAGCCATTTATGTAGCCCATTTTTGAGGAAAGAACATTACAAGAGGCCAGTCTAAAACATTATATCTTACTTTATTCCAAGAAATAATCCACAAATAAGCCACATTTGCAGGGAACTACCTTTAAGGAGGCCTATCTAAGACATGTGTAAGTAGGTTAGCCTACCTATAATTACCTGCTGTCATAAATAAATAATCCAAGTCCGTTTTGAGAGAGTCTCCCTCTTTTAGGAGCAAGATGATGTGCCAAAGCTATTTTCTCTTCTTTCACGATGATCGTTTATGTTTTCATGTACCAGGGTGATTATAATAACAGAGTTAATGATATGCAGTCTGCAGGAATAGCCGAGCCTTATTGCTTGACATGTCCCAGCTGACTTGCATGCTTCTTTGCAGGCGATAGCCTGTTTAATGGACATGAACGCACTACTGGATCGCTTTCACAACTACATCTTACCGCATCTACGAGGGGAGGACCGCGTCTGTCACTGCAACTGTGGAAGGTAAATGCCATCATCCTCCAACAGTATTTACCATAAACACGGAGCTCAGTGTGTGTTTATCCGTTTATTCCTAATTGCTGAGGAGGCCTGGGAGATTTCAGTGGAGCTGAGATGAGGTGTCGTCGCTCCTGTTTTCGTTCATTTGGACAGATTTCTCATATTTCTCGCTGTAGGAGGCTCTGCTTTGCTCGCTCGGTGTGTTTTGTAACGCTGCTCTCGGTGGAGAGGATTTCGGCTTTGCTGCAGATCCGAAGGTGTGTGTCGAAGCCATAAATAGGTAATGAACTATGAGCAATGTAAGGCCGTTCAAAAACAATCTGAGCATCAAGTGCTGCACACAGACGGGCCTGTACGGCATCAACATTTAAGCGTCAGGAGAAGGGAGATTATGACCGGGGGCCTCGTGCTGCACGGAGCCTCAAGACATGAGCATCAGCAGATAAGAGGCATGTGGATGAAATGACTCCCAGTGATTAAGATGTGGATCTAACATGGACCGGTCAGTGAGCTCAATGGTTTGATTGGATGCTTGTTCTTTATCTGCGTGCGATCGAGGCAGCGCTGGTTGAAAACATTGCAGGGGAATTCCAGCACACTGACCAAAATTGCTCAAATGGGTTGTCAACGTTTGGAAATGTAGGTGAAACTGTGGAGGGAACCCCTGTTGACAAAAGGTGATTAAGTTAAACTAAAAAGGTTGACAATAGCTGCACAAGAGAGTGAAACTGTCATGAGCCCCCTGTCAAAACTCGTGAAGGAGACTAAGACAGTGTCAGAGAAGCAGAGGCTAGTTTTCTTTATTTTTACACAATGAGATTTTGTCTGCTGTAATGTAGGTCAACGGACTTTTTGATCAAGTAAAACAATGTTCTCGCTCTTTTCCTTGGCATTGCTGTAGAGCTGAGGTGTCCGAACGATGTCCTGAACAATTATTAATCGTCCATTAACAATTTCAAACACTGTCACACTCCCCGAGTCTGTCAGGGCTTGCTTTGTCTCCCTGTGCATGGTTGGGTTTCCCCTAATCAAAAACATGGTAGTTGTTAGGTGGTCATATTGGGTTGTCCTAATGTGTGAGTTTGTGTGAATGGTTGAATGTCTCTCTATGGTAACTTCGTGATTGGCTGGCAACCAGCCCAGAGTATAGCCCACTTCTGCCCCAGTGCCTATAGCAGGGGTGTCCAAACTATGGCCAACTGGGGGCCAAATGCAGCCCACAGCCCATTTTTAATTGGCCCCTGAAACAGCTAAATGGAGAAAGACATTTCGATTACAGCAGTAAATAACACCAATCATGTGAATTTTTCTGCCACATTTACTTTGTCACAAGGTCTCATTTACAAAGTATATTGCAATTATTTATCTTTAAGCACCAATATTATTGCAATTTACTCTTGTTTTGTATCTGACCGTGAAGATCATTGTCTCCCATCTCTGTTACTCAGAAGGTCATTCTGACCCTGACTAGGTGTGAACCCAGTGATAGCCCGGGTTACAAGGGCCTCTTAACAGGTGATAGCCTCCCCCCAAACCCTAAAACTTTAACTTAAATACACTAAAAGTGAGGTGGATCAAGTGGCTCAGTCGTCCATGTGTTCCTCTTCATGTGGCCCTCGATGCAAAAAGTTTGGACACCCCTGGCCTATAGCCCTCAGCAACCCAGGAAGGAACAAGAAGTACAGATAATAGATGGTCACAGGGATTTGCTTTCCTTTAATGATGCTCAGGGGTCTAATTTTTCCATCCATAAGTGTTTGGGAAATATTTGGTGTGAAGAGGAATCGGTGACAGAGATGACGGCCTTTATTGACTGGAAAATTGGCGGTTCAACACCTGTTGCATATCTGAAGCATGCTAATGTGTTTAAATTTGACTATTAGACTGACAGTTTACAGCAGTTTCCACCATCAGTGTGTGAATGTGGTGACAGGGAGACCTGTGGAGCAAACCCACTCTGAGTGTTCAGGCTATCACAAACATTTGCAGCTTTAACACTTTCATATGCAAACTGATTTGGAAAAAAACATGATTTCATTGTTTAAAATCTGCAGACAAACTCATGACCCTGTATAATGGTTGCAATGCTCAGACAAGTAAAATCAGACCCTGCTCTCCCCTGATTGTTTGATTTAGACGTGTCATTTTCTCTTTCCTCTGCAATATTTTGCCTCATCCTCTAAATCCTTTTTTTTTTACTTTTTTATGTCTGCAAACATATTTGTGCAGTCTTGACAGTTCCCTCTCTCTCTTGTTTTATAAATTGGAGGACACTTTTTCCAAACTGTCAAATTTGCATTAAAAGGTTGGCAACATCTGGACAAGTGTAAAAGTATTTGTACAATTTTGTTATCAGCTGAACAGCTTTGGTTGATAAAAAAAATTACATGAAAGCTTTTAATTCCATGCACATGCTTTCATAATTTTGTTCAAAGGATGGACCTGTCAATCAACTCCCATCACCTTTTTTGCCCTCATCCAAGAATTACTCTTCCGTACATATTTGTGAAATGCTGACAGTGCTGTCCTGCTCTCTTTGAGTTTAAAATATCGCAGGTTAGTTTTTGTACACTGTAAAGGTGCTATGAGAAGAATCTATTACCGGCAAAATAAAGACTCTGCTACCCATGAGCACACACGGCGACTGTCATAATGCTGCGTTCCAGTAACCTCGGAAATGGGAGTGACATCATCTCCGACTTATTGACGTTCCAGTTGAAGTCGGAAAAAAAAATGCCGATCTACCAGGCTATTGTTAGCTGTTGTTAGCACGCCCTGCGTTGTTGTTCACAAATATCACATGAAGAATGTGATTATCATTATGGCAGCATTTTTGTAAATATAAGTCTAACAATACTTTGTATACAGCTGATCTAGAGCGACACACCCCAGTCAGAAGTGCAAATAAATTGATTATTACAGGAGCTAAATAACTGTTCACACTGGGAGCATACTTCTTCGAGGTTTCACCGAGTTCCAAGTCGGAAATTCCGACTTCGGGGAACGTTTCAGTTTCCTACTTGGAACCCGGAAATTCCTACTTCTGACTACAACTGGAACACACCAAAGACGTGACTGAAGCCAAAGCGTGTGTTTATTGTGATAAATGCAGCTCGGACCTTCCTCAGAACTCTGCTTTGCTTTACAACTTCTTTTTTCAACAACTTACAGGATGCAAAGCGACGAGGTAATGTATCTCTTTCTAGTTACGTAGCGGTAGTTTTTGATGTGTGACAACAAGCAATTTTTGGAAAACTTATCGTAGTTGTAGCCGGCTATGTATCGCTACTTACAGCCCGGTGCTCTAAGACTTGTAATATAAATCATAAAATAATATAAATTTGCTCTAGTTTGAATTGTCTTGTTCCTGAAGTTGAGTATCCAGGCCAGTCCAGCCCCGTCTGACCCGACCAGAAGGCTAAGGAATAGCATTCATAGATAACCTATTTTGATGCTATAAAACTCATCTTAAAGTGTGTATTTCAATCAGGCATATACCTAAAAGTGAGACTTTTTTGTAATTACTCAGAAACTCCTCATAGCATCTTTAATTAACCAAATTAACATGATTAAATTAGTGGCATTTGGAGTGTCAGTGGCTCAGTGAGAGTTTCAACAGTAAGTCTGGGCTTTAACCCTCAGCTCCTTCACTCACACGTTGATGTGTCTTTGGGCAAGATACTTCACTCCACTTTGTCCTCACTGCTTTCAGTGATGTTTAATCATGTATAAATAGATTCAGTAAAAATGAATGAACTTTAAATGGAAACCTCCACTCTCTTTGTGTGACTGTGCTGTGAATGGGTGACCTGCACTGCAAGCTGAAGTCTATTTATCATTTTAAAATATGTAAATGGTGAAAGAAGCACATTTTCACCCATTTATTCCAAACCTCGCCAGTATATTTTTGCTAGTCTGTTATTAATCAAAGCAAGGTGACTTAGAAAAAAACAATCAGTTCCAAAAACTGGAAGCTAAATCCTGACACTTTTACTACAATGTGTGTGCAGACGAGTGAGTAAAGCTGACCCTCATTCCCTGCCAGATTCACTCTCCTAAGAAATCATTACCAACTTATCTGTGCATTTTTTTAGATCATTTTTGTGTTTTTTATTGCTTTCTTGTGTTACCATCTTGTTTTTGTAAGCATAAATACAGTGTGATCTCCCTCTTTTCATTACACATTGCAGACAAAGTTGTGCACACTGTCACAATAACCCAATTCTGCTGGCAACTTTTGAAGAAACATGAAGGTGTCACCAGATTTCTCAAAAACATTTGTGTTTACAAAAGACAAACAAAGGCTAGTGTGAACATACCCAGACAACATTATTACAGCAGCCGGACAAAAAAATAATGAAATGACAAAAGCATCCCAATCTACAGGAAAAAATCTTGTAGATTGAAATCATTTATATTTTTTCCTTTTTTATTCTGTTTGCAAACAAAGCAAGTTGATAGAGCAAAATATAATTAACTATAGCCTTTTTGATGTATTTTTGGGGCATTTTGTTCCCCCATTGATAGGAGAGAGACAGTGGGCAGACCCGTGAAAGAGGGTGAGAGAGCAGGGGAAGACACTCTGCAAAACACAGGCTGGACTCGAACCCGGACCGGCAGAAGCACGTACATGGGACGCGCATGATCACCAACCACTCCGCCAAACCAGCACCCGATATAGCAAAATATAATTACATTTATTACACTGAAGACTGCATGCAAACTCCTGACACTCTCTTGACTACTGATTTAAAAAATAAGTTCTTCATACTTAGAAAAATGAGGGATAGTAGCTACGAGCTTTCCAATATTTTCCTTCATGTAAAAAAAAAACCAAAACTTGTGAATCTGAAACAGCGTCATGGGACTTGCTTGCAATTTTTGTTTCTTAGAAATGAGAAGATACTTTTGTTGATGTCTTTGCTTTTCTAATTTACTTTCCTTTCATGCATGCGTTGCTTTAACATTTGTGCAGTTTAGTCATCGCTCTCTTGCTCTTTTTTAGCCTATGCTGGCAATTCTATGTGACAACTGGAAGTGTTTTTAAAAGAGCACAAACCTCCATCAAGACTTTTCTGACATCCTTAGCCACCTTATAATCACGTCTTCTTTGTACCATGACCAACATTCCCCAAACATGTCATTCAAATCCATTAAAGGTTTTGGTTTTCTTGCTCACAGACAAATGCCAGCAGGAACATAACCCCCCCTTAGGGGTGGAAAAATGTATTCCCAACCTTCTAAGACAAGGCAAGGCAAGTTTATTTGTAGAGCACAATTCATACACAAGGCAATTCAAAGTGCTTTACAGAGCAAGAAAAATGCAGTCGGTAGTGTGGGAAGTCTGAGGTTTGATCCCCAGATCCTACAATCACTTCAATGTGTCATTTTGCAAAGCACTTAACCTAATTTGCTCCCGCTGCTGTGTCCTTGTCCTGTAAATATGTATGAACTGTATGAGTGTGTTTAAATGGGACTTTCAAATGTTGATGCAGCTGGTTCAGCTGGCTGCACGGCGGCATGGACTTAAGTGCTGTTTCTTAACAGCAAGAAACCTGCTGGTTTGAATTCCAGACAGACGATTCTGTGTGGAGTTTACATATTCTCCATGTGCATGTTTGGGTTTTTCTTCAACCTGGCATGCCCAATAGACCAGTTCATATATCATGAAGGATATATTTCACTAGTTACCTGGGCAACAGCCTAGAGAAAGTGTTTGGGAATGGGCTGAACCTTTCAAAAGCACATCCAGCAGGTGATTGGACGATCGTTCTGTCAATCACATTCATTATAGGCCAATCAGATGGTGTTGTGGGCGGGCGCTACTGCTGTGGTATAAAGGAGAAAATGTGAGCCATTTATCAATCAAGTCATCAGTAGAGCAAAAAAAAGCATTTCTATTGATAAAGCTTTGAGTATTGTTTGCTGCTTTTATCTAATAAGTCTATTTAGTCCAGAACTGAAAAAATAAGGTAAAGATAAAGACAAACCTTTATTGATTCCCAGAGGGGAAATCCAGGTGTTGCAGCATTCCAGGAGTGAAGTAGCAATGCATAAGATCATTAGAATAACAAATGATGTAAATATATAAATCAATAAACTTTACATTAACAAAAAATAGAATAGGTAAAGTATTTACAATTATAAGATTAAAAATAAAATTGAAATTGAAGGAGTAAGTGTCATACGGGACACCTGAGTCACTCTGTGCAGTACCTGGAAGGTAAAGTGACAGTGTGACAGGTAACAGCAATGTTGATGACAGTCCATTTAACAGTGCAAACTATTTCCCTAGAATTATTGTGTAGTACTTGACCAGGATGAGAGAAATAAATCATAATGTGCCATACTGAAATAACATTGACACTATGGATAAGACAGCTGGTTTGTGGATATCATAAATATTCATTTGCACACACTACTACAGTCTACAGTGTAACTTCAAGAACAGTTCGGGGGGAACTGCTTGTTTTGTTTTGGGGGGGTGAGGGGGGTGTCATTGCAGTGACACTGTGGCCAAACTGCTTCTAATGTTGTTAGCATCCTTGCTAACTTCTGTTAACTTCTGTACGAGCAGTCATTTCCTGCTGTCATCTCACTCGTAGCTCCCAAAGGACTCTGATTGGGCTGTCCCATTTTGGCCTGAGCACAATCGTCTCAGATTGGAGCTTGGCAAGATGTATGATTGCAGACATCAAATCAGGCAGAGCCAGCTGATGTGCAAGGCTACTGGTTTCTTCCCACTGATCTGGTTTGATCCCACTGGTGTTATTGCTTTTATCATTGCGTATTTGTCTCTGTATATTAGGCCTGGGATTGACTGGCAACCAATTCAGTTTATCTCATATGTTTTTGACTTACACTTTCTTATAACTATTTTAATTCTTTACTTCTGTGTCTTACTTAACTATCTGTTTGCCCTGAAAAAAAGGAAAAGCTCTCCACACTTCTCATACATTTTGTATAATGAAAACAAAGGGCATTCTGTTCTACTATATTCAATGTCCAATGACAGCTAAGATGGACTCTAGCACCTTAAGTGGTAAAGATAATGGAGGGATAGTTTAGCATAGCAGCCTCCATCATCAGTCTGTGTTTGCTGAAATGTAAAGTTTGACCCGAATTGTTGGAGCAGTCAGAAGCAGTTTCATTATCCGCTCTTCAAAATGTTGTCCACAAATTTCTGCAATTTAAACACACCTCTATCGCTTGGTTTAAACATGACTAAAGATTATGAAGTTTCTACCATCGGAAGGCCACATATCGTCTTTTCATCAGGAATTATAGTCAGATAGATCACCGTGAACATGGCGAGGTTCCTCATGGTACTAAAACCGCCCCTGCACTGCTACAATATCAGACCTGCTGGGACTATTATGAACGTATGAAGTGATGAGGTTTAATATGGCTGAGAAGCTCCAGGGCTGGTGCTGCTGATGTAGCCGACCTGCTGTGTGCTGTCACTGTGAGAGCTGGGCTGAAGCTGAGAAAAACAGCATCAAGACACTCATTAATAAATTACTGTGGATTTAATTAGCATTATTGTGCATTTTCCAGCGACTGTAAGCATGCAACACAGCAGAAGAGACACATAAGAGGGCCTCTGCCTTAAAGCCAGAGGGTTTGACAACATTATGGAGCAAGATTTAGAGTTACAGCCCTTTATTTCTATAGTTCCCTTCCTGTTATGTCCTGATATATTCACATCCTGCAGCTTTTTTGAGCACACAGTACGTCTCTATGTTGGTGCAAGCTGAACAGATGCACATTAAAACAAAACAGCAGTCTATACCGTGCACACTGCAGTGAGGGGGCTGATACTCGCACTTCATTAGCAGCTTTGAGAGGACTGTTTCACCGGGAGTTTTTCAGCCCTGTAAATCCACAAATGGGTCATAATCAGGTGCTATTAGAAAATCCCTGTCAGAGAGGGATAATCCGAGTCAAAGTTTGGAGAAAAGGGCCTCTAGTACACACTCACAGATGAGAAGTGACAGGAAACAGGATGAGATGATGCATCGCAGAAAGTCCTATTTTGTAATATTTTGACAATCATGTCATCCTCAGTGCTGCCAAAAGAGGCCCAGTTACAAATGTGAGCATGGTTTGTAGAGGAGGAAATCAAAACACAAGAGATTTTTGTATTTTTAAATTCAGTGTCTTACATTGCTCAAGAATATGCAGCACATCAAGAGTTTAAGATACCTAAAAAGATTTAAGTTATGTAAGACTAAGAATGGGAATAGATCAGTGCTACTGCTCTCAATGGCTTTATTGATAGTGCCTTTCCATTTGATTCTTTATCAATCCTTGAATCGATCTGCAGGCAGCCTCATAGAAAGAAGATCACTGGTTCAACTCTTGTGGAGTTTGCATGGTTTCCCTCTGCCTGTGTGGGTTTTCTCTAGGGACTCCACTTTCCTCCCACAGACCAAATAACATGCTTGTTAGGTCAACTGGTGAATCTAAATTGCCCTCAGATGTTAGAGTATCTGTGGATGGTTGTCTTTCTCTCTGTGTGGCCATGTGATTGTCTGGTGACCGGCTTAAATGTCAGCTGAGATCAGCTCAAGACCCCCATGAGTGGATGGATGGATGGATGTTTGATTCTTTAGCATTTTCTTTGTGAAAAAGGGGCCTATTCTGGTTTGTCTTAACAGAGTCAAACACATTTTTGGATTATAACTCAAATTATAATGTCAGAAATGCCTAGCTAAGACAAATTAGGAGCACACTGGTCAAACTAAGCCCCTTAAAATGCACTGCAATCAACAATCCAGCAGCAGAGCTCACCCACCAGTCAACAGGCTGCAATTAAGTAGAAACTAAAGCACTCGGAGAGCGCAGACCTCCACCAAGGCAGCTCACATATTGCTGTTACACCTATAACTAGAAAGCACTCAGAGAGCGCAGACCTCCACCAAGGCAGCTCACATATCGCTGTTACACCTATAACTAGAAAGCACTCGGAGAGCGCAGACCTCTGCCAGCACCACAGTCCTCACCCATATTGTCATTTTGACCATAAATATTAGTCCTACCTTTATTTCATCTAAATATTTAGATTCCTTGACCATGAAAACATACCATTAACAACTGGATTCATAATGATATCTATTTAGTTCAGTAGTTATTCACAGAAATCACATTTTTCGCCTTGGCGGCCAGACGCTGATCCCGATCAACACCAAAATCGAATCAGTTCTTCCTTTTCCCAAGCTGAACATTTCCTGAAAATTTCATCCAAATCGATCCATTACTTTTTGAGTTATTTTGTTTACGGACGGACGGACGGACAAACTCTCCCGAAAACATAACCTCCTTGGCGGAGGTAATCAATAGTTCCATGATAAAGTCAACATCATAATATGATTCCTTGACCCTGAAAACTCACACATAGCACTCAGAATCATGTTGATATTCCTATTATATAGTTATAGAGCAAAAATGATCATTCGCGAATGTTGGTTATCTGGATCACCACCAAAATCTATACATTTTTAAGTTGGGCAATTATCAACATCTCCTGAAAATGTCAGCGAAATCTGTCCTGTAGTTTTTGTGTAATGTTGCTAACAAACAAACAAACAAGCAAACTGACAAACAGGGAAAAACATAACCTCCTTGGCAGAGGTAATATACATATTAAAAGGATAGTTCAGTATTTTTCAAGCTGGGTTGTATGAGTATCTTGACAACAGTCACTTAAGTGGCTTGAAGGGCTCCATGCAGCGCTGTACCTTTAAGAAAAACAAGCTAAGACTACCAGTATGGTATACTGCTGTTGACAGGTACAGTTATTTCATGTAATTGTTCAAGTTTTATGTAAAAACTCTGTTTTGCACTATTTTACGATGCAGCAGATGCATTCACCTGCTTGTGCACATTGATTCTACTGGTTTGCTGTTTCCCTTTATGGACTCAAGAAGACACAACAACAGAGAAAATTAAAACAATTACGTTGTACAACAATAAAAGTCCTGAACGCATGAAAACTGGGTAATTTTATGTTTTTAACTATGAAAATGTATATGCAATGTCAAGATCAGTGTCTAATTGATCAAATATCTTGGCAACATTTGGACAAGCAAGTGGAAATGGCTACTTTAAACTAATTTTTTTTTACATGTTGCCAATGAAGTTGTGCATTTCAGGCAATGCTCTTTTTGTCTTTTTATAAAAAAGATGTGACTAAAGATCACTATTTTTCTCTACTTGTATATACTACTGATAATAAAAAAGTATACTTTGTCATCTATTTAAAGTGTAGGTCATTTCAGAGAACCAAAAATAACAATAACCTCAAGGTATTGATTTTTTGCTGATGTATTTATAAATTCTAGACAGGATGTGGGCATTTGTTCACAGTTTTTTTTTTGATAATGAGATAGAATAATTGCCCAAAACTGGGTTTCATTAATCTGTATTTTTATTGTGGTGATATAAGACAGGTGTATTACCATTTTATTTTTATCATTTCAGATTTATTACCACCATGTTACCATCATTTACGCCTTTGCAGATGAATAAATCTTGACAAACCTGCTTCACCCTTCAGCTAAAAAACATTGATGTGAATTTTGGCCCATACCAGCGAGCCCTACATAAAAAGCACTGATGAAACAGAGAAGCTCCAGGATATTCACGTCAGACGTCAGGTTACTGTACCTAACACTGCCTCTCACTGACCTGGAAACACTCCTGAATGAGAATCAGTCACCTGTTTCCACACAAACAGCAGAATGGCGAGGTAAACAGAGCGGACCGCTGCTCGGCTTCACTCGCCTGCCCTGCCATCCGTGAGGTGTGGAGGTGTCGTGACGCCCACAGCGCTCACCTTATCAGGTTTGAGGACACAGCCGGTGTCATCTTTATTTGGCAGCCTCTGCGCTCTGCTTTGGACGTGGTCACAGCTCCTCTGATGGGCTGAAGCCTGGCCCACAGTATTTGCCTCTGAGGCGGGGGAGAGATCGAGGAGTGGGCCAAGCCAGTCGCTGGGTGCTCCCTGTTAATTGGTGTCATGCTGTTACAAAAAGCTGCAGGGTAGATGTCCTAAGATGATCTGAAAGCTCCTGTTGTGGAGGTTTTATTCTTTTATAGTACGAAGAATCGACCAAAGAAACACAAAATCCAAGGGCTGGCCAAAACATTAGGTTTATTTAGACTATCATAATTCAAAGACAAAGACGGGGAAGGTTATGTGTCAGCTGTAGTTTATATCGATGTGGATAAGAAAACAGCTGTTAGGTCTAATACTCAATAAAGACATTATTTACTGTTATATCCACTGGTAATAGTGACCACACAATAATCTATAAGTCTAAATGAAGTTGGGACGTTGTGTAAGACAATAAAATATTGCTTTGATTTGATAATCCTTTCTGACCTACAGTATATTCAATTAAATACACAACAAAGACAAGATGTTTAATGTTCAAACTAATAAACTTTATGTTTTTTGCAAGTATTCTCTCATTCTGAATTTGAAGCCTGCCAGGACATCAGCATGTTTACCACCGTGTTGCATCATCTCCCCTTTGCAGAGGACACTAATTGTTGAAGCTTTGTTAGTGAATTCTTTCCCACTCTTGCTTGACATAAGACCTCAGTTGCTCAACAGTCCTGGGTCGCTATTGTCATATTTTGAGTGGGAGAGTGGGAGACAGGTCTGGACTGCAGACAGGTCAGTCTAGTACCTGCACTCTGCCACACAGTTTTAACTCACACAGAATGTTGCTTGGCATTGTCTTGCTGAAACAGACATCACTTTTTTATGCAATTCCTCACTCATTCTGAATTTGATGTCTGCAACATTTTCCAAAAAAAGTGAGACAAGGGAAACAAATGACTGGGAAAGTTGATAAATGCTTAGAAAACACCTGTTGGGACAAAGGTGAACAGGTTAAATGAGAACAGGTGAGTTTCATGATTGGGAATAAAAGGAGAATCAAAGGCTGTTTTCGAATTCGCCTACTACATATTGAGTATGATAGTAGTATGTAGTAGGCACTGCATACTGCCTACTGCACTGGAATGTAGCATTACTGCTCTGTTAGGTTTATTTTGTAGTATGCCTCGCTGGTTTCCAGTTTGAGCAAAGCAGAAGTATGCTACAGCTTATTTATTTTCCAAACTTAATTTTAATTGTACAAAACAAACAAACCATGAGCACATGTTGACATTTCAGTTATTAATCTGCAAAGATATTGCCAGAAGCAACATATATGAGACAGTCAATGGTGGATAGTTTCATATTATTTCGGGAAGGAATTATTTTTTATATTTTATGTGATGGCGTACAACGGCGTATTAGGGCCACTTAAAAGAAAAAAACAGTTCAAGAATAAACATCACACACATAATACAGTATTAAGAAGGAGGAGAAGCAGGAACATTTAGGGTGGTGGAAATACAGAGGAAAAATACAGAGCGTAACTGTAAAATGTCAGACTTGTCAGTGGTTTATGCTAATAATGCTGCAGGTATAGGACGGACGTAACACCACCATCCAGCCGTTATGAACCGTTAACGGAAAACCACAAAAACTGACCTTTTTACAACTTATTACACACTATTATGTGTTGAAAAGGTAAAGATAACAAGTAGTGACTCATATATTTATTTTCGTGTGCTGCTCCGGTTGTTGAAGCTTTGCTTCAGCCGCTTTGCATTGTGGGTAACAGTAGGCGAAGCAGACTGGTCCGATGCATACTGTGAATTTTTTCCCAGATCAGTACGTCACCCGGGTATCTTTTGCATACTGCAACTTCACTTTTTGTTCGCATACTGTATACTGCATACTACATTTTGGGTGAATCAGCTAGTATAGCAGGTGAATTTGAAAACAGCCAAAGACAGCATGCATTTACAAGGAACTTGGGAAATTTATCATCTACCATAATAGTATCAAAAAAATCTCAGCAAGGAGGCAGCAAGGCCCAAAACCATCACAGAATGATTGTGACCTTTGATTCCTCTGGTTGTGCTGCATTAAAACCAACATTAATCTGTAAATGACATTACCAAGTACTAAGTTTATCACTTTGATTATTTTATCTTGCCTGTGCTGTGTATTCAATTGAATATATGAGAAAAAGTGTGTTTTTATTGACATTTTACACAATGTCCCAACTTCATTGGCTTCAATTGCTTTTCAATATATCTTCATTATTGTGACTAATGTTTGCTCCAGGGGTGGGAAACTTTGATCACCAAGAGGGCCACAGAAATGTTTCTTTTTTTTCAGTGCAGTCACACTGTTATATATTGTCAGGTACTGTTAATGTGAAAAGAAATGTATAAATTAACAAAAAAATGGCAACTTTAAAGCTTCAAAAGATTGAACCAACAGTAATGTATTTTAACTAAAACACTATGAATACTTCACAATTTAATGAGCATGACATACAGTATACCAAAAGCCAATTTAAAGTTCTTTTTAATGCAATGAAACAATGAATGTTTACCAGTTTCTACCTTGACCATTAATTCTGAATATAGTTTTTACTAATTCTTTATAGAATTTTAACACGGCACAGACAGAAAGGACTTAAACGTGGAGCTGATCGTGATCCAAAAGACTTTGGCTGTGTCTGAAATGGCGACTAACGTACTACTCATACTAAGTGTGACGTCAAAATGAGTATGTAGTGTGTTCACATTAGATAGTATGAAAAGACTGAGTGTGCGAGAAATACCCGGATGTATACTATATCGGAAAAAAATTTAAGTATGCGAGGTGGGCATACTAGTCACACTCAACGCCCCATAATGCATTGCGCGCCCCATTATGCATTGTGTCATGCATTATGACCGACCGGCATTCAGCTAAAAATCAGCCACGAGCAAACTTACCGTTTTCAAAATAAACACATCTTTTATTATCTCATTTTAGTTCTTGAACGCTTTTGTAGATGGGCTCTTGTTTTGGAGCTGACCGGAAGTTTCTTTGATAGCATAATAGCGCGCATAACAGAATGTCCGAAATGCCGAAATGAAATTTGTATCCGTGCATTTTATGGCTCAAATGACCACATTTTGGTATTCTACGTGGTGACTTTCCCGCCTAAAATGCTCCCTGAACTTTCAAATGTGGCGAATCAGCAGAGATATTTGATAGCCTGGTGTGCTTCCGATTTTTGTCGTCGGAGGTTTGAAATGCATCATGGGAAACTTAGTAGTATACTACAGTGTGAACGGTTGGCATCCTAATCATACTTATAGTATGTAGTATACAGTATATACAGATGAGTTTGTAGTATGTAGTACGATAGTATGTCATTTAGGACACAGCCTTTGCCTTTATTTAGAAACAGTTTGTTACCAAAAAGCAAAGAATCAGGCAGAGGTACAAAACCATCAGGAGAAGCATAAAAAAAAAGAGAAGCAGGAAACAAGTCAAAAAACACTGGAGAGAGGTCAGGAAAAGAGAGCTGGATAACTACGGTGAATCGTGTGTTGATCTAGCAGATTGTGAGTGAGCATGCAGGGTATAAAGGAGCGGGGAGTGCAGGTGACAAGACACAGGTGAATCACATTAGGGATCACACAGGAGGACGAACCAGGAGCTGAAAGAGAGGAAGAAAGAATTAGCAAAATAAAACAGGATCTAGAGACTAGAAATGACATAAAGTAAAAAAAAAAAATCAGACAGGGGGTACTGGCTTGGCGGAGTGGTTAGCAACCATGCATGTCCCATATAAATTCTTCTGCAGGTCCAGGTTCGAATCCAGATTGTGACCAGTTTGCAGAGTGTCTTCCCCTACTCTCTCGCCCCCTTCACAAGCCTATCCACTGTCTCTCTCCCATCATGAAGGCACAAAATGCCAAAAAAATACATTAAAAAAAAGAGGTGTCTGATCACCTATTATATTCATACTTATAGTACTGGTTGATGAATTGTACTTTGCATTGCTGTTATGTTTTCTTCATAATTCCTATTTGTTTTATTAGGAGGTATGATTAGTGGGCCACATTGAGTGAGGTAAAGGGCCACATGTTGCCCACCCCTGCTTTATGCTAGAAACTTTAACCACCTCACTACAAAAACCTGAACTGTCCCTTTAACAGATAAATGAAGCAGGGAGCTGAACGCGGGTCTTTGCGGCTTAATTTGAATGTGTTCAGTCAGCTCAAAATAATCTTTAATATACTGTGCAGACATCATACAAACAAGTCCTTTAAAGAACGTTCCGAGCAGACAAAAGGTTTCAGATGAATTAAAGAAACTCCAGCATCTTTTCCTTTTTCCTTTTTAATCTAATGGACCTGTGTGGTTTAGTGAGGCACAGCAGAGTTTTATTCCCCATGTGGCCGCACTTCTTCCTCAGTAAAATACTTAAGATGTTAATCTGCTGATTTGGCTCCTCTCTTCATACTCACTGAAAAGCGTTGGGATATTTCTGCACTGTCGCCGATCATCCATCAGTCAAAAAGAAGGGACAGACTTTGTGTTAATGAAGTTTAAGGGGGTGGGGGGGTTCCCTCTACCTGCTGCTGCTTTAGATTTTCAGAGTTATAATCCTTCACTTAAATCCTCCACTTGTTAACAATGAAAACAGCTGAAATGGTTGTGTTTCTGAATGTGTTGGAACAAAATGTTCTGTCCGGATGCTGATTTTAAAGCTGTGTGACTCCCTGCCCCGCAGAGGCAGAACCAAATTCTTTCGGCTCTGGTGATCAACACTGAGGCACAGACTTATGCAAAGGTGGGCTGAACTTCGTGAGCATTAACTGAGTTACATTTATTCACATTTTCTCCCATTAAAACACTAATTTTTGTCATTGTTTGTAGGGATGGACATTGAGAGCAGGTTTCATCTAAAATGGTTCAGACCAATCTATCCTTTAATTTCCTATTACCCTGTCAGTATAACCATGCACAGCAGCTGGATCCACCTGATTCAATGTCTGTAAAAAATCAGATCCATCTTGCCAAGCTCCACTCTACAATGATTGTGTTCAGCCCTTAGTGGCACAGCCAATCAGAGTCCTTTAGAGCAGGAAGAGGTGGGATCTACGAGGGAGATGACAGCAGGAAGTGACTCATGCAGAGATTAGCATAGATGCTAACAGCTTAACTATTATAACTATTTCATTATTTCATGAAGAACAAATGACACTACTGAAAGCACTTCCCAATGGAAAGGATGCTTTTGCACCACTAATTATGAGGTTTTTCAACAAAGTGGCTCAAAGTAATAAGAAAACATTACTGCTCAACTGGAAAAACGGGAAACACAACAACACAATGGTTCCACCTCTTTACACAGAATGTATCAATAAAACAACAATCAGCAACCTACAAGAATCAGTTGGACCTCGGCAATACATACTCCACAACTCTCTCCTTTATTTAAATACCTCTGTGCCAGTGAGTTAATGCCACAACATAAGCAGACCAAGGCTTGTTTGTAAGGAGGAGAAGGGTTTGTGACTTATCCCTTTTTTGTTTTGCTTTTTCTCCTAATTCTTTAATCTCTTGTTCTTTCTTTGTTTGTTTCCTTTGTTTTGTTTGTTGTCAAGTTTTGTCTTTTTAATTTTTATTATATTTATAGAATTCTGTCAACCAACACAATTACTTGCTATGAACATATTTCTCTGTTCATTTGTATTTGGTAGGATGCGCTAATTGGTGATTAAAATTTAATTTAAAAAAGGTGGCTTACCTTTTGTATTTTGCAGCGACCTCCTACTACATCATCTGTTTGGCCTGTAATGCTCTCACAAGAGGCAGACAGCACAGTAACAATGGAGGAATAACTTCGTGATCATAGCAGACGGAACACAGACGCCGTCCAAAGTTCAATTTAATGATTCTCATATGCAGTTTCTGTGGAAACATCAGGATGATGATGCAGCACAACATATGTTGCCTTAACTTGGAGTCATATTTTGATTTTGATAACTGTATGTTAACCTTCACCAATGTTCACAAAACTCTTTAGTTGAACAAATTCTCGATCAGAGTGGCCAAGAGTGGAAATGTATGGAGGAATCTAAGGACCCCTAAAGAATATAATGTTAAAACAGGTTATTAACTTTTTGTCAGATGTCTTTAAAAATGCCTTTTTCAAATATTAAGCTTTACTTGTTTGAAAATCGAAATACACACTTTAAGATGGGTTTTATAGCATCAAAATAGATTATCTATAAATGCTATTCCTTAGTTTTCCGGTCGGGTCGGACAGGGCTGGACTGGCCTGGATACTCAACTTCAGGAACAAGACAATTAAAACTAGAGCAAATTTATATTATTTTATTATTTATATTGCATGTCTTAGAGCACCGGGCTGTAGGTAGCGATATATAGTTGGCTACAAAACTAAGATTCCAAGTTTTCCAAAAATTGCTTGTTGTCACGCATCAAAAACTACCGCTACTTAACTAGAAAGAGATACATTACCTCATCGCTTTGCATCCTGTAAGTTGTTGAAAAAAGAAGTTGTAAAGCAATGCAGAGCTCTGAGGAAGGTCAGAGCTGCATTATTATTAGCATCACAACAAACACACGTTTTAGCTTGGGTTATGTCTAAGTGCGTTCCAGTTGTAGTCAGAAGTAGGAATTTCTGGATTCCAAGTAGGAACCTGCAACTGGAACGTTCCCCGAAGTCAGAATTTCCTACTGGGGACTCGGTGAAACCTCGCCACCCCCGAGTTGACAATCGAAGATGGATGCCCCCAGTGTGAACAGTTATTTAGCTCCTGTAATAATCAATTTATTTGCACTTCTGACTGGGGTGTGTCGCTCTAGATCAGCTGTATACATAGTATTGTTAGACTTATATTTACAAAAATGCTGCCATCGTGATAATCACATTCTTCATACAACAACGCAGGGCGTGCTAACAATAGCTATCAGTAGCCTGGTAGATCGGCATGTTGTTTTCTGACTTCAACTGGAACGCCAATAAGTCAGAGATGATGTCACTCCCAGTTCCGAGGTTACTGGAATGAAGCATTACGACAGTCGCCGCGAGTGCTCATGGGTAGCAGAGTCTTTATGTCGCCGATAATAGATTCTCCTCATAGCACCTTTAAGGCATCATTTGCATTTTTTTGCAACTCATGTAAAAATATTTTTTAAAAAAAGGCCTTTTGAAGTTTTATTAGAGGATATCAGTTGTGTTTATGCTTTTGTTGCAGTAAATTGCATATTAAAATATAAGGGTATTTCAATTATTCAGGTCACGGGGCAAGAGAAATTTATAATCTTTAAAATTTTAATTTTTACAGGGTTAAAGGAGCAGAGACTGGTTATATGAAATATTAAAATATATTTGATGCTAAAATAATCAAAATTCTCTGCCGTACATATTTTAATTAACAATTTAATTTTTGTTTTTACTGTTTGAAGCTTAAATGTGTCTTAAATCAGAACATCAATGCATTATCTGTGCCTCTATTTCCTTGGGGTTGCTGGTGAGCTTTTCCCGGCTGACTTTGGGTGGTTCACCCTGAACCAGTAGACAGACGGTCACAGAGAGAGACAGACAGCAATTCACACTCACACCCACACACAACAGACATTTAGGCAGCAGTCCTCCCCATCATGAAGCTTATTGGGCTTTATCCTAGGTCTTTTCTCTTTCCAACTGACTTAGGTGTCATTTTAATGCACAGTTGCTGTTTCATTTAAAGCATGAAAACATGTCATAGTTTTTTAGGTCTCAGATAAAAGTTGACTGTGTGTGATCACACAGTGCACCACCTGTACGTCTGTGAAGTCGCCTGCCTCTCTGGATGCTATGAAGTTAAAGCTTGATCTACGAATCTCCTGTCATCCAACTGTTAGTAGATTATTTGTAGGCAGTGTTGAAAATCTTCCACAGAAGCAGTGGATGTAAAAGACTAAAAGTGTGGGCGTTCACCAGGCAGGGAGCTTCTAACCCAATACACCAGCATGTTGCAGAAAATGTAGAGTGAGCCCTGGATATTTTTGGAGCTCGGCCAACAGCAGAGACTAAAAGTCAGGATATCTCAGAGTCTACGGCTTCAATTCTTACTATTCATTTCAACATCACTCAGTCAGGCATCTTTCGGTTGTGTAGGGGGCTAAAGTACATTTCTATTGCAAATACTGGCTCTTTCAGACTGGTATTGGGGTAAAGTTTTGAGAATTTTGAGTATATTTGTCTTAAAATGTCTAAGGGGATGTGTATGTGTACTCAGTCCTGCTTGTTACATCTTTTACCTCCACTGTGTGCTCACTTTCACTGATATTTGTTCATTTATTGTTAGACTTAAAAAGCCTCTCTCACTCACACTGAAGAAACAGTTATAAATGTTAATACAGTATATTTCAATGTTGAGAATCACAAGACTACAGTTCATAAGATATCAATATCCTGTACACCCTGGACTGGTCAACAGCCAGTCACAATCAAAGACCCCCAAGATTTTAGCAACCTTCTTGCTTTAAAGGATAAGTTTGGTTTCTGTAGCTTTCACATTGTTTATAGAATGAAGTAGAACAATATACTCACCCAGAAGGCTTTCTTGATCCAAACAGTGCTTCAGGAGATATTTAGATCCAAACTCGATAATGGTAGCACACGGGGCATGTATAGCGCCGCTCCTAAAACTGCATTAATCGTCCAAAAACTCATGAGTTTCACCAATATTTCATCATGGTCCGCTCGGGCTACTCCTCCAAGACAGTCCAGGGTCGCTCCACCCATGTTTTTGTGACTGTGCTGACCTCTGAACTGAAAAGTTTCTTTACGGCTGCCGTGCATGCGCAGTACAGCTCATTGTTTCGGCGGCGACTGCCGGCTACTCAACGACTTTCTTCTTCCAGTTTTGTGCAAAATGGACGAATGTCTATTGGATGAAGATGTTGTAGAGGAGAGCTTTGAATATGATGGGTGTCCTTACAGTTTCGAGCCAGAGTTTACAGATGAGGAGCTCATCGAAAGGAGGACGCGGAGGCAAAAAGAAGAACAGCTGGCCAGAGAGTAATCTTCAGTTCAGAGGTCAACACAGTCACAAAGACATGTCTTGAGCAACACGGATTGTCGTAGAGGAGTAGCGCGAGCGGACCATGATGAAATATTGGTGAACTAATGAGTTTTTGGACGATTAATGCAGTTTTAGGAGCGGCGCTATACATGCCCTATGTGCTACCATTACACGGATGTCCGCCGCCTGATTTTGGATCTAAATATCTCCCGAAGCACTGTTTGGATCAGGAAAGCCTTCTGGGTGAGTAAATTGTTCTACTTCATTTTATAAACAATGTGAAAGCTGTAGAAACCGAACTTATCCTTTAAGGCAACAGGGCAACCAGCCTGTGGCCTGTTGCAGAGTGTCTCCCTGACTCTATCTCACCCTTTTTCACAAGCCTACCCACTGTCTCTTTCTCATATAGAAACAGACACAGAAAATAGTCTTTAGAAAACAGCAAGAAAAAGGAGATATTTTTTGGTTTATACAGTCCAGCCCTAGTTTCCAATTAAATCATTGCTTACATTATTTTCAGTTGTTCCCGCACTGTTTCTATGAGAACCTCTTAGCAAATGAAATCCTTTTCAAGAACCCCCACCCCCCACCATACATGTCTATGCAAAAAATAAATAAGATAAAATATCAGTAACAAGAAACAGACATGTCAGTCACGCCCATATGTAATCCTGTATTTTTAGAATTTATGTCAGTCATTTTCTGCAGAGGATACAGGACCAGTTTATTAAATGATGCTGCAAAATGTCATTTTAAAGCTCTAAAAATGGCCTCTGTGACTGTTGAACTGAAGGAAGAGACAAGCTCTGACTTCTGACTTTTTATTGTGATCTCTGAAAATCATCAAAAAAATTGACAATACTTCAGTGTATGCATTGTTTTTATTTCACCTTGCTGCAGCCCCCCTGACATCCTGCGGGCCCCTCTCTGGGCCAGGGACCCCACTTTGAAACCCCTGCATTATAAGATTTTTGTCCAGTTTCTTTTAACATAGTGATGGTGAATAAAAAGTCAATACATTTCTGCTTTCTTTTTTTGTCAAAGGATTTTCACCCACACAGGCTTTACCCAGCAACTATAAATAAAGGATACTGTGGGAAATGCCTTGAGAAAAGAGGGAGTTGGTGCAGTGTTGTTTTCTTATTTCTGGTCCTCAAGTTTTTCTCTATGAATTTACAAGTAGCAGCCCGTTTCCTTAAACTTTCTTCAGCCACAGCTGCCTGGAGTGCAGCCTGGGGACACCCAGCAAAGTGCGGATTAGTGCAATCTGATTAAAATTTAGATAGAAATCTCCAGACATCACCCAGAGAGCTAGAGAGGGAATATGAAATATAAAAACACCATATGCAAGGTAGACAGGCTGACACTTGTGCTGTCTTAACACAAAAACACAAAGACACCCACACACTCATACACAAACACACGGACAAACACACACAGGCCTGTTCTGACCAAATGAGTTTGTATGCATTCCTCAATTGATTAAGTCGACCAGGTAAACAAAAACACTCTGGGAAGATTTGTTTCAAGGCCACCAGTACAGGAAAATCTGAAAGGTGTGCAAGATGTTTGATGACATGATATCACCTGCAATGTGGGAATAAATATTGAAGAACATGTTTGAATTATAGAATTATTATTTTTGTTTTTTTTCTGCGGGTCTTCATATTTTACAGATCACTTTAGTTTGTGCTCTGAGGCAGTGGTCCTTGAATTTTTTGTACCATACCCTATTTTTATTTCATACAATGTATGAACCAGCCTTGATGGATGAACAACATGAAGTTTAACCCTTTAAGGCCCAAGACCATAGATTATAGCCAGAAAATTCTATTTTTTTGGAGCTGAAATGTTTGTTTCACTTTCTGCTAAAATCCCAAAATATCAAAATGTTCATAAAATTCAACATATAGATTTTTTGTATCTCATTTGATACATTAGGTGTTTTTGGCAACTGATAATCCATTTGAGGACATTTTTATTATTTATCTGATTGTATTCAGATGTTTTTTGTAATTGGTTGATCATATTGAGTAGATAGAGGTATTATAAAAGTATGCATCAAATATGATACAATTGGTTTTAGAGGGTTAAGTCAGTAATGATCAAAAGGAGGCATGGGTTTTCTTGCAAACCCCAGAACAGAAACATTCATGAGGACTCACTCTGTTTTGTTCAGCTGCTTAACAATGACGTTTAGTAACACAGTAAGCTGGAAGTCACCAGTTTGCACGGTAACTAATTAAACTGCTACACTTTCTGAGCTTTGAGGAAAATGCTGTCGAAACATTTAACAGAGTGGCTGTTTGCATTGGTCATCAGTCTGAGCTGCTTTGATATTTCTATTAATTATTGCTGGATATTTTATTAGTTTTGCCCTTGAATAAAATGATTACATATCAGGACGTTCAGTACTCTTGTGTTTCTCGAGTCCCCTTCAATTACACACATTATATAAAGTCAAATATTTTTACAGCTATGTCCAGAGCACAGGTGGACGAGTGCATGGGCACAAAGTATAGCTGTTAATTTATCTAAATTTAAAGGTTAAGTGTGAAGTCTGCAGTTAAGCTCCACTGAAAATTACACTGTAAAAAAAAAAACGTAAAATATTGTAATTTTCTGGCAGCTGGGGTGCCAAAAAAATACCGTGTAGTAACAGTAGTTGTAGTTGTAATTTTAACAAGATTTTGCCTTAATTTAAGGTTCTTCAGTGTTTAATTACAAACATTTAACGCTAAAAAAACAATAAAATTACCCATAAAGATGGTAAATCGACATTAAAATACGAAGAATTATGCTTGAATTTACAGGAATGTGCTGCTAATAGTTGGTTTTAATGACATTATTGTTATTTTTTTTATTGTATTTTTTGGGCATTTTGTGCCTCTATTGATAGGACAGAGACAGTGGATAGGCTTGTGAAAGGGGGTTAGAGAGTAGGGGAAGACACTCTACAAACTGGTCACAGGCGGGACTTGAACCTGGACCGGCAGAAGCAAGTACATGAGGTGCCTGGTTGCTAACCACTCTGCCAAACCAGCACCCCTTAATGACATTATTTTATAGAAAAAGGTTTTATTTAGAGTTGTAAAGCTGAATTTTACAGTTTATTCCCTTAAATAACAGAAAAATATTTGTAAAATTATAATACACTTGTTAACGTATTTTAACAATAAATATTTGTATTTCTAATGGGATTTCTTTGTAAAATAACCAAAATATTATGTTTTTTCATGGCTACAGTCATTTCTTGTTATATTACATTTGACATGTAAAATCACAGTTTATTTTTGTGAATTAATTGGCATTTTGGAAATATAGGGAAAAAAGTAAAATAAACAGTAAAATACTGTTACTATTATAGTATTATATTACTATTTTTTTACAGTGTATGTGAGGGTCATCCTCTCAAAATAAAACACCCTTTGGTATTTGTTTTTCAAAAAGGTTAATAAAATTATGGATAAGCACACTGCAGATAAGAGAAAAAACTTATTTTAAAGATATTGTTTTGCTGTAAATGCAGAAATATACACTTTTTGAGGGATGATCTTTTGGTTGTGACTCATGTCCTCATAAACTGTGGTTGTTTAGATCTATGAAGTTGCATTTTTTCTGAATTTGGCAGCTTGTTTTGTTTTATTTCAGCATGATTTTTATAGTTGACATTACACTTGCTTTTGAATTTACACTGCCAATGAATTTACTGCACATTTCTGGTACCAATTGTTTCATTTGTTGTAGGTCAGTTGCAACTGTCTCACTGATTAAGGGGAGATTTAGAGAGTCAAACCTCGACAAGAACTTGATTTAATAAGTCGGGAAACAATGTGTGCACCTAAATGTGATGCTGAAGTGTTTTTAGTGCAACTTTCTCAGTCAATCACAACACCAAATGTGTAAATACTAGGAGATATATATGTTAGATGACGGTTCTTACCCATTGTTCAGTTTAAGAGAGAATTTCCTTGAGGCTGTATCTGAGACCAAATGGCTCTGCATGTTTGAATTTCCTTTAGTTTAAGTAAAATAAAAAAACATCTTCAAGTGTGTTAGCAGAAAATGCAGTGATCTTTTCTTACCTGGTGTTCCAGCTGTTGACAGATATACACTCCCATCACCTTCTCGTGTGTCCTCCCCACAGGCATCATGTCCACTATGTAATCCCATACGACGGGGACCATTCCTTGGTGGACTCATCAGAGAACTACTTTGTGAGTGACAGTGTGACCAAGCAGGAGATGGACTTGATGCTGGGGCTGCTGCTGGGCTTCTGCATCAGCTGGCTGCTGCTGTGGCTGGACGGAGTGCTACACTGTGCCGTCAGGGCCTGGAGGGCGAGCCGGTACTACGGTAAGACGGACGTTATCATCCACTGGGCGGCTGCAGGAACACACCAGAAGTTCTTGGTTAAGCTCAGAAATCCACAGAATATTAACTAAACATCTTCTATTATTGACATGACTAAATACTAATACTTAAAATTCATCACCATCTTCAAAGCACTTTCTGTTTCAACACAGCAAGTAGAGTCCACCTGTTCAGTCTGTTTTTTTTACTCTTCTACTGATTTTTCCTGAATGTAAGTGTTCTTATCAAAATTCGCTTTTAAAGGGCAGGACAATATCTGAAAATTGGTTATCATATGAGGCCAAAATGTTGTTTTATTTCTGTTCTTTTATGGTTCTCTTGCATTCAACAAACCTGATCAACTAAATATCCTTTTGATTTGTTCTCAAGATACAAGCAATCAAAGGCTGATGAAAAATCTCAGCTGTTTGGTGTAATAATCACCATGTATTTAATATGTTAAACTCAGTATGTGAAAAGGTTTCAGTGAACCACATGTTCATAGCCTTTCTGTGCAGATGGATCCTCCTGATTCAGTGTCTGTAATCAGGCACATACATCTTGCCAAGCTCTAGTCTACAATGATTTTGAGCGGCCCAAAGCAGGACGACCCAATCAGAGTCCTTTGGAGCAGGAAGTGACTACTAGATGTTGCAAATCTTGAAACGCTCTTATGGCCCTTTTCCACTAGCACGCCTTGGCCCTATTCTACTCGGTCCTACTCGATTTGCAGTGTGTTTCCACTAGCCTGGTACCTCCTAAAAAAAGCTAGTTTTCGTACCTACTCCGCTCTGGTTCCAAGCGAGCTGAGTTGATACTAAAAGTTGACGTCACCAACTGCCGGCTACTGATTGGTCAGACAATGTCGGCATCGATGAGTGATGACCGTGATGACCTAGCATGCTAGCGGTAGCTACCATTAGCTTACCCTCATACGTCTTTTCTTTGCAGCTCGATTGCTCTCGTCCTCGGCTTCATTCTGTTGTATAGCTTCCCAAACTCTCCTGTGCTTCTCAAGGGGTATTTCTTCTTGCCATCAGCAGCCTTCTTCTGCTTTCCTTCTTTACTCGGTTTGTGACAAAAAGCCACAGATTACTGCGTCGTGCTCAAAATGACGTTTTCGCAGTGCCGCTCAGCTGTTTACAGCAACACTGTACGCCGTTGGGCAGGCGACATTGGCTAATGGAAAAGCAGCACAAGGCGAGTAGAGTAGAGCTGGGTAGAGTCCGGTAGAGTCAAGTAGAGTAGAGTAGGGCTAGTGGAAAAGGGCCATTAGTGTTAAAGCTGCTTTTCAAGAGGTGTGAATGTCTCTTGTTTGCGATGTCCACATAAGGATCACATGACAAGTATTTTTACAAGGGATGTCCCGAACTGAATTTAGCCTGGATCAAGAAGATACAGCTATAAAGAGGCATTAATGTTTGTTTAATAGGTAAACAAAGATGCCCTTATTTCATTCCACTGAACTGATTCAAAGTGGCAATATTGTAAAACTCATTAAAAAGGGTGAAACTCAGAGCAGCCACTTTGCATTTTAGATCACCTTATATTTTGTCATTGCTCTGGTAAAGCTGTGTCTGCAATATAGTATCAAGAGGGCGTAGATCCAAAAGCTCCCCCACAGGGATGGGCTTAATGCAGTCTCTATGATATTTAATCTTTTTAAATCTAAATACTGTTGTATTGGTGCCTCACCTTCCCTCAGTGGCTTTATTTTCTGTTGAATGCTTTTTAAAATATTGTCCCAAATTGATGTTAAAAGAGCTCCAGTTTTAGCTTCACACAAATAGGTAGTTTGAAGACACTGAAGGCTGTTGAACTGTTTTCTCTGTCTGAATGAAAGTATTTCTGCACCGCTAACATGTTAGCCACAAGGCTATTACTGCCACGTTACCTATGCATTGTTGGCCTGCTATAACGCGTGCTCAACTTACAAAACTGAAAAAACAATATGAGGGTCAGTATAGATTCTGATCCCAAAACAACTTAAAAAAATGCTCATTCTGATGCTGATACTTTTACAGACATCGATACAACATTGGGACATCCCCAGTTTTTACAATAATCACTAAAAGAAGACTCAACAGAGGATGAAACTATCTGAAAGTCTACATTTGAGAGATGTACTCAGTGAAGTGACATTGTTCTATCCGTGGCAACTGTTGTGCAAAGCTGAATCCACTCTGCCTGCACTGCGTCTGTTTTCTAAGTTTACTAATTTTTGTTTCCATCAGACAACATAAATCTCATGACATCCTGTGATTTGACTCAACATACATACACATTACACTTGTGATGAAAATGATATTTTCAGCCCTGTTTCATAACCAGCTAGCAAGCACCTCACAACAACTTTAACCCTTTAACTACCAGGTCAACTGTTTGGCAGAGGTCATTAATACAATATGTAAATGCAGGGATAGTTAGTGTTTAAAGATGCTTTGAGGAGTTTCTAAGTAATTACAAAGAAGTCTCACTTTTATATATATGCCTGATCGAAATACACACTTTAAGATGAGTTTTATAGCATCTAAATAGGTTATCTATAAATGCTATTCCTTAGCCTTCTGGTCGGGTCGGACAGGGCTGGACTGGCCTGGATACTCAACTTTGGGACAAGGCAATTAAAACTAGAGCAAATTTATATTATTCGGACACATCTTAGAGCACCGGGCTGTAAGTAGTGATATATAGCCGGCTACAAAACTACGATACTAAGTTTTCCAAAAATTGCTTGTTGTCACACATCAAAAACTACCGCTACATAACTAGAAAGAGATACATTACCTCGTCACTTTGCATCCTGTAAGTTGATGAAAAAAGAAGTTGTAAAGCAAAGTAGAGTTCTGAGGAAGGTCCGAGCTGCATTTAATAGCATCACAACAAACACACGCTTTGGCTTGGGTCACGTCTTTTGGTGCGTTCCAATTGTAGTCAGAAGTAGGAATTTCTGGGTTCCAAGTAGGAAACTGCAACTGGAACGTTCCCCGAAGTCGGAATTTCCTACTGGGAACTCGGTGAAACCTCACCACCCTCGAGTTGACAATCGAAGATGGCTGCCCCCAGTGTGAACAGTTATTTAGCTCCTGTAATAATCAATTTATTTGCACTTCTGACTGGGGTGTTTTGCTCTAGATCAGCTGTATACATAGTATTGTGAGACTTCTATTTACAAAAATGCTGCCGTAGTGATAATCACATTCTTCATGTGATATTTGTGAACAACAACCCAGGGCGTACTAACAACAGCTAACAATAGCCTGGTAGATCGGCATGTTTTTTTCATACTTCAACTGGAATGCCGATAAGTCGGGGATGATGTCACTCTCAGTTCCGAGGTTACTGGAACGCAGCATTACGACAGTCGCCATGCATGCTCATGGGTAGCAGAGTCTTTATGTCGCCGGAAATTGATTCTCCTCGTAGCACCTTTAAAAAAATAGAACAAATCAAATCACTGTTTGATCGACACTTCAGGGAACAGAGAAATCTACAGACAAACCAAAATCCAGACATTTTCTTGGTGTGAAGTATTTCAAATAATAACAGTGGTAATAATAATCATAATAGCTCTCCGCTTTTTACTTTTAAAACATTTAAATCGCACACAGAGAAAACATTATTTCTTTTGGTTTGTTTTCAGTTCTTTCTGTACCTGAAAACATTGACAGTTTTGTGTCTTTATTTATAGGAGGGAGAGTAACAGCAGATAGTTAGTGAGAGAGCAGGGAGGAGACACTCTGCAACTGGCCACTGGTGCGATTTAAATCCAGGCTGGCAGAAGCATGTACGTGGGTCTTTCCTGGTTGCTCGCCTCTCTGCCAAAACAGCACCCGTGTTATGTTTTTGAAACAGATGAAATATTCCTGAATTTATTGACCTCTGCCAAATAGTTGAGCTGGGAGTTAAAGGGTTAAGGTAAGAACACTAGATTATAAAATGCACACAGGACTTAAATAAGTAAACTAAGATAAAAGAGCTCAAATGGTGCAGACTGTGAACATAGCAGCTCCCCCATCTGACAGTGATCAGGAGAGACTCGGTGACCACAAGTTGGACCTAAAGGATGATCTAAAGAGGCAATCATTCTCCCCCTGGGTCAACAAATCACAAAAATAAGCCAACTTCAAACCTTAAAATTTGTTCCCCAGCTGACAGTCAGTTGAGCCGGGAGACGGGATTTTTAGGTAATGGGGTCACTTCTCTTTGAGTGTGTTATTAACGCTGGAGAAGTGCTCTGTGTTAAATGTACCGTGTTGATATTTCTACTGCTAAGACCAATGTGCGTCACAACAATCAAGCCTGGGGGAGACAAAAGCACGAATGACCTTCTCAAGCACTGTCTTAGTGCTGTGCTCCACATGGATGAAACACAATTACACCACTAATAACAGACCATAGGCTGTGTGCTTGTGACTCGTGTCTCCATGTTTGTCCACAGGCCGACTAGACTGCAATGCTTTCAACTTATGAACAACCAGCACTTGATAAACAGACATGTTGTATTAAGGAGGACTTGTCTTTAACCCACGGCTTTAAAAGCATTCATGAAGCAGGTCAGGAAAGCAGATTAAACAAGAACAAACAGGAACCCAAGACAGATCTACATGGCAACATTTTGCAACCATAAAAAAGCAAAATCAGGACTGATAGGCCAAAAAAGATTTTAAAAAAACTTCAAATCCAGGAGAAACCAAAATATTGTGGTCCCCTTGCCAGCGGCTGAACCAGAGAAATTAAAGCAATAACTTTTGGGCAGAGACTTCAGGAGGTCACTGGAGCAGAGATGAGTGCTGCCAGACCAATGACCTAATTTGGTAGTTCATGTATTATCCAACTGCATGGTGTGAACTATCTCATGTTCAAACATTTGCCTGTTTGGTTCATTTCTTATTTTAAATTTCCCACATTTAGAAACTTAAGTGTGAGAAATCTGTCCTCAGACATGATCATGTTTTCTTGCCGTCTGTGGTTTACCTTGCGTGTTGTCAGTGGCAGCTTTAGTCAGGTCTTCAGTTGATCAAGTGGGATTGATGGTGTTGGATAATCGTTGGATGAACTTCTTTGAGTCCCTTGTAGTCCCCTGGTAAAATGGCCCCATGGCAGTTTCTGATAAAGTTACAGTTATGCATAAATTTGCATAGATTATAATACATAATCTTTTTGTAGCAGTCAGCAAAATTAAACTTTAGTATTCTTCATCTTTTGAACACAAAAGCCTTTTCATGTCTATCAGCTGGGCCCAATTTCATTATGACGGCAACCAGATTTCCTCCTCATCCTTCAGAGTTTCTGTCAGAAAACCTTTTTTTTCCATGTCTGGAGTGACACCATTTTATGTCCCCAAATCAGGGATGAGCAACTTTGCTCACTATAAGGGCCACATCATTTCTATTCTCAGTTTCAACAGACATTCATTACAAATAAACTATTAATAAGGAGATTAAAAAATGTAAATTACAAAAATTGAACATCCAACCTTCAGATAATTACATTTATATTTTCAAGCTCAAAACCACAGAAGCTTAAATTACTGAGCTATCTTTGAAATTAAAACAACATAAAGACCTGCTTCACCAAATCCATAAACTACATAGTTTTGTTTTGATAAGTTAATTTATATTAATCATAGTTACAGTCATTTCAATTCAGTCTTCCCACTTTCCCCCTAAAAAAGTATTATCATTAAAATATTACGGTGTGGAAATATTCAACATTTTTCATGTTGAAATGCATTTGCCTACAGTGTAGACGTGGCAAATCAGAATGAAATACATCATGGCGATTTTTTTCTATATATGGCTGGATTTTCATAAAATTTGAAATTAACTAGCAAGTCACACTAAATAAGGAGGGTAGGAGGCATTTTATTAGTGTCAAAGTGTTAAATTTATGAGTATACAGTTGTTGGGTAGAAGTAGAAATAAAAGCAGGAATTGTAAGGTATCAAATTTTCTGCTGATACTTAGGAAATGTTGGCCCAATATAGCTCATATCAGCTTTAGTTTCAGCGTGTTTATTTGTATCATAATGTGGCACTTAGTTACTTTTAAAATCTCTACATTTAAAATACACTACATATTTTGTCATAATTCACATTTATTTCATCACACATGCACTGACTCAAGGAAAAGACATGGCCATTTCTAATGTAGTCGAGACTTGACTAATAAAGAGTGCATGTTGAGTTTGTCATATAAGCAGATAGGAAAAATCCAAGAGCATGATTCCACAGTATTTTACAGAAGTTGTTGTGCCTGAATGAAAAGACACTTTTGTGTTAAGTTTAGACAACAAAATGACTTTTTAGTTTAAGAAAATGACTGTTTTTCCAGTAAAAGCATCATGAAGAAAACAAACAGAAGACTGAGTCATCTGAGAATGATTGTATAACTTCTGTAACTTCAATAATTTCAGCCTTGACTGTTGTTCTCAAGTTTGTCTGACTAGAAACCAAACAGACTGTGGCTCTACACAAAATCTTAAACTTCCAACAGCTTATTAGTCTCAGGGAGGATTTATACTTTCAATTCCACCATATTAGTCTGATACACTGACTGATTTCAGAGACGGAGGGAGGACCAGCACGTGGCTTTACAGTCAAATCCATACGCTCTAATGTCATTACTGTTTCACAAACTGCCATGACTCTGGGTCGCATGGAAACAAAGGGGTCGTAATCAAATCACTTTACCTGGAGAAGAAATTGGTCCAGTGTACATTACCCTATAAAACACAGCATGTCATTTCTGCTTAGGTTTGTATTCACAGATTATTTAAGAAAAGTTTTGTGCACAAACTTTCAATTCCCAGAAGACGGAACGTTCTGCCTTGAGACTGACGTGTCTTTTGCTTCCCTTAATAAAATGTGTCGCATTTATAAAGTAGACAAGTACTCGGAGAGCGCAGACCTCTGCCAGCGCCACAGTCCTCACCCATATTGTGATTTTCACCATAAATATTATGGCCCTTTTCCACTAGCACGCCTTGGCCCTACTCTACTCGGCCCTACTCGATTTGCAGCGTGTTTCCACTAGCCTGGTACCTCCTAAAACAAGCTAGTTTTCGTACCTGCTCCGCTCTGGTTCCAAGCGAGCTGAGTCGATACTAAAAGATGACGTCACCGACTGCCGGCTACTGATTGGTCAGATAATATCGTCATCAATGAGTCATGAGCGCGACAACCTAGCATGCTAGTGGTAGCTACCGTTAGCTTACCCTCATGTATCTTTTCTTTGCAGCTTGATTGCTCTCGTCCTCGGCTTCATTCTGTTGTATAGCTTCCAAAACTTGCCACCTGCAGCCTTCTTCTGCTTTCCTTTTTTACTCGGTTTGTGACAAAAAGCCACAGATTATTGTGTCACGCTCAAATGGCGTCACCGCAGAGCCGCTCAGCTGTTTACAGCAACACTGCACCTCATTGGGCAGGCGACTGGGGCTAATGGAAAAGCAGCACAAGGCGAGTAGAGTAGAGCCGGGTAGAGTCGAGTAGAGCAGATCAGGGCTAATGGAAAAGGGCCATTAGTCCTACCTTTCTTTCATCTAAATATTTAGATTCATTGACCATAAAAACACACTATTAGCTATTGGATTCACCATGATATCCATTTTAGTTCAGTAGTTATTCACGAAAATTACATTTTTCGTCATGGTGATCACTCCAAAATCTGATCATATGTTGAGAACTGTCCATAACTTTTTGAGTTATGTTGCAAACAGAGAAAAAAACAAAAAGAAAAACAAACAAACTGACAAAGAAAAAAAAAAAAAACAGACGCTGGCAGTAACATAACCTCCTTGGTGGATGTAATGAGCAAACTAGTACTGCATCAGTTTTTTGAGGCCCTGGTGTGTTTACATTATAGATGATACTTATAGTTTAATGCTATACATAAAAGGTAAGAGAACTTCATTCAGATCCCAATTCCAAGGACGTTCGGACATTGTGTAAACCTTAAAAAAACATAATAAAATGATTTGTAAATCCATCACTAACGCTAAGAGGTACATACAAGTTTTGGAGCAACAAATGCTGCCATCCAAGCGACACTGCAACAGCTGATTTCTGCAAAACAATGCCAAACTACTTTCTGTACGCTTTACAACAGCATAACGCCAACCCCAGACTGTTGAGCAACCAAAGTCGTACATCGAATAACAATGTGAAAGAATCCCTCCGACAAAGCTTCAGTGATTAGTGTCTTCAGTTCACAAACACAGCTGAGTGTTGGTAAAGGGTAAACATGCCGCTGTCCCAGCTTTTTTGGAACATGCAGGTATCAAATTCTAACAAGACTGAATATTTGCAATAAACATTCAAGATTATCAGTCCAAACATTAGATATCTTGTCTTTGTAATGCATTCATTTGAGGATCGTTCTAAAAGGATGTGCAAATCATTGAATTCTGTCATTATGTTTCACACAGCATCCCGAATTCTTGTAGTCTGTGTTGTATGTTTAATTTATTTTTGACTGTTAGATCAATTTACAGTGCACTGATTGAGTCCGATGGGTGGATGAAAACTTGATTTTTCAAAGTGAACATGGGCTTTGACTGAAGAATAGTTTGTCTACTGGAATTGTGAGACCTTGATGTATTTTTTATTTTCTTATTATTTATTCATGATGGCCTTTTTTATCTTGTCCTATAAATACATCCGCGCAGGTACAGCAACAAAATATTTAGGGCTGGAGTTAAGCCTTTAAATATTTCATGACTTCTGTATGATCTTCTCATTCTTCCATTTACCCGTTTTAAGGATGGATGTAAATGATTGTCATGACCCAGGCGGTGTTTAATATCCTGTCTTCATGTGCGCGGGTAAAGTGGGTTCAGTGTTTATGATTTGCACTTTTGGGGGTTGATGACTTGCAGACTTGCAGCCACTCCCCATATAAGATGGTTTCTCATTGTCAAAAACCATTTGCTTGATGAAGGTCTAGCACCGAGAGTGGAGAATAAATGTTTTAGCTGAAGCTGGACAGCGAGCTGGCTCTTGCTCCACAATTAAAGCCCAGACACGAGAGCTGCATCCCTCCTTCAACGAACAAATCCAGAGAGTTTAGTTCCCACTATGTGTAAATATTCTTCTTGTAATTCTGCTGCAGACTTTCCTTTTATTGTTCTTTGTCATTTAAAAACTGAAGCTGAGCAGAATGAAACCTGTGTTGAAGATGTGGAGCAGGTCGCTGAGCCACAATGATGTGTTTATCCACTCATGCTGACAGGAAACGTTGTGCCCTTGCTCTGGACAGAAAGACTTTATTTTGTGTTATATAAAGCTTTTCACATTGGACATTTCGGTTCATCAGAGATGTAAAAAAGAACAGCTGTTGCAAATTACAAAAACTGTGACTCTGATTTGTTACTATGTGCCAGAAAGTATCAACAGTGTGATGATAAATCAACATGCAAAATGCAAGGACCCTTGATCTGAGCGAGAGTAGTCAAATTAATATATAATGTTTATTCTTTAACTCTGGTTTTGTCCTGATAAATGTTTGTTTAGTCCTCCACATGACACTGTAGTATGTTCCAAATCCTTATTTGTTACCATTGAATAGTTAAAATTCAACAGTATATTGATCCATGTTTATTAGTTTTGATATCCATCATGTCTCCATTTCTCCTGATGTGGTATGCAAGAACTTTACCGATCCTCTTGAAAAAAAACAAAACAATAAAAACTTTAAACCAGGTGTGAAAGAGAGGCACCGTCCAGCTATCAAGTGACAAGAACAGCTAAATTTCTATAAATTAATCGGCAGTGTCCTTTACTTTTATACATTCATCCTACAGTCAGAATCTAAGAGAATAAGTCAGTAGTGATCCTTTTTTCATCTAGTTAAATTTTAAAGAAGTGCTTAAGTCCGTTTTATATGCCAAACTGCACGTACCCTCGAGTAGAAAGCCTGTTATAGAGACAATTTATAACCTGCTTAGTCGTAACTTATCTCTAACTCAAGGATGGGCGACTTTTGTTTCCAGGGCCACATTACTCTGTTCTTGTTGTAGGAGGCCCAAATTGTGACAATATGTAGACTTTTAATATGACAAAAGGTACAAAAATGTTACTTTTAATAACATAGTTTATCAATGTTAATACTTTTTTTTATTTCGCAAATTTGAGAGTTCAAACTTAATTTAAAGAGCTAGTTTCAGCTAAGTTTTTATAGCAAGTTAAAGAGATTTTTATTTGCTAAGTTTTATCTTTATGTATTTACCACTGCGTAAAATAACTGATTACTGACAGTTAAACATCTGCATTGTTCTAATGCTGCTGTTTAACTTTCTCTTTTATTTTGTATGTAGTCTCGGGCCGCAAGTTGCTCCCGGGCTGCCAGTTGCCCATCCCTGCTCTGACTGGAGCTTTAGTTTTGTAAAAGATGTCATCTAACTGAAAAAAATGGCTTTGGATGATGAGCTGACCTCATGGTATACCCCTTAGGTATGCACTGAATAGTACTGTAGTATTCTTGCATGAGTTATCATAAAGAAGGGATGTTATCCAACATTATTATCCAGCAAACTGGTCTTTGGACGAGGCCCAAAATCTGTCCTAAAGTTCATTGAGTGTTGCTGATTCTTATGTTTATGTTATAGTAATCATAAGGTTGTGTTTGTGTGCAAGATAGTTCAAACATTTTTCTGATGGATCTGGATGGAAATTTGAGGGAATGTTGGTCATGGCTCACAGAAGAGGTGAGTACATTTTGACGATGATCTGAAATATGGATGTTGATCAAGAAGATTTTTCAGATTTTTAACGCTGTGAGATGGAGCAGTTTTTCACATTTTTCCTAATAACTTAATGTCAGGAATAAGATTGTCAGAAAGGCCTTGGTGGAAGTTTGTGCTTTTGTAGCACTTTTAGTTACATAATAATCAAAAACTACAATCATTTCTAAAATTGAATTTGTCATATGGTGTTATTATCTCTGCCAAGAAGGTTGTGTTTTTAGCCAACATTTATCTGTTTGTCCATTCATTTACCTGTGAGCTCTCCATGAATATTGATGAAATTCTTCAGGAAAGTTGTCCATGGCACAAGGAAGAAGAGACTAGATTTTAGAGCAGATCCAATTATGGATGTTGAACCGGGAATTGTTTTAAAGATTTTATAACAGTGTGAGATGGGTCAGTTTCCACATAATCGCTGATAACAAAAAATTTCTAAACAGATTTGTGCACTTGAAGCCTTTTTGATTTGGATATCCAGGTTCTTTTTGCTTGATGTGTCTTTTAGAAACGTTAAGTTTGTTAAATACATCTCTTTTATTAACATAGTAGATAATTATTGGTGTCCATATGGCTACAATTTGGCAGCAGTATTCTGACTCACATCCAAATCATACGGCCAAATTAGATTTACTCATGAGTAAGAGGGTCAAACTTTGAGCAGCGATGTGAGGAGGAAGAGGTGTCCATAGTGCTGCATGCAAAGTACATGTTTTGCAGGGCAGCTGGAGGACATATTGTATTCTTAAAAGTGTGTGACTTTGCCTCCATCCGGCCCTTCCAGCTCACACGTTCCTCCACTTATTCCCTCTAATCGGACATCTCCTCGGGTTAAATGTGGGCGGGGCTAAGTATGACTTCTGTGATGTCACCAGACTTTATGAATTAAAAATAATGGGTCTGCTCCATTTGGCTGTGCCACTTCTTTTTATAGCATCAAGGGTGGGAAAAGCTGCTTAAATGGAGGACAGGCGGCAGCTAAGACAGCAGGTATGACGTTGAAACTAAATCAGAAGAAGCAGTTAAATGAATCTCTGCACAGCTTTGGTGTTTCGAAGAATGGAGACCTAGCCAGCTCTGTGTGTCCGTCAGGTCCTGTAGCGTAAAGGTGGACTTGGATCGAACCCACAAACTGGTCCTTCAGTCTGTGCACCTCGTCAAAGCCCTGAAAAAGATCAACCAGTCCATATCATATGTGCAGTTTAACCGTGAGGCCTTTATATCCTCTAATGATCTCAGTGTTGCCTCAAGAGTCACTCCGTGTCCCAGAATCGTCTGCGTCATCAAGTGCAGTCATTGAGAACATTATGACTGCTTGGTGGCTCAGTGGGGAGAGCTGTCACTTCACTGCAAGAACGCCCCAGACTGAACTGTGGCTGGATGACTCTCTGTATGGATTTATGGTATAGATGCTCTCTCTGTCTGGCTCTGCCCAAAGACTTACAGTTCAGCTGAGACAGATACTCGTTTCACGCAAACACTAAAATGATAAGTATAATAATTCAAATGGATAAGGTTTTTCATGTGTTCACTTTTAAACCACCAAATATATCAGAGGTCATCAACTGCATTTGTCCAAGGGCCTCTTTAATGCTTTATAAACATTATGAGGGCTGAATTCTAAAATAATTTGGAAGAATATATATCTATCTTGGTCAAATTAGCTTTGTACTAGTCACGTTTTTGTTTTTTAACCTTTATTTTTTACACTTGTTTGTATTCCGCAGCCTTTAAATGTTAGATCAGTCCAGTTATCCATCTTGCTGCCAGACAAATGGGGCAACTAAGATATTTTAGCTTCTTCTTTCCAGGGTGGCCTGTTCTCCATCTCTGTATGTGTCCCTTATACAGTGGACACTTGGTTTCTAAATAAAGGCTCATTTTGACTGAAAGCTAGATTTCTGTAAAAACTGATGAAATCACATCTAATGAAGTTATTCCATTCGTAACTGTTTTTAGAGATACTTTCAGAAAAGTACCCTTCAAACCACAATGACACATTTCCCTGCAAGCTGAATCTGTTAATACTCTGGGGGCCAGACAGAAAGCTGTAGGGCCCCAATGTGGCCCCTGGGTGGCAGGTTGATGATCACTGATATGAATGATGGACATATCATTTATATCAGGACTTACACAAGGACTTTCTTCAAATGCATTTACTTAGGAATCAGTTAGGTACCAGTACACTTTAAAGGAAAGGTTAGGATTTTTAAAGTCGAGTTGTATGAGGGGCATGTCAGTTGCGAAAACATCAGTGAAGGAGATCAGCTCTGCTCCTGTACAGAATAAGCCCAAGCAGATAATAGGAGACAAGGTAAAGAATAAACAGAGTGGGCTTACTACTGTTACATCAGCGCAGCACTTTGTATTGGAGTTACTGTGCACACCTTTTGGACCCTATATTGACAGCCTTGCTCCTGAGTCCTTGACAAGCAGATAGACACTGTGCATGTAGTAACAAGGAAGAGACGGGCAGAGCAAGCCCACTTCTAACTCGCTTGGCTCAAACACTGGGAGTCAATGGGAGTGCTAGCCTGCCTCTGCCTATAGTCATCAGATAAACTCTCCAGCAACTGTAAATAGTCCTGTGTGCTCATTGTGACTCGTTTTTTTGCCTTGTTATGTTGTGTTATTGATTTTTAGACTAAGATTAGCACTTTATGTAATCCTTAAAAGAAATTTAACTTTAAAGCTAAACAGCAGAGCGTAGCTCAAACCACAGCAGACGTGCTTGTAAGTAGGTCAGCAAAACAAAACCTCTGTTTTTACGAGTAGAAGAAGGTTGGTACTAAGGATTATGGCCAACTTTGTAAGAGAGGACGAGGTTGATTTCCCTGGCACTGACAAAGATCCAGAGTCTGATGACTGTAGGCAGAGGCAAGCTAACGTTACCCATTGACTCCCAGTGTTTGAGGTAAGCTAAGCTGCCCGTCTCTTCCTTGTTACTGCACACACAATCCAAAGAATGGAGTCTATCTGCTTGTCATGAACTGGAGAATGAGGCAAGACATGTAAACAAAAAAAATGCTGGCATATTCCTTTAAGCACATTGTCTGAAGTGTGTTGTACGTGGCAGTTTGGGGCATGTCAGTCTATATTTTGCTGTTTTAAGGACACATGGTCTCAACATATAGCCAGGCACAGGATGCAAAGAGGATGGATTTTGTGCCTTGATGATACATGAGTATGTTTTGGGTGTAACGGATCAAACCAATCAGAGTGTCTGTTCTCATTCTTTATGAATCAGTGTCGAGTGGGTGACATTTTACAAGTTACATGCAGGTTTAGATGTTTGGTCATAATTTCACTGGCGTTATTTTGTTGTGTCACTTTAATCAAAGAACACACAGAGCTCTGTATTATGTATGATTTTAATTCTCATATTCAAGTGTTGTTTTTGTTGATGCAGTCTGAAACTTTCCGTATAAAGAGACCTCATTAACTATTAAAATCTCCAGTAAAAACAGACAGGATGGGACTTCTACATGTTTTTGAGAGATTTGCTTACTCTACGTCAGAGAACTGTTGGCATTTAGCAATTTATTTTCTCATTTTCCTGCAGAAGTGTGCAGGAGGAGTGCTGGAAAAAGGCACTGTCTCTCAGCTCTCTGTCCCAGTATGAGCTTTAAAATGAATTTTCCAACATGCTCTGATATTTAATGATAGATGATGTTGTGCATCCTGTGTGAGTGAGACAAGGTCAGTATGTGTGTGTTTCGATTTTGGAGATGTGTGCTGCTTATCTATAATATAACCTGAAACTGAAATTGTGTTGATTGCTGTGGAAGGATCCACTTAAAGATGGATACACTGTTGTCATAAAGGGATGCACATGCACGAAAAAAAGCTAAATTTACATGAAGTGTGTTTTGATTTTCATCTACATAACATTTCACTTTCACAGTGACAGTCTGTCTAACCTTGATTTTTGTAACCAGACAGACATAGTCAGGCTTTTCTAAAAGTTTTCTGTTGATTTTCTTCAGCTTCATTTTGGTGAAAACAGTAACAGCTATATTAGAATTAAATTCACTTCTAGCTATAAGAATTTATTTTCGGTGGAAATATTTTTGTCCCTTCTTTTACAGTAAAATTTATATTTGTGTTTGAAATGTGGGACAAAAAATAGTTTGAGTAGCTTCTGAATTGAGTCTACATTTGGAGTAGAGGGTATATCAGATCCCTCTTGGGTTTAAGAGCACAACAAGCACAAAAACAGGCAACCCTTAACTGCCAATATTTACAAGAAATATTTCAACAAAAATGTGGACTAAAGTGGCTTATAATAAGCAGACCTAGCAACTATGTACTCAGGTAGGCTGGGGAATTTAAACAGTGCTCAATTGGTCTTCCAAAAGTGTGCCAAGAAAATGTTCCCCACACCATTAGACCACCAGCAGCAGCCTGTGCTGTCTATACACTGCAGGATGGATCCACGCTTTCATGTTCACACCAGACACTGACCCTATCATCTGAATGTTGCATGTTGGAATTGAGAGTTATCAAACTAGGAAATAGTTTCCAATCTTCTATTGTCCAAATTTGGTGAGCCTGTGTGAATTGTAGCCTTAGTTTTCCTGTGTCTGGCTGACAGGAGTGGCACACAGCGTGGTCTGCTGCCGCTGTGGACCATGTGCTTCAAGATTTGTCGAGTTGTTGAAATGAGAAAATGATACAAATGGTTCTTAAAGCTACCCCCCCCCCCCCTATTTCCCCCTTTTTTTTTTAGAAAGACAACAATCAACAAGAAAATTCTGATAATACAAACAATACAGTTCATAAATAAATACATAACAAATATAATATGTGTAGATATGCACAGACACACATAAAAAATATTTAAAAATAAAAATAAAATAGAAGGGGGGGCTACCATCATGTTGTGAATGCCAATTGTCCATTTTAATAAATAGATTTTATATTGATAAAGGGGTCAGAAGTCCAGAATACAGTCCAAATGATGAGTCTGCTGCTTCTGCAGGTCCAGGATGGGACATATAGTCCAGACATAGGCATTATATACTGCAAGGAAATACTCTGTTTTAAACTTGGTGCTTCTCTAACTATATCTTTTCAATAAAAGGGCCCTAGATATTCAGAAATTTAGGATGGCAATCAGATAATGTTTACAGAATCTCTTGAATTTACAGACAGGAAACAGTTTCTTTCCTTCAAGTTACTTCTGGTCTTTGACTTTGGTCTTTTGAATTGCTCTGTCCTTCTTCTCTGACCCCTGACTTCAACAAGGCATTTTGGTCCTATGAACTGCTGCTCACTGGATATTTTCTCTTTTCTCTTTTTTTTATCTTCTCTGTAAACATTAGAGATGTTTGTGGGTGAAAAATCAAGTAGATGAGCAGTTTTCTGAGTAATAATTCTGTACCAACCAGTGTTCATTTTGTTGACTTATTATTTTTTTCATAATTTGCAATCTTTTTTCCCCTGACAAAAAATAGATATAACTAAAAAAACAGTGCACATGGGCAAAACCTAAAACTAAAGAAAATAACATTTTTGGCAACGAATAAAAACTAGATTAAAATGTCTGACAGAGGTAATTTGGTCATTAGGAAGTAGGGACACGTTAAGAGTATATCCAATCACAGCTACTTGGTTGGGTGGAAAAGTTGGATGAGTTAAGAGAGACATCCAACCACAACTGCCTTGGTGGTGGTGGAATAAGTTGAGGAGAGCTCCATCAGAGCTGCTCTCTTTATGAATTGAGATATTCATGTAGAGCAGGTTCACTGTTTGTTGTCAGTTCTGGTATTGTAACTGAGATGTTCTGCCAGGTAGCCGAAATAAAGGTGACTACATTTCACACAAAAATTTAATTTATTTCTATTAATTTATGCATTCAGACTTTAATAGAATTAACTTAAGGGTTATGAGATGTTTAATTTTATCCAAGTGTATAACAAGACTTCAGAAATTCATGGAAACATAAAAAATGCCTTGCACTTCACACTTCGTATTTTAGTCGACTAAATTCATGGTAGAATTCGTCGACTAAAATGTTGTGAAATTTCGTCAACTAAAACTAGAACAAAATTAAAACAATTAACCCTTTCATGCATGATGTTCGCTACAGTAGACGGATATCTGAAATAAATTTTATACCCTTTAGGTTGCAGTACAATGCCCAACAATCAGGTGGGGAACTCCCAAACACTTGTCTTAAGTTTTATAAAAACATTAACATTAACTTAACATTTTTTTTTTTTTTTTACCATATTCAGATATTGTATCACAAATTAAAAACAACTGACAGAGGACAGATTTGGAATTTGTATTTAGATTTTAAGTAGTTTAGTATTTTTTATTTTAAATTTTGTTGTAATTCACAAGTGAAGAGTTTAATTAAATAGCAATAATACACATATTTCAGACTTTTCTTTTACTTTTATTACTCTTAAAAGTTCATGAAAGATGTGTTTGTGAATCTTTATTTAGTTCCACTAACTTACTATTTATACCAATGATGCATGGTGAAGTGGACAGATGAATAACTCCCTGAAAATATAACTGAAAAAGAAATGAACATGATTTTTAACTTTTTTTAAAGTAAAAACAAACATTGAAAATACTATTCCTTTGTGATTTAATAAGTCATGCATGAAAGGGTTAAGATGGCTAAATTATAGGGATGGGTACCGAATTCGTTACTGTAAGAGGTACCGACCGAATTCTGTAGGTACTACTGAGTTCCAATTCACGTAAAATCAAACGGTGCCATGTTTAGGTACCTAAACTCATCCTTGTGACTGTGAGGGAGTGGGAGAAGCAGGCATACTATTGGGTAGAGTAGGTGAATTTCCATACCGGACTTGAACGCAGCACAGCAATAGCATAATGACGTCAGCAGCCGCGGGCTCAGTCAACAAAGCAAGCATGGCTGAGAGAAATTGCTCAAAAGTATGGCTCCACTTTATTAAATGTGTTGGAGATTATGCTCCATCTGTCAAATTTTATATATTGAGAAATAAATTTACTGGGGTTTTAATATTAAACAAATTAATATTTATTACCCCATAAACACACGCAAAAGTACCGAAAATTGGTACCGTTGAGTACCGATACCGATTCCCAGGTACCGGGCATCGGTATGTATCGGTTCAAATGTGAAAGGTACCCATCCCTACTAAATTATGACAAAAACTAAAAGATATTTCAAGAAAAGTACTATAACTAAACTTAGATTAAACAGTTCTGTCAAAGTTAACACTGGTACCAACCAGTCTGGCATCGATAACCATGTCATCAAAATCTAAAATCCCCCCTCCCCACATTCTCCCAGCGGGCCGTCTTAACCACGTCTACACACCTAAATCCACTGAGTTTCCCTCATGTGATTGTCTGATTACCTAATGAAGTGACTGCATATTGACAGACAAACTAAGTCCTCAAGTCAGGTTCAGATTGAGAAATGACTGCACTCCCACCATCTGCTGCTCTGAAGTGAAATCTGCATCTCCACATAGCATGTGTTTAAATCCAGCCGAGCGTGAGAGCTGCTCCTTAATTTCCTGCCTCCTGTCAGCACTCTCTCTGTTTCATTCCTCTGAAGATCTCCTGCTGACAGATGAGGGATACATGTTACTTTAGCGAGACTCAGCACATTTAATGAGACAGAACGTGAGTGGAAGCAGAGCAGCAGCATCATTTGGCTTTTGTGGTTTTTCAGAAAAGAGCAAAGACGTAAAAAGTCTCTCTGAGCTCAGGAGGTATTAGACAGAAGTGTGAAGTCTTAACACAGCTGCGTGAAATCCCTCATAGTCTGACTCTGCTGAGGAGACACGAACCACCATCATCACAGAGGGTTCATCTCCGTGTGCCGTCATGACGCTCTCGCTAATATCCAGGATTACTGTTTTTTGAAGTTTCTCTTGTTTGCGGAGGATTCACAGGATTTCCTCCCAGCTAGGATCAAACTCCAGGAGGGAAAGGCTAACAAAGTTTTTTTGCATTCATTTGGCACAAATTAGCTAAATTTAGAGGTACTGAATATTTCATGAAAGCTCTTAAAGTCAAGATTTGGAGCTGGAATATTCTTTCTACCCTCTGCTTTTCGGGGGCAGGCCTGTATAATGGGGCTGTCCTGGATCTTCTCTGTAAAGGATGAACGCTAAAGTAGGTGATGTGTGACCTGGATATGTGGAAAAACTCCTCAGGCAAGACTGGAAAGTATCAAACAACAGTCTTAGAATGATGTTTGACACCAGCGTGAGATGAAAACTAAAGGGAAAAATCAGGACAAAAATCTACAAACCCCAATTCCAAAGAAGTTGGGACATTGTGTCAATGTAAATAAAAGCAGAATACAGGGATTTACAAATAAGTTTTGACCTACATTCAACTGAAGACACAACCAAGACCAGATAAACTTCCTGTTTTTTTCACAAAAATTTACCCAATTTAAGTTTGGTACTGTAACACGTTCCAAATAAGCTGGGATGGGGGAACAAAAGATTTAGCCTTGCAGAGCAGACAGACCTGCCTGATTCTGAAATCTTGCAGGTCCGTCTTGCCAGCCTCCGTTGTCCAACAAATTCACTTGGCTTAATTCTTAACGGCCCAATCAGGGAAGAGAGGCGGGAGCAGCAGAATGCGGACGTGATGCCAACCGGAAGTTGAGAACCGGAAGTTGAGAATAGACATGTCAATTAGCCTATTTTCCTCAAGGCTACCTCGTGAAACTTGGCGAAATCTGCCCTCCTCAGAAGTTTACTTGTAGGGATTTCTTTGACGAGGTTCGTGTCACATATAAGATTTAAATGAATCATCTGTGTGGTACAATTTAGTGTAAGATGATAGTAAAAGGCCTGTTAGCAGCTAAGTTAGCGGCTAACAACAAATGGTCATTAACTGTTGTAAGCTGTTAGCGGCTAAGTTAGATGCTATGGCTACATTAGTCACTATGTATGCTACATTATAGGAGGCAACCCTGCTTAATGTGGATTGGTCTGTGATGAACGTGACGAGCAAAACGATTGTCCAATCACAAGCTTGTGTTTTTTTTTAATGTTCTGCCCCTGAAAAAAAATTCAAAGGGCTCCTACTCAGATGGACTAGTGAATATTTCTGTGGCAGATATATGAAGCTGTCCATCTGGCTTGTCAGCTTAAAAAAGACTGGGAAAGTTGAAAAATGCTCAAAACCACCTGTTTGGAACATTTGACTTGTTGTGATCTCATAGCTTCTTTTCCCCTCTAAACCACATCAGTGTTATGACGTCAGTGTTAAAGGGAAACTCCGTTTTTTTGACACCTGGACCTTATTTTTAGGTTTGTGCATGCTCATATACTCACTCAGACAAACATCGTGCAGCTCGGAGTCCTTCAGAAGTTATTTAGATCCAACGGATGAAATAAGGCTAGCGGGGCCACGGCAGTGGAGCTTCAGCGCGGGACATAATCTCTGCAAAATCGGTCGTCTCTACCACAGCCCGGTTTGTCATTGCAGAGAAATCCTCCAGAGTAGTCAGACATATATTCCTGGATAGATCCATACGCTTGTCAGCCGGTTTCAAGTCCCACTCTGAGCAGCCATCAAAAGTTTGTTTACCAGGTCAGACCATGGATGTAGAAGCTGACTTTATGATAACACTGGCGATGGATGAAAAAATATCGCCGAAATGAGCGATTTTGCAGAGATTATGTCCCGCGCTCTGCAAATCTCTGCGATCTCTGCAAAATCACTCATTTCGGCTATATTTTTTCCAGTGTTATCATAAAGTCAGCTCGTCTACCGTCTTCAGGTGGGTCAGCTGACCTGGTAAACAAACTTTTGATGACGTCATCGCAGCGCGACACAAAGGTACAGCTACTTTTAGCCGGCATTGCTGAGCAACATGGCAGAATATGTATCTGATGCCGAAGAGTCAGACTACGACGACCGGTTTGAGTCTGAGTACAAGGACGAGGAGCTCCATGAAAGAAGAATGTGGAGGGAGAGAGACGAACAGCTGGCTCGAGAACAACAAACAGGAGCACGTCCACGACTCAATAGTAACTGGTGGTGCGCTTGTGGACAGTGTTCGCCTATCCAGGAATCTATCTATCCAGGAATATATGCCTGACTACTCTGGAGGATTTCTCTGCAATGACAAACCGGGCTGTGGTAGAGACGAGCGATTTTGCAGAGATTATGTCCCGCGCTGAAGCTCCACTGCCGTGGCCCCCGCTAAGTGCGGCTAAATCGGTTGGATCTAAATAACTTCTGAAGGACTCCGAGCTGCACGATGTTTGTCTGAGTGAGTATATGAGCATGCACAAACCTAAAAATAAGGTCCAGGTGTCAAAAAAACGGAGTTTCCCTTTAAGATGAAATTCTTGTCTGTTGGGTGCCTCGGATGCTGCTCCTGAAATGTGTCCAGTGTATCGCTGCATTTTGACAGTCAGGACTCCCAGTTAAAATTCTCCTACAGTTTGATTGTCTTCTTCTTCTTGTGTTTGTTCACATCATGCACGTTTTATGTCCCTGCTTCATGTCTTCTTCTCTGGTGTTGGTGTTTGTCTATGGCAGTGTAACAGCGCCTCTTACAGGCCTGGAATATATGCAACAGTGTTTTCAGTGTTCTCTGTGGACAGACACATTGTTTATGGGAATCTTTTTGAAAATAAAAACATACTGTTTTTGTGTCTGTGTGACAGGACTTAAGTGTCATATTGCAAGTATAGGTTTAAGGTCCAAAAATGTTCTAAAAAAACTGGGAGAAAAAGTTTTTTAAAAAAAAAAGGAACAGGAGGTGCTAACTCACTTCTAAGGATGCAACTATTTCTATCATCAACTAGTCACCAAGTATGTGATTGATTTGTCGAATCACCAGAAGCTTTTTCTTTTCTTGAACAAGCATAATCGGTCTTATTCACTTCTGTGTGTTGGGACTCATTCCTGCAGCACTTTACTGCTAAGTCACCAAAAAGGGATACACCAACATTAATTTGTTTTCATGTCTTGCCTCACTCCCAAGCCCATGACAAGAAGATAGACACCAGTCTTTTGACTGTGTGTGCAGTAACAAGAAAGAGACGGAAGAGCTTGCCCAGCGCTAATTAGCCTAGCTTAGCTCAAACACTGGGAGTCAATGGGAAATCAATTAGCCTACCTTTGCCTTCAGTCGTCAGATAAACTCTTAAGTAATTCTTAATGCTCCTGTGTGCTTGTTTACCAGGTTATGTTATATATTTTTAGACTAAGATTAGCACTTTGTGTAACTTTCAAAAGAAATGTGTACAAAACTAAACCACAGGCCTCATGGGGAAACCACCGCTGACTTGCTTGTAAGTAGGTCAATAGAACAAAGTCTCTGTATACGAGTAGCAGAAGAGGATTTTGGACGACTTGCACACAAGCACACAGGATTATTTAGAGTTGCTGAAGAGTTTATCTGAAGACTGTGGCCAGAGGCAGGCTAACACTACCCATTGACTTCCAGTGTTTGAGCTAAGCTAAAAAGCAGGGGGTGAGCTTTGCATGTTTCTTTCTTGTTGCCGCACGCACAGTCGAAAGAATGGTGTCCATCAGGAGTGAGGCAGCACAGGAACACAAGAAAGCTGCTGTTTCCCTTGAAGTAGGCCCTAAAATATAAAATCTACCTTCACATACAGATCATTGAAAGCCTAAGGGGAGTCCTTATTTTATATTAGACATATGGAATCAGTGATGTCTGAATAAGATTAAAACATAATATCTACCTCCTACAGTAATGGCAGTGAGAGAACATGGCGGATGAACACTGGGTTTGACTGGTACGAGCTCTGATAGTCGCCGGCTGCTGCTTCACCCCGAGGTGTGGACGTGTTCGCAGCAGTGTGAGAGACACTAGTGCTGTTTTCTGGAAACATACATACATCATCATAAAAAAAAAACCCAGGAGGAGAGAGGACATCCATATTCATCATCAGCAGAATGGAGTGGGGGATACGGGCTTCTTCTTTTGTACTGGGAGGGGATGCCCCTCTCTGCTGAGTGTGTGTGTCGGCGGTGACGCTGACGCCAGGTCAGACTCGTTTAGCCTCCAAGAGATGAGGAGTGAAGGTGAGGCTGACAGAGCAGGGATGGGGTGTGTGTGTGTGTTATATGGGCTTTGGGATGGAGATGCTGTCACGTCCCCCACCCCCACTCTCCCTCAAACACACACATGCACACACACTTTTTCCTCCGGAGCTATAAATAGAACGAGAGAGAGCAGCTGGAATGGCAAGTGAGAGGAACACACATGCACGCACACAGTACATTGAGATGCACATTGATTCCCGTTGCTCCCCCCTCCTCCTAATTCTATCTCTAGCTCCGCCCTCTTCCCTTATTGAATCACCTCCTCGCTATTTCCTTTTCTATGCTTCCTGCTGCAACTACTTTGCTTATCTTTAATGCTGCGTGAAAATCCGATATGATAAGAGTCCATTATTTTTGCAAGCGAAACAGAAAAACGATTTAAATAATTGCAAAAACTGATGATTCTTTTATTCAGCACTGACCCTTCCCCGTTTCCAAAAGCGTAACAATTGTGCCTTCACCTCCCATTTTCCCGCCTCGCCTTCTCATTTCTCCTGACTCCGACCCCGGCCTCCATCTCCACCCTTTTATTCAAATGAGAGAAACCTGTCTTCGTTGCCCCTTTTCCTTTGGATACCCTTCAGAGCAGTCCTTGTGGACAGCATACCCATTCACAGCTATAAATAACTCACTCTCTCTCTCTTCCTCTTTCTTTCTCCCTCCACACCTCCTACGCCCCCATCCCCACCACCAACACACCCCACCCCTCCTCTCGCTCATCCTCCAGCAGGGCCATTTGCTTCTGGGTTTGCTGTCTGGGGTTCTCCCCTCCTCGCTTTCTCTCTCTCTCTCTCTCTCCTCCTGCTGTCTCTGTGGACCTCGCTCTGCCTCGCCAGCCCCAGTTTATAACCCGAAGAGCACGAATGTCGGCTCCCCTCCTCTGTTATAAACCTCACATTCATGAAATACAGCTTTGTTTGCAGACAGTGGCTGATTTCACGCCTGCAGAATATGACTTTACAGCAAAATATGACTCAAAATTTAGCAAAAATATGGACACTTTAATGTATTTTAAGAATAATGGATCGAAATCCTCTTATGTACCAGCAGATGATGTTGAGTCACTTGTTCATCTTATTATTACAACATTATTTTCCAAAGGGTTGATGGTCTGGACTTTTTTTATGAACAGTGTCCTGCTGTGGGCTGTACTTACAAAAGATGGAGGTCACGCCCGACTAACCCTTCCGGTGTTGCACCAGCTGAGGTGGGTCCAACTGAAGCTACCTACGTCTGGGTAGATTCCAAGTCCTTCATAAAATAAGATCATCATGGAAATTTGTTGTCAGAAGAGGGTTTACAGAGTCAGCCTTACCCCGGTGCCTCCCTCTATCTGCGATATACTTACACTTACAAAAGAAATCAAATAGTTTTTACCATTGTCTTTAATTTATAAAACAACATATTTACATAATCATTTGTGATTATATTAATTGTGCATTGCTTTACATTTAAATCAATGTTACCCCTACATATTGGATATACTGTAAAAGTAGTATAGTTATTTCTTTATTATTGTTTTTGTATATTCACCTATATTGTTGTCCAATCATTGGGGTTCCAACATACTTTTTAAAATCATATCTAAGACTTTAATCTGAATTTATTTATCGATTTATGCATTTATATTCAAGCATATTTGCAAATACAAGGACTGTTACCTGATGTATTGGGTCAAAAATATAGTAAGACTAAGAAAAAGTCAAGAGGCATGAAAGTAATTTTAAACCTTTTCAGACATTTCATTTTAATCGAAATTAGTATTTATTGCTAGTACAGTTACACATAAAATTACTTTTACCTGATATATTGATTTAAAATAAACATATTGTAAGACTAGAGAGAATATCATGATGAATAAAAACAAAAATAGAAAGGGATTAAAAAACAGCAGTGGGTTTGCAAGCAAATAGTGCAGATAGAAAAAGGTTATGAACAATAACGGCAATGTTAGTGACACAAAGACATAAAATAGTGCATCATTTTTATATTCTCTAATGGGCCAGTCGGCTATGATTACAGCAACTGTCTGGTGTCAGCAGTGTGTTCTCCATCAGAGCTTACGTCCCTCAAGTGAATATGATTTGCACATGTTTTCTTTTTAAAAAGTTTTTTGGGGTTACTTTTAGCTGTTAGTGTCTCAGAAGACATGAACCACACTATTGCAAAAAACACTAGATTAAATAAAATGCGTTTCATTAGTCCCATTCATGCTGTCGTATCAAGCTGTAATATTTTTAAACTCGAAGCATTGCAGAGATGAAATGGGAAGAATGAGTCATACCCCATGCTTGTTCTCAAGAGACCTACTTTTGGTGGGGGGGTTGCACATGGACTCAATGTGAGACAGGAGCACCGTTAATGTCTCTGACCCTCATGAAATGAATGTTAATGTCCGTCCACCCATTAGCCACACTGCTCATCCCTTTTAGGGTCGCAGGGGCCGAGTTGTCCCCACTGACATTGGGTGCAGGACTGGGTACACCCCATACTGGTGGCCAGCCAGTCAATATTTATATTGAGAATATATTCAGTAGGCCTTGTAAGAAATATATTATATTGGTGTGGTGATATGTAAGAAAATATCACCATACCAACACACCAATATCATTTTGTGGTGCAGTACCGTATCAGTATCCCTATTTATAGAAATAAAAATGTATTTATTTTGTATAGGCAGCAGACATTCAGACATCAAAATGTTCCTTTCACTGTTACATTATTACCAAGGAGGTTATGTTTTTGCCGGCTTACGTTTGTTTGTCTGTCTGTTTGTCTGTCTGTTTGTTTGTCTGTTTGTTTGTTAGTTAGCAAGATTATGCAAAATCTACCTGACAGATTTTGCAGAAATTTCCAGTAGATGTTGGTTATGGCCCAAGTTAAAAGTGATTAGATTTTGGTGATGATCCAGATGGGTTTTAAGATTCAAAGAAACATATTATGATGGTAACTTTATCATGGAGCTATTGCTTATAAATGGAGCAGCAATATGTAAGCTACCTTTGCAGAGGTTTGCACTCTTACCAGTTTGCTTATTTCTGTCACTGGGACGCACAATAAAGTTTATAAATGTTGCAGGTTTGCTGTATATGAGTAACATTGATTAGAAAATTCTGTATATATAAAATTGGTTCCTAATGTTATAAAATGTTTTACAAAAGACCTGTTAGTGAGGAAAAAAAATGCAATGTGTTGCCTGATTCAGAACTTCATATCATAATATATCATAATATTGTTCACAAGATTCCTGTCAATGCACACCACTTACACAGGAAGCCCCCTGTCTGACTGGAGAATAGGGCTCCTGGATTATGGCAAATATAACTGTTACAAAAACGGTTACAAAACATTACTATACCCACAGGTTTAAAGCACAGAACATGTGCTCTCATTGAACGTTTACACTGCTGACACATTCATTTTTAACACCAGTGAACAGGCAATGCATAGAAATATACCTGTAAACCTACAAATACCTCAAAATAATGCTAATCATAGTAATGGAAAAAGAAAAAAAGCTCAAAATATCATGTTGCACAGTAATCTTTCAATCTCAATAACTCAGGTTTCATGATTGTAGATGACAGTACTTTTAAAATTGTATTAATTTCCCAGCTCTACTGGGAGCTCAACCTACAAAATATCCTTCTTGTTGAGAGGCTCAAGCACGACCTGCTGTACAGTGCAGCCACTATAATCTTGTGTCTTTTTCAAAGTTAAGAATTTTGATAAATTGAATAGTAATGATAATGTGTCATGGTTGGAGTTTCATCCTCTCTCAAGCCTCTGTTATGAAGCCTTCGTATTCTGGTGTGTGCATCTCTGTGGTAGCGTGTTGAGAAAAACGAGACAAGAGAATTAAATGTTCTTTCCAAATTATGGGCTCAGTCTTTTATTTGTACTTGTAAATTTTAAGAAAGAAATGATGGTAGAAAAAACATGCTGGGATAATAAAGGTGTCACATGTTCAACCTCCCCAACAAGGAATCAAGGGCGATGGTGCGCTCGCCCAGATTGATTCATTTTACTATTTCTCATCCAATTTTTCATTGAAGCAATCTTTTATCTCGTCTCCATGGTCCTGCCCTCTCTGTAAAAACCTCACCTCTACTTCCCAGAATTAAAACTTGTTACAGCTATGATAAAGCTGGTGACTAAAAGACGCATCAAGCACCATTTTTACCAGTCCGAGGTCCCAGAGGAGCCCATAATTCACTTTTATGATGCGCAGCATTGAGAACAGAAACCTTAATGCATCTGATTCTGGGTCATTTTTTTAAGGTAACTGGCCCATTTTTCAAAATACTAAATGTAATGTCGAAGATTTGATTTTGTGGGACATGACCAGCATTTAAAAGGTTGATTTTTCCTCTGCTTTAGTTTGACCACTGGAGCTGATAAAATGTCTTGCTGTGCCGAGTGTTCTCAGCAGGGAGGAAAAACAGTTTATGAGGAAAATTCAGACTAAACATGATGATTAAAAAAGGCAACACATTTAGGCCAATCTCAGCCCGGGTGTTATTTTATGCTCATGATATAACAGCAGAAAAATCAAAGTCACAGTGTTGTCAGTCACTTCTGCATAAAGGACAGAGGAAAACGTCCTCTGTCGTGTTTTGTCTGCCTCTAACTGGATTTGGAGCTGGAACATCGGGCTCAGAAGGATTTTACACCATTGTGTGACTCGATCTCATGAGTCTCTCAAAGCTGTATTCAGTTGTTGTCACTCATGTTTGCACAACTTCAAATTCGACGTTAGAGAATACGCTACAGTGATTTCTCTGTTTATGTAAAACTGAAGCATAGCAGTGAAGCTGGAAAGAACAGACAGAATAATAAAAACATATCTGCAGGGCTGAGTCGTTTGGAAACAAATATTGCACTGGTATTTTTTTCACCTTGATGGAATTTTTAATAACAAAGAGAATGACAAATTTTGTTCATTGTTCTTTTCTTAATTAAAAATATATTGAAATGATTGTTGAAACATAACTTATTTCTCTATAATTGCATTTTATCTGTACATAAAACACGGGCCAGAACACCTCTGCTGCATAATAATGTCATAAAATGGTATTCTCACATTTATTTGACCTTAAAGGAAAATCGCACATCCTGTGACTTAAAAATTGCAGTGGGCCATATTGGGATTTTATTGCATTTGCAATTAATGCTGAGCGCTACATATCAGTATATACAGTAAAATAAGTATGTGTATTTAATTTCTTTATTCTTGTTTTTGTATATTTACTTATATTGATGTCTATTCATCAAGCTTCCAGTTAGGGATGGAACGATACACTTAAACTCACGATACGCTGCACCTCGATATGCCCGGGTCACGATACAATACGTCACGATACAATAACAAAAAAATTAAAAAGAAAAAATATTACTGTGTAATTACAACTTATTTGTTTTTGTTTGAGTTGCACACAGGAAAACACAAGGCCTAACAGACCAAACACAAACAATAACACTCTCTCTAACCCTAAAGAGGTTAGAGAGAGTGTATGCTAACGAGCTGTAGACTCGTTCTTAAATCTTTCTTTTTTTAATGAGAAAGCCAAAATACTGCCAGACAGATGACTTGTATCCAGGCGGAGCGTCCTCAATTTCGACCTCATTCGACTCTTCTTCCTCATTCGACCTCACTTCTGGTCACATGCGCTGTTTACCGGAAGTTACGCAATCCATTTTTTTCAAACTTGATGCATTTCGTCACGTACTGTATTGCGATATATTGCCAAACGGTATTTCATCCCATCCCTACTTCCAGTACACTTTTTAAAATCTTATTTAAGATTCATTGAGACATTTTAAATCTAAATGCATTTATTAATTTATTTAGTCATTTTTTATTGCCAAACACATTTACACATACAAGGAAGTTTACCTGATATATTTGGTCAAAGTAAACATACTCTGTAAATATCTGGACATCCCTTGTTTTGGTCATTCAGAGCAGTGACAAGAGCTTCTGCTCTAAATTACCAAAACAACATAGGATCTCCTGATACTGTGTGTATTGTTAAAAGTACCTGATCAGGGCGTATGTCAGCATTATTTGATTCATCTGAGTTAATATTGATCATTTCAGCCCAATTCTTCATGTCAGTTTCTATAAGTTGAGCACACTGTACATAAATGAGCGATTTATGGCTACGGTCCTGTAGCTAACATGTTATCTGTAAGGAAATACTTCAAGTTACACAGTGATAAGTGTCTAACAGCCACTACTTCATATAAAAATATAAAAAAACACATATCATTCTGAGTCAAATTTTAGTTGGAGTTAGTTAAATGAAATTGATAATGGCGTCGAGTCACTTTGTTTTACTCGCCTTGGTTTAAAAAACAGTTTGCAGCGGTATGTTCTTGGTTAATGTGAATACTGGATTGTAACTCAGAATTGACAGAAACACTTTTTTAAAAAAATCAGATCTTTGCTTTGTTTGGTTTATTTGTTTTATTAAAACAAAAAAAATCACAATCAATATTACCTAATCTCAATATCACGATTAGTTGAAGCTCTTACCTTGATTACGAATAATGAACGCTTGTTTTATGCTATGCTGTAACCAATAAATGGTGATACCGATGGTCATCGACATGGTCTTCCTGTAGTATTTACACTTAACTTCTTTCTGTTTGATGTCCTCTGCACAGAATCCAAAATGTGCCCAAACAATGGAGACGCTTGTCTCCTCCATGTTGGTGGCTCGTCCTTCGCTCTTGGTGAAAGTGAACGTAGACTTTATGGAGGGGGCGCCGTGACGTGACTTACACAGGGACCGTAATTAAAATAATCATCATGTGTAAAATTAATTCCATTATAGGGTCTAATTGTTAATTTCGATTATTTTTTGATTAATTGCCCAGTCCTAATTTACACTAGTGTGCAGGGAGGCCTGAGGGCTTATACAAAGTCCTCTCCCATCTGAAATGAACACTGACGGTGAATCAGTGTAGTGGGCTTACAAAGCTGATAAGGACGTCCTACCCCCGCTGGGTCCATCAAAAAGGCTTTAACTTCTAATGCTGGACCTTACAGGTCTTAAGATATCCTGATTTCAGGGTCAAACTCTGAATAACATGCCCATTTCCCTAAACTTTTACCTTCATTTTGTCTCTTTCCTCCAGATACCCCGTCCTGGTCATGGCTGCCACAGTTCTGCAACCTTCGAGACCTCCGTCGTCGGGCCCAGCTCAGACAGCTGGAGGACTCGAGCGGGAACATGGTCCACATCAAGCAGAAGCTCTACCACAACGGCCACCCCAGTCCCCGCCACCTCTGACTCTAAAACAACAAAATAACAACAAAAAAACAAGACTCCCTTCCCTAAGACTCCTCCTATCTTCTTCCAAAAAAACCCTCGACCCCCTTTCCAAAACTGCCCCATGGCCAACTGTTGCCTCAGAGACCCTGGAAAACTGCCCTCCCACTCTTCATAACATGATGGCCCCCTTAAAAACCCCACGACAGGACTTTCTTATGACTAAAGCGGGCCCCTGTCAGCACTAAAAAAATCCCAAAACGGAGCAGGATGATGATTATTTGTTTCCACTGAAATCTTGTCTTATGTCCACGTCCACTGTTGTGGGAGGAGGGGAGAAAAAAAAAACATTTTTAAGGGTGTTTTTTCTGTATAGAGACATTTTCTGTGTTCATTGTTAAACTTGGCATGCTCTTTTAGAACAGGGTAAGATGTGGGCAGCGTATGGAGCGGGGGAGGCTAGACGGGTGTCAGGATTTTTTTTTTTCTCTATCCGGGTGGGAGTGGGACTTTGTTGGTGAAGGGAGGGGTGAATGAGACTGCTGGGTGGGTGGGTTTTTGTGATGGCTAGATTGCTGCTTCTGTACATAGTTATAAATATGGGAAAGTGGGATTTAAAAGTCTTTAAAATGGGGGTGTGTGGGGGGATCTTGTGTGATATTTATCAATAGAGTGGTGCAGCAATAAGGCGCAAAACCAGGAAATGGATTAACATTTGAGCACTTCCTGTTCCATTTTCTCAAAGTCTATGGGACTTCTGAATGGGTTTCTGGTTATCTGCCCTAAATAATGTCAAAACAATAACAAAGTGAGGAGGTTTAAACATTTAAGTGTGCAACATAAGTCAGTCTGGAAATACCCCATGGAAAATTTTAAAGCCTTTGCACTTATTACAAAAGGCAGCTTCCTGCAGTAGGCGAATCAGTAGTGTCTTCTGTTTGATCATCTTCAAAACTGCACGTCAGACTTCCAGTTGACACAATCATAACCTCTAAGTCAGTTCACATTTAAGGCTTTTGCATAATAAGTCAGTTTTGCAGACCTTTTTTTGGGATCTTAAATATGATAAACATGGTTTGCACAAACCTTTGTACACTTGGTGTAAAGCTCTAGACTTCTTCTGAACACACCACATCACTCAGGTCCACTTGCCTCGCTGCCAGATGTCTCACTTGAATTAAGGAGGTTTTTTTAGTGAAAAAATGTGTATCTCTTGTCCATAAACTTCTATGTCTATTATTTATAAATTATTTATTCACACACTTTAGCAGAAAGCTTTAAAAGGGACAACCCTTCTCTGTCCCTGTCGATCCGTCCAACAAGAGGCTCACAGCAGGGACAGAGAAGCCTCATAACAATTAAGGCAGTTTTATCCTTAAACTGGAAGAGCTCCAAGAGCACAAACCTAAGCCAAGGCATTTCCAGCATTATAAGGTGAGTTATTATTAAAAATGTTGGAACCTGCCCTATCTAACACTGAAAAGAAATCCTTTAAAAATTCCTGGATCTACACCTGGAGTCGGATCACCACCAAAATAGCATCACTCCTTTATCATTTCTGAAACATCTAATCAATCTCTGTACAGAACTTTTTGAGTTATTAGTAAAAATTTGGAAAAGTGCTAACTAAATGCCTGAAAAAACCCTCCTCAATCTGCATTTGGATTAGATAACCACCAAAATCTATTCACTGCTTCCTTGTGCAGTGATCATCTTTGCCTGAAAATTTCTTCAAAATCCATTGGTAACTTTTTAAATTCACCTGTAAACAAACTAACAGAAGTAAGCAATAACATAACCTCGTTCATAGAGTTAATAAGTAAAATAAATTCATGAAACTAGAATGAAGCCTGACCGATAAGTAAATAAACAATACGAATCTTGAGTGGTGCATCACAGTGCGTCTAGTGGAAGTGCCGTGAGGATTCACCCCAAGTCTAATGCATTTATTTTTTTTAACTAATTGCAAAAAGCACCCACACAACAAAATACTCATGGTATATTATCTTCTTAAAAGGTGCTGCAAGCTTGTTTATCAAAATGTCCCAAGTACTCAAAAGCTTGATGGAAGGATAAGACAGGTCTTTTCAGTTGCATCTTGCTTGCTTTACCTGGTTGTGAGCACAATTTTAGCCTCTATGTCCCAAGATTGAAATCCTCAGAATACATCCCTCATACTAAAGCTTTGCTGTGGGGAGTGTAGAGAGTCAGGAACATGCAAATGCAGGTGCAACATAAAACTGATCCTGCCTCCCAAAAGAGAAAGAGCCAGTGTTTTTTTCTCACTATGATCCTTTAGTTCCCTGCTGGTCTGCACTCACACTGTTTCTGCTGCAACTTGACCTGAGTATGCTTGTAATTGCTCGGTGAAACAACACCCATGTCTAAAAGTCAACACAGTGGAGAACAACAAAACTAACTAAAGCATAACTGATTTGGTTTCATATTATGTGTAATTTTGGGTAAATACACCCCTCAAACTCACCATCATTTTGTGAAAATATTGCTGAAAGGCGAGGTCATGTGGTGTTCACATCAAGCTGCAAGAGGTGTGCAATGGGTAGCACTGCAAAGAGCGCTGACATCTTGCATTCGACTACTAGGTATTAGATGCCTGAGGACAGTTGAGTGTACCTTTAAATGAATAGAAATTAAATGACTGAAAAACTGACTGTGTGCAAAAGCCTTAAGAACACCTTTTAAAGAAGAAGTAAGAGGGTGAAATAGCAGTTGGAGGCTACATGTTGGGGATGTTAAAGTCTGTTAGCTGTGGTGTAATTCCTTTACAATCTGACGTCAGCTAATTAATGTAGCTAATTTACATAAATCTGAAAGTTATCAAAGCAGAGTAAATCTTTTAGGATAATCTTGAATGATAAGTGTCATGAACAGCTTTTCATTTATTTATAGCAATTACCCAAAAACATGGAAAAATCAGCAGCCTTTTTGTCTCAAAATTACCAATCTGATGCCCTGGAGCAAAAGCCCCTGGTGTGACAGAATTATCATAATGGTATGAAATTAAAAAGCAGATTTAATAACTTATTATTTCAGCTGAATGCAGTTATATGAGTGTTATTTTACTTACTTGAATGGAGAATATTTTATTTTCCTTTGCGTGTTGGCAGGCTGAGAAGAACTGCAGTGCCATTTGGGACAGCTTAGTTCATCCAGTGAGTTATTAATTCATGCTAAAAATAATCATACTCTGAATTACATTTGAGGAAATGCCACACTAGTATTGTAGAATTATCCAAATACATGGAAATCTAATTGAAGTCACTTGCTGCAGTTCATATTCCCTTAATTCCCTCAGTAAATTTCAGGCCTGCAAAACCATTTAACATCTTTTTTAACTTTGATTACGTGAGCTGGGATCAAGGTCTACTTATCACTAACTTTTTGTCACTAACTTAACATGCCAGACAGTTCAATATGTGCCATACAGCACTGGTTTAGAATTTCTTTTTTCTCCTAGGCAAAAACTAAAACCAAGCCAAAATCTCAAGGCACACCACATACCTATCCATGGAAAAACAACCTCATTAACACGTTATACTATCTTATCCATCAAGTAATGTCCAATAAATTTAGCAAGTGAGAAAAATCACTCGAGAATTCCTTCAGAATTCCTCTTCAGAATTTAACTGTCTAAATTCAACAACACATGTTAAGACTTGATAGTTAGATTTTAGGTTGATTAAAAGAGTAGTAATTCCCTCCATCCTCTAAGATTGTTAATTACAAAAGACAATGTCCCTTTCTTGCAGTTGTACATGAACATTAATGCATCTAAATTACTGATAAAGTAAGCTGAAAATTCCTTAATAAGTTGGTTTTAGTTATAACTTGTACAGATTTGTAGTGTATGCCAATATTTGCCTCAGACACATGCTACACTATTTGAAGACCACCATACAGAATATATTTTACAAGTCTGTCCGGCAACAGTGAAAAGAAAGTGTTTGAGGAAGGCAGAACCAATCTGAAAGGTGATTGGATGGTTGTTCTGCCAATCACTTTCGTTATGGGCCAATCAAATGATGTAATAGGAGGTGTAAAATTCATAATGCAAGCCAATTTGTACAGCCAAAACTGCTGAAAAAAGGTTGTATTTTATTACCTCTGCCAAGGAGGTTATGTTTTCGGAAGAGTTTGTCTGTCTGTGAACAAAATAACTCAAAAAATTATGGATGGATTTGATGAAATTTCCAGGAAATGTTCAGCATGGGAAAAGGAAGAACTGATTCAATTTTGATGTTGATCCGGATCACCGTCATGACGCCATGATAAAAAATGTGATTTTCGTCAATAACTACTGAACTAAAATAGATATCATTTTGAAACCAATTGCAAACGGTATGTGTTCATGGTCAAGGAACCTAAATATTTACATGAAATAAAGGTAGGACTAATATTTATGGTAAAAGTCACAATATGGGAGAGGACTGTGGTGCAGGCGGAGGTCTGCGCTCTCTGAGTGCTTTTCTGTTCTATATTCAGTCAGGAAATTTTCTTCAGATCTGATAAAATTTAAACTAAAGATGGCAGCATCTGTGCTAATCTTAACCAAACTGCTATCAGCTTTCACTTGACGGACACTGATTGGTCAGTGCCTCCACAGACTGACTTGCAAGATGAATCTGCCTGATCACAAATGATGAATTAGGTGGTCCAGCTGCACTGCAAGGTTAGAAGGTCACTGCCACAATAAAAACTTAATGAAGATGTTGTTCAAATCAGAATTTTACAGTACTTGAGATAAAATGTAATAGATCTGTCCAATAAAAAAATCACAATTATCTCATCAGGGGTGTTTCCATGCCCGAGATTTGTGCTCTTGGGCTGTCCTGGATAATGGAACCTGGGAGTTGCTAACATCTGGTTTTGCGTATGAAAATGGTCTGCACCACTCTATAGACCTCATGAGGGACTGTGCGTAAAGATTATAAGGAATGAAACAGAAAGTTTGTTTGAAACCTGGATGTGAAACAATGTGATTTCTGCTAAAACACAGATTAATTAGCTTTGTTACTTAGTGAATTAACTGAATGTATTAATTTTTCCTGTAAATATGTGAGGGGGAGGGGAGCGCGTGGGGCTCCGGTCAGGGTTCTCTTTGCTACACTGTCACTCTTAAAGTGGACACAGGAGGAAGGATAAATGCCAGCCAAGATGAGTCAGTTCAACACACAAACAAACACACACACACCTCCACCTTCCTCACACTCTTCAATTTTCTTTATTTAATTCCCTTGCACTTATCAGAAGCAACCAGCCTATCAGCAGAGGGAACCCTGGCCCGGCCCTCCCCTCGTCCTCTCCGTCCAGACATTGCTGTTGTGAGGATGAAATGTCTGTTTTATTAAAAGTGCCATTGAAGCACAACAGTGACCTCCGATGTTTGATTGTGTCATTTCAGTCATGTGAGTGAAGACAGGAGCACATCTCCTGGCGGGGAGGTTATTTCAGAGCAGGAACAACAGACAGATTAAACAGAGAGGAGGCCCCACTGACAGCCTCCGCTCCATTTATTATAATTCAAATAGAAATTTCATGAGCACTGACTAACAACACTTCTGAGATGACTAACAATGGCAATGACATCCTGACGCCACTGAGAAAAGCCCTCCAATGTAATTTACTGGAACAGGATGACGCGTTCCTGCGACAGTGCAGGCATTTCAGAGACGACGTTCACCTTCACCACAAAATCTGAGTCTAAGACGACGAAGTGTGTTCGTCTAATTTAAGAAATAAAAATGTATTGACACTTATTTCAGCTCTGTCCTGTTTTAACAATCCAACAGCTTTTAATGATGAACTTATCTTTGCTGGTTTGTAACCTTAATATGTTTTGTATTCAGATTGGTGTTGGACAGTAAATATGTAACAAAAATACATAATCATATATTTTACAATCACTCTTAAACAGATTGATTTGCGATTGCAGCTGTTCTGGACTTAGATGTGTGTTGGCTGACGTAGGTGTCAGCTTTGACTCCTCATGCCACAGCTTTAATACCAGGCACATGATGGCTGCGTCACCCTATGGTCACAGCACTGCCTTTATTCAGGGAGAACCAATAAGAGCCTGTATCCACAGAAGAGTTTAGTTTTCAATGCAAGCTCAAACCAACCACTACTGTAATTTCTTGCCTCACCTGCCCAGCACTTCATCAGGTGGTGCACTGATTAAAATGGAGCTTAAAGGGACTGTGAGGAGTTTCTAAGTAATTGCAAAAAAGTCTCACTTTTAGATATATGCCTGATTGAAATACACACTTTAAGATGAGTTTTATAGCATCAAAATAGGTTATCTATAAATGCTATTCCCTAGCCTTCCAGTCGGGTCGGACCGGGCTGGACTGACCAGGATACTCAACTTCGGGAACAAGACAATTAAAACTAGAGCAAATTTATATTATTTTATTATTTATATTGCACGTCTTAGAGCACCGGGCTGTAAGTAGTGATATATAGCCAGCTACAAAACTAAAAACTAAAAATTGCTTGTTGTCACACATCAAAAACTACCGCTACGTAACTAGAAAGAGATACATTACCTCATCGCTTTGCATCCTGTAAGTTGTTGAAAAAAGAAGTTGTAATGCAATGCAGAGTTCTGAGGAAGGTCCGAGCTGCATTCATTAGCATCACAACAAGCACACGCTTTGGCTTGGGTTATGTCTTGGTGCATTCCAGTTGTAGTCAGAAGTAGGAATTTCCGGGTTCCAAGTAGGAAACTGCAACTGGAACGACCCCCAAAGTCAGAATTTCCCACTGGGAACTCGGTGAAACCTCACCACCCCCGAGTTGACAATCAAAGATAGATGCCCCCAGTGTGAACAGTTATTTAGCTCCTGTAATAATCAATTTATTTGCACTTCTGACTGGGGTGTGTCACTTTAGATCAGCTGTATACATACAAGTCGGAGATGACGTCACTCCCAGTTCTGAGGTTACTGGAACGCAGCATTACGACAGTCGCCGCACGTGCTCATGGGTAGCAGAGTCTTTATGTGGCCGGTAATAGATTCTCCTCACAGTCCCTTTAAAGATGCAAAAAGAAAAAATCTTGTCTAGAAAATTAACAGAAGAAAGTCAAAGATTTGGAGCAGCTTTATTATTATACTTGTGTATCCGTGATGTTCTTATTTATTCTCACTGGTGTGAATTCCCGCCATTTAACAGTTGTGAATTGCACATACAAGCCTTTATTTATTGATGCCAGAATATTGAATTATTGGGTATGAATCCGGCTCAGGCCCTTAAACATAGTTCAGGGGATGGACCAGGCTCTGACAGAACACCCATGGGTTTAGGTAGGGTAAGGATGTTATTTTTGCCCCCATCTTAAATTAAATCCATATTATGTAGTTCAAACTTTTGTTGAATTTCAGGCAGAAAACACCTTCACACCAGCTGATTTTTGTTGCCACATTCCCTGAGCTCTCAAGCGAAGATGTTCACACATAGGCGAGTATTTTTGAAGCAGACTTTTCAGTGCATGTTGGTCTTCAGCCCACATGTAAATGGTCTTTTAAGTCACTGAAAATGCATATTGTGGTGCTGCCAAGGTTAAGATTTTGTCTCCATTTGGACAAGGGTAACAGCCTTCTGGGCCTAAAATCTCACACTCCACATTCAATCCTCCTTGGGCTAATGTCAAACTACGTGACATTATATCTGTGTTGCAGAAGTATCTAAACTGTAGCTGTTTGTGTTGCCAACTGGACCATAAACATGCCAACATTTCCTTTCTATCCACCTCTCACAGTAGGATGCTGCTTTAACGAGACAATGTTTACAAATGACTATGCTGACAAGATTATCAAATATGTCTCAAATTGAAATACAAAGAAATTTTTACTCAAAATGGCTGATCGCTCCCGTTAGCATAGCCGCAAGTTAATCCGTAACACTAGTCAGACTTTGGGTTGGAAAAAATATGAAAATAAACTTTTTCTAATGAAAAATGCAACAAAAAATTCCCAATCACTTAAATTATTACAAGGTAATACACAGTTCAACTCACATCTGTGTTAATGGGACTAATTTTGAAAACACAACCTTTCAAAGTGGGGAAATAGCCTCAGTTGATAATAGTTCAGCTTTTGTAGCAGTGCCATTCTTTCAAACACATCCTCCTCACTGGTCAATCAACATCAGGGAGTGCTACTGTCAGCAATGAAGGGAAAATGATCTGACTCGTCATATCCAAAAAAAACACCTCCAGGCCTTCAGCTGCTTCTGTGGTAAGATATGATTCTTCACTTTTATCATGTTTTCTGGGTGATTTGTCCTACGTTAAGACTTCGCACCAAATGTGAGATTGAGTTAACACCAATGTTTTTTTGATGCATCATTATGCCACAGGTTTATGCTGCACCTTCTTAACCTGAACATCCAACAACCACACGCAGGCCGTTAGGGAGGAGATCACCATCACTTGTCTGTTGGACAGCGAGCTGTTCTTTGCACTAACAAAGCTGCATGGAGGTGAGCATCCACACACACAACCCCCGAGCACATGGAATAGTTTTAAACATGCACAGGAAAACTTAGGTTTCAATTTCACAGTGTATGCATCACATATGAAGAGGCTTTAGGTTATTGAAGTTGGGTTGTACTTTTAACAGAGTTACAGTAATGCAATACCTCTTTATGCAATAACTTGGATTGAATAATTACTTTTTGAGTAAAGTACAAAGATAAAAGTCAGGTGTTGAAGCAAATCATTTGCTTTCATGAACACATAAAGAACATATGTTCATATTTGATCTGACTGAGCTACTCCTCTTAACCATTAATGGGTTGCTTTATCTGCACACATGAGCAAATATTCTTAAAACAGTTATAACTGGCTACATGCAGCAGACCAAACCTGCATGAAACACCAGTTTTAAACTATAAAAAGTGGATAAGCATGGTTATTGTGGATGCAGAATTATATTTATTCAAACTTATAGAGCGCCTTCAATATTCAAATGGAGGCCTGTCAGAGCCCACAGCTCTTCAATGAAAGGTGAAGTAAAAAACTGTCAAGGGCAGGTCTCTGCTGTACCTCCACGCTTGCTAACAAGTGCCAGAGAGAAATGTTCTCCTGAGCGAACGCTTTGAAGACAGGTAGTTGAACTCATGCCAGAGCTGGTCAGCTAACATGCATGAAAATTCCTTTTAGAGGGCAGATTTTCTAAATGTCAGACGGACACGGGCTCTTAAAATAGTACAGATGCCCTGAGGAGAGGAAGGAAGAAAGAAGAGCCAGGTAGTTGTAGTGGTCCACACATTATTTTTACTCAGTCATGCAAATCTACAGCCCATAATCACAGGATTATCTTAAATGTGGCATTTACAGCTCTTAAATTACAAGCAGATTGATAGAAAAGTACACAAAATCCAAAGTGAATGTTTAAAACTCAAGGCTCAAGTGTTGAAGAATAACCCCACTGCATCTACAGCGGTGTTTCATCAAATCATAGACTGTATAAAGAATGGACAGTGCCACAGCTCACCTCAAGTGAAGCCAAAACACTGAGCGCTCCCACTGCTGAGTGCCTGCAGTTCAGCTCATAACCCTCCTCTATGTTGACAGAGGCACTCAAAACAGAAAATCAAATCATGCTATATGTATTTTGTCTCAAACCTTAAGTTGTTTGGTGGCTTAGTATCATCATACACTCTAAAATGGAGAGAGCAATGAAATAATACACATAACTATGTTTACAATGACTTAATGAGATGACTATGACTTATGTTAGTATGTACTGTACACAATGAAAATGATTACACAGTTGGAAACAATAGATAACCACCATATCCAGTTTTTGTAAGTTTGAATTGACACCCCTAGACATTGCAATTGGAAAGTAACTGATTTGTGCACCTATAAACCTCAATAGACTCAAAACTTAGTTTGCTTTTCCATTTGAGGAACTCGTGCAACTTGTTGAACTTGACAGTGTTGATGTTAGGCCCTTCGATTTCCTTTGCAGAAGCTCTGTTAGGCAGACGAGGTTGTCAAAGTGCAGCTGCGTCAAACATCCTCATAACCACAATGTAGGGGGAAAAAAAGTAGTAGAGCTGCTGGCTTACTACATGGGCCGTTCAATATACTTTACCAGTCTACTGGGCAACAGCCCATAGTATGTGTTTGGGAACAGGCATATCCAGATTGTGATTGGGCATTCATTCTGTCAATCAATCATTACGGGCTAATCACATAACGCAGTAGATTAGTACTATTGCCACGGTGTAAATTACAAAATGTAAAGCCCCAGTCACACATTCCCGTTTCTCATGGCGATTGTGCATGATTGTCATAATCCTGATAAAACGTGCTTTGGTCGTGGTGCATGTGCTACTTGGTCTGGAGCACCCTTGTATAGTCGTGGATGAACGGCGGGGAGCGTGGAAGGGTCCAGACAGTTTTAAACAGTTCGAAACTGTTGTGGAGAATCGCCGCTCTCAGTACAGCAGGATGGAAGCCTAATGCAGTCCTAATGCGAACGCTATTAGCGTGGCATGTACGGAGCTCAATCGGGCCTATCGTGGCTCAATCCTGACAGCTTTATGAGGACAACTGACAAGGATGTATCCGTTTGTGCCGTTTGTGCCCCAACTGTGTCCCATTCAAGACGGCGCAAGCGACGGGGCTCAGTCAGGGCTTACGTGACGCGAACTGAGCTCGAGCGAGGCTGACGTCGTGTCAGCGGGATGAAAATTCACGGAATCCCCGTCATATTGCTGTATTAGTCTAACTGGAGCGGGACGAACGCCCCCGAGGCGCTTTAGAAGCGCTACTGACTGTGTATTTACGGGGTGTGTCCAGGGGTGAGAGTCATTTCATCCCGTATCATAGCAATCACACCAGCCTCGTCAATCATGTACAGTCGTGCACAATCGCCATGAGAAACGGGAATGTGTGCATAAGCCCCTCTTAGAAGGAGCTGTCACCAAAACATGTTAGAAGTCGAGCGAAAATATCCTATAAAGAAATTCGTTCAGTGTTATTTATTTTTCATTTAATAAAGAAATGCAGTTCAGATCTGATAAAACTGCTGTTAGCATCTATGCTAATCTTTGCACGAGCAGTCACTTATGCTGTTGTCACGCTTGTAGCTCCCACCTCATCTTGCTTTAAAGGACACTTACTGGACCGTGCCACTCAAAATCGTAACATTTTAGTCTCAGCTCAGCTTTCTTGAGGTGATAAAAAAAACTAGGTGCTGGGTATGATCCCTAATGAAAAACCAAAACATCAAAGTACAGTTGAGCCAAGTCCAGCTGAAATCCCTGAAAACCCAATAAGATTACCGTGCGTGCCAAAAGCTTTGACTTGAAATCAGACCAGCACATAAGCTTAGCATTGAAGTGGTTGCATTGTCAACTGCCTACAGATATCACCGTAAGTTAAGAGGATATAGAGGATTGTATTAGTACCAAAAGCAAAGTTTTAGGTTAGTTTAAAATGTTAAGTGGTAAAACAGTTCTTGCTGTCACTCCTTAAAATACAAGAAAACTGTTAGCAAAGTCAATCAGAACTAAGTCCAATATTACATGGCTGAAAGGGGCCATATTGCCACGTACCATCAGAGTCAGGCAAACTTTGATTTATAAATCTGTTCTTTAGCAGTGTATGTAAACATGGACAAAGGCTGTCATTCAGTTAAGACCCAGCCAAGCTGTAGCTTTGGCAGGCCTTAAATGTGCTTGTAAACCAATTAAATGTGGAGTACAAAATCAAGCTGTAGTTTTTCTGCTATGGACTAACCAATCCTGGGGTCTCTCCATCGTACTCTTAGGTTAAATGTGTTTTATTAACAGAAGCAAAGTTACATCAACAATCCCCACTGCACAATCACTGACTCAGGGTGCACCATATACCGTCCCTATCACAGAGGTACAGTATCTTGGCTTCTTCTATGTAAATGCAAGGAAGCTGAGGCACACTGTCCATTTTTATTTACAGTCAAGGCATTAAATATTTAGAAAGGTCACTTAGTTGGTTTGTCTTGTGGTTTGCTGCCATCATCTCCGCCCTGTTTGTCCAAGACTGGCTTCTCGGTTGGTTTAGCTTCTTCTGTGGCTGGAGTTCCAGAGGTAGCTGGTGTTTCTGTGACTGGAATCTCAGGTTTTACAGACTCTTCTGACACAACCTCAGTGGTCTCAGGTTTCACATCTTCTGTGGGGACTGTTCCTGCCTCCTTGGGAGCTTCAGTTTGGGCAACATCTTGCTTGGGCACTTCTGCTGCAGTAACTTCTGCTTCTTTAGAAACATCAGCCTCCTTGGGTGCTTCAGCAGGGATGACCTCCTCTTTGGACACTTCTGCATCTTTAGGAGCTTCTGCTGGGATGGTTTCTGCTTCCTTGGTCACTTCTGCTGCAGTGACTTCTGCTTCTTTAGTAACATCAGCCTCCTTGGGTGCTTCAGCAGGGATGGCTTCCTCCTTGGACACTTCTGCATCTTTGGGAGCTTCTGCTGTGATGGTTTCTGCTTCCTTGGACACCTCTGCTGCTGGGACTTCTGCATCTTTCTGAACTTCCGCTGAGACCATTTTCTCTGCTTCCTTTGACACTTCTGCTGTGACAACTTCTGCTTCCTTGGCAACTTCCTCAGGGAGGACTTCTGCTTCTTTTGTGACTTCTGCTTCCTTAGCTTCCACTTTAGCTTCAGCAGATTCTGTAGCAACCTCACCTTCCTTGGTGTCACTTACTGCAGCTTCAACCTCTTTGACAACCTCTGTAGCAATAACCTCTGACTCCTTCACTACTTCTGCTGCTACTGGTTCAGCCTCTTTAGCAACTTCTGATGTTCCAGCCTCAGCTTCAGCAACAACCTCGCCTGCTTCCTTTGCAACTTCACCTTCTGCTGCTTCAACCTCCTTTTTGACTGCAGCCTCAATCTCCTCAGTGACTGCAGCCACTGTTTCAGCCACCTTGGCCACATCAGCTGCTATGACTTCTGCGTCTTTAACTATGTTTGCCACAGACTCTGTTACTGCAGCAATATTGGTGGCAATATCCTCAACAACCTTTGCAGTATCAGCACTGGCTTCCACAGCAGGGGCTTCAGCTTCTACACCTTCAGCTGGCTTGGCTGCTGGCTCTGTTTCTTGTGCAGCAGTCTCCTGGGAGGTTACGGTAGCTTCTGGTTCTGGGACATCTTTGGAGGCAACGGCTTCGAGCTCAGGCTCCTGAGCAACAGCAGATGTGGTCGTTTCAACCTCCTTTTCTTCTTTGGCTGACACAGCAGCTTCAGCCTCCTGGATCACTCCCTCAGCAGCTGGTTCCTCTTTACTCACAGCTGCAGTTTCCGTGACAGTTGCAGCCTGAACACCCTCAGCCTCTTTAACCTCAGAGACTATTTCTTTAACCTCTGGGACAACAGTGTCTGCAGCTACTTCTTTAACAGCCTCAGCCTCCTGCACCAGCGGGGCAGCAGCAGCCGTCTCAGCGACTGCCTCAGCTACTCCTGCAGCTTCACTTTCTTTCACCAAGGTGGCGGCCTCTTTGAGAATAACCTCGGCCTCGGCCTCTACGGGTACAGCGGTCGCCTCTGCCTGAGCAGCGCTGCTGACCGCCTCAATGATGGGGAGAACCTCCTGAATGGTTGGTGCTGCATCTTCAGCATGTGCAGGTGAAGCGGCTTCCTGGGCTACGATCGCTGCTGCTGTGTCCTTAGGGACGATGACGCCGACCTTTCCGACCCCTGCGCCTGCTTCCATCAGCAGCCAGTCCATCTTCTGTGCGTGCTGTTTGACGGCGTCATCGACTCTAGCATCAATCATCGCTTCAGTCAGAACTCCATCTTCAGAGGAGTATGCAGCAGCCTGTAAGAAACGTAAATGGCAGAAATTTGGCTTCACAATTATTCTGAAGTGGACTTTATTGTGTCTAGGGTTGGGTACCATTTCAATTTGACTGACTTAATTTCCTGTTTCGGTTCTGCTCATTGATTCCAGTTCGTCATTTGCATAGCTTAGATTAGATTAGATATAACTTTATTAATCCTTTGGGAAGACTCCTTAAGGGAAATTAAGATTCCAGTAGCACTGCATATTGCACAATTATAAATAAAAATAAAAACATGGCTGCTGGCTGGCTACTGTTCCTTCCTGTGCTCAGTCTTGCTGTTACAAAACCTAACGATCAGTGCAGGACATCCTAAAGGGTGCAATTGACATTTTTTAAAACACCAGTGTATAAAACGTATTTAAAGTTATATCTTAGTGACTCAATATTCATCAGGCCAGATTCTAATTGTTATATATTGTAGTCTTCTCATATAATTTCTACAGTTGTGTACTATGTAATTTAAACTTTAAAATTACATTTATCTTTTTTAAATTTTGTTTTTCATTTAGTAAAGAACATTTCAAAACAAGCAGAAAATGTACACAACTGCATCTTCTTATGCTTAGCAATGTTCCAAACTCTTTTACCAACTTATTTGTTCACACTTTTGTACACACAGAAGAAAATAAGTGGGATACAGTCTTGTTTGTTTTATAAATTCAGCAGCTTGGAATGACACTTTCAGCAAAGTATCAGAGGCGTCTCAAGAGTAGTCTTACAGGTGATCCAGTTATTCATTTTCATAAAGAATTATGGATTCTGATTCTTAAAATATGTGTGAGTCATTACATGGCATGTATCTCCTCTACAAGGTCCATCCAGCTCCCTAAAGCAGGAGGGTCCTCTTTGTACCAAGTCCTGGTGATCGTCCTCTTGGTTTCCTCAAGCAAAATTCTAAGCATCTATCCTCACATTGAACACTGTCACTTGTTAGGATTTCCTGAACATTAAATAGAAGATGTCTTGATTATTTGATAACCCAGAATTGTTTAACATCTTGCCATTTGTGTACATTTCCAAAAGACATGAACATGATCAACAGTTTCTTCCCCACACAGTCTCCAGCATGTTTGTGTCGAGCTTGAAAAGGCACCTTTTGTCTTTGCTGTAAAAAAAAACCTCATAATATTTTTCCATTAAAATGTTTTCACATCCTGGAGCTTTTCTAATATCTCTGATGTACTTCTTCATATATTTTAGAGCAAATACAAATCTGAGGTTATGGACTTTTAGGGCAGTACAGCTAACACTCTGGGCTAAAATGCATTTCAGCTGATAATTACAACCAAGGTGTATTTTGCTGTGAGTAATGCTTTACAGAGTGATTAACTGATATCTAGTAATTACAGAGTGGGTAGCAACCATGCATGTAACATATATGAGGGGCTGTTGCCATCTGTGAAAGGCCCACCGTTGATTACTGCCAAATTCCCATGTGTCTTCCCTTCGCTGGCTCTTCCTTTCCCAGTGTATCCATAATTCCGACTCTATCAGTAAAGGCCCAAAATGCCTGCAAAATACCTCTAAATAAAAAAAGGGCAGGGTTAAATATGTTGATTTAAGTTAACCACCAGGACAATGTTTTTAATTTAGCAGAGAAGTCCAGTTATTAACAATCTACACATCACACCTCTTACTGTGCAGACAGGGGCAGGACATGCATGGGATGCCTCCTACAAAAAGACCAAATCCATCTGTTGATGGAATTCATATATTATCCTAAATAAAATGACTATTTACTTTTCTACATGACAAAAAGTGTAAAAAACCTGGCACTTTGAATACATTTTCGATACATTACAGTTTTCTTGATTTACATACACAGAGGCCTACTTAAACTTATACTTGAGTAAATATTTGGGCAACTGTAAATTTTACTTGAGTACAACATTATTGTACAGTTTCAACTCCTCTGGGAGACTGAAATACACCAAAAGCATTTTTTTAATCACATCATTGCTGTGCTTAAGAGAGTGCTTCATTACATTAGAATGCTCCATTCCCTGTATTCACTGCCTTTAGTTCACATGCTCTGATTTCTGTTTCAGTGAGTTTAAGCCAAATTCTCTGCTGCTGTGGTTCAGCATGTTCCTCTTCTCAAGACTTTGTAGGAGCTGGGTGAGATGGGTGTGCTCTAAGGTTTGTGCTGCGTTCCAGTTGTACTGGGAAGTTGGGATTTCTGAGTTATGTGAGTGAAATTTCAACTGGAACACCCTAAGTCAGAATTTCCTACTGGATGAAGGCAGTTATTAAGCTCCTGTAATGTTTATTGGCACAATAAATAAGTTATAAACATGGCATTGTCCAACGTATATACACGGAAGTGCTGCTATATTATTTACTTTCTTCATGTGGTATGAGTGAACTATAAAGCAGAGCGTGCTACAATAGTCTGGTAGACCAGCAACTTTTTTCTGACTAAAACGCTAATAACTCAGATATGACGTCATTTCCACTCTCCTCTTCCCACTTCCTGTGTAAATGGAACAGAGTATAAATCCTGAGAGATTCGTGTAGCTGTTAGGAACCAAAGAGCAGAAACAAAACTCACATGCTGCACTGACTTCGCAGATTTTGGGAAGTTAGAAGCAGTTCTTTGTTGGAAGTGGTTGTTGGTACACAAACCATTTTATGTCAACATGCTTTTTGACTCACCTGCCAGGCCACTCCAAGTTTAGAGATTTCACGACCCGACATGCCCTCTGCTTGCTTCGCAATGTCTGTGCACTTCAGCCCGTAGTCGAACTGAGCCAGCTTTAATCTCCTGTTGGGTTAAAACACGAGACGTTAGAGTAATGAGTAAGCAGTGAACTTATTGATCCTTCGCCTCTCTCCTGGTTTCCACTGACCGCTGCACTCTAGATCAGCTTTGGACTTAAACACCATTTCATGAAAGCATTAAGTAAAGACTCATAAACCACTTTGGTTTCCGGACTGAACACATTATATACACCATTACGCAACCTGAGCTAGAAGGGCTATCTCAAGGGGCCAATGCTTTCCTATGCGGTAGTAAATCACCCCCGCTATAGAGCCACGGTAATATTGAATTACTCTGAGTGTACTCACTGTCTGCCTGAAGTGGCAGGACCCAACACAAACTTGTCGAAATACAGGCGCACCAGTCGCTCCCTCTCCTCCAGACCCGGCAAGGCAAAGTTCACAATCTCATCAACACGGTCGTTAATGGCCCAGTCAAACTGCTCCGGCTGGTTACTGGCGAGCACCAGCATGAACCTGAGGCGAGAAAGAGAGAGCCCACTTAGTCCTGATCAGTGACCTTTGCAGTCATGGCAAAGACCTTTTCATGCCCAGCCATGCGCAGTGAATTATTTAAGGTACCCACTTGTTGCTCTGCTCCCCGGTGCGGTACAGGAATGCATTGAGGGTGGCTCGGAGGTCCTCGCTGATTTTCTCCTGCGATGTAAAAATCATGACTCATGAATATATGATTAAAACACAGAGCGTCATCACCATGCACATGGCACTGCAGCTGAACTCACAGTGGCTCTCTTACGCAGGAAGGCATCGGCTTCATCCACAAACAGCAAGAGGCTGCAGAGAGACGGAGAAGATCAAAGAGAAGGAGCCTGAAACGGCCTTTAGCTTTAGAGCCTTGGGTGAATTGCAGCTCAAGCGCAAATAATGAGTCAATATGCAGTCAACACAGGACAGACGATAACAGGGCTGGGAAACATGTCCAGATTTGAATATGTGCTGACATATTTTTAAACAAGTTATAGGCTAAGTAAGATGATTTGATTTGTGTAGTTTAATTTGTTTTTTTAAGATTTTTAAGATTAATTTTTTAAAGAGAGAGTAGGGGGAGGACGCTGTAAACAGGCCACATGCTGGATTTGAACCCAGGCCAGCAGAAGCATATGCATGGGTTGTGCCTGGTTACTTTTCACTCTGCCAACCAGCACCCTCTCTGTAGCTAAATTTGATGTTGTTTTGTAAACAGAGAAGGAAAAATGCTAGGTTTATGATGAGTAAGGTAGACTGTTTACAGTAAGAACCATGTAAAACTAGAAGAGCACTTGGAGAGCGCAGACCGCCACAGTCCTCACCCATATTGTGATTTTCACCATAAATATTAGATCTACCTTTATTTCAATTGAATGTTTGGATTCATTGACCATGAAAACATACTAATATGCACAAATGCCGAAAACAGTCCTATCCCGCACTATTTAAGAATCCTTTAAAAAATTCCTGGATCCAGACTGTGATCCGGATTGCTCCCAAAATCGAATCATTTGTTCCTTGTCCCCACATGTCCTGAAAATTTTATCAAAATCCGTCCATAACTTTTTGAGCTACGTTGCTAACAGTGAAACAAACAAACAAAAAAAAACAAATGGACAGACCTCCTTGGCAGAGGTAATCATATAAAGACCAAGAAATGCTATTTTATACTCTTTTGGAAACTATTTTTACTTTGTTGGGGTTGTCCTAGTCAAGTCTGGCTGAGCCGTACACTGTGATTTTGCCTTGTGTTAGTGTTCATTTGTTTGTAGTTGTTGTTTGTTGTGCTGTCACTGCAGACCAAATTCCCCCTGGTGGGACAACAAAGCTCTGAACTCAACAGAACTGAGGATACATCATTTAATAGGCATGCTTACCAATCCTTGAACATATTAGTAATTCACATTTAATGGGCTAATTTGGGATTTTTGAAGTGGGGTTGCTCAAGGCCCAAAACACAACTAAATATGAGTGCCAATAAAGGACCTTGTGAGCTTTGTCCAAGGGGTGGGCTGTACATAGCACCACAAGGTGCTCATAATTTACTCACTAACATGCTAAAAATACTCAATAAAAGACTTTGACTTGACAATATAACACAGTAAGATTCTTTACAGCGTTAAACTTTTCCTTGACAAGCCCTGTGTTGTGTTTAGAACTACTTTATGATGCAGTAAAAGGCTGCGTATCCTTCCACCAGCAGCTACCCTCATTAGATCAGGTCCCAGTGCTGCAGTGCAGTCACACAGCAATCACTGGTGGAATTATAAATATTAATTGTAAAATTGTCTTGCTGTTTTAAGCATGTACATCAGGACTCACCCTCTGCAGCCACAAAGAGTTGTGTTTGCAGCGCCTATTTCCCCGATCAGGACGACGACACACGACAGAAGTTTGAAGGCTTAATGACATTCAAGTGCCCTGATGAAGGTCCAGGATATAGTCCTCTCTTAGGTCCTTTCCTTTTCACTTTCCCTTGACCCCCATGAAAAATGTCACGAGGTTAAGGGAAGGAGGGAAGAAGAGGAAAGGAAAGGAGAACTGCAGCAAAAGAGAATTCAACTGCACTTTTACTTTAGTGTCATATTTATCCAGTAACGATTTCTTGTGACGTAGGTAAGCCATGACAAACTACAGTGTTCTAAAAATGAACCACAAGAAGCATCTTTGTTATCTGCTTTACCTCACAGCATTATTTTTGTGTCAGCTTCATCTATTAACATTAACAATCCTTTGTTCTGTCTTATTATTGGCATGATTTGTTTCATAAATGAAGATTTATGGAAACGTGGTAACTAATATGTACATGAATATAGGAAACAAGTACCACAATTATTAGTTTATTGTTCATGAACATAGTAAACAGTTACGGAGAAAAAAATACTTTAAATTAAGAGCTTCTTAAATTATAAAATGCAACTGTTAATCCGTTCACCATTTCAAAATGATTAAGAAATGAACCAAAGGTAATATCTTTGAAAGCCCCAACTTTGAAGCATATATATTTCTCTATACCTGCAAACAATGCTGGCTCAAATGGACTCAAAGCTCATGCATCTGAACCACCAGGTAACTTGTGATCTGTCCTGCTCCTCCATTCTCCATCCCTCTTTCTATTTGCGACGCCTTCTACAAAAATGTCTCCTCTGTGTTCTCCAGGCCAGACAAATATTCTCTCATCCCCACAAAGGACAGCAGGTTATTCCTGAGGAAAAGTTCAATGCTATAAATAACCTTCCTTTACCATATTGTCGAGCCAACATGTTTTTATGTAGTTTTAAACTATAAATGGGTTAATTATGAGGCATTCAGTGGCACTGTGTACTGGCTTTTGCAACTTCATCTTCAAAAAACCTGAACTAACCCTGTAAGTTATTTTTCACATACATGTGTTTTCTTTTAAATTTATGTTGTGATAGTTCAAGTATTGTTGTGTTCTGGTCCAATATGTTAATGTATGCCCCAATCAGGCCTTTATTGGCTGATACTGATCACCGATCACCTGTTTGAAAGATCAGCAGATACTGATCATGTTTTGCATTTCCTTTTAATATTTGGTTTGTGACATAGACATAAAGTGTGTTTTTGGGGTGGCAGTTTTGTTCTGATTTGGGGATTTATAATAAGAAAATCCTTGCAAGGATGGATCCCCTTGCTCACCCTAAAAAAATACACTGCTGGTCCGATTGGGTAAAGTCTGTTTAGCTGCAGGTTCCTGGTCAGATGACCTGCTGCAGCCACGTTGATCAGGTTGGATCAAGAGGGGGAGGGGCTGAGCAGAAGAAAGAGAGGAGAAGGAGAAATGCTTGTATGGGAGATTTGGCTGGTGAAACTAAAAGAACCTTGAATAGGCCTCTGAATTCCAAGCATCAAGTAAAAAAGATGCTTCTAGGACTGCGAGGAAGACATCTCCATGCAGGTACTTGTATATTGGGAAAAACGGCAACTATGAGTATTGGAACTACAGGTTTGGATTCAGAGGAAGTTTCCCAAGACCGGTGAGTTGTTCCCTTTGGGAATCATTTTTCTTCTTTTTTTTCCACTTTTTGCAATGCATTGCTATTTTTTAACTTTTTTATGGACTTTTTCAGATTTGAGTTTTGAGTGGACTGTTTTTGGACTTTTAAGTTTGGAGCACTACCCCTCTGGGTTGTACCCTTTCCCGTTATTAAGCCTGAGACATTGGACTCAAAAGTGCCTTTGAAGGACAGTTTGGGTTTGGGTTTTGTCCTTTTTGGTTTTGTTCTGGGGTTTTTTTTGATCCAAGAATTCAGGGACTGATTCTGTATAATCTATGTTGGGGATTTTGTTAGGGATGGGACAATTTGTGTTAAGAGATTAAGGTTTGAATTTAATCTAAACCTAAGGAAATGTTTATTGTGGATCCATTTTCTTTATCCACTATTTTAAAAGGTGCTTTGTAAACATGTTCACATTTTAATACATAACCAACTTAACTATCGGGTAACTTTCAGTAGCTTTTACCCATGAATTACAACTAGGCTTAGGAAAACAAGCTGAATGTTACAGGTTGATGTTTTCTCAACAACAAAAAGATAGCATGGATCAATGCTACAAGTATTTCACAGTAAGTGCCCCTGAGTTACACAATGAAATGACTAGTTTACTGCTTGTTTTTATTTATGTGAATTAACAAATTATTGACACACTGGTGTTAACCATTACATTTATCCAACAGGCATCACAGTGCAAACAGACTAATAAAAAATGACATTGGAGTTTAAAATATTAACAAAGATACTTCATGTGACTGAAGTAACAATTTTAACCCTTTATTTTACAAATTTTACTGAGTCAATCTGAATGCATCACAATGGTACTTAACTAGAGACAAGAGCTGGAAATAAGCAAAAGCTTTAAGCTCCAAGTGCAGCACACTGGCTGCATGTTTCATACTGAAACTGGATGATGTTCTAATCCTGGTAGACAAAATAAATTAAAATCAAGTTTAGGCAATGTGCAGCTGCTTGTAATCATCAGAGCCCTTTTGACCCATATAGATTTGATACATTTGACTAATTTTTATTTTCTTCACAGGGAAAAAATGATCCAAGATATAAAATGTGGATCAGGATTTTGCAAACAAATATCTGGATATAATTTAGGTCCATGTCACTCAGCCCTGGATGACTCACAGGGGTAAAAGCTAAAATAATGTTAATGACTTTTATGGTTGTTCCCTACCCTCTGCGGCTGGTGTTGGCCCAGTCGAACACCTTGTGCATGGCAGTGACTCCATCACGTCCCATCGGTGCCACGTCTCCACCTGTCATGATGGCGTAGTCCATCCCAGAGTGCAGGGCCAGTTTCTGAGGGATAACGGGGAATAAATCCTTTTTTATAATGAACAGTCAGATAAAACAGAAATGTCCTGACTGATGGATTACAAACTCTATTATATCAACAAAATATCTTTTAATTTAAGTATGTCTTAAGTGATTTCCTTAGACTGCAGCGGACTTATAGAGAGATACTTTTACTTGTACTTGAGTAAAACTATCAAAGATACAGCACTCTTTCTTTAGCACAGTATATTTGTTATCTTGTCATGCCTTCTTACTCCACTGTTAAAAGTGACTATTGCCAAAGTGCCAGTAAAACCAAGAAAATAGACTTACAAAAGGGATAAAAGAAAGTAAATAAATACAAAAAGTAACTTGACAGGGCCTCACCTTGGCAAAGAGTGTTTTTCCCGTCCCCGGGGGCCCGTACATCAGGATGTTTCGGTATAGGCCTTTGTTCTGTCTCGTGTTTCGAGTGGCGATGGCGATGTCCCTGACACGCTCCTCCAAAGCTGGCTGTTTGATCCATGGTGCAGTGACAAAAGACATGTTTTCACCAAACCAAATCAAGAATTTAAATTCAGAAAATAGACAAACATTAACTGCAGGCAGCTAATGACTCACGCTGAGCACAACGCCCTCCAAGGCGTCCTGTGGTCTGCTCCTCAGACGCCTGGTCGTCTAAAATCAGAAAAAGAGAATAATGATGTGACCATAAACACTTTAGCACTTAAGAAAAATCTCAGTGCTAATGAATAAAAAAATAAAATAAACAGGAATAAAGGTTTTCCCTTGAAAAAGTGGCCTGTAACAGGAAAGCCCGGACTTTTCCTCTATGGCTGCTGCCCCCATGACCCGACCATGGATAGAAGATGGATGGATGTTGTTCTTATTGCTTACATACTTGTTGATCAATGTTGTTCTGTTCATTTTTTTTAATTCTATTTATCTTTATATTTTACAATTACTTATTAAATTATTTTATTCTCCGTTGTTGTTTCTTCTCTTACTCCCCTTGCCAGTTTATTGTCATTTTAGTCCTGTTTTTGCCATCTATTAATGTTTTAATCTACTCTCGTCCTAACTTTATCCTGAAATTCTATTTTACTGGTGTGATGTTTTCCGCCACCTACCTACCTATTTTCTCCTTCTCATTAAATACAAAATGAAAAACCTTTTACTAATGATACTTAAATGTACATGTAGACATTTTAACCAGTACTAATGTTGTATATTCCTGTAGTACATCAGTTGTTTCATTTATACCATGTTCACTCCTTTTGTTGCTTAATTTGACATAAAACCTTGTGTTTGCATTTTGTTCCTGTCCTCTCCTTTAACTCTTCTGCTCTCTGTTTGACCGGATTTGTTGATTTATTGTTCCCAACTTCTGCCTGTTTTTCTGTCTTTGTTAAATCACAAACATCTGGTTTTAAAAGTGCCATATAAACAAAGTTAGTATTATTATTTTTATCTGTTTTTGCACAACATCCTAACTTCATTAGACGTGGGCTTTGTTTGACTGATGTAGGACACATTCTTATGAGTCAAAAAACTATTAAAAGATAAGACAGTGCATGAATGCTGGTGTGATATATGACCTTGATCGGGTGCTTGATGGCCTCCCCGACCGTTATCCTGGAGGTCTCTCGAACCAGAGACGGTTTTCCCAGCCGAGCCTCGATGTAGCGCCCGGCCACCGCTGTGGCGTTCCTGGCTGAATAAACACCGACAGCCAACAGCGTCAAACCAGCAACCTGTGCGGGGGTAAAGTCACAAACATCTTCAAACATGCTGTCCAACACCTCTGTTACCCATAATCCTCTGCAGCCCCCTGTAGTAAAGTGTTTGACAGGTCTGACATGGGTTTACCGTGGCTGTGAGTTTGTCCCAGTCAGACACGAAGGCCCTGAATCCCTCCCCAAACACCACGCCGGCCGTCCTGCCAGGAACAAAACACAATTATCACACCGAGCTCCTCCGCGGCGGCAGACACGCTCGCCGCTGCCCTCTGAGACTTTTCATTGAACAGCTGAGAGCGATAACAGGAGATAACATGCCAGTTACTCGGAGGATTAAGGAAGGCGGGTGTCATTTTGCCCTCACTTTATAGATTCAAGGACGGTTTGTCTGTGTTCAGCAGCTTTCAGGCGGATCTGTTCTCTGATCAGGTCTGCGTTGTCCCGCTCCACCTGCGCTCGGGCTTTGGCCTCCGCCTCGATGCGAAGGAGGTCGTTTTTGTGTCTCAGATCCATCTCGTGTTCGATGGTGGCTGAGAGGAGAGGGGGCAGAAATTACATGCTGGATGTTCATGGCCACTTGGCACAAGGTTTCTTTAAACATGTGTGGATCAAGAAAGCATTCATGTGGAAATTAAAAAAAACACTTTTATTAAAGTACAACTCTTTTTATAGCAGTGATGGGCAGCATGGAGCAGAAATATCAGACTCTTAGTTTGCTGAAAGACCATTCTATTTTTCATCTCTAAATCTTTTCTGTAAAGCAGATGGTGGCCACCACATCACAATTAAAAACAAAATGAACAAGTTCATGCAAATTAAGACATCAATGCTCGTTTAAAACTACTGTGACAAAAATAAATACTAATACAATCACAATTAGAGTAATTACCACCACCAGGAGGTTATGTTATTGCTGGCGTCTGTTTGGTTTTTTGTTAGTATGTTGGTTTGTCTGTTTGTTTCTCTGATGGCAACATAACTCAAAATGTTATGGACAGATTCGGTGAAATTTTCAGGAAATGTTCGGATTGGGACAAGGAACAAATTAATAGATTTTGGGAGTGATCCAGATCAGCGTAAAACCGCCATGATGAAAAATGTGATTTTCATGAATAACTACGAAACTAAAATAGATATTTTTAAGAATCCAACTGCTAGTGGTATGTTTTCATGGTCAAGGAATCCAAATTTTTAGATGAAATAAAGATAGGACTAATATTTATGGTGAAATATAATGAAATCCCAATGTGGGCGAGGACTGAAGCGCTGGCAGAGGTCTGCGCTGTCCGAGTGTTTTTCTAGTTCTCATATTCAATCATCAAAAAATGAAGATATATCCAAATATGATGTAAATGGTACAAGGCATTTGCAGTGTTTTGATTTTTCTTCATTTCTGAAAGCCTGGTGGAATCAGAAATTACAGAAATGTATTGATTTCCAGTCATATCTCAAACATATCTTCTCTTTCTCTCTCTTAACTATGTGTAAACTAACAAATACATAAATAACCCATTATTATGCTACATACATATGTGAATGACAAACAAATAATTCCATTTAAACTGTTTAAAAAAATCATGTGCACTGTAGAAACGGGCAAAACTTAGGAAGTTTTTCTGTGTGTTAAATTATTGTTGTCCTTGTGAAGCACTTTGCAACTTAAGTCAGACATGTGCTAGAGAAATAAAGTAATTATTGGTACCATTTAGAGACTTGAATGCGTTTGAGCTGTATTTAAGCAATGGCTCGTGTACGTACAGCCAAGTAACTTTACTGATGTCTGACATGGCAAATACTCATTTGATTTTAAATATTCTCATCAGTTGAGTTCATTCGCATAACAATTACTAAGCAGATCAAAAAGTCTCAAATAAGCCAGAAAAACCCTCTCCATTTATATTCTTAATAGTGAATTCAAGACCTTTTAAACCTTTTAGCCTGGCTTTTAGCGGAATTTTATTCTATTACTCTGTATTATGTGATTTTTTTTAATCTATTTTAGTTTCAGAGTTACTATTTTGCATTTGATAACCTCTTTTTATTTAGTTTATTTTATTGTTTGGTTTTAAGTCTATTTCATTTCAATTAACTTTTAAAGATTTTGTACCTTTATCTTTCCTGGTTTTATCAGTTAGGTCTTAGCTCCCGTGTTTCCTCCATTTTATTTCAAGACAGAAATTTTCTCAGTCGTCACGTAGTGTCCTTGTGTGAGTTTGTGTGTGTGTGCTGTATGTGGGTTTGAAGTGTGCGCAGGGTTTTGTATTTTGTTTTGTTTCTCCTGACATTATCTGCTAGTGTTCTTGAATGTGCAGCACTTTATGCTACATTTTTATTTGAAAAGTGCTTCATAATAAAGTTTGATTAGTATTTGGAGAGCCTTTTTTGCAGGATGGATAAATAATCTGTAGTTGACAATATTAGAGATAATAAATCATGTGTAAGTATAATGTTGCCCTAGTTTTACCTTTCCTCATTGCCTCTTGCTTCATAACAGACTCCTCTTGTTTGCGAAGGTTGTCCTCGTTGACAAATTGCTGAACAGAAAGAAAACAGCATGAAAACTCCATGAAGTGCTCAGGTATTTATATTTCCACCTGCATTTAAAAGGTTTACCTGTTGTCTGAGCTGATCATCATATCTCTGTCTGGCAAGTTTATCTTGATACTGCGCCCTCTAGAGGTAAAGCAGAGAATGAAGCAGTAAGCTCACATGCAGAGTGAGCTGAGCATAAAGATCTCGAGGTTAAAGTGTGTGTTGTGTTGTTTTCATACCGCCTGGTGCTGCTGGGTCTCCTCTGTCAGAGTTTTCCGTCTCTCCTCGCCCTGGATTTTGATCTGCTCGCCCTTCAGCTGCTCCACAGCCGCCTCGTATTCCTGACAGTTTCATAACACACATCAACATATCTGGATTGATGGTTTGTTTTTGATTAATGCCATTTTCATATTACAATTTATATGATTCATGTTAAATCTGTTTTGCTGCCCTTTAGAGATCTAATGTCATACATAATGTATTAACTTTCTAATCTCTGTAGAGCACTTCAAATTGATGAATGATGCTCTAAAATAAAAATTTTGGCTTTCTTTTAGCAGTGAACAGTTCTGAACAAAGTTTTTGTTAAAAACACATATGCAACAAAAGCTGCAGTGTGAGGAGTTACTGCACTTTGTTGAAGTTTGCTGTTTGAAACTACATTAAACAGTGATATTTTCTGTTTGGTCCGTACATGCACTTTTGCTTTTTGTTTCTTATTTGTTCTGTTTGTTTCTTGTTTTAATCTTGTACATATATTCTATTTATATTCCTTACCATTATTTTTTTAAGCTCAATTCCAACTTTTGAATGTTCTGCTTTTTGTATATGTCTTACACTGTGTGTGTATCTAGTCTGTCGATAGAGAGTGAAGTAAACCAGAGTCAAATTCCTTTTATGTCTGGCATAGCAGGTCGATAAAGCTGAATCTGATTCTTGGTTCATTTCTCTGATGAGTGCTCAGAGTTTTGAAGTGTTTTTGTTTGAAGAATCTTGGTTCTTTTCAGTCGTTTGTCTTACCCATGGACAGCACTTTGAGTCCAAGTTATCTACAAACAAAATGACTTTTCTATCGTTATTACTTCACTACAAGTGGTTCACTCAAGTATTAACTAAGTAACTAATGATGGCAGTAATGAGGGTAAATTTGGATTTGATTTTGAAGCATTTTTGTTTAAAACAAAGAAAAGCACTGAAAGTTTGAGGTTTGAACGACAGTTTATAAATAAGGCCTGTGAGAATTGAGAAAATCATGTAATTTTGAGGTAATATTGTCCAATCAGAAGTGCTCTAAGAGAACAAACCTCCTTCAAAGCATTTCCAAAATTATCAGGCAAGTTACTATGAAAAATGTGGAAAACTGCACTTTCACACACTTCTAAGAAAATATTTTTGAATGTCTGGATCTGCATCCAGATTTAGATAACCCTAAAATCTGATCTCTTCTCTCTTAAATCATTAACAAATCCCTGAAAATATCATCAAAATGTGTAGAGGAGTTTAGTTACCAGCAAAAATGTAGAAAACTACCTAATCGCCCTGTGTTAACAAATCCTTAAATATTACTGGATCTGCATCTGGATTTGGATCACCATCAAAATCTGACCACTTCCTTGTTGTTCCGTGACCACAATTACCTAAAAACTCAATATAAGTCTGCCAACAGACAAAAAAAAAGTTTGTTTGGCAGATCTAATAATGTGATGATGATTGGGAGTGCAATATATGTCATCACTTAGAGCCCAATCTATGATTTTATTTTAAATACAGGATTTGTAGCTACAAAATGATATTCTGAAAAAGAAATCATTCAAGAGAGTTTTCACTGCTGAAGTGGCCCATACAAATGTAACACCCATTCTTCATCAGACTTTATCAAAAGCTGTGTCAAAACTTAGTTTGACCAAGATTAAATAATTTTTTGTATTGTACTCGATAATTCAGACCATCATGATGTGTTCACTGCAGTAGTTCATCACGCAAATACAATAAAAATCAGGATTATCCGCGCAGCCCTATTATAAACAAATAAGTTAAATGCTGATATCTGTTATATCAGTGTTTCCAAACTCATCAGCCAAAACCCACAGAAATACAGAAATACAAGGATACAAAGGAAGTTCAACAGGTTGTATTATGAAAATAAACTGTGGTTCTCTCTTGACTAGTTCTACATAATCTTTTTGCAGTAAACAAAGGCTACATATGAATTCTAACAAACTCTCCACAAACTATTAAAGAACCAACTGCAAAAAATGACTGTTTAGTAAGGAGCTTGGATTTTAATTAAACTGAAATAAAACTTCAGACTTAAAAACAGACAAACTTAAGCTAAGGATGGTCTTTTAATTCTGTTTAAAGGAGACATATCATGCTGATGCATGATTTAATACTTATATATAATATAATAAATTTGAAAACAAGACCTTACACCCCCTTAATTTTCAAAAAATTAGATATTGTATTTTTTCTGATATCCTAGAACGAGATTTGATGCCTCTGAAAATAGGTCATTGCGAGATGTCCTCGAGATTTAAATCGTCGTGATGACACGAGGTACCTTTCTTTTTATTGGAGTAATCTGATAAAACAGCTCCTCCTCTGTGATGTCCGTTAGCCACAAAACCGTCACTGAGGAACACATCCGTCCAGCAGGGGTATATAGATCCCTAGCTCACACTCACTCATTACCAGCTCTGGCCTGTAGGGGGACTCAATACGCGCTCGCTGCTTTGAGCCTGCCGGAAAATACAGTAGAAGAAGAAGGACAGGCTGGCTCAACCCCCGATAGAACTGACCAATCAGAGCACAAAGAGCTGTGACGTTGCGAGGTAACTTTAGGTCATCCTCAGATCCGAGCATTTCAACGAGACCTTGATAATGGCCTAAAATGAGGATTTTGAGAACGCTATTGTGGGGAAATGAAGGAACTAAATGACTTGTACTGAGGGCAGAAATGCTTTACAGGCATCCTAGTCTGGCATAGTGAAAAGGAGAAACAAGCATGATATGTCCCCTTTAAACAAATCAAATAAATGAACTGAAATTTGAGGCTTAGATGTGGCTTGTAAATATCAGCAGAAACCTTAAATCATGATTTTTTTGCTGTTACAAACAAAAGTGAAGAGACCATGTGAGATTCAGTAACTTCAGAGATAATCTTAAAACAAAGCAAAACATCCTTGTTGCACTTATGATGCTGTTATGTGTGACTTGAAAAAGAAGGTTGTTTTACAAAAGTTCTAAGGTGTAAACAACCTTTTAATGTATGTTTCTAAAAATGTTATATTCTGTTTACACTGATGTAAATGATAGTGTGTTACCTTTGGTCAGTGTTAATTATCTGGTATCTGACACTAAATGCTCGAAGCGATAATCTGATCATCCAAGACACAAAGGTCTGATCACTGACTGTATATCAGAGTTACTTTTATACATCCGTCATTATTTCCTCTCCTCTGGCTCCACTTACTTTCACTTTACTCTGATGCTCCATCTGTGAAGTCTGCTCCTGCATGCGAGCCAGATCCAGCGCTTCCTTGGCATGTCCTGAGGTCATAATTAGAAAACAACTGCATAATTAACTCAGTCATTTAAAATTAACAAGCTGGACAATCATGCTTTGACTTTGGAGGGTCGTCACTTAGATGATGCAAAATAGCTCTGATCAATAAGAATTCTATCACTACTGAAATATGCACAAAAATTAACACATCACAAAGGCTGATTATGGAAAATCTGATGAACAGGCACAGAATTTACACATTTTACACACTTTCACATCATTTTCATGCAGTCTGATGAAAGTAATGCTAGTTATCAGCTACCCTCTTAGCACTCGCTGCCAATTTAGAGACAAAAAGTATCATTTTTCCACAAAAAAACAAAGTCTATGGTCTAGAGCTGCTTGTGTAAAGGAGCAGTCTTTACTTAACACTTCTTATGAAATGATATTCGTCCTTTCCTGCCTTTTATTCATCTGTCTTAATGTTTAAGCATTTTAATAATTTGGTATACTCTGGCTTTTAATGTATATTTTATATCTTTTATTTAACCTTTCTTATTCAAAAGCTATCCCCATATTTAGATTTTTCAATATTCTTACATTTTCTGGTGCTCTCCTTTTTGTAACTGCTAAAACTGATTAATTTATTGACTAACAGTCTGATCTGATAAGAAAAACACTGTATTTTTTGTTTGTAAAATGAGCCACATAAATAAAACTTGGCTTGAATTAAATTAAATCAGAAAATTAGAATTGATTCTTTGAGACTATCTTACACATCATTCAACATGTATAAGCATCACTGACTCAAAATAATGAAATGATTTAATGATTCAAATTTCTATTTCTTTTTGTGTTAAGACAGGGATGAGAAGCATTGGTTACCCTGAAGGGCACTGTCACTTGATGCTCACTGCTAAAAAGTAAAATTCTGCAAGTTGTAGGATATTTTAATTGGATGATTATAATCAGAGATGCATGAAATTGGATTTTTTTGCTGATATTTTATATTCTAATCTGTCACAACTCATTTTGCTTTATTCCAATACCAATATGAATTTCAAGAAATGAGTGAAAGTACTTTTCTGGATGTGATATTTCTAACTAATATTCATGTTAATGTATGAGGGTAGAACATTTGGCTGACATTGAAATATAGATTCAGAAAACTATCCCTCAAAACAGATTGCAATTATATCTATATCTATATCTATATATCTATATCTATATCTATATCTATATATATCTATATCTATATATATCTATATCTATATCTATATATATATATATATATATATATATATATATATATATATATATATATATATATATATATATATATATATATATATATATATATATATATATATATATATATATATAGATAGATATATATATACAATATACATATACACACACATTTATTGGGTAAATAGTTTTTCAAAACAACATTTAAATATTAAGATGCTGTATTTAGAGCAGTGGTCACCAACCTGTAGATTTTGATCTACTTGTAGATCTTTTAGACAAGTTGCATAGATCTTTAAGACTTGATGCTTCATCCTTCATCTGAAACACAGGTCGACCTTTTTGCTTATCCATGACAAATCTGGTGAATCCAGCTGCTATGCAAGATTAAGTGGGTCTGACTGGTTTCCTTCCATCTCAATAGTTTTTAATATTAGAAAGATATTAAGATGAACTAAAGTGTGTTTTATGCTAACATTGTTCCAGTCCTGAGTGATGGGTTTTGCTGTGTATTAGGCTGCATACATTGTAAAGTGCTCATGTGATTTTAAATCCACAGAATCTTTATTCTTAAGTCCTGCCCTTAATCACATTTATGGATTGAAGATTGAATCTTTTATTGTGAAGTGGGGCTGAACAATTAATTGCAAATTAGATTAAATCGCAATATGTCTTGTTGCAATTTTCAAATCGCAGACAGTGCAATATTTTTAACACAAAATGTGTTGAACATTTTGGCATTGTGATGTAGTTTCTTGCAATTTCCTGCCTGTTTAACCTTTTTTAACTCCGTTTTTACAACTTTATGCCTATCTTGCTCCCATTCATCTTTTTTTGGCCACTGTCAGACCATGTTTGGAATTTTGACATGGTTTTTGAAATTAAATCCCAATTTTGCTGCTATAATCAATTCTCCTTCGTCACTTTTGAATTTTTTTGCCTTCTTTTTTTTGCAATTTCATACCTATTTTGCACCTATTAACTTTTTTTTCCACTTCGTACCATTTTTTTTACCCAGTTTTTACAATGTCATACCTATTTTGCTTCTGTTCTTCACTTCTCCACTTTTTCTCAAATCTTTTATCCTTAGATTGATTTAATATCGTATTGGTTATACTATAAAAAGATCTACTGCTTATGTTTGTTTAAGAATACATAAGATGAGGAACATTAAAACAATCGCAGAGTAAATCACAATTGCAATATTGGGGTAAAATATAGCAATTAGATTATTTTCTCAAATCATTCAGCCCTATTGTGAAGTTTGATGATGATCATTAAAATCAGAAGTTTTGTTTATGGTTCTCAGTGAATTTAGGCAAGTAGATCTTGCCATCTCAATTAGCGTCATAGGTGATCTTCAGCTGAAAAAGGTTGGTGACCACTGATTTAGAGAGTCAAAAAGAAAAAGCGTCATTTGACATACTTTCCAACACACTGGACACAATTTTCATGTATCATTAACATACATTTTAATACAGCAAAGCATATCTTACAGTTTCTTGCTGAGCACTAATAATGTACCAGTATAACACATTTGTTCTTTATGTCCGATGTTGAAAATTAGGGTTGAAATTGTGCATTCTGTGATGTTTTACTGCAGTTTCTTATATTTTCAACAATTTATAAATTCTTGAAACAGCTGCATTTGACAAGCAGGCTGAAAATTTTGAGCCCATTCTTTAGAATAAGTCGTTTTCTCCACTATTCTAATGCATTTGGTATTGCAGGAAGAAAAGATGTCACTTTTCTCCAAAAGCAGTTAGCCTGTTTGAGATTGTGTCTGAGGAGCAAACACGTGCAGACTTACTTTAAATACAAATGCACACTGAACTCGTCACGTGCAGGGTAAAAATACTCCAATACAGTAAACAGCATAGAGCATGTCAGAAGCATGTTCAAATGCACATGGTGACATGAAGTGTGTGATGTATAGGACAGGTGAAAGGCTGATCCTGCAAGGACACTTTGTTCCCTCTCCTCTGACACGCCCACCAGCCCTCACACATGTGCAGCGTGGAGGTCAAACATGCTAACATGCATGTTGTAAGACCTGGCCTGTGCTCTGATGTTTCTGCTGCTGGGTTCGTTCAGCTACCCAGAAGGTCAACTGACGAACCAAAGTCCATTTACAGAGCTCAGAAATGTAATGAAACACAACCATACAACTGTGGCAAAGAGAAACTTGTTGCACATTTCATACTAGTGTGCTGGCTCTACTGGTGACCGTGTTAGCTAGACCCTTTCAGCCGTAATGTGTGTGTTGTTGTCGTAGATACAGCCGTCGAAAAAGCCATACGCTCTCATGATTGTGTATTTTATCGGTTTTCATGAGACGAATATCTGATAACAATATTTAAAAATCAAGCCTGGGATAACAAAAACACACGTAGAGGTATTTGTTAGGACATTATTGTGCCTTTAGCTAGTGTTGAAACTCCGTTACCAACAGACGTATTCGGCTAAAAGTCGACAGTTAGCATGGTAGCTGTTTGTCCATTACACCAGTGCCATGCTAGCTGATGATAAAAGTTAAAATGTGACAAATATTGAGCTTTGATGTCCAACAAGTGTAAGCCGAATTTAACAGTGTTATCTAACAGTTAAGCAGTAAATAACAATCACCACCATAGACGTATGTACATTTGTTAAATCGCAAATCACTTTAATATTTGAGTTGTCTAAATGGGATTTCGTTAAGGAGGCTCTCATTTAAAAGAACACGGAGTCCCAACACAAGAAAGTTTTTCCATCCAAGTGAGCAAAATAAATTCTGTTCTTTGAGATACAATAAGCTAGTAATATACGGAAACAAATAAAATCATTTGCTCCAATAATTGCTTAAAATAAATAAAACTACTTACGGGACCTGTCGAGCTCCCTTGCAGCTTTTGCAGCCCTTTCCAGCCCAGTTGGGTCGAAGTTGCTCCACTTGTCCCGAGGTTTGTCATCCCCCGAACCTCCAGAGGACCCCCCGGCACTCTCGGCCGCAGCAGCCGCCACCTGCTCCTCCAACGTCGGCTGAGAGCCGGAGCTCTTCCTCCAGCCAAAGAGCCACGACATGCTGCTTCAATGGAGTCCGAGCAACAGGCTGCACAGGACTGCACTTTGAGTTTCAGGCAGGACCCCCACCCCCTTTGGTACTACTCTACCCAACACACGCTTCTTGGCCGAGGGTCAAGTAAAACAAGGTATGCAAGGCAATTTCCGGTCAAGACTTTCAAAATTAAAAAGAAAGCCTTCAGGAATAAAAATTGACATCCGCACTATTTTATATAATGCAGACATGAAAGAGAATGAATATGTTGTCTTTTTACAAGAAAAGAAAACATTAGGCATTATGGTCTAAATCTTTGGTTCTCAACTCGTGGGTCACGAACCAAAAGTGGGCCCTGCAGGACGTTTTATAAGGGTCTCAAATATTGGTAACCTGACCCACCAGATGGACTGTTTAACATATCTCTAGGATATAATTCATTAGTCCATCTGGGCAAAAGTATCTGGAAAGGGCAGAACCTCCCAAGGAGAGCTACAAGATGACTGAGTTAATGTTTTGTTTATCATATTCATTACAGGCTGGCTAAACATTTGCAGTGACGCCTTGCTTTTAGGCAAAAGATATAACTCAAGATTCAAGATTCAGAGTGTTTGTTGTCATTTGCACATTGAGAAACATGTTTTCTTGCACAATGAAATTCCTACTTGGCTGTCCACAACGAATGCCAGGTAAGAGATATGAAATATTTACACAGCAGCACAAAAAGATACTACATAATACTTAATAACAGCAGAAAAAAATGTAATAAAATAGAATAAAAAGAATACTGTCCAGATATAAATAAGATGAAGATAGATTCAGTCTTTAAACATGTATGAAGATATTATCACTGTTAAGGACGGAACTATTGGCTATTGATATCTGTACATTTCTGTAAACATGTATATTGTGCAAAGGTCCAACATAAGGTGCAAGAGCAGTTTTATCTATGCAAATTGGTTGTGTGGTTGAGCTAAATAACTCTTGTGGGAAAGAACTAACCGAAATTTGTCAAACTGCCTCTTTGTCCTTAAAAGGATGCGGAAAAGCCAGATCATTTTGTGACAAGGAACAATTGTTTCAGCTTGTAGGCTTTGACAGATAGATCTAACTGATGACAGGCTTGGGATCTGGTACATTAGTTGCAGTAAAGCTTTAAACATAGGGTCTTGGAGAAGAAAAACTGTGGCAAATACAGTTTCTGTGATATATCAAAGCCTGTGACCAACATACATCCCTGGTACTGAGTTTGTAGAAGCCATAGAGGGTGCTCTCTGTCCCCCTCCTCACTCAATGTGGCCTACACATCAATTCCAGAAGTCCTACAATTGCAAGCATTAATACTTTTGCTATAGATTTCATTGCGATTTCCCCTAAAAAACATAATTACAGCATAATTACATTGGTTTTAATTGCAGGGTTAAGCTTTAATATCAGGCAATATTGAAATTAATCAAGGGAAAATAAATGTTCAAGTAAAATATACTTCCAACTTTGTTCACAGTATTTAAAAAAGTTCATGTATTTGCTTTATTTTAGATGTTAAACTGTTCTTACTGTTACCATTTCATTTTTAATCTGAATCAGTCAAGAGGCAAATGTCAAGATTCATTTTTGGTATCATAGGATTGGCCAGTACTAAATTTGTCTATCTGTATTCCAAAAGGTTGAAGGTTTGATCTCCACACTCTTGATGTCTCATGTTGATGTATCCTTGGGCAAGGCACTAAACCCCATGTTGCCCCTACAGCTGGGTCAGTGGTTTCCTAAAGACCCTGGACACTCACACAGGTGTTAGTTAAAAAAAAAAAACTCTGCTCTTTTCTGAGTTATTTGTCATTTATTACAGTTTTGGGGTAACTTGCTCTAGACTTATGAAATTAAGATAATAACTAGCAACTTTACACCTGATGAGTGAGTTTTAAATCAGTTATCCATGTGCGTTGACTGCTGTACATTTGTGAATTCTGTTTTTAAACAAAAACTTAACATGCTTTGCTATTATTAGGCTTGTAGCAGGTGGAAAAGTTATTACTTTTATGTCATTCTGCTCAGGAAAACACTTTATGTATTAAAAATAAGCTAATCATGGTAAATTTGTGACCTGGCAGGATAATGTGTCTCTTTGAATTTATGAAATTTATAAAATATTTAAACAATTGCTCCACTAAATAAAAGCTATAACAGTAATATGGTTTTCATTTAAAATTTTAATTGGTATTGCTCGATAGAACTAGCAATACAGGGCAGACATTAGCTCAGTTGGTAGAGTGTCCACCCATGTACGGGGACTTCCAAACCGCAGCAGCGGCAGTAGGTTCGAATCCCGGCCACTGCCCTTTGCTGCATGTCTTCCCCCCTCTCTTCACCCGCTTTCCTGTCATTCTCCAGCTGTCCTATCAAGAAAGGCCCCAAAAGCCCCAAAAAATAACTTAAAAAAAAAAAAAAAAAGAACTAGCAATACATTAGCAGCTATTAAGGGTACAGTTACACGAATTAATTGGCTATTTTTATTCTGTGAACATGCCGTGCCCTGAAATTGTTATATCCTTTTAGGGGTGCCTTGACTAAAAGAAGCTGGAAACATATGCTTTAGACTATACTGCATATGGAGTAGTGGTAGAGTTGGTTGCCTGTCCACCAGGAGATTAAAGTTTCAATCCCCAGCTCCTGCAGCCACATGTTCATGTGCCCTTGGAAAAGACTAAAGCTCTGAGAGTGTTCAGGTGATTAGAAAAGCACAAGCTCCAGTTAAAGTCTTTGTTAAGAAAAAAAAAAGATCCAACTGTAAAAACTATGCTACATGGTTCAGAGTATACCCTGTGAACTAAATATATTCAAGTACGTATGAGCAGGGCTTTAAGTTGGTCCTCATTAAAGATGAATGACAGTTTATTTCGAACCTGGACTCTCAGTGGTGAATTTTTTATTAGCCTCATGTACTCAGATCTTTGAATAAATTAAAAATGCATATAAACAATATTCCTGTGACCTTGAAATTCATTACAATCACACTTGTGTACTGCCCTGTGATGAGGTGCATATTAAACAGGGACATACAGGATGTGAGTGCACAACAATAAATCAAACATAAATCAGAAGTTAACCCCAAAGAGAGGCTCCATTATGTGAAAGCATCTCTTGAGACAACATGCTTTAAAGTGCCCCTGTTGAGTGAAAGATAATATTGATTAAGACTCGTGTTTTTTCAGACAGTATGTCTATTGATAAATTATGTTTATTTATATTGCCTGAATGGATTAGTTCATATGCAGAAACATTGTACTTGGGCCCAAAGACACATACATAAATTGATTTACACTGTTTTTCCAAAATAATGACAATTCTCTGGACGTTTCCTCAAAATCATAGCTGATAATCTTACAACCCCAAGATACGAATAATGCTTATCATTATCTCAAGAACAAAAGAAAAATAAATTGCACTGGTAATAACAGAAACACTGGCTAGTATCTTAAGGTGACAACATACATATGATGAGATGCTGAGAAAATGTTTAACTTTAACTTGATATTCAGAGAAAACAGACTGGAACATAATGTATTATTGCATTGCCTTCTATGGCTTTCTTGTGGAATAATATCTTATCTACTTCATTAATTTGGGTTTAAATTGAAACTTCACATCAAGGCTTGAAGGAAGTTTAAAAAAATAAACTTGCATTACAGAGCACATCTTAGATTTCAATGCAAATGGGTGCAAGAGTAGTTTATTTTGTTAATTTACTTGAGTTCTATAATGAAAGCTAGGAGGTAGATCCTGCTGTTGAATGCAATTTGGTTTCAATTTCAAGCCTTATTTACATGGATGTGTGGCAGACATGTAGTTAAAGCTTCACATAATAATGTATAAAAATATTGAATGGCCACAAGTGGGCAACAGTGTACATTTTGACTGAATATTTTGCAAAAATAAAAGAAAGTCAGGTAAAATTAATGTTTTTAAATAAATTTATTGACTTAATTACTGAAGTCACTGCAAAATCAACATTGACAAATGAACACTATCAGAGTCAATTTTAACTCTTCTTGTGTCTATATGGGGTCCACAAAGTGCTGTGCACTCTTATTAGAGAGTTGATACTTGACTCTCATCAAGAGTAATTGTTGACTCTTTGTGGTGTTGCAATTTAAAACACTTGACACATCTAGTGGTATGAATCAGTGTATCAGAGTATGTTTTTACCTACTTAGGTGTTAGCTCAATATATTAACATTGCAAAGAGTAAACACTGCTGAATCTATTTGCTGAATGTTGATGGGAAAATGGTTTACACAAAGATATTTGGTGAGACCACATACATGAAGACAAAAAACAACATTTGTCCTGTAGGTTTCATGACGTGGGATCATGGCATCTGTTGGCAGCTCTCCAGTAAAGGTGGACAAGTGGGATTATTGACTCTTTAACAGTCACTTACAGGTTCAAAATTAGTTATGAAAAATTCAGAGTTAAAGATCTGGATTTTATTAATGAAAACATTATTATACACTTGTTTTTGACACCAATTCTTTTAAGATAAGATAAGATAAGAATAGATAATCCTTTATTGATTCCCAGAGGGGAAATTCAGGTATTGCAGCAGTACAGGGCAAAGAACAAGAGTAGTGTCATGCACTGGGTTCAAAGAAAAAAAATTACACATATTTTAGGACAAAGCAAGGGTGACATACAATGAACAAAACAAAAATGATAAACAATGACCATCCAGTAGCAGCAACAGTATGAGCTATTTACAGTGTCGAGTAATGTCATTCAGGCAACTTTGTTATGCAGTGCAGTGCAGAGAAGGAAAAGTGACAGTGATATTAATATTAAAGTGACAGTGTTAAGGGTAAAAGGGTAACGGAGTTATATACTGTAATTACAGTGCAACAGAGTAATGTTGGTAGTTGTAACAATATATATTAAATATTAAATATTAAAGTGCAGAACAGTTTAATATTGGATATTGCCATAAATATCCAACTGTACGTAATATTTCTGTAATTTGACAGCATCCAGAGTAGAATTAAATTAACTCTGCCTTTACTGGAATATTCCCAAAACTAAATGTTTTCATTTTGTATGTAAGAGGAGTTGGAAATTGTGGTATATAATCACACCTTTGCAGTCCATAGGTAACTGACCCTCATGTACATCAATGAGAGTTGTGAAAGAGTCTCTTACTCTGATGCATTCAGGTTTGCTTGGATACATACAATTAAATGAATGACGTGTGTATAAATCATGATGCTTCGCACATTTTCGCCGAAATTTCCAGTCAAAAATAAAAAAAATATGCACTTTTTAAATCCGAAGTCGTCTACAGAAAGAATCATAAATATTTCAGTTCGTCTTTACATTCTTGTATTGTAATTAACAAGTTGAGCGAGAGAACGCAAAGGCAGCACTAATGACGCAGCCCTACGTAGCTGCAGCGTGGCTTACGTCAACTAAAAACGTGTAGCGGGCGGAGCTTTCGGTTACATACAGGACAGTTGAGACAAAAGTGAGCTGCTGGTACCCTTCAGTGGTGTTTTTAGTGGGACAAACGAGTTAAAACGAGAAAATGTCGGCGGTTTGCTTTGCCCTGAGTCGAAATGTGTTGGCTATCAGGAATGCTGGCTCCATTATGGTGAGTTACCAACCTTTCCTAAAGTATAATGACAAACATGACCAATGTGTCAGCTACCCATAGTTTATGCTCAGTAATGAATGTTATATAATTAACTCACTGACTTATATGCAGTTTTTATGCTTTAATAGTCTAAAGTCTGTAATTAATCTATTGTAATGCATTGACACCAACGACCTGTAGTAACACACCCTCATCAAGGCTAAGTTTTCAAATGCAGCTTAATATAGATGACTGAGATGTAAGTAATTGGTCTATTCTTATCATAGATGTGATTTAGACAGTGATATGTGAAGCAAACTATTCAATGCTTCATGCTACAACTTAAATGAAGGCTTGTTTAGGAAATCTGAGCTGTTTTTATGGCCCATGCCACCGATTGAAGCCCCGTATTAACATATACTTTACATTTTAAATTGTAATACGTTAAATATATGTGTTAAACCATCGAACTCTTGAATAATAATGTGTTTTTGCAAGTAAATAAGTAATTCATTGTCCTTTAAGAGTCAGTTAGGTAACTGGGCATTGCACAGTGATGTAACACTAAGTTTCAATACTCACAATCCACCTCTGGAGGGAGCTACTGTACCCTGTTATGAAAAAGATGTAACCAGTGTTAGACTGACTATTGAGCTAAAATGATAATGGTGTACATTAATTTTGAGTATTGATGGTCAAATTATGGTTAGGGTTTTGTTGTTTCTTGCCTAAATGTGTTTTGCCATGCTATATTTCATTTATTCAGCCTTTGCTCAAAAGCTCACAATTTTAAAAAGTGTACTTGATCAAGTTAGGGAGACAACAAGAGTTTGATTAATCAGAAAATAGATTAAAATAAGAGCACTGGAATGAACAAGCTGCACTTAATTTCAAGACAACCGAAGATTCACTCAAGTACAGAAGTGTTCAGAAAATTCTAAATTGTTCCTTCAATATTTGGTAATTAATCTCAGTTATGCCATACAGTTGCAGTAGTCTGAAAATAGATGTTATATGAGGATTCTTTTTGTTCTGTGGAAATAAAAGTCATTTTTGTCCTATTATGATTCATTGTTGTTTAGGTTTTTCACTGTTCTTTTTGCTAAGAACAATATACAGAGTGGTATAACAGCGGTACAAAACAAGGGTACCAGGGAGTTATTATATTTTATGAAAAGTCTTCAATAAAAACTTGTGTATGCAAAAGTATCAGCTTGTCATTTGATTGTTATTTTCAGGACTTGATGTGGTCTCTCTTAGTTTCCCTGCTGTTATAGGTGTGAGTTTCTGCTATTCTTGGCCAAGTACCCCCTGAAAAATTCATCTCTTTGACTAACTCACATAACTAAGTATCCCATAAACACAAAAGCACAAATATATGCAATTTAGTCACATTTTATATCGACATTTATAACCTTCCCATACTCCTATTTCTGTATCTGCTTGTTTCGAAACATTGCCTCTATTTCAAAATACTTTAGCTACCACAGTAAATTTTTATCAAGCAATAAATAATGATCTCAACAATTTAACAGTACAAAGTTAAATGTTTGAGATGTATTTTTTCTCCTATGTAAATTTATTTTTATTATTTTTAATCTTTGAAAGGGAAATTTGTCCCATTTTCACTTCTTTAAATTCTGTAACTTGATGTCAAAATAAATAGTAAGTGGTATGTGATCTATGTTATAGTGTCTTATCTGTCCTGCCTTAAGTAGTACTGGTAAATTCTGGATTTGTGTGTCTTCTATAAAGCATTATTAAGTTTTGTGTATCCAAATGTTGCATCAATTGAACATGGGACCACAGAAAAATCAAAGAGGGACACGAGAAATTGTTCAAAACATAATACAAGGCAAAGTGATAAAAGTTCTTAAATGTTTTGTGTCAGCTGACCTCGAGGTGCAAGTAGTTACCGCTGACATTACAGGATAGAATTACCAAGAGCCTCCTATTTTTGTCCGCTTTGACCTCACAAACAGCTAGGTCATATTTTTTGTTTGTAATTCTAGCTTCTATTTTTTTCATCTGTGCCTGAAAGGAAGTGCATACATTTAGAAGATAAAGAAACTGTGATAAAAGGAATTAAGAATTCAGAACTTTTTCAGTAGTTAAGCCAACTCATACTGATTAATGTCCTGGTCGATTCCCCTGTGACACAGATGGTGCGGTACGCTCAGACTGCTGCTGCTCCGGCTCCTGAACCCAGAGTCAAGAAGTTCCAGATTTACCGCTGGGACCCCGACACTGCAGGAGATAAACCACGAATGCAGACGTATGAGATTGACCTCAACACGTAAGTTAAAAGCATTCAAAAACAAAGATTCTTCTCACTTTTACCCCTGCCCGATCGAATGAATTTAATGTTTTGATATTTTTCCTGTCCATGTAGCTGTGGTCCCATGGTTCTGGATGCTCTGATCAAGATCAAGAATGAAATCGACCCCACGCTCACATTCAGACGCTCCTGTCGAGAGGGTAATGAATCAACAATACATCTATATTAAATAATGAACACATTCTCCACTTGAAACACAATAATATGTGTTTTACTTGGACCTAAGTTAACAGTGACATTGATTCTACATCTCTTCAGGTATCTGTGGCTCGTGTGCTATGAACATCAACGGGGGGAACACGCTGGCATGTTTGAACAAAATCGACACAAACATTAGCAAACCAACAAAAATCTACCCACTGCCACACATGTATGTGGTCAAAGATCTGGTGCCTGTAAGTACACTACTCAATGATAAATGTAATTTTTCTGACATTTTGAAACTGTATTCTATTAATAATTAAAAACACTAAGTTCATAATTTGTAACGTCAGAACAGTTTAGAAGTAATATCAATTTTAACTATTATATAGTTTGCTTTTTTTTCATTATGTGTGGAATAATCCATGTAGAATATAAGGATGACTGCAGAGTGAAGCATTACATAAACTGACTTTTGGATTTTTATGCTGCACCTTTCTGTAAATTTGAGATTCTGTATTGATTTTTCTCTTTTATTTCATCCACCAGGATATGAGCAACTTCTATGCACAGTACAAGTCCATTGAGCCGTACCTGAAAAAGAAGGATGAGACTCAGGAAGGGAAGGAGCAGTACTTCCAGTCAGTGGAGGACAGACAGAAACTGGTGAGAGATCCATGTTCTTTTTTTTCTTCTCAGAAATGCAAAAAAATAGTTATACTGTGGCAGCTTGAGTTTTTTTTTTTCATTATTTGGCAGGATTAGACAGGAGAGGTCATCTGACCTGCCCTGAGTCAACATTTCAGATGATTTCTCTGTAAACATACTAAAGAGTGATATCGTTATGGCTAAGCTGTATAGTCATAAAAGACCACAAAGACAGATTGAAGTGATAATCTGTTCTCGCCACCTCCCTGCAGGACGGCTTATACGAGTGCATCCTGTGTGCCTGCTGCAGCACCAGCTGTCCCAGCTACTGGTGGAACGGAGACAAATACCTGGGACCTGCTGTCCTTATGCAGGTGGGTACAGAAAGTCTGAGAACACCTTCTTAACCACTTAGTGATTTTGTTAATGAAATAAAGAGAGGGCACTTTGGAAGGTTCCTGAAAACATTGTATGTCTTTTATTGCAATATAAAGGGCAAAGGGTCAGACATTGTTTTAATGCTGGCCATTCATTGGTATCATAATGCAATAATAAAGACTGTACAACTCCTCACTGTGGCGAGGGGAGGAGCAACAGGAAGACTGAGGACGGGATGGAGCAGTAGTAGCAGTAGTAATAGTAGTAGTTACCAGCAAGTAGCCATATTATATTTTTCATATTATATATATATTTTTTATTTTTATGTTTTATTTTGTTTTTACTATTTTAAATGTATATATAGCAAGGTTTTATATCTGCTAGTTGTTTTTACCTTTAGTATCCAGTGTTCTTTCATACCTTTGCACAATGCAATGCTACTGGACCTTAATTTTCCATAGGAGTCTTCCCAAGGGACAAAATTAAATTTTATTTGATCTAATCTAATCTATCGTCATTTTTCAGGAAATATCTTTAACAGACAACATGTTGTTTGAAAAGTTTCTGTTATTTCAAATTATAAATACAATATTAATCCTGTACATGGAATATATGTACACACTCATCTATGAAGTGGTGAAAGACCAGATTGAGTTTCACAGTTAATCAATTATGAATGGGATGTTTTTTGACTCTGTGACAGACAAAAGATTCTAAAAACCTGTTATATGCTTAAAAGTAGATGTAAGGCCAGAAAAGTGCTGGTTAAATTATTTTTTTAATAATTGGAAATACTCTGAGAGCACAGTCCTCAGCTAAGGCTCTTCGAACATTCTTTGCTGAGTTGAAATGTGGAAAACCACCCTCTCTTGCAAAATTCCTGGATCCACATCAGGATTCAGACTACTAAAATCATCCTTCTGACATGACCAACATTACCTGACAGTTTCATCTAAACCCATTAAGAAGTTTTTGATGAATCCTGCTTACAAGCGATCAACAGCAAAAATGAAACCTCCTCACCAGATTGAAAAACACAGATTTGTTGATTCACTTTTTATGTTATTTTGATACCTAGAAACAGAACAGGACTGTAATATTGCACAGGTAACTTAAATAGCTATGCTAATCATTGTGTACAAAGTGTTTTTTAAACATAAGCTGTAAGTTTTTAAGCTTATTACATTTCAACAGTTGGGGGCCCACTATCATATCCTGTTGTGGGGCCCACCATTCTTTGCAGTGCCCCTTTCTGCTGTTAATTTTTAATCACATCATCCTGTGCCTGGTTGCCGCTTTGTACACAAAACTCCCAGGTACACTTTATCAGCTCCAGCAGCGTTCACCTGAGGCCGAGGCTTTTCTTTAAGCTCACTGGTGATGTAACAGCTTTCATAAATTTCAAACTTTAAGTCACGATATGTTCTTAGTGTTGTTTCAGAATATGATGTGGGTACCTAAGGTTGCTTTATTTTTGAGTATTCACTAACAGTTATGCATATTTCCTCTCAGAATAGTTCTAAAATTGTAAACTCAAATGTGGAAATCCCATATGACACTGCTAAACTTTGAAATTTCTGTATTTAATGCCATCATTACGCAGCTAAGCGAATTTTTGACTAAACACTTTAATTGAAAAATAAGGCTATTCACAATAGTGGATGGGAGGCTCATGGGACATAGCAATAACTCTGAAAATACAAAGAAATAAGTGAAAAAACAAATCCTAATACAAACAATAGCACCAGAAAGAAAGAAAAACATAATCTTACTTTAACAAACTGCAGCCCTGCATGGGATTTTTGCCTTAACCAGAAATAATTCAGTCAGTTAATGTAGCAATCAACGCAGAGTTGTACTGTACATCTTAAAGTATGTTTAATTACTGAAACATTTGGCATAGATTAGTAGATATTTGGCTGGAAAAACAATCGAGGCCTGTCTCAGAGAGAAAGTTGGACAATACAAGGTGCTGAATGAAACTTTGACTTCATTAAAATGTATGTGTTTATGTTATACTCCTGCAGGCATATCGGTGGATGATTGACTCCCGTGATGAATTCACAGAGGAGCGTCTCTCAAAACTCCAGGACCCCTTCTCTCTCTACCGCTGCCACACCATCATGAACTGCACCAAGACCTGCCCTAAGGTACCTTAACACACCATCGCACTAATGTCTTCACAGGGTTTGGTGAGAGGTTCTCACTGTCTCTCTAACTTCTTTTTCCACAGGGACTGAATCCAGGAAAAGCAATCGCGGAGATCAAGAAGATGATGGCAACATACAAAGAGAAGAAAGCTGCAGCTTCATGAAACCTGGAAGATCGAACTCTCTGAAGATCCACTAATAGTATCATGGACAGAATTAAGACAAAGAAAAGAGACAATGTGAAGCATTTTTCTTTCAAACAGCACCTTGAATGATTTCTCACTCAACTGAGAAGCAAGAGTGTGAATGTGTGTGAGTGGAACTGTGTAAGGGAGCAGGAGAGTGTGAAAGAAGAAGGTGTAAGAAAGAAGAGCTGTTCAGTTTTTTACTTTAAGTAACACATCGTGTTGGACCACTTGGCTGCAGTTTGTCTGTACAGTGACGTTGCTCAGGCTCTGCTGTATTTACTCCATGGAAAATGTCCATTAACCTGTATTCACTGTAAATATCTAAGTAAATGTTCATTAAAATGTGCTGTGCTTGATGGGGAGATGAATGTTTTTTTTTTTATTTGAAGAAAATAACTTTTCTGGTGGTCATGTGGCAATAATCAGTACAGATAGTAACATTTAAATTGAGGGAGTGTTTTAATAAAACACCTCCAGTCAAAACAACAACATACAGTATTACTAATATGAGAACTGTCATCATTTCAACACCCTCCACACATAAGATACAGACACCTGAACATACTATTATAATATTAGGAACAAAACTTAGAGCACGTAGCACATAGAAAGAGCAAATCTCAGGAGCATATTAAGATGGAAAATAAATAACGTTAGGTCAAAATATTTAGTCTAGAAAAGTGATGGGGAACTAGATGGCTGCATTCATGTCTTTTTTGACATCAAAAATAGACAAATTCGTAGTATGGGATGGGAATCGAAAACCAAATCCAGTTGAGAATCGTTAACAGCTCCATCAAAGAATCGATATCATTAATCTTTTTGCTAATCAATTCCATACAATTGACAGGGTTCAGAAGCGTCAGAATTGTGGCTTAATTTTAATTACACCTACTGCACAACCTTAAGTGAGTGGAAACACCAGCAACTTGCAGAAGCAGTTATCTATACTGTGATGTATGTTTGGCATTGTTGCCACTGAAAATCAGACCATTTGCCCACATGCAAAATTTGCTGGAATCGATTAGGGAATCGTTAAAGAATTGGATCGATTAGCAGGATCGTTAACAGCATTGGTATTGATAAAATCTTATCAATTCCCATCCCTATTCATAGCTATCATAATGTTACTTTAACCATGATTTAAATTAAGCTACTTTTAGGTGCAGGTTACAGAATGTTTGGTTGTCAAAGTACATTTTGCCCAAATACTATTTTTTGTTTTTGCAAATGCATAAAAGGGAAGTTTAACAGAAACTATGACGCCAAATATTGCATTATTTTCAGGAAATACTGTTATTTTTGAAGATGTCATGGCAGATTTTCTCCATAGTCATTCATTTTTTCATATTTCAAACTGACCAGTGGGTCACAGTAAAAGAGGAGAAGGGCTACATGTGACCCCAAGGTCACCAGCTGTCCGTCCTTGGTCTACAGTAAAATTAAATCCTCAACAAGAATCAAAGACTGTAAAACTTCCCAGTGTCAACATCTTACTGAAAATATCACAGGATTAAGAGTTATTTGGTTTAGACTAAATTATCAATTGCTTGGAATTAAGCCAAATGCTTAATTCAGTTTGGTGTCACCACTAAAAAGTGGTGGAAGACATGAATCAAACAACATTTATCAAATAAAAGAAATGCTGATATACACAACATACTAATATCAACTTAATCACCATTAATAATAATAATGATAATGATAATAATAATACATTTTTATTGTAAGGCGCCTTTTGCTGTACAAGTTTAAAACAAAAAAGTGCCGGAGAGCAGTGGCATCTAGTCATGCCAGCGTCCACTCACCACAGGGTTGCAGAAACGGAGAACAAGAGGAAGGAAGAGGGAAAAACACAGTTTCAAAAAAGGCACCTGACAGGGGAGCACAGTGTGGGATTAGAAAATACATCTCAGCAAATAAGCTACATATGACAACACAACTCAGAGATGAACATGAGGGCCTGGAAGGTGTTGAGTTGGAGGGGAACGTGTGTTGTGCTTTTGTGTGTGTGTGTATGCGTAAGCCTGTGGCCTCCACTCAGCTTCAGTCCCACACGTTGTCTCTGCCATTTGATAACAATAAGACGTCTGATTTAAGTACTTTTTGCATTCAATCACTCACTTTTTGACCACAAGATAATCTAATTCACACATTTCCCTATTGCTTATAATTTTAATACACTAATTTCAAACACATTTTCATCACATCAGGTTTCATCACCACTTTGTGTTTGAACAGAAAATGAGGAATTTTATGCTGTAAATGATAACTGTGTGAATAATACACTGTTAAAATGATTTAGTTTTTGTGTTTTTATAAACTCACATCATTAATTCATTCTTTTCTATACCTCTTATCCATTTGGGGGTTGTGGGGGAGCTGGAGCCTATCCCAGCTGTCATTGGGTGAGAGGCGGGGTACACCCTTAACTAGAATCCAGCCAATCACATAGACAGGTGGACACTTTTCACACTCATACTCATATATAGGGGCAATGTAGAGTCACCGATCAACTTAAAGAGCATGTTTTTGGTCTGTGGGAGGAAGCCATAGTACTCGGAGAGAACTCACGCATGTGCAGGAAGAACATGCAAACTTCACACAGAGAGGGCCTGACTGACCAGGGGATTGAATCAGCGACCCTCTTGCTGAGAGGTAAGTGCACTACCTGCTTTGCACCGTGCCGCCCCAATTCACAAAATTTTTTCATCAATGTATTGACAGTATGATAGGGATGCAGGATATTGGATTTTAGCTGATATCTAATATGCTGATATTTCTGTACTCATTATCCCTGAAACCAATATAAATAACGATATTTCGTGTCAAGAGTACAGAGTCCCTACCAATGTAAAAGCTACCTGTTTCTTCAATGATTACAGTTTGTTTGAGTTGGAAACAGATGTGAAGCTAATAAACTACTTTTTGTTTGGTAAAAATGAGCTATGATATTCTGCACCTATGCTGCATATTTGTGATCAAATTAAATATTATTGATGCCACCACTCTTTTATTTCTTAGTTATTCACAGGTATTTGCTTGATTTGTGGTACGATTTTGCTGGGATAGACTCCAAGCCCCCCGTGACCTTAAAAGGGATAAACTGATGGATAGATCTATCTATCTGTTCTGTTCACATTAATAATTAGAAGAAGTTTGTACCACCTCCACTTTGATCCCCTCATTTCTGTTACTTTCCCCCTTTATACAAGGGTTTTTAAAATTGTCAATAACCCATTAACTCAATTTTTGAAGGCATGTCAAAGTAATACCAATCAATCGATCAATCAAACTTTATTTATAGCACTCTTCATACAAAAAAATATCACAACAAGCTTTACAAACGGACATATACATTAAAATAAGATACAAGGAATTATGAACCAAACCCACTCCCAGCCCCTTAACCCATCCACCCCACAATCTGTACGGTGTTGATAAAATGCATCATAAATAAAAGACAACAATAAAGCAGGAACATTGTTGTACCTAGTACGCACTGAGGGAACAACATTTTAAAGATTTAAAATGAGAAAACACTGGGGATGAGATTAAAGTGTAAAATTAAATACATATTTAAATAAAATTTAAAAAATAATTGAAATGAATGAATAGATAAAATAACATTAAAAAATAATAAAAGGGAGCTGTAATAATAATAAAACACTAAAAGGTGATTCAGGTAAAAGCCAGACTAAAAAGGTAGGTCCTGAGTATTTTTATTTATTATTTTTTTATTTAATTTGCATGAGATGCAGCCCTCAGGTCCTTCGGTAGGCTGTTCCATAGATGGGGGTCATATTAGTAGAAAGATGCCTCACCATAAGTTTTTGTTTGACTTTGGGAACTGTTAATAGAGAACTTCCTGCAGACCTGGGGGTTTTAATGGGTTCATATGGTAAAAGCAAACCAGATAAATTAGAAGGACTAAGACCATTAACAGCTTTAAAACCAGTAAAGTAATCTATCATATATAACATAATTTATCACGTAATAATATTGTGGAGATTTTTTGACGGAATAAACTAAAAAACCTCACCAGGGTATCGATGACATGTTCGTATGTGTGCAGTCTGACTCGTCTTCAGCGCCATAGATATACATAAGAAAGGCTAGATGGCCTTTCTTATGTATATCTATGTTCAGCGCGGTATCCTGTAGCTTGTCTATTTTTGGACCCCGTGACTTCCCGTACGGAGGCACTGTTTGTGCGGAGAGACCAAATGATCTGAAACATCCTTGTATCAGGCTGCTCCAGCCTGACTGCGAGGTTATGAAGCAGCAAATACAGTAATGTGGAGGATATCATCGTGACCAAAGGATGGAGAGGAGAGGTAAGAGTGTTTTAGTTATTTAAATAAACGTTTATTAAAGAGAGCAGGCGGAGGAGCTACGGTGATGTTTGCTAACCGTTAGCCTGAATCAGATAACTCAGAGCTGGACCCTGATCTGTGAACACAGGGCTGGAGAAAGGCTGCGAAGATATGAACTCAAAACAATATCGGATTATTCCAGACAGTTAACAGTATTATCCTCTTTTCGTTTTCGAAAACAAAGGCAACAATTAACATTCAAAGCTGTGGGTAACAACTCCATTACTACACAGATATGTAACTTCTGTGAATACTTTAGTAAAGCAAGTGAGGACTGTTTATGCAAGATAAAACCAGAGTTCAGAGGGTTAAGAGTTTAAGAATAAATAATATAAAGACAAAATATTCTCTATCTCTGTGAAAAGGCAGCCAAACAAACCTGTGTTTGATTTGTTGTTGTTGACTAGGGATGCACATTATTATATTTTTGCCAATATCCAATATGCTGATAACATTTCTAAGCTGTTTAAGCCAGTGTTATTGATTATTCTTGTTTTTTTGTGAAGACCATTATGTCTCTCCCTCTCTGTAATTGCCTCATGCCTTATAAGTCAGAAAACTGATTTATGAACTGGTTTGTTTGACTGTTTACATCATATCCATTGCTCAAGGATTCGATTTGAACTGACTACAAAATTAATAAAACAATTTTTCTGGAGGATCAGATGTAGCTCTTTTTCTCTCCTCCTTAGAAACGCTCTGATCTGAGGATGCAGTGGCTATGATGAGTTTTGCACTGATTGACAACCCAAACAATCTACACAAATAAACCCCAGAAAGTCAAAATTGAAGATTTAAGGGCCATTTTCTATAAAGAGGCATGGATAGTATATTTCTTTGTGTACTTAGAGTTTAGTTAAAAGTGTCATGTTCTTCTGATCCCCAAGCCCCTCTAACAACACTGAAAGCATAGACAGGTGATTTTGCAGGACATGAGAACTTTAAAGCTTCCATATCCTAAAAAAACAGTGAAAGGCATATTTTTTAGTAATAAAAATCAAATCTGTAACCCATCAGGATGAAATGTAAATTATATTAAAATAATTGATATACTCTATATACAGTAACCTCATAAGTTGAGGGGTGACTCAATGACACAGCAGGTCAGTACATGTGCCTGACAGCAACACAGCTGCTGATTCGTCTTTGCAGGGCCTTTCTGTGTGGAGTTAGCATGTTCTCCTGGTGCCTGCATTGATTTTCTCAGGATACTCTGGCTTCATCCTACAGACATAAACATGCTTGTTAGCTGTGACTCCACATCGCCCTGAGATGTAAGGACGATTGGTATTTCTGGGATAGGCTCTGGACCCCGTGACACAAAAGGGATAAGCAGTAAAGATAATGGACTTATTAAATAGAGCATTTGGATGCATTTTCCTGAAATTGGATCTTAAATGCAATATTTTATATCCATTTTTATAATTTACATGTCTATTCACAAAACAGTGTTATTGGTCATCTTTCATGTTAGTGAACAAATTTTATGAACTTCTGACCAAATCAGAGAACAATATATTCATTTGTAATCAGGATAATACAATATTCTTTAATTCAGTAGATGCATTTTTTTCATTCCCTGAAAACTACTAATTTTGGAGATTGTAGTTTTGTTCCCTACAGCTATGATATACAGCAAATACATATGACTTAAACTTTAGTTGTAAACATTGGCAGAAATTTTCACATCTGCTGATACTAGTAATCAATACTTAAGGTATTATCTACTCATACAGATATAGTGCTGGTGATATTATTCATCCTTGGTGTTGACAGGATAGATATCCAAGTATGCTTTCTCTCATTATAGATTGGGGTAAGGATCTGATGTGGGCCCTCAGCTAAAGACCAGTATATCCAGAATACTAATTAACTGGTTTCAGTCCAAGTTATCTCTAAACTGATGGGAAGCTCACAGCTGAACTGTCACTGTTTGCACTTAAAACAGCCTTAGAGCCTTGATAGCTAACAGAAAAGTTGCAAAGCTTTGTGCCAAAACATACTGGAAGTCTGTGAAACACTAGAAAGAGCTGATAGAGATTGAACAGTTTATTTTTAAAAATGCTTTATTCTTATTACAAGTGCAGCATTTTCAATAATGTCTTTGCATTTAATATTAAAGTGTTTATTTTGACAGGTAAAAAGCCAAAGTGTGCTAATGTTTGGTAAACTAATAAATCCATGATGGATCAGTCTTTATACTTTTCAAAACTGCTGCTTTTACTGCTTTTCTCCTGCTGTGGCTTGAGGCTGCTATGAAAGTCGAGCAAAGTCATAAAGATTTTAATCTAATTCAGCCAGGTAATGAAGGAGTCAGCTGATCAAACAACAGCCTGGAGTTTACAGCCTGCTGACCTTGATATGCCAAAACGATAAGGAAAGTGCTGAGTTTCTTGTGATTGAATTTTGTTTACTCAGAATTGTTCCTCGTCAGCTCACATGACTGTCTCATGTCTGTCTCAGTTGAGTATACGTGATTCCCTTGTTTCGAAAAAGCAGAAAAGTTTCTAACATAATGGCCTAATTGAAGATGAAACTGAAAGTCTGCTCTTAGTCCATAGTATATAGTCCAAACATTACTTATTAGAAACATCTGATGTCATTTGGTTGGGAAATATCCATGGATTTGCTGAAGTCCTGCCTTCACTTGAGTTGCCTGCTCTCCTGTGTCATTGATTAAGTTTTTGGACAGTGATAATTTTAGTGGACATCATGATGACATTAAGAAGCCTTTGCTTCTTCCCTTGCGCCATCCCTTTGTTGTGAGCACAGTATGGACTGAATAAATATCAAAATGTAGAATTAAAACCTTTTTAGATATTTAACATATTGTTATTAATACTGTGTAGCTTTTTGCAAACTTCACAGGTCTGAACAGATACTTCAAATAAGTTTGAGAAACATCTTGTTAATTTTGTTCTCAAAAGCAGAACTGAAATTTTGTTGAAGGCTATTTAAATTGAAATGTGTCATGTATCAGCAATGTAAGCGTAATTTCAAAATAACTCACTGAGTCACTGCCATTTCTCTGAAAAAAGAAAAATGAAGAGCTGAGTAACTCAGACCTTAACTTTCAGTGTGCATGCTGGGATTTATGAACACCCATGTCATTGGGGTAAAGTTTATTTTGTTGTGCTTTTCTAGTGAGGAAAATCAGATAGTGCCTCATAGATATCCCTGCTCTGGAAAAAAAGTGTTCCAGTGCTAGAGCTGGTAAATTAATCATATTTTAATCAAGATAACTAATTATTCCATTACTGCCTAATCGAGATTAAAATACTACCATGCAACATGAGATGTTTATGTTTTTTCTTTTCAGATGTTATTCTTAGCATTATTTTGAGGTATTTGTATTATTATAAGTTTATTTCTATGTATTATCAGTTTCATTATTGTGTTTTTAAGAATTATTCTGTTTAACCACAATTCAAAAGCAATGTCTGAATTTCATTAGTTAACTTTCAGTAAATTTGTATTTATTATTATTTACTTTTGTCAGTTTCAAGTTATTTCAGTGACCAGTGTGAGTTTTTCTTTCTTCAACGAAGGGGTACCAACAATTCTGTCCACGTCTGTAGATAGATAGATAGATAGATAGATAGATAGATAGATAGATAGATAGATAGATAGATAGATAGATAGATAGATAGATAGATAGATAGATAGATAGATAGATAGATTGATTGATTGATTGATTGATTGATTGATTGATTGATTGATTGATTGATTGATTGATTGATTGATAGATAGATAGATAGATAGATAGATTGATAGATAGATTGATAGATAGATAGATAGATAGATAGATAGATAGTATTACAGAAAATGGTTTCAGAGAAAAAGGAAGAAATAACATACAGACTAAAAGGGACTATCTATCTAAATATTTATCTATTTGAGTGGGGGGTGGGGCATATGAAATCTCGCCAAGGACGCCTCGTTGGATAGGGCCAGTGTCATTTTCTGCTACCCATCGAAAATTGCTATTCTGTAGTGCTGTGCATGCCCCCTTTGTCTTCACTGTCTCTCTTAGTTACGTTTAGGGTGTGGGTTGGGTTGGGTAGCAAAATCTGACATGGCAGCAAAATCTGTAAGAACACCGGCTCTGTTCGGGAGTGAGACAAGACGGGAAAACAAAAACAAAAATGTTGGCATATCCTTTAAAGCAGCACGAGGCAAGATTCCGGCTTTCAGCTCTCTAGAGCCCCCATGGTCGTTGAGTGTAACTGCACTAATGTAACAGAGCACCTCACACCAACGTGCATTTTTTGACATACAGATGGAGGAGAAGCGAGCCGACAGGATGTCCCAAGAGACAAATAAATCATGTGGATTGATAAGGCACAGTCTGATCATGTTTCTTTTTTAATAAATCATCATATACTTTCAAGTCCAACAATGACAGGGCTAAATCAGCATCAGTTGGACATCCCTCCATGTCTTTCAGCTCACACCAGCGAGTGAACGCCGGGCCAATGTTCATCCCTGTCCGCGCAAATAGTTTGCTACTCTCCCACTTTCGTCTCTTTGTCTCCTCCGATATAACTTTTCTTCAGATTTTTCGCTGCTTCAGCCATGATAGCAACTCTACATTTAGCTTTTTTCTTCTTCTTGTTTAACGGTGGGTGGCATCCAACGTTAGAGGAGCATTACCGCCACCTACTATGTAGGGATCCCTATTTCCATTACGAAAATAAGTGCATATTTACTTTAATCTAATTTGTGTTAATGGAGCACAGCATTATGCTGCGTTCCATTAACCTCGGAACTTGGAACAGGGAACTGGGAGTGACGTCACCTCCAACTTATTAGCGTTCCAATTGAAGTGGGAAAGAAATGTGCCTATCCACCAGGCTATTGTTAGCAGTTGTTGGCATGCCCTGCGTTGTTATTCACAAATATCAAATGAAGAATATGATTATCATTATGGCAGCATTTTGTAAATGTAAGTCTAACAATACTATGTATACAGCTGATTAAGAGTGACACACACTAGTCAGAAGTGCAAATAAATTGATTATTACAAGAGCTTGATAACTGTTTACACTGGGGGCAGCCATCATTGATTGTCAACTTGAGGGTGGTGAGGTTCCCCCGAGTTCCCAATAGGAAATTCCGACCTCAGAAGGCGTTCCAGTTGCTGTTTCCTACACGGAAATTCCAACTTCCGACTACAGCTGGAACGTACCGTTAGCTATTGCCTCAAAGGGGAAGTGATGTTTGCTATAAAGCAGTCAAAGCAGTAAAAAATTGTAGTTTTTAGTGTGGAACTGTTTCCATCATCCACACCGAGGTTACATAGTACCAGTGAAGGCAATAGAGACTCCTCAGATCATGAGGGTGTCATTTAATCTGTTTTAAGGTGATATATCTCCACAATCATTCCGCCAAAAGAGTGAAATTTGCTTGTCGAAAATCTTCAAAATTAAACTTCATTTTTCAATCAATTTCAAAATAGAATTTAGTAGTATACACATTTACTCATTCAAAATTAGTACTCATCAATCTCAGGCTACTTTATTTAATTTTTTGCAATTTTCGACAGTTTATCATCATTATAATTTTTTTCTCTGCTGTTACCAAAATTCAAATGCCTTTGTAAAACTATGAATAAGTATAATTATGATAAGAATATCAACCACATACAATGTTTTCCCTTAGAAAAAGAGTTAATTTAGAAGAAATGGTTGGTTACATGATGAAAACACTAATATTTATGACAAAAAAATGACTTTTTTTCTTGCTGTTTCTCTTTATTTGAGTAACAGCAATGAGGGTAACAGCAATGAGTTTTTAGCATAAAATTAGCAATTGTGTGAAACCTAGCTACTTAACATCTATGCTAGTAGCTTGAGCACATGGAGCACATTCTTAAGATTTGTCTGAATATTTTACTTTTGATATCAACAAATGTTGTCTTAGAGATAACTTAGGTAACAGGACTGAGTTTTTAGACTGACAATCTCTAAACAGCTAATGTGTCATTAAATTTAAGGAAAAATAAAAGAGATAACTTACTTTTGGTCTTCCCATGACTTGCAGAAGACCTAAATGATGTCAATTCCTGCAGAACATGTCACTGGTGGAATGTTCCAAAATTTTAAAGGGGGTAATGTGTTTGGGTAACAGCAATGAGTGAAAACCTGGGGACAGCACTAAAATGTGAATTTTAACCAAAATATAATGACTTTTTTGTAAAACTTTTGTTTTAAAAGTGAAGATAGAATATGGAGTCACACTTAAATGCAAAAGAAAATTTGCTTTGGAAGGATTTTGTTCATGATGCATTGTAGTAAAGTGTAGCGTGTGGCTGTGGGGACAGGCAAGAAATGCTATGTATAAGTGTTTTGGATGCCATTTTAAGTTATTTTAAAAATATATATCTGTAATTTCTACAAATATTAATGAGCATGGTGTTTAGTATAATAGTAAAATATAATTTGTAATATATTACTACTTGTGTTTATACATTTAATATACAACAATATGCTGGGGACAGAAATTTTTTGGCGGAATCGCCCTAGAAATATTATATTAGGGTGGAAAAACTACTTCGTGTTGGTTTTAATCTGCCGTGGGTGCCCCTCCGTGCCTCTCGCCCTGGCCACTCGGATTGTATGAGGCTGCCCCTGTTCTCAGCGCGTGCCGCCTCTGTCAACGGTCGCTCCAACGGCTCATACCATAACCGTATTAAAGTAATTTCTCAACGCTCATATTTGCCAACGAGGCGCAGATTAGCCGTTAATTCGTGGTCGCGAATGCCTGCCGGGGTCGTGTTCTCGGTCTTTCCTGAGAGCCGGTTGAACAGGTATGTTCGCCTCGTCAGGTATCCGACTCTCGAGGCTCGTCGCTCAGGTGGATCATGAAACTTCACTCAAACAGTCGAGTCAGACTCTCCTCCGTGCGGGGCTGAAATGTAAAGACAGTTTTGGGGATTATTCTGGGATAAATTACGGTGGGACTTCGACGGTAAGCTCTGCTCGCCCCTCAGGTGTGTTATGTCATGGAAGAGGTTGGTTATGTGGGAAAATGTTTGGATATTTTCTTGGTCTCTGGAGGCGGAAGGGAGCATGTGGTTAAACAAACAGCTAACTTTACTTCGTTTATGGCGTTTTTGCTCTGCTTGGTTATTCTAGAGTTTTAATACGTGGTCTAGACTGAACAGAGACCCCGGTGGTTAAGTGTATACAGCTTAATGGGATGTTTTACACCTTTTGTAGCCCTTTAAAGTTAATGTTTCTGCACTTAAATGTTCTTAACTGTCTGTGTGCTCTGGCTTATGTCGCACTCAGGTGTGTTCAATGGTCTTACCAAAAAACTCAGAGTAATTCAACTTCTGAACATATTAACATTATATTCATCCTGGTATTCCACTGCTTCTTTATCCACTTGCTCCTGAAGGCAGCACTTGACTTGACCATCTAATAATACTGCTCTGAATACACTTTTGTTGTTAGTTCTTTTGAGGTTATCGGATGTCTTATACCCAGGACATAGGCTACAAGTTTATTTGTACAAGTTACAAAGTGCTTAACAGAGGAAACGAGGACACTGTGAACAATTAAATGAGCATAAACTAAGTCAAGAGTCAAGAGGGCAGGAAGAAGCTGTAATCCCAAAGGTTAAAGGAAGGTAAAGCAGATAAAATGAATGAAGTCGTAAACTGGCAACATTTAAGGTACTTGCATGAATATTATCCTTAGTATGATTAAAGTCTCAGCATTAAAGTATTATTAATTAAGAAGGTTTTGGAAAGCGATAATAAGAAGGCAATAACGCAATGAATAGATCAATAGATGACGACATCATATCAGGGATATTGGAAGATATAAGTGAATAAAGATTTAAGTAAGTTAAAACACCAGAAGAAGGTAAAGCCTGGACCAAGAAAGATGGGAAACCAGTAAAGGGAGCAGCAGAGATTAAAACTGCTAAATAAAGATGAAATAATTTCATAGATAAAACTGGATCAAATAACTAGTAGAATGAATAAATAAGCAACCAAAGCACTATGTAAATACAAGCCTGTACAAAATAATTATAATATAAGTGATTATATAATAATTATATATTAATAATTATAATAAGTATTGATTCTGAAGGTGACACTGATTCAGCTCACCTTATTTCAACAGGCAGATTGTTCCTCTAACACAGAAGTGTTCATTTTTTTACATTGGGGCCACATGAAGAATGAAAACCTGGACAACTTGGCCACCTGCTACACCTCACTTTTAGTGTATTTAAGTTTTAGGGTTTAGGGGTGGGTTATGACCTGTCAAGGGACTCTGTCACTGGGTTCACCCCCCGTCAGGGCGAATATGGCAGAATAAAATGTTTATTTCTTGCTTACATTTCCAACACAAATGAACTGTCACCTTAAAGCAGAAGTTAAATGTGATGGAAGTGATGGATTTGTACTTTTGACAAAAATATATGGTCATCGGCAGTAACAAGAAATATTGATATAATGGCAAAATCGAATATCATGCATCCTTAATAAAGTGGGCTTCAAATGAGGTGATTTGATCCTTTAAACCAAAACAGTTGTTCCAGTGTTTAAAGAAGACTCTATTTTAGCCCTGCAGGGTTTATTTTGTTAATATTGACTCTGATGACAAACTTACAGGTTTATGTATTTTAATAACAGGATCTGTGGTGGTCTTTCCATAGGTAGTGTGGTGGATCCGCAGAGCGGACTCCCCTCACCAAATCCACAGGACCCCCTGCTCAGTCCAGAGTCACACATGGTAAGAGCTTCCACATCATTTTCTGCTGAACATGCGTGATTTTGGATTTAAACATCAACAAGTGAGATACAAACAAGACATTTACAGGGTACAATAATAAAAGCAATGCTTTAGTCGATACATGGACAAAGCAAAATGGCAGTTTTTGTTTCTTTAACTCAATGTCAGGGCTGGACAAAACTTGTTTTTAAGTATTTAGGAAAGATTGATTAACACTTAAATGGCTGACTTGGACTTAACTTTATTTGTCATTCAGATTTGCACCTGATATATCCAAACAGAATTAAATCATTCTGTCCGGGAGAGTACAATGGTAAAATAGCAAGAGGTGTTGTGTTAGAAAACAGAATACTTTATAAAATGGTATAAATACAAAATATTATATAAAATATTTATTTAAAATGTTTTCCCTACATTTGAATAAATACACTGTACTTTGTATATGCACATGTGGAGTCTACAAAAACGTTTATACCGTTGGAACTGTGTTTAAATCATATTTGATCTGTCTTTGGTATGAAAGTGAATAGCATATAAATGAGAAAGTAAAAGTTTGCTCTGTTTTTCTGAAAGAAAGAGATAATTATCCACAAATACAAGTTATGTTGTTTTTTAAATATATTTATTTAAATCCAGCAGTATTGCTTATGGTTCAAAGAAGTGAAATGCTCTGTCAGCTTATTTTAATCCACTGTAGTTTGAATGTTGGTTTGACACATTTGGAGATACGTGTCCTTAAATCACAGATATGATGTTATTGATTTAACTTTCTGACGCAACCAAATAACTTCATGGTTTTTCAGACACAAAACTCTTTATTTAAAAGGTCCTCATCCTTTCTCATGGACATTGCAGTGTTTCGAGGATCAGATGGGAAGAAATTGTTTCGTTTTCATAAAAATGTTAATTGAAATTCAGAGAAAATGACCTTATTCATTCAGAAAAACAGAGTAGATCTGTATTTTCTCAAGTGACTTTAAAAAGCTTCTGTACTTGAGACTACATCAGAGCTAGAAAAAAAAATAATTTTACCGTAAGAACTACTTACCTAATAACCACCATGTAATGCATTTGAAATTGTTGCGTAACATAACAAAGCAATTGAAAAGTGTACAGTTTATACTGTTACATAAATACACATTTTTCAGATGTGTAATTTGATTTGCAGTAGATTTCATGCAGATGTTTCTGTTTCTCAGATGGCTGTTCTGTGAAGTGCCTTTGTGACCCTAGCAGCCTGTAAAGTTCTGACTAAGAACTGATTGTTCTTGGTTTTCCCTACATTTCATTTGTTTTTGGTCCATTATGCTCAACCCTACTTGATAAGAAGTTCACAAAGACATAGAAAGGAACATTGATTGAAGATAAAGAATCAGGAAGTGGGCTTTTCCTGTACTGAGCTGACAGAAATTACATGTGTTTTTTATATTTTGGTAGTTGTTATTTTGGACACAGAGGTGGCACTTGTCTTTTTCTCTGTGGCTCTCTGTCAGCTGTGAGACTAGAAAGCTATATAAAAACTAACTTCTGTTTTAAAATTCTGGTAAACCTTTGTTGGACCTTCAGTAAATGCTCTGCTGTCTTTTCCCTCTCAGGATGTTCAGGGATATAAGTGGGTGCGATGGCGAGTGTGGATATGTCGTCTGGCCGCCCTGCTGTCCTTGGGTCTCCTCCTGATTGTGTTTCACTGGCGCCCGCGGCTCAGCGTCCTCGCCCGCTGCTGCTCCTGCCCTCTGGCTTTGGCAGATATTCTGCTGTTAAAAGTGAGACTAACTTTAATTGCTTCTCGTATCTGAAAACCACCCAACACCTGGCATATTTACTGGAAGTGGATAATTTTTTTGTCAAGTGATCCTATTTATAAAACCAGCACTTAAAATCCTTCTGAAGTGTGTACAAGCACCCTGAACCCATCTGAAAAAAACATTCACAGTGAAAATAAGAATATGGCTACAAATAAAACCAATGATTTTAGTTTTAAGGATGACTTGAAGAGTTACAGCTCCAGAGGCATCAATATATAATCTATTAATATGCTCAATTCACCTCCCCTTCTGCTCAGCCGGTTCAAGCTGGTTAAATGTTAGTTTGGGAGCATCAGTTTGCTCTCTGCCTTCAGGCTCTGTGATCTGGTATGTCTTTATAAATCACGTACTGTCAGAGGGAGGTGGTGCCACCAGTTTCAGGCTCCAGGTTGGTATGTATATGATTAAGCAGTGCAGAGTTAAAAGTAACAAACTATGTCTTCTGTTGTTTGACTTTTAAGTTAATCAACAGGTACTTCCTGTACTGTATTTCCAAACCAGAATCCTATTTTTTTAGACTTAAGGATTTCAACAACTAATCTGTCCAATAAGCTCTGTAATTGCTCATGTATATTGCTTCATTATAAATCTGTAATGTCTGCAGTGTGGTTTTTGGGTTATACTAAATATGTTTGATTTTGCAGCTGACAGACTGTGGTTGTTTATTTGAATATTTTAAGAAGAATCTCCTCCGAGACTGTCCATCAAGTAAAGAAATATTGAAATTAGAGAATGACATCTTATCACTTTCTTCAGACTCTTTTGACAAGTTATTTTTTCACAAAAGTCAAACAAATAAAAACAAACTCTTCATGAAGTTGGCATTTAGGTTGTAAAGCCTGTTGGTTTATAAAATTACTAATTTAAAGTTACTTCTCTTTAAAAATGTCTCACATGTTCTTTTCTATGTGGGGAATCAATACATTCATTCACTGTTTGACTGTGGTATCCAACAAATCCTTCATCCACTTAAGAACTTTCGAACATTTAACGCCTTTCATCTGGTCTGAAGAAATCAATGTCAGTCAGACTTTGGTCTGTACCCCTTAATATTTATTACCCAAACCAATAACATACTTTTTCTAACAGCAGATTACAAAATAGCTGATCAACAAGTTGCATAATTTGCAAAAACCTGCTTCTGTAGTTGATGTAATGAAGGAAGCATATTCATATGTTTAATTCAGGATTGGTATTTGTCTCATGACGTTCTGGTTTCCCTTTGTCAATGTTTCAAGTTTGGAAAAAAGACCATTATGTCTATGGAAGTATTCTGAATTAGGCTCAAATTCTCTTTATTAGATGTTTTTAAGGACAGGGCCCTGGATTCACGGATGTATTTGTGTTGTTTCCCTTCAGGACAGTTTTGGCCAGCAGCATGTGGTGGAGGTCCTCACAGAAGAGATGGAGGAGGGCAGGTATCCTACCTATTTTTATCCTCACACAGCATCACCTCTATTCATTTTTGACAAGGCTTTTAACTGAGGAAAATGTCAGAAAGAGAAAACAGTTTCTTTTACATTCTTGTTCTATAGTTTGGACTTAATGGGAGAGCTGGAGGACACTGAGTGGAAAGATACAGTTCAGCTCAACAGGGAGGAGGTGGGGAAAGAGTAAATGTTTATTTTCTGACAGAGTCATGTGCCGAGTGATCTTTCTGCTCAAAACAGTAATTTTACTTTATTGTGTTTCAGAAAACTCTTCTCCGCTACTATCTTTTTGAAGGACTGCGCTACATCTGGCTGGATAGAAAAGGAGCTTTCTGTCGTGTTAGGTACTGAATCAGGAAAACTTGAAAGTTGCTTTGCATTCATGTATTGTCATGTCGTTTGTGTCTGTATGGTGCATCATTAATGAGAGGTCATGACCTGAAGTCCTTCAAATTTTCACTCATATTGAATTGAGCTGTTGTAGTTCAGACTTCATATGGAACAAAACATTGATTGAAGAGACAGGAGCAAACAAACAGGTTTTATGAAGTACATTCTTGCATAAGCCCGAGGAGGACGTGTGCACATTCACTTCCCTAGCTGTATATGATCTTGTAACCTGAATTTAGGTCATTTTCAGAAGTTCTGGAAAACTCTACATATTATAATGGTAAAAAAACAGCTTTGGTACCTCAAATAAGTAAGAACAATAAATCAGGAAACCAATCAGAATCTACTCCTTAACATGGCAGATGTGTCAGCTGGTGGTTTCTGTGTATTTAGATTTTTTATTTTTATGTTGGCTCACTTTTACAAACAGCTGAAAACAGCCCTGAGACCTCAGAGCACCAATAAAATAGAAGACTTGTTTCTTGTTGTATAAATGTCTCACTGTATAACTTAAACCTCATTAAGACTCAAAATCAGGACGAATGGCTGCCTAACTCGGTATCATTTAAAGGAGTCATATCATGCTTATTTCTCCTTTTCACTATGCCAGACTAGGATGCCTGTAAAGCATTTCTGCCCTCAGTACAAGTCATTTAGTTCCTTCATTGCCCCATAATAGCGTTCTCAAATTCCTCATTTTAGGCCATTATAAAGCTCTCATTGAAACACTCGGTCTCCAGGCTGACCTAAAGTTACCTCGCAACGTCACAGCCCTTTGTGCTCTGATTGGTCAGTTCTGTCGGGGGTTGAGCCAGCCTGTCCTTCTTCTTCTACTGTATTTTCCGGCTGGCTCAAAGCATCGACCGCGTATTGAGTCCCCCTACAGGCCAGAGCTGGTAATGAGTGAATGTGAGCTAGGGATCTATATACTGCTGCTGGGTGGATGTGTTCCTCGGTGACAGTTTTGTGGCTAACGGACATCACAGAGGAGGAAGTGTTTTATCAGATTACTCCAATAAAAAGAAAGGTACCTCGTGTCATCACAACGTTTGAAATCTCGCGAACATCTCGCAATGACCTATTTTCAGAGGCATCAAATCTCGTTCTAGGATATCAGAAAAAATACAATATCTCATTTTTTGAAAATTAAGGGGGTGTAAGGTCTTGTTTTCAAATGTATTATATTACATGTAAGTATTAAATAATGCATCAGCATGATATGTTAAGAAGTATTATGATGCAAGGGTATTGCCACACAGATAATTGTCATGACTCATTGTTTTTAGGGAAGTAATACTTAGGCCTGGGTAATATATCAATTGGACTTATAAATACATTTTTTTTTGTTGTGAAAGATTAAAAAACAGTAATAATTCTTTTACTCCATCCCCCCCCATGAGTTGTGGAGTCAAACCTCCCCCTTGTTTTCTTTCCACAGAGACACAGCATCTGAATTTTTGTGATAATAATTGTTGGGCCTTTTATTTTTGCTTTTCAAGTCTTTTTTTTAAATGAAATAAAACAACGATACATTTAAACTACAAAGTTTAACTGTACACCTTTACATAACAAATGGAATAGCATGCATTTAGAGGGAAAGAAATCATAGCAAGACTTATCTGTGATTTTGGTGCCTTTTAATTTTATGTCCTTACAGAGGTTAAAAAAATCAATTAAAATCAGAAATAGAATTTTGTGTGATAAATTCTGGAATTCTATTGTTTGACCATATATCCCATCCTTGGTACATAATACATAATACTACATAATACACTATGCTGTTAATTAAAACCACTTGACTTTTCCTTTGGTCTTTTAAAAATATTAATACCTCCCTCTTCCCTGCAGTGTCCTCAATGAGGACTGGACCTACGAGGACCTGTATAAGTTTAAAAATGGCCTGAGTCCCTTGGAGCAAAGCTTCAGGTAGGAAAACATTCACACATTAAAGAAATAAGCAGAAAACATGTCAAAAGAAAGCACTGCTGAGCCATTCATCACATGAAATCTTCCAGGAGACAACTGTATGGGCCAAACCTTATCGATGTGCCTGTGAAGCCTTACATGAGGCTGCTGGTGGAGGAGGTGAGAGGCCATGCAGTCTTATTTCCTGCCCCTGTTTGGATGTTTATTTATTTAAAATTAAGATAATACATCAAACTGACCCCACTACTTCCTTCTGTCTCTCCCCTTGTCTGTTTCTTCAGGTCCTTAACCCTTTTTATGTGTTCCAGCTGTTCAGCATTACCCTGTGGATCATAGATAATTATTACATTTATGCCATTTGTATATTTCTCATCTCTATTTTGTCCATTAGTATTTCTCTCTATGAGACTCGCAAGGTGAGTATGTTGTAGAAGTCTCCATACAGTTGTAAATCATAGCAGGTAGGCTTGTTAAGTTTGTAAATTGTATTTTACTGTTTCACAGCAAAGCATTACTCTGCGCAACATGGCCAGGATGATCACGACTGTCACAGTACGGAGAAAGTCTGGAGGTGAGCTTTTGCAAATGTAATCATTTCATATATCAATGTTTTATTATATGAAAACTTGAACCACACCTTGGTGGTTAAAAGCCCCAGCAGGGTAAAGAAATACTGGGCAGTGAAAGTACTGAAGTTGGTGGAAAATGAAGGCCCGTGCTCAAAATTTCGATTCGGCAAATTATCACCATGCACTCATCGCCTATATTTGTATTGATGCTAATTCTACAGAATCCATACAGCCTCAAATGCTGTGACAGCTCTTGTCGATGCACTTTGGGTGATGTTACCAATGGGACAGTTCAAAGTAGAAGCCAAACTATATGAAAGAATCTTTGAGGACCTAAATTAAAGGGTCTTGAGTTATAAAACATCTTTTTCTTTTTTTCAATTAAAAAAAACATTTAAAGTTGTCAGGAAATGTCAAATTAATCCATTAAACAGTTTCACATGAGGCCAAACTGTTTCTTCTCACCCTCAAGTTTAGAGGTATGTCTGTGCCAAATTTGACAAACATCCCTCTATCATTTCAACTCTTAAACCCTCATAATGTATTTAGCATCAAGTAATTTTTTGATGATGAACATCTCTGCAAAGTAAAGAAAATCCCTTAAAGTTGTTGAGTAATTGAGAGAAAGGATTTACATGAGACCTAATGACCTTGACATTTGACTCATTACCATCAAAAATGACACTTGAGCAAAAGTTAAAGAAAATCCCTCAAAGTTTTCACATATACAGTTTACAAAAGTGGCCGAGATGAACAGATGGATGAACAGATGGACAACCAGTGAACGTATTGCCTCCAGATTTTGATACCACTTGTACTGAGTCATAATTCTCAGTGTGGGAATGTTATATAATTAATCAATAGTTATTAGGCTCACCTGACATTCCATCCATCAACCATTCTTTATCTTTATAGGGCTTCATGACAGCAAAAGTTAACCCATGATACTCTGTGTTGAAGCAGGTCTGCACTAAACTGTTACCGTGCTTTTCCACTGTGGCGAAGATCACATTTACTAATTTTTCTTTTTCATATTGGATTGAATCTGATATCTAGTCCCTTTTTTTCAAAGAGGATGTACAAATAGTGTTACATTGATTGTGGTTTATCATGTGTTGAATTGCTGGCTTATACTGGTCTTTTGTGCTACAAAAGTTGCCATTCTTCAGAGATTCACTTCCTCTTTTCCAGAGCAGATAGTCACATGAGATTTTTTGATTATACACCACAACCCTCTCTTGTGCCCTCTGGGTTGCCAGTTGTACATGACAACCTATAAAAATGAGCCAAACAGTGGAATTAAAAACATACTGTGGGTCAGTAGTTCTACTTTTGATTCTGGTGACAGTTGAAAAAGTTGTAGTCAAAAAAAAAAAAACAGGTATTTTTTTGCTTGTCAGTCACCAGTAATCTTACCTTTTCAATGCACTTGTACCTACAAAAGCCAAGTAACAGGTATTTTGTTTGCCATTATATGTCTGCCTCATCCTTGATCAAGCTATGCCCAAAGAAATATCACCTTTTGCTCATTAATTGTGTCTTTGACCATAGCTCAAGTATCTATTCAGCTAGAGGTTGCTGAAGGAAAAACACCAAGGGGCAACTAAAAGCTGCGTGACAGTTTCCCTTCGGGGCAAAAACTAACTGAACCTTTTCTGCTTTTTATCCAGCAGCTTAGCAGCAGAACTCTGCAGCTTTAAAAAATAAAAAACACTTTCATTTCAGTGTTTGTCCTTAATGTGAACAGAGCAGATGAAGAAGGATGTGTGATGGCTGACTGTAGTTTGATGGCAAACAGAAGAGTTCAGCAAGAACATTTTCATCAGCAGATTTCAGATAAAAAGGGAAAGATATGTAATTTTGGAATATGTGGCTTTAAAATAGAAATCTCGCTAAAATGGCTCTGTTGTACTCCACACAAGACCTCACAATGTTGACGTTTTTCTTTAGATGAGGATTGTGTGAACTCGGTGGACCTGGTTCCAGGAGACTGTATCATCATCCCTCAGGAGGGTCTCATCCTGCCCTGTGATGCTGCCCTGCTGGCCGGGGAGTGTCTGGTCAATGAGAGCATGCTAACAGGTAATACAATCTTAATGAAGGTGGGACATGATGGTCCCATTGACCCCTTGGCCCAAAAATTCAGCGTTTCATACTCTGTTGACTTAAATGAGGGATTTATTTTAAATCTCCCCAGAGCAGGGGTCACTTCACATCTCACAGTCTTAAAGCGGGTTAGAGTCACAAATGAGCCATTAAAGGTGATTATCAGCATGGCTGCACACTGATAGTGATCCCATTAAAGAAATGTTTGGTCGGAACTTAAATAATCCTGGCCCTTCATAAAGATAATCTGCATTATGTCTAATCAAAAGTGATTTAAACCCAACAACAATGACAGACAGCATGTGATTTGTTGAACTAGTGCATTTGGAGTGCAGATTTTTGCCAAAGCTTTTATTAAGATGGATTATTAGAGAAAATGTTGAAACTGATACATCTGTATGAAGTTTCTGGATCCAAAGCCAGATCTAGTCACTTTGGCCATGACTGACATTCCCTGAAAACTCCTTCGGAATCCGTTGAGAAATTTTTGAGTTGTCTTGGACATAGACAAACACAAAGATAATAAAAGAGAGAGCGAGGACAGTGACATGCAAGAAAGGAGCCACAGGTCATATTAGAGCCCATGCTGCCTGTACTGAGGACTGCATCTGCTTCATATGGGGCATGCAGACAGAATCATTGTTTCAATAAACAGTGCTATTGGTCACCTTTTCACAGTTTAAGTACAAAAAAATCAACCATAAACAGGACAACACAATATATATATTCATTCAGTAGCAGAGCATTTTTTTACATTTCCTGAAAAGAAAAAAAAAATGCCATGGCAATGGTGTCACATTTACATGCAGCAGCTGGTGGCTCCCTCAACTGCAGCATTACAAACTAGAAAAGCACCGATCCTCTCATTTTTATTGCTGAGAATCGTGTTACATCTGACTGTAATAATGGTTTTGTTTTCAGTTTTTTACCACTGTCATGTGACCAGTTGGGAGGGAGCCACAATTTAATTTAATTTTGCAACCTGTTGTATAATGACAAACACCCTTGTATCTTTGTATGCTTGTAAGTAGTTATTTTGGAGGTAAAAGGTTTGTTCCTGAAAGTGACGACTGTGACATTTTGTTACTTGTCCTTTGGTTTAATTCTTAAAAATGCTGAAGCTATACAACCCCTAATTCAAACACAAGTGAAAATAGTGTGCCTTCATCAGCATAGATGCAAAGCAGAAAATTGTGGTTTAATTACATTTTATCAGCATCAAGACAAAAGTGTGTGCAGTGGTTATCTTCCCGTAATGTGTACCACATCTTTCACACCTTCTGCCTCCAGACTGCCTTAGAGCGTGAGGAGTGAACCTGTAATTATTCTGTCTGTGTCAAGGTGAAAGCATCCCTGTTCTGAAAACCCCACTGCCAACCAGCAATGGCAGGTACAGCCCAGACTCAGAGCGCAGACACACCCTCTTCTGTGGGACACACCTGATCCAGGCCAAAGGGGCAGGACCTGAAGGCAGGGGTGCCATTGCTGTGGTTACAAGCACAGGTGAGTAAAGAAACACGTTCTGTCTATAATGTTTTGATTAAAGGATAAGTTGGGTTTCTGCAGCTTTCACATTGTTTATAGAATAAAGTAGAACAATATACTCACCCAGAAGGCTTTCCTGATCCAAACAGTGCTTCAGGAGATATTTAGATCCAAAATCGAACGGCGGACATCCGTATAATGGTAGCACACAGGGCATACAGCGCCGCTCCTAAAACTGCATTAATCATCCAAAAACTCATTAGTTTCACCAATATTTCATCATGGTCCGCTCACGCTACTCCTCCATTACAGTCTGTGTCGCCCCAGACATGTTTTTGTAACTGTGCCGACCTCTGAACTGAAGAAGAAGAACGTATGCCTCCGCGCCTGCGCAGTACTCTCTGGAGCGCTGCCTCCGCGTCCTCCTTTCGATGAGCTCCTCATCTGTAAACTCTGGCTCGAAACTGTAAGGACACCCATCATATTCAAAGTTCTCCTCCACAACATCTTCATCTGATAGATATTCGTCCATTTTGCACAAAACTGGAAGAAGAAAGTCGTTGTGTAGTCGGCTGTCTTCCCCTGAAACAATGAGCCGCACTGAGCATGTGCGGAGCAAGCGCTCTTCCTCCTCAGTACAGAGGTCAGTACAGTCACACAACATGTCTGGAGTGACACAGACTGTCATGGAGGAGTAGCCCGAGCGGACCATGATGGAATATTGGTGAAACTAATGAGTTTTTGGATGATTAATGCAGTTTTAGGAGCAGCGCTGTATGCCCTATGTGCTACCATTATACGAATGTCCGCTGCTCGATTTTGGATCTAAATATCTCCCGAAGCACTGTTTGGATCAGGAAAGCCATCTGGGTGAGTATATTGTTCTACTTCATTCTATAAACAATGTAAAAGCTACAGAAACCAAACTTATCCTTTAAAGCTGTTTTATTAGCAAACTGATTGGTAGTGCAAGGCTCAATTCACGCTTGTATAATACATCCATCATCAGTATGTGAAAGATCTTCTGTAAAATAAAGTTACTATGGTGTATCAGTATTGAACTGGGATAACTTGGAGGATTCTGCTGTGTGATCTCCTTGATAGATTTCATGCCTCAGAAATGTATTAAGACTTTCTCAAACACACATTTGTTTTCTGTCAGTGGATATATCAGCTATGTAACAATGACAGACAGTTCAATTATTATTTACTGCTTGTTATCAACACTGTTATGTTACACTGATGGCAGATAAATACAGTAATTATTTGTCTATGTATGTCTCATTCATACGTTATAACATTTTAACAGTACTCACATACAGTTTCAGAGCTGTGTGTCTTGATTGAGGATTGTTACCTCAAAGTTATTCCCAGCTGTCAGTCTGATAGGTATACAGTGCATTCCATTTTGCTTCAGGCAGCACAGTGAAAAATAAATGTTATCTACTGATAAGTTAAATGAAGTTAAAACATTCAATCTGCAACAATATTTTACTGAAGTTGCAAGTTACTCTGTACTTGTTAAGATAAATCTATGCACTATGTGGCGCAACCAAACAAAAACTCTTCACCACCACTTAAGAACTCAATCACCTGCTGCAACAGTGTATTTCTAAAAGTTCGCAGAAAAAGTGCAGTCAATGCATTTTTGAGACCTCAAGGGCGCACATTGTCCTTTTCTTGAGAACACTCAGTGTTCACTTTATCTTTCTGTGTTTGTTTGCTGTAAAACTCCACAAGGAGACTGAAACAGACCGTATTTGCTCTCCAAGTGAACCAGTTTTCCTGCTTTATCTCCTCTTTAGGGTTTTTTACTGCCAAAGGGAACCTGATCAGCTCCATTTTGTATCCTCAGCCAACAAACTTTCGCTTCTACCAAGATGCTTTCAAGTTCATGCTCATCCTGGGCTTTGTTGGTGAGGACTTTGGCAGAGATTCTGTTATATTTGTCAGACCCTCTGAGAGATGGTTCAGTTACAATAACAGTGTTTTTCCCTGATATTTCTTCTTGCTTCAGCTCTTTTTGGCACCATCTACAGCTTTGTGGTCCTCTTCAGATCCCATGTAAGTGCAGCTAAGACTTGAATGACTGTTTTTTTTTATTCACCATGTCAACAAACACTGTCATGATAACACTGCTCTCTGACTGTGTGCTTAGACGACTTGGCTGGAGTTGGTGATTAGAAGCCTGGATATTGTGACCATTGCAGTTCCTCCTGCACTGCCTGCCGCCATCACTACAGCCACCATCTACGCCCAAAACAGACTGAAGAAACAGGGTGTCTTCTGCATCAGTCCACCACGCATCAATGTCTGCGGAAAGCTTTCAGTCTTCTGCTTTGACAAGGTAAGCCAGAGCCTGGTTTATCACCCTAGATTTGTGTCTATGTTAGGGAATCTTGGCCCTTTGATAAGGTGGAGTTTCACTTTATCTGAAAACTTTTGTTTCTTCAGACAGGAACTCTCACTGAAGAGGGTCTGGATGTGTGGGGAGTGGTTGAGGCAGGACCCGCTGGTTTCTTAGAGCTGGAACCAGATCCAAGACTCCTGCTACCGGGGAACATGCTCTCTGGTCTGGCCAGCTGTCACACAGTGACACTGCTGCATGGTCAGTGTCTCGGAGACCCTCTGGAGCTGAAGATGATCGAGTCCACTGGTTGGGTATGACAGAAGAAGTTTTTTCTTAATCTTAAAGAGATGTAAAATGTCTATAATCAAATATTTCCCAAACAGTTTGAACGTTACGATTGAATGTTTTGGTGCAGGTATTGAAATATAACAGCACACACAAAATAGACTCTTACATATCCATTGGAGGTTTCTTCATTTAATCTCAGCACATCCCACAGAATGGGCTAGGCAGAACCTTTGGAGAAACATCTAGATGGTGACTGAACTAATGTCCTGTCTGTCAGTATGTGCTCATCACAGCCTTGCAGCCACTTTTCACAACAACAACACAACAAAACCACACTCATCACTTCTACCTCTTTGCCCTTAAAAGATGTCCCAATAAGCCTCAAAGGCCTGATGACAGATCTTTGTAAATTTAGCTGTTGATGATTGATTGATGTAAATCATGTTTGAAAAAAAAATTGACAGGTACGTAAATGAGGTCATAAATGAGTACTGACATGGGTACTGAGGTAGTGTTTAAAATAAATGTGGGTATCAGTATTTAAAGAGCACACATTATGCTTTTCCACATTTGATATGCCCCTTAATGCGTTAGCATGTCTCCTCCGCGGGATAGAGTACTACCATGCCCAAGAGGGGCTGCCAGTAGCTGCCTAACCCCTCCCTGAATAGACCTACCAGTGTGACATCATACCATTGCTTTGTCAGCAGTTTAAGCCCATTTTCTCAAAGTGGTAAGCTCATTGAAGGGAAGAAACTGCAGAATGAATGAAAAGTTGTTGACAACATGGCAACAAGCAGTACTGTAGACTGGGCCCATGTGGAGAAGAGTGGCAGGAGCTCAAACAAAGTAACTCAGACACAGGTTTGGCTTTTTGATCATTAATGGTTGTGGTCATTCTGCCCTGATCAAGCTTTTTTTGGCCGACACTGATCTCTTGTTTTTGAGATCGGTCAATGCTTGTGTTGATTTCACAAGAGTATTACATGTTCATGAGGGTGATCCATGCGCAGTTCACTCTGACTCTATTAACATTTTATTGCTTATGTCAGATCCTCGAGGAGCCAGAGGGGGAAGGAAGTGTGTTAAATGCAGAGTTTGGAGGCCACAAAGTTTTGGCTGTTATGAGACCACCCACTCATCAACTTCAAGGAACTGTGAGTGTCCCAAGTCTTAACTATTAATTACATATAATCTGTTTGTTTGAGTACACTGTTAGAAACGTATGAACCTTCACCGTTCTGTCATTTATCTTACAGACAGCCAGCGAGCCTGTGGCTGTAGTCCAGAGGTTTCCCTTCTCCTCTGCCCTGCAGAGGATGAGCACTGTGACGGTGGCTCCTGGGGGACGCCTGCCCCAAGCTTTTGTTAAAGGTGCACCAGAGATGGTGGCAAGTCTGTGCAAAGCAGAAACTGGTGAGTAATCAACGTTGTCAAGATTACCTCTCAGTGAGTAAGGTAATTCCATTTGAGTGTAGATAGAAAGTGCCATGTTGCTTTTTGTCTGCATCTTAACTTTGGTATGCTTCAATTTTACAGTGCCTTCAGAGTTTTCCAGCAAACTGCAAAACTTCTCCATTGAGGGCCTCAGAGTCCTTGCCCTAGCTTATAAACCACTGGAAGTGAACACTGACTTAAAAACTATTGAACGGTGGGAAAACAGCCCATAAATCTGCCCTTTTTGTTCATGTTGCACCTTCAGTTAGTCTTTGTGAACACCTGGAGTCTGTAGTTGGCTCTACTCTGTTTTTTTGTTTTCACAGAGGGGAGGTAGAGAAGGACTTACATTTTCTGGGCTTTTTGATCATGAAGAATCTGGTGAAGCCAGAGAGTCCTCAAGTTATTAACACCCTGAGATTGGCAAACATTCGGAGCATCATGGTCACTGGTAAGAGACATTATGGATTGTACTGCTGAACATTTCCAGAAGGTTATAGATTTGAATGCCCAAGAAAGCTTCATGACTTGCCTGTTAAGATAATATGACCAAACATCCCGTAAGTTTCTCAGTTCAGCTTAAGGGGGACCTCAGTATGCAATAAATTAAGCCACTATATATTAATCACTTTGTGTAATGGGACATATTCACAATGCCAGCAAACCTGTAACAACGAAAGTTGCAACCAGAAAGAGAGTAGAGCTGTTTCCCTTCTTTTAAGACAATTACACTGGGAAATGTTTGCTATTTTTAATTTTTCTTATTTGCAAGCAGGAAAAATTGGGGTTGAAGTGAAAAATGTAGCCTCTTACAGCTCATTTAATGAATTAAGGGACATTTTCAGGGAGTTTGTGAATGTTGGAAAACACCATGCATCACCTCAAACTTTGTTTGTCCTTTCTCATTCAGGCGATAACATATTAACAGCAGTCAATGTAGCAAAATGCTGTGGGATGGTGGGAGCTGACGAGAAGGTGATATTCGTCAATGCTGTCCCCCACACCAACCAGTCCACGCCGACGCTGACGTTTAACCTGGAAACTGACACCCAGAACTCGGTGGAGGTCATCACTCAGGTAAAAGCTTGGAGGTACAATGCCTGTCAGTTTGCTTAGTATTAAGAACGATCTTGTTCTAACTATACAAACTAAGAGAAGAGAGCTGATGTCAGTGCATGACTGTTTGGTTATTGTTTTCATACTCTTTAGGGTAACGTCACATCACCCATGGTGCAGTTCAAAAGGCTGAAAAAGAATCACAACTACATAATGCAGTGCATATTCGTGATTTAAAAATACTTCTGAGATCTCTGATGATCTGAAGTTACAATGTCATAAGGATCCTTTAATGTCGTCCTTGTCATTTTTGTTTTATCACAGAAGAGCAAAACTTCTGGAGAAATTTATTAAAAAGTCTGTCAGTGTTCAGTTTGAGTTTATTACCCCTGCTGGTAAGATTATGTTTTTGCTGGCGTTTGTCTGTTTGTTCATTTGTTCAGATTGCACAATTTTTGCAGATTTTTGCTATAAAATTTCAGGAGATGTTGGTAATGGCCCAACTTAAAATTTATTCGATTTTAGTGGTAATCCAGGTCACCGCCATCAGGGAACAATCATTTTTGTTAAATAACTGTCTAACTAATAATGACATCAACATGATTCTGAGTGCTAGGTGTGGGTTTTCAGGGTCAAGGGATCATATTATGATGGTAACTTTATCATGGAACTATTGCTTATAGATGAAATAGCAATATGTGAGCCACCGTGGTGGAGGTTTACACTCTCCGAGTGCTTTCTGTTAACGTTTTGTATCGTGGCCTCTGTGTTGGGATTTCTATCGTGAGGTTACTGGAATTCTCCAGTATTAGATGCCAATAAAACACAGATCTCAAAAATACATTTTTTTCTCAACCTTCAGAAGGGATTTTTCTGTTTATTCTTTATTAATTAATTTATTTTTATCTCAGGGTCTTTATCAGGGTGGCTTTGGCTATCACTTGGCTATCTCTGGAAAGTCCTTTGCTGCTCTCTGTGAATATTTCCCAGAATATCTGCCGAAGGTAAGGCATGCTGTGCTGTCTCAGCAGAAATATTTGCAAATAAATAAATGAAATAAATAAATGATATGATGAATGGTAATGAGGCATCGACCACAAAGAAATTATTTATAATCAAAGTTTGTACTTCCTGCTGTTATTTTTGTACATGTTACATTTGCTTTCTTCTGGCACTGTCCACAGTGTTACGTGTTCTGCAGTTTGTAATAAGCATTCATTTTTTTAACTGCATATATGTTAAAGTTTGTTCCATAGAACAGAGTGAAAATGTCAAATATTAGACAAAGCCAATCCACCTGTAGTCCATCTGACCTTTTACCTGCTGTCTTTGCAGGTTTTGTTGAGAACGACGGTTTTTGCACGCATGACTCCTGACCAGAAAACCCAGCTGGTGAAGGAGCTGCAGAAACTGAAGTGAGTTCAGCTGCAAAATGGAAAAGAGGAACTGAAATTAAAACTGAGCAGAATGATAGTAAAAGTATATATTTTAGGACACATCATATCCTCCCGCATCTCTTCAGCTGTCACATGCACATGGGGGATAATTTGGGTAAAATTAATCCCAAGATCCATCACTGTCTCTGTATACACAAAACATGTAGAAAGTGATCATGTCTGATGGCGGTTTAACATCTGTAGCCAACCTAGCTAGAGCAATGGAGGACTCCTTATACTGATGGTTTGTCTTTGTTTTTTATTTTCTCTTTAAAAGGAGCAATTTAAAATTTAAAAATTTAAAAAGAGCAAAACACACTGTAAGAGCTGAGCAAAGAAACAAAAAGAACAAAAATTACAAAATTGATAATATTCACAAGTATCATAATATTAACAAGATAAAAGATCTATTTCATGACCACCAAAAATGCATGGGTATTTTAAAATTCATGAGATGTAGAGGCATCCAAAAACCACATATACTTCATATAAAGCAGTGAAGCCCCTCATATCAACCCAACAGCACCGTGACAGAAACGACACGACCCTAGAGAGCAAAGAGCCCTACGAAGAGCCCTGTCAAGAAACACATCCACACATCCTCATGCACAAGCACACACAGCCACCAGCACACACGCAGACATGGCAACATTATCAACATAATTTCCACATCACACGGACAGAAGGCAAATACAACACCAAACCAATCACACCAAAAGTATACTCCATAGTGCCTCACTAGTTTGCTCACTAGCTGGATGCAAACGGTAGAGAGTTCATGACAGGTGCTCTATCAGCTGTGTACAAAGACATTCAAACTTTTTGACCAAACATCCTACATCAGGTCTTAAAGCTGCCAGCAAAAAACCCTCCCTTCTCAATAAAAGCATCACCATCAAATACATCAATTACGTGCATTCGCCCTCTCAGAAACACCTATCCCCTTAAAAAAGGGGTCCTTTGTAATGTCTCAGGGCAAAAACTTCAGTGCCCTCCAGCTGTTCTGATCCAGGTATTTAAAAGCCCCACCTAGTGGTCAGTAATGAAATTGTTTTATAGACCACATCTATGTTTTATCATATTTATTAAACAGAAGTTCATGGCTCTTTATTTCTTTAAAAACGGTGTCTTCCTTGGCTCCTGTAAGACAGTTTCTCTTTTGTTTTTTCAGCTATCGTGTGGGCATGTGTGGGGACGGAGCCAACGACTGTGGAGCCCTGAGAGCTGCTGACATCGGGGTTTCTCTGTCAGAGGCCGAGGCTTCTGTTGCTTCTCCTTTCACCTCTAAAACCAATAACATCAGCTGTGTGCCGCTCCTCATCAGGTGAAGAAAAGGGAGACCTGGAAGTGTTGATTAAGTTGATGAATAATACAGACTAAACCCACAAAAACTCTGAAACATGACATTTTTGTCCCTGTGTGTGCAGAGAGGGCCGGTGTTCCTTGGTGACCTCGTTCAGCCTCTTCAGATACATGGCTTTGTACAGTGTTGTTCAGTTCTGCTCCATCCTCGTCCTCTACACTGTAAGTACTTTAAGGGTCTGAACATTTACTTAGAAACCATTTATTCTCAGACTCATCTTCGTAACAAATTCAACCAATTCTTCTCCGATTTATGAAAACCCCAAATTATTCATTTTAATAACTTCAATTTAGGTTTCATCATTGAATTTTGGGTTTTAATGCGTTTATGTAGTTAGAAAAGAAGATTGGATGGAGATGAAACCTTGTAAAAAAAGGAAATCATCAAATACTTTGATCAAATACATTGAACTAGTGGTTCTCAACAGGTCTAGACTCAGGACCCATCAGCTGCTGTTTAGACAATGAAGTGAAGGAGACACATGAAATATGCAGCTCTCTTCTCCAATCCAAAAGCTCAGACTTGTTAACATGCCACCCCAAAATTTAAAAGCGCTTTAAAACACCACAGCTGTCACGCTGCAAAAATGTGTGGAACTGTAACAAGACAGCAACATAAATATATCGAGAAATCAAGAAAACAGGCACATGTAACTTTATCAAGGCAAAATGGAGTAAGATTAAATTGACAGATAGAGGTGTGCTCAAGGCTTCAGCATATCACAGAGATGAAGACAGTTTTTACAGACACATTTCAAGCCCAGTGAAATAAAGCTCAGCCACTCACTCTTAGCTCCAAACTCACCAGCACAGGACAAACTGACTAATGGATAGCCTCGACTTAGACGATTGAAGAGAGTGACCTGTTTCTTTATGTTTGAATAGGTCAGTACCACCATGTCCGACCTGCAGTTCATAGTCTGTGACATCTTTCTGGTAACTCCGCTGGCGTTGGTGATGGGCGTAGGAGGACCCAGTAAAGACCTGCACCCCCAAAGACCCCCGGCCAGCCTGCTGGGTCTGCCTGTCCTGGGCAGTCTTTTTATCTACAGCTGTATGAGCGTGCTGGGACAGCTGGCTGCGCTGTTCATCACTGCCTCACAGGAGTGGTTAGTATCAGATGATGAGCTTTTATTTGCTGGAGTTGCAATGATGAGTCTATTTAGTGACTGAATTCATCACTGGCTGTTTTTGAACCCGATTAATCAGTCTGCATTAATATTAAAGTCATATTCTGTCTTTTCTTATTTCAACCTTTTCTGTTTATTTGTGACAGCAACTGATGTAATTTTGAATTTGGACTTAAACTGTTGTGGGGTCATTTTCAGCTTTGGGAAACATTTATTTTCTCTCTGATTGCTCTCGAGCTTAAACAGCTCAGTTAATCCCTTCATCAGAAAAATGATAGACCCAAATTCAGGGTTCCCACGCCTCCTGGAAAACCTGGTAAATGATTGCCCAATTTTCCAGTCATGGAAAACATATGGAAAATGAGGAAAAAAGTGAAATGTCCTGGAAAAGCTTAAATTGTCCTGGAAAATGATGTGTCTTTCTTCTATCTTGAAACATAGGAAATTAAGTAAAAATGTACTAGGTAACTAATGTACACATAGCCAGAAAATGTGAGTAGGTAAAATAATGCAATTTAAGGCATAAAATTTAAAAACTCAAAACAGTGGGGACAAAAAGAAATAATAAAAAAAATGACAAAAAAACCCAAAATAAACAGACTAAACAGAAAGCTTACAGACCATGTTTGCTGGAGAGTTAGAAACAAAGAAATTCTAAGATCAATACGATCAATAGCTAGAGATATTGTTCATCAACCTCTGATCTTGTTTTTGAGAAGGCTAACTAGAATTGAAAACTGCCCACAGCAACAATGTAACTTCAGTTGTTAATGTGACACTGGAAAAAGTCCTGGAAAAGTCCTGGGAAATGGTTTCTAGAAAAGAGTGGGAACCCTGAAATTACAGTCACTTCAGCTGCAGCCCTTATAATTGTTTTGATACACACTAAGGAACATCAAGTGTAATAAGTTGACAAATAACTGTACCCGCCAACAGTGCTTTACCTCACCAATGATCTGGGCTCGTTCTTAAAGGTGCAGCGCTGCTCCCCTCTCAGCCTCTCCACTGATTATTGTCAACTGACTACTGTGATACAACCCAACTTCAAAAATACCGAAATATCCCTTTAAACATCGGTACCAGCATCAGCACTGATTTTTACAATTCATGCATTACTAAATAAAATATATTTTGAAAATTCCATACTTGAAGAAAGCATCTTAAAGAGGCATTTTCCTGTGCCAGGATAAAGTAGTACATTTTTGCTGTCGTACATTTTGGCTGTTCTCAGACAGATCTGATGATTTTTACACATTATCATGAGAAAATCAGCTATGTTATCCTAATCGAGCTTTGACCACCTGGATAAAGAGATCCAATAAAAAGTTCAGGAAGAATCCAGTTAAACTCCAACCACAGGAAATGATTGATTGAATGACTGACCCAGAAAAATGACAGAATAAAAGCATCCTCTAAGGGGAGTTTCTCCGCAGAATTGGCAAACTGAACCTCAGACTTGATAAGCACAGACAGTAAGTGTGATTGAACTGTTTATCTCTGGTCTGCGACATTTTCTGCTGCAGTGAACTTTCTTACCTACTCACACAAGACGAAACCGGCCCCCTGTCATTATCCTGTCTGTTTTGGCTAAGATGGGCACTTTTTAAATACATTTTGAAAGTCATAATAAAGATGATTATTATTCCTGGAAATTATTCATCAACACTATGCTCAACATTTCAACTTTCTTCATATATTTCTTTGTATTTTTTTTCTTAAAGTACTATCCTGGCCCTTGAACTGCAGCATCCTTATGTGTTGTTTTCTCTTCAGGTATGTTCCCCTCAATTCGACTGTGTTCGGGCCAGAAAATCTGCCCAACATGGAGGACACTAGTGTGTTCGCTCTGTCTGGTTTCCAGTACATCATCTTGGCTGTGGTGGTCACAAAGGGATATCCGCACAAGAAACCTCTGTACCACAACTGTGAGGCATCAGAAATGTCATCAGTTATATTTTATATCATACTGAAGAACTGGTTTGAGGCATCTTATTGAATACACAAGGTTAAGATTTATTTTCCTTTCCAGTGCTTTTTCTGGGCCTGCTCTTCGTCCTCTTCGGCCTCATGACCTGGCTCGTCGTCCATCCCGGGGCTTTTATTTGTGGAGCACTTGAACTTTACAACTTCACAGACCTGGATTTCAAACTGCTGCTCGTGGCCCTGGCTGCTCTGAACTTCCTCGTTTGTTTTGTAGCAGAGGTGAGAGACAAGCTTCTAAATCTCTTTGAACTAATCTAGAAAACAGCAAACTTGTAGGTCATATATTTAAAAAAGTTTACACAGCTCCAGGATGTCCCCAGTCCACTTTTTGAAGATTCTTCCTAAAAAACCTCTCGGATGTTTTATTTAGAGATGCCCATAAACCCCTCTGATTCAGCCCTGCTCAGAACAAGCTGTTGTCGTGTAAAACATTGTGATACCAAGTCATTGAAAAGCCCCAATATTTATTCAGTCTATTCATTTGAATGTGGATACAGTAAATGTTTGGATTCAACATGTCACATTTGAAGAAGTTCATGCTGGTTTTGATAGAAAGGTGTCAAAACACACAGAGCATCACAGTTTGTTAGGTTTGCCTGTTTACCTGCAGACCAGGCCTGATTGTTCATACCCAACAGTTGAATCCATTCTAGTTTAACATTTGAAAATATTCCAGCAGTGATTGATAATCATTTCTGACTCTTATTTCAAGGTGCTGATAGACCTCGGCCTGCTGAATTGTCTTCGGTTGCTGCGTGGGCAACGTCAGTCAAAGAAACAGTACAAACGTCTGAATATCCTTCTGGCAAACTCTCCATCATGGCCGCCTCTCAATCAAGCTCTGTCCTCTACAAATCAGACAGTTATCTACATTAGCTAGCATCCGCTTTGCCCTCTAATGAACTCTCTCAGTCCCATGAGCCAAAAAAACAGAGGAAGTCTGACTCACATCCTCTGCTCGACCAACAATGCAAAACCATGTTTACGTGTCAATAAAGACTTTTTATTTATACCTCCAGCTGTTGTCTACACCTTTAATCTGCAGGTTTGTATGTTTCTGAACATTTTTCTTACTTTTTTTAAGGGGGAGGGAACAAGCTGGGGGTTGAAATGAAGCTCAAAGGATAAAGGAGCCGGTGTCCTTAAAAGTTGAGACTTTCATCAAAGTGGTAATGGTTTTCAAATTAGGAGAATTTAAGTCAAAAATGGCCCAACAATATTTTGGTGTAAACGAGAAACTTGTTGCTTTTGGAAAATTACCTCCCAATTTGAAAATCTGTTTTTGTAAAGTTGGTACCATTAAAAAATTAAAAAAGGAGTCAGGGGCAAAAGGGGTTCAGGCTTAGAAAAATTCCTTTTCTGATTAATATATTGGTTACATTTACTTTCCCTGGTGTATTTTTCTTTTTTGTGTATAAAAATGCTACACCACCAAAAACTGAAGTGACCTCCCTATCACAAACATACAAAACCTGACTTTCAATACTTTAATATAAATGTTCATAAACTGCCCTTTTTTAATTTATTTTATTTTCCTCTGTTGTCTCTTTTGCTGCTGCCTTTGTCCTTGTTACTGCATTTATACCCTTAGATCACTGTTGTCACTTTTCAGTGTTGTCATGTAGTTCTTTACTTTAAATTGTACTGTACTGTACTTTAAAAAATAACAAAAAGGAAACTGTGAGCTATGATCAGTTTTGACCAATAGGTTGGTGGGTGAACTGGTGTGTGGTTAATGTACAGATGTGGAAAGTTTCAGCTTTTCCATTTCCCACAGAACAAGGCAGAATAAGAAATACAGCTAAAGTCAAGGTGGCAAAGAGCAAAAATACAACCTAAAGTACTAATGAATTCAAACTAGAGGTGACCTAAAGAATATCTTAACTATAAATGTGCAAAATGCAAAAAAATGTGCGAGAGCAGAAATATAAAAACAAGATTATAAGAACATTTTTGTAAACCTTGTGGAAGAAACTGTGGTAACAGAAATTATACAGAAGTAGACATGAGCAAAAATATTACAATGAAGCAACAATGGCATAATGACTGATTGTGAAAGTTTCCATGCTTGTTTTCTGTGAGCTTTTCACGTAAAGTCTTTTCTGTCAAGTCCCAACTTTTTTCATGTTATTTCCAGCATTAACCAAATATTAAGGAATTTATTTTCAATGTTTAAAGGTTTGTCATAGCTGTTTTTGACATTTTTTAATGTAATTTATGCAGTGTCTTGACTTTTTTTAAAATTATTTTTTTGCCTTTATTGATAGTGTAGGGACAGTGGACAGACTCAGAAAGGCAGTAAATGGGCCTCAGGTCAGAATCAAACCAGAAGCAGCTGCAGAAAGAGGGACCTCAGTATCAGGTAGTGTAAGTGATCAGCTTTAATTCACCCAGTGAAACGGTCACCACACAATATTCTAATTCAAGGAAACTGTTGTATGATAAACACTGAATACTTGACAGGATTAAACTCTTTAAACAGGACACTCAACGGATCCCACATGCATGAGCTCAGGACACAAAAAGATTTTTTAACACCAAAGCAATCAAACCATTAAAATCAGCAATAATTAATACAAATTTTATATTTTTGGGGCATTTTATGCCTTTAGTCATAGAAGAGAGAGTGACAGTGGATAGACTTGTGAAGGAGGGAGCGTAGGGGGAGACACTGTGCAAACTGGCCACGGGCTGGATTTAACCCGGGGCTGGCAGAGGTTTGTATTTGGGTCATGTCTGGTTGCTTACACTCTACCAAACCAGCAACCCCATGATTATTTTATTAGTTTCTCATCATTATTTCCAACTGTCATGATTTTTATTTTCATTATTAAACTTGTATTTAAAAACATGCCGACATCAGACACTTCTGAATACACAGTATCTCACAAAATTGAGTTCACCCCTCACATTTCAGCAAGTATTTTATATCTTTTCATGGGACAAAACTGAAGAAATAATCTTTGATACAATATGAAGTAGTGAGTGTCCAGCTTGACTAACTGTAAATTTACTGCCCCCTCAAAATAACTCAACACGCAGCCTTTAATGTCTAAACTGCTAATAACAAATATGAGTACAACCCTAAGTCAAAGTGTCCAAATTGGGCCTCAAGTGTCAATATTTTCTGTGGCCAACATTATTTTTAACCCTCTTGGGCATGGAGTTCACTAGCACCACTGGAATCCTTTTCCATCCCTCATGACCACATCAGAGAGCTGGTGGATGTTAGGGACCTCGCACTCCTCCACCTTCCTTTTGAAGGACGCCAGACAGATGCTTAAGAGTTCAGATCTGAGACAAGCTTGGCCAGTCCATCACCTTTACCCTCAGTTTAGCAAGGCAGTGGTTGTCTTGGAGGTGTTTAGGGTTGTTTCCATGTTGGATTCTGCCACCCAGTTTCCAGAGGGAGGGGATAATGCTCTGCTTCACTATGTCACAGAACATGTTGGCATTCATTGTTACCTCAGTGAAATGTAGCCCCTCTCAGATTTATATAACCTTTATTTTTTAGTGAACCTGATAAAGTCCTTAAACAAATGTTGGTTGCTTTTAGAAGTTAGTTAAACACTTTGATGTACAAAACCCAAAACCAGTGAAGTTGGCACGTTGTGTAAATCGTAAATAAAAACAGAATACAATGATTTGCAAATCCCTTTCAACCTATATTCAATTAAATACACAGCAGACAAGATACTTAATGTTCCAACTGGTAAACTTTATTTTTTGCAAATACTAGCTCATTTGGAATTTGATGCCTGTAACATGTTTCAAAAAAGCTGGCACAAGTGTCAAAAAAGACTGAGAAAGTTGAGGAATGCTCATCAGACACTTATCTGGAACATCCCACAGGTGAACAGGCTAATTGGGAACAGGTGGGTGCCATGATTGGGTATAAAAGCAGCTTCCCTGAAATGCTCAGTTATTCACAAACAAGGATGGGGCTAGGGTCACCACTTTGTGAACAAATGCGTGAGCAAATTGTCCAACAGTTTAAGAACAACATTTCTCAACAAGCTATTGCAAGGAATTTAGGGATTTCATCATCTACGGTCCGTAATATCATCAAAAGGTTCAGAGAATCTGGAGAAATGACTGCACGTAAGCGGCAAGGCCCAAAACCAACATCGAATGCCCGTGACCTTCGATCCCTCAGGTGGTACTGCATCAAAAAGCCGCATCACTGTGTAAAGGATATCACCACATGGGCTCAGGAGCACTTCAGAAAACCACCGTCAGTAACTACAGTTCGTCACTAAATCTGTAAGTGCAAATTAAAACTCTACAATGCAAAAGCCAAAGCCATTTATCAACAACACCCAGAAACGCCGCTGGCTTCGCTGGGTCCGAGCTCATCTAAGATGGACTGATGCAAAGTGGAAAAGTGTTCTGTGGTCTGACCAGTCCACATTTCAAATTGTTTTTGGAAACGGTCTTCGTGTCCTCCGGACCAAAGAGGAAAAGAACCAGCCGGACTGTTATTGGCACAAAGTTCAAAAGCCAGCTTCTGTGATGGTATGGGGGTGTACTAGTGCCCAAGGCATGGGTAACTTGCACATCTGTGAAGGCACCATTAATGCTGAAAGGTACATACAGGTTTTGGAGCAACATATGTTGCCATCCAAGCAACGTCTTTTTCATGGACACCCCTGCTTATTTCAGCAAGACAATGCCAAGCCACATTCTGCACGTGTTACAACAACATGGCTTCGTAGTAAAAGAGTGTGGGTACTAGACTGGCCTGCCGGTAGTCCAGACCTGTCCCCCATTGAAAATGTGTTGTGCATTATGAAGCGTAAAATACAACAACGGAGACCCCGGACTGTTGAACAACTTAAGCTGTACATCAAGCAAGAATGGGAAAAAATTCCACCTGAAAAGCTTCAAAAATTGGTCTCCTCAGTCCTCAAACATTTACTGTGTTGTTAAAAGGAAAGGCGATGTAACACAGTGGTAAAAATGCCCCTGTGACAACTTTTTCGCAATGTGTTGCTGCCATTAAATTCTAAGTTGATGATTATTTGCAAAAGAAAAAGTTTCTCTGTTCAAACATTAAATTTCTTGTCTTTTCTGTGTATTCAATTGAATATAAGTTGAAAAGGATTTGCAAATCATTGTATTCTGTTTTTATTTACGATTTACACAATGTGCCAACTTAACTGGTTTTGGGTTTTGTACAAGTATCTTGACTTACAGCTTCTGCTTATTACCTTTTTGCTGCACCGACAGCATTTCGATCCACTTCTGCCTCCAGTATCAATCCCCCCATCACGTCCCACTGTCTCCAAACAAAGGCTACGTTAGAAAGTGAACACTAGAAAATAGTTTTTGTAAATCATTTTATTAAATCAGTATTTACAGGCAGTTTGTGTTCTCACTCAGTTTATCATCTCTCTCGCTTGCTGCTAGATTTCCTGATCTAAAATCTCTTAAAACAGTATTTGGAGTTCTCCCTCACATATATTCTTAAACTACAGTAATAAAAATCAACAACCAGGAAGTAAAGATGTGATACAGGAGGCACAAGCTGAATTCAACAGTTACAGGAACCTTTGTATTGACGATGTGCACCACTGAATATGGCTTTATTTAGAGCTCCGTCTCTGAACAAATAAAAAGGTGAAAAACTAAATATCTATTGGGCACAAAGGCTCTCATCAGCCAGGTAGTCCCATACAGCCGTGTCTCCATGTTCCACTTCAGCGGCGGACTCACTGTTGCGTCAGATCTCTTTTACAACCAACATGCCAAAAGTCAAAGAATTAAAAAAACAGGCATTCGCTCATTCTGGGACATCTTTTCAGGTACATTTCACTGCACTCGCTGTTCAGCACTCTGTTTCACAAAGTGCCAACTCCAGGCTCAAGAACATTTGCTTTAGAGCATCAAACCGTCTGGAAAATACAATCCTTGTTCATTTCATTCATTCAGTCTGGATCACTTACACCTGAGTTCCTACGTACTGTACGTCAGGGAGGGACACAAAGACACAAGCACAGCGCTGACAACGTTGAGATACGATGAAGAGGAGGGTGGCGAACAGCGGTCAATTCATCCCCCTTCTGGCCCTCCGCGAGCTGCTGCTGACGCCACCTCCATAAAAAGACATCTTAACAAACTGATGTACACATGTTGATTTAAAAAGGGGGTTTTGGTTCATTTGATTAAAATACTGCTCTGACATCGCTGCCATCTCGTACAAAAAGGCAGAAAAGATTCTTAAAAATGGACTTTACGTCTCCAATCTCATTTCTTTAGTCTTTTTTTTTCTTCTTTATGTTTTGAATAAAAACAATGATGTGACAACCCAAAGAAGACAGCTGACAAGCTTCATCGAAAAACAAAAACAGCATCAACAGAACACATCAGATAAAAAAACAAACATTACCCTCACCCTTGAATTTCAAAACCAATGGCGGTTGACATATTAGGGGTGCTCTGATGGTGCTGATGGTTTTGATACAAGGCAGGTAGCAGGTAGAAGTGAGTTCACTACAGCAGGGTGTGTTTAAAATCTTCAGATGATTAAACCAGGGCTGGGCAATAATAGGATTTTTACAGTCACCAAATATTTTAAGAAAAGGTAAGACTTATTTATCATGATAGAGTTTGAGTTTGGTAAAATGGTTGCTTATATAAAAAGCTACTGTATTGATATGATTACTGACTCGAATAAAATGTATTTAAATTATATTATAACCGTTTAATTTCCTGAAAGTAGCATTTATATTATAAGTAAATGAAGTGATACAGGTGCCAAAAAATAAAATTTCTACTCACCCAATATTAGGTAATTTATTGTTTTAATGGTAAAAAAAAATCACAAACTTTGTTCTCAAAATAAATAAACATCTGGAAGTTAGTGGAACTGTCCACCTCCAACCACTTTTACAGATGTTGTCAATATATTTGTTTGCACCAGAGTTATCCACAGATCATTTAACTCCTGTTCGTTCTGCTACAAATTAATATAATGAAGAATTTATCATCATTATAGTACTTCAGAGAGTGTAGCACACGTTGACAACCTTCATCAACAAAAACTGCAGCAGCATCTGTAGGGCTGGACGATTTATTCGTTTAACTAGGATTTCAACATTGATATTTTGATAAAAACTCGTAGAAATCTGGGACTTTCGGTTATTCTCATTTTACGTGTGTGATCACTAGTCAGCAGTTTTAAGCTACTGGACTATCCATCTCTCTGATACTTTTAGACTTATTTCCGTCTCCTTCACAGACAAATAACTTAAGCCATGATGCAGGAACCATTTGTAAATATTGTGAATTTTCAACACTATAGAATTTTTTCTAAAAAAAATCAACAGCTTCATTAAAAAAAGAGATCATCCTGTTAATAGTAACAGGGAAATAGCATCACAACATGCCATATCATCACCTTTGCATGGCATCAGAGTTAGCAGATTCTTCCAACACACTCCCCTGGTTGGTACTAAACTTCCAATTCCATCTCCAATCACAGGGCTGTTCATATGTTTTGAAACTGCACTGAGAACTAGTTTATGGTCCAGGTATTATGACCACCAGTTGTTCCTTCATTACAGAAGAGTACAGATGTATGTTGCGCATTGCCAATCAGCTAAAAACAAATCCAGATGTGACTTTTGGTCCACATCGCCCAGTGTAAGATAAAACTCTGCTTCAGAGACCATTTAAGCACAAAACAAGACTTCCTGATAACTTTTCAACAATCAAAACTTCAGATTTAAAGTGTTGAAAGTCTGAAATGTTGTTGGGCTGAACTGGTCTCTGTTGGTGTCAGTGATGTCATGACCTCTGGGTATCAGAGCACCCCTAATATCAAAAATTAATGACAAACGCAAAAACAAAAGAAAAAAACTAAGTCAGCCGACATCTGAAAGCTTAAAAACATTTGAAAATGTGTGAGAGGTGATGCCTGGCGTTATTGCTGGGGAGTAGCAGCTGCCGAAGTACCAGCCCGTCTCATTTTGCTATGGCCCGACAGGCTTCCTCCCCCTCACACCTCTGCCCTCCTCTTCTTTAAGTCTTTGCTTCAGCCTCAGGCGACTCCTGAGAGGCTGCTGGGCACTGAAGGAGGGGAGGTGGAGGTGAGGGCCGTCTCTTAAAGGGATCATCACAGTGAGTCCAGAAGAAGTCCATAATCACAGTGTCAAACCGACTGGAGGGTGGGGAGAGAGGGCAGCAGGTTTCCTCACAGAGTTCCTCGCTCCCTGAAAGTTCTCTACGACTGCTTGTTAAGGGAGGAAGTTTTAAGACGTCTTTGCTCAGAGGCAGCTCCAGATCTCCCTCCCCTTAATGGCTGGGTGGCTCCAGGGCCCTCTTATCTGTGCTGTCGGAACCCTTGGTTGCTGTCTGAGCTGACCGGCTGGCCGACGGTGTGATTGTGTGATCGGCTGTCTTCTGAAGGCAGTGAGGAGTTATTGCGGCCTTGCCTAACAGAAAAGAAGGAGCGGAGATAATAACATTAGAGGCAGAAGTTTTTATAAACTCAGGCAGCTGGGAAGAAAGTTTCTTCTGAACCATCTTTAGATCTTAACCAATTTTCAACATGTGACAGATATAGCCAGAAAGCTCACACATTGCTGTTACATCTGTAAGCAGTAGCTCCATGACAAAGTTACCGTCATAATATGATTCATGACCCTGAAAACCCACAACAAGCACTCTGAATCATGTTGATATTGTTGTTAGTTAGATGGGTATTGAGCAAAAACGGTTGTTCACCAATGGCAGTCATCTGGATCACCACCAAAACCAAGTCAATCTGTTGGGTCATTCCCAACATCTCCTGAAAAATCTGAACAAAATCACCCAGTAGTTTTTGTGTAATCTTGCTAACAAACAAACATTCAAAAACATAACCTCCTTGGCGGAGTAATAACAGTAACAAACTGTGTCCAACATTATAATCCTTAAACAATCGCTGGAACACAGGCTCTCAACTAGAGCCAAAAACTGGTTCTGAAATTGTGCCTGGAATAAAATTGTGACTAAAAGTCTTATATAGAAGTAGACAAGATCCAAAACATGGGATCCACATATCCTATCTCTCCTTAAAGAGTCCATATTATGCTATTTTGACTTTATATGCCCTTATGTATGTTTAACATGTCTCTGTGTGATAGAGCACTTCTATGAGCAAGACAAAACAAATGTGGCATTAGGACCTCTCCCCCTTTGCCTAAATGTCTTAATCCTCAAATAGACCTAACAGTTCGAAGTCCTACCCTTGTTTGTAGTCAGTTTGAGGCCTCAGAATTGAGGTAATTAGCTTACCTTAGAGCATAAATGTTAGAATGAATGCAGAATTGTTTACCAGTTACCCCAGCATAGGCCCATAAAACAGAATGGACTTGGCCCACGTGGGGATAGGAGCCTTAAGGATACAGGACTGCTAACAGGTGTTTGAGACAGAGAGAGAATACAGCTGGATCAGGAGTATGAAAGCTAGAAGGTTCTTTGAATTTAAGAGATTGTCAGTATGCTCAAGCTGTCATCAAAAATGAATTTTTGAACCGGATTTAATTCAAAAAAGGAGCTTTTTAACAAAACTATACATCCATCTGCACAGAATGTATTATTGTAGAGCAAAAAAAACACTTTGTAAAAAGATAAAATAAAAAAGGAAATGCTGAGATGCTAGAGGGGAAGTTTGACTTTTTGGGGTTTTTAACTTAACTAAATACAATTAAATATAAAATAATAAATTAAATACAGTGACCAAGCAAGAAGCTGTACATCAGTAAATACTAGTTTTTACAAACTGGTCAAAACTTTGAGTAAAAACAGGCTCCAAGTCAGATACTGAACTGGTGGTTGCTCAGGGAAGTGTGACGGTGTAATTCAATGCTCTTAGTCTGATTTGTTACCTCTGTGAAGGAGGTTGTGTTCGCCCACATGTGTTTGTCTGTTTCTTAGCAAGATTACGCAGGAACTACTGGGCCTGCAGATATTTCTGATGATGGGAATGGCTCAACTTAAAATTATTAGACTTTGGTCATGATCAAGATAACTGCTTTTAGTGAACAACAGTTTTTGCTCAATACCTGTCTTACTAATCATGATATCAGCATCATTCTGAGTGCTAAGTGTGGATTTTTAGGGTCAAGGAATCATATTATGATGGTAACTTTATCATGGAGCTATGCTTATAGATACAACAGCAATATGTAAGCTAACGTAGTGGAGGTTTGTGCTCTCCAAGTGCTTTCTAAGTGGACCTACTTCCATGTAATCAGGTTTCAGTCTGTTTTATTTAACACCATTAATTCATCCAAACAAATATGTTGTAAATCAGCCTCACCAAATTGGCCTTTTAGCCAGACTGTATACATTATGGCATCACAAACGCATGCAAAGTGTTCGGAAACAATGAGCAGCTGACGAAAGCAGAGCCACATTTTTACATATGAAAATAATAATGCCTCTCATGGGTAGACATGGGTCATCAGTTTCTCACATCAGCTTAAGCACCCTCTGTATGTCAACAAATGCATGTCGGTTTCTCACATCAGCTTAAGCACCCTCTGTATGTCAACAAATGCATGTTGTCAGTGAGAGGGAGGTGAGGAGATGTAGGCTATGAACTACAGAGCACTTAGACTTCCACAGAGGCCTTTGGAGCGCAGAAGAGCGTCCACAATCAAATTCTCATATAGCGCTGCTTCAGTTGTCTCAGTATCTAACTATAATGAAGCTGGTCTTTCCATGATACTGTGTTAAATATGATAAAATCCTAAGAAAACAACCAAAATATCCATAATGTTACAGGAAACTGAGCTAAGTCTTAATATCTGTATGAAAGTCGAGTTCCTGTACTGATGTTCTCATAAACAGGTTAGTTTGTCCCGTCTAGGAATGGGATGTAATAAACCTTCATTGATACTGATGATATCATTGGTTCTGGGTTTGATCCAATTCCTCGTTCCTCCTAACATAGTTTCAGGGTCAGAATTGTCAAACACATGGTGTTCTCCCATTTTAATACTGTCAAGCAAAGACAAATGTGTCATCGAGTTTCTGGTGATTGCCTCTGACACCTCCCGGATTTGCAAGGCATCCAGAACTTGAAGGAATTGATAAGGGAACTGTTACTGAAAAAGACAAATGACACTGGTTGCTCCATTCATTCTCTACTAGAACTATTTTTCGATTTCCATCTCTAGTCCTTTCTTTTTGTTCTTTCATTTTTTCTTCTAAGGTCCAAACTTAATAAGATTTACTGCTTGCAAAACGTATTAAATTTGGGTTATAGCTCGTCATTAAAAGGGTATCAGAGGGTTCTGAGACTAGACCACAGCAATTGACAAATCCGCTGATCTAAGAGGTCATAAAAACAGCCATTAGTGGGAAAGACTTCAGTGCTGTTTCCTCGGACACAAAATCTCGTAAAAACTCAACTAATCTAATGTGACTTCGAAACAAAAGCAAGCAAGGAGGACAGCTGACATCATCTGCTGGCTGCCCGCTCTATTGTGATGTGTCTGGCATGAGAAACTATCAGCACTTGTTTTGTAGCCATAACTCTACAAGCCAGCCCTCTTTTATCGATATTACCCTTGGCTTGGGGCAGAGTGGCGTCATGTTTGCCTCCTTGGTTCTAAGTTGTGAAAACATGCAGCAGTCAGTTAGTGACTCCTCCCTGTCCAATCGCCCTTCTTGGCTAGTGTGGGTATTTCTGTGAAGGCAGAAAGATCTGGCATCAAATGTTTTGGACCTTTTTGATATTGTTGGATTTGAGATCGGGACAGCTCTGGCTCAATTACTGATTAATAAAATAACTGCATTAATGCCATAGGACTTAGGACTATATGGACAAATAATTGAGACAAACCTTGCATCAGGCCATGATCCCCAAACGTTTTGAAGTCAAACTGAGCCTTTAATTGTCAAAATCAAGGGTTGCCAATACTAATTATAGGAGCCCTCAGGTCTCCATTCATGAATATGAGTAAGTGATGTTTCTTTAAGCTTAAGAAAGAGGATTTTGATGCTTTAGTCTTCATAAAAACAAACTTCACTGCCATTCAAATCTATCTAAGCACATAAGAATTTAAGTTTTGCCTTTCCAGTGAAAGACTTTAAAATGCAAACAAGAACCAGACAATCAAGTTACATAGTTTCATCACAGGTCTATTATTTTTAGGCTCCATCTGTCAATCAAAACCAGTTCAAGGAAAAACAAACAAGTGTACTGCCAAGAGGCAACAAGTTAGTAGGAGAGCTGCTCGTCACATGCAAATATCTCAACTCCCCCAGTTCAGTTTAATCCAGCCCGGGGCATTTCCATTTTTGGGGGGCATTTTCAAGTCTCTATTTTAAGGTTTTTGTTGCCCCCATTAGTGTTTTTATAATTTTAGGGCAACAAAAATGACTGTAAGCATGATGTGCATTTAAATGTGGCCTCTGACAATGTCCAAATCCACGAAGCTTTACAGAAGTTGAATATTTGAAAAAGTATTTTATAGCATGTGTGGGAAACATGAGTTGGTGAGTACATTAGTTCTGTCCAGACGGGACAGCAGAGGACTCAGACAATGCTGCTGCAGGGCAATCAGCCGCAGTGCATGATGTCACTGAGCGATGGGACTATGGTGGGCGATGTGATCTTGGCCAAGTCATCTGGTGTGCATGCACCTTAAGAGACCCCACCAGTGAAGAAAAAAATCAGGCATTGAACAATTTTGATTGTACTGCGTGTGGTGTGCTCCTATAATCACAACATAACGCACATAACCATTCTGTCCACCACTGATCTACAGTCTTTTCCTCCGAGCCAGAAATCTCAAGTGATCTAACAAAAACAAAGAAAAACAGAGCAACATCCGGAAAACATAACATCCAACATGGAAGAAGACATACAAGAAGAGGGAATGATGGCGGTCTAAGGACTATTTTTGACAGAAAAATCTTGAACTTAAAAAAAAAAAAAGGTGTTGGATAAAAATCCTGGAGACAGTGTGAACACGTGAGCTGGTCCTCCAATTCTGAGATCCACCCAACTTTATGCCTCAGGTCAGCCATGCTTCTTTACATTTACGCCTGCTCCCTTGTTCATCAGTCAGCTCTCACGGGAGTTGTCAGCTTTCCACACACATGAATATTTTAGGTTGTAAATATTGAAACAAATTTAATATTTACATCTCATTTTGGAGCCGGTTATCAGGACAAATTCACCGTTAACACACCTCAGACCACAGGATAATCTTATAAGACAGAAAATAATCTGGCATTTGCCATAGTTGGGTAGCGGGTAAGACCGGACAAAAACAGCCTGATAATCTTTACGTGTGTACCCGCTTTAGATGAAACCAAAGGCACTGAAAGAGCATCTTATAAACTGGATTTGAGAATGAGGGGAATGTGGATCAGAGTTTAAGACTGAACAACACTATGTTATAATTTAAAACTTGACCATTAGCGATCAGTGCCCACTATAATGTGCAGAGAGGCCTTGAAAAGGGTTTGTGTCTCAACAGCTTCCTTCCCCTCTTTCTGTTTGCTTAGTTCACAAACAGTAATAAAGTTTTCGGCACACAAAGGGGTTGAACAACTGTTAGTGCCCTCCAGCAAGGCCTAATTAGGCTGTGAGCAAAAACAGCTAAACTGTCAATATTTGTGGATAACTACCTGTCAGAGTTGGGTTTGTCCTGAGGCGTCTCCTCTGGGGCTGCACTGCCCAATATTCTCTTCCTGGCCTCGGCGTACTCAGCCTCGCGCTGGGCCAGAGACTTGACCTGGGGCGTGGGTCTGTTCTGATTCGCCGATCCCAAAGACCCGTTACTCGCAGGCCGCTTCAAAATGCGGATCTGAGGTGGGGGAGCTGCTGGCAGAGACTCATCCTGTATGACCATGGTTGTCTTCAATAGAGTTCGTGGGGTATTGTTACTGGACTCCCTGGAAGCAGATTGATGAGAAAATGAGTGATTTAACTGACAGGAAGAGGTTATTACAGAGACTTCCTCTGAGACAATTGAGGAAGTGTGGATTAAAGTTTGAATAATGCATCCCCAGACTTATGAAAGATACCACTCAATGTCTAAAAGTTTTTTTTTTTTCAGAAACTTGGACATTTTATGAGTCAGACTTGAATTAGGAAAACTTGTAAATATATATAAAAAAGAAACTAGATTGAACCACGACAACTGGTGAATCTTTTTATATAAATATTGATAAACTAGTTAGAAAATGGCTTGGGTTACAGCCATGTTTTTCAAACTAGAGAATCATCTTAAATTTTGACGACTTGGGGGCAGTTCTGTCTTACCTTTCTCTTTGACTGATCCTTAGCTTCTCCTCTAATCGTTTTTCCATTTCCTACAGGGGAGAAAAAGAGCCCGGACATGTATTCACGTAAAACAAACAAACAACATGGGAGGGGAAAAAGTGCTGCAGGTAGCAGGCAAGTCACAGAGTGGATGGAAAGCTGGATTCAGTTACAAGCTATTTATACATGAACGGGACAGCTGCCAAGTCATAACAGACAAGAGTGCTCATCAGGCTAACATTAACCAGTTGGTGCTGTCAGGGAAAGTTAATGTCAGGTTATGTGTTATAGTTGTCAAATATCTACTTTTTTACTGGCAAACCAGAAACATACGACACATCTGTAACCCCAGGGTGCCCAGCTGCAAACATCCTAACCCCTTCAGCGACGTATTTGTGACGTCATAAACTAGGGATGACGAAACAAACATAGCTGGAGCGTCATTTACAAATAGTCTACATACTTTTGGGGACTCTACACCCTGAACCTTAGTGAAGATAGATCTATGCGTGTGGAGTGGAAATTCCAGGTTAGAGAATGAAGAGCTGAGGATCTTTCCTGTTGAGTGTGTGACTAACGTAACTACGTAAATAAGCAGCTAACAAACAGGATGGTATTTCGACTAGACTAATAATAATCTTGTTACAGGACTGTTATTCTCAAAAAAGCCAAGTCATATCTGTTCAACAAAACGGTTACTTGATCTGTTTTGACCATTTGCTATTCATTAATGCCCGTCTAGTAAGGCTGAATGGTACTGGCAAAAATTATACTGCAATATTTTTTCCACTGTGATACATTTTGGCATTTCTTCTCTTCTTTTTATGTGTGAATGTCTTAAACTTCTCCGCATTTATATTAACTAAAAACACATACAGTTCTATAAGAAGACTTAAGTTGGGTACACACACAAAGATTATCGGGCTGTTCTGTCTCCACGTTCCACCTTCCTCGCCAAGGACAGCAACACCAGATATCTTATGTCTGACAAGATTATCCTATAAGTTTATCATGTGGTCTTAGATGTGTTAAGAATGCATTTGTCCCAATAATCATAATTATTAAACCTGTTCAACATTTACGACCAAAAATCTTCATGTGTGGGGAAAGCCGACAACTCCCGGGTCATGACTTTGGATTGTGCTGTGGAACAGAGAGTAGCCAATCAAGAAGTGAGCTGACAGGGGAACAAGGAAGCAGGTGTAAATAAAATCAAGCATGGCCGACCTGAAACATAAAGTTCTGTGGACTTCAGAAATGGAGGACCAGCTCACGTGTTAACAATCCCTCTAAGATTTTTTCCCCAGTCTTTTCTTTTTTTTAGGTCAGGATTTTTCCATCAAAAATAGTCCTAAGACCACCATTATTCCCTCTGCTGGTACGTCCTATTCCGTGTTGCGTGTTTTTTTCCCTTGTTGCTGTGGTTCTACTTCTTTGTTTTTGTTAGGTCATGTTTGATCACATAAGATTTCTGTCCTACTAGATCTAGACCAGTGGTGGGACTGAATCGTTGTGTGTGTGTGATGTGCTGTGTTGGGATTATCAGAGCACACCATACACAGCACAATCCAAACTGTTCAGTGCCTAATTTTTTACCTTCATGTGTGGACTCTCTAACAGATAGAACATCTCTTCAGATTTACAAAATCCTTGTGTGTGTACCCCGCTTAAAGAATGAGATAAATCAGCTGAACATCTTCATTTCACAAGATCCCCACATGAACTATAATGCTGCTGTATCAGTGGCATCCAATGTCTGCAGCTTTTATTGTTAAAACACAGGAAACACTGAGACTCTACAAGCACCACGGTCTTCGAGTAAGCCCAGTGATGGTGATATTGAACAGACTTTTATTGCAGACCAAGTAAGAAATGGGAAAACTGGTGGTTTTGGTTTCCATCCAACAACACCCAGATGTCAGCATGATGTGCTTCAGGTCATGTGACTGTAACTGCACATACACATGTTGCTTCCCGATGTTAACATGATTTATTATTCAGTCCAAATTTTTCTGTTTTCTCTATTCTGTTGTTGATAACTTGTGAATCTCTCTGACCAGTGCTGCAGTGACTCTGTTGTTTCCTTCTTCCACTTTTGTTTTGACAAAATTCTGTAGAAATTTAAATGCTCCTCTGAGTCACTGAGCAGCACTCTGGTACACTTGTGTTTTTTCCCAAACGTGGCATGTAAGTAAAGTTCATTGGATTGAATAAAGATGTCAATCTGTAATACTACAGAAATTCTTAATACTATGAGTAATAAGACAATACACCACCAGTATTCTCAATAAACTATAAATAGTATTAAAGCTGTTAAAAAAAAACATTATCTACCCAATCAAAAAGATACTGAGTAAAATCAATTAAATCATCAAAAAAAAAAAAAAGCAAATTCCCACACTAAGTCATTGCCAGTGTATCTGCACTATAAAGACTTTGTTGATTTGTCGTGACCAGGATAACTGAAAAAGTTACGAATGGATATTAATTTATTTAATTTTCAGGGTATATTAGTCATTGCACAAGGGAGAAGTGATGCCATTTTGGCGGTGACCAGAATCTGGAAGTGGATCCACACATTTTTTCAAGAATTTGTTGCCAGTTACAAATTCTTGCGGGGAGGGCAGTTTCACACATTTTTTCCATCACAATGAATGGCCTAACAATGTTGGAAATACCTTGGTGGTTTATCCTCTAGTGTTGTCAATGTTGTTGTATAAAAGGTGCATACATGAACATTAATTAAGTCTGAGACTACGTCTGAAAATTCTGGTATTTCTACATCTTTACAGCGGTTTAAAATATAAAATCTGACCGTCAGTGCACTTTGTATTTACCCCCTTATTTTGCTATATGTCTAAAATGTTTTGATGATTTTTTTCATCAGGTTTATAATTTTGAATTAAATTATAATGTTTCCAACTTAGAGTTTGCTTTTCATCTTTCAACTGTGTAAATATGTTGTCAAATATTAAAAAACACCATCTTACAGGAAACACATATATTTCTGTGCCAAAGGACTAGATGACACACAATGCCTGAAAAAGTTGCCCAGCAACAACTTTACTATGTGATTTACAGGAAATGACACTTTGGTTCACCAAACTGACAAATTGTGGGCAAGTTCAGGCAAATTACCGTGAGATATGTGCTTCAGCAATGACGATGTGATGCTGTCTGTGACTTGCACATGAAATAAGCCAAACTGCTTAAGTTTGAATAAAGTTTAATGTTTAAATAAAGCATTATTACTAATTAAAGTAAATCCTTGCCTCATCAGAATGACTGAGGTCTCCATCGGTGTTATGGATTAGAGGGTGACCATGTTGACTAGTGACCTCAGCCTCAGACGTTTGTGATAGTGGCAGATAATAGTTTCACTTGTGTCTCTTTGTTCATTACTTTACAACAATAACAATACTGGCTAGTCAGATATACTTTAAGCTAAAAGAAAGAAAAATACACAAACGAAATATACACTTTCACTTTTCAGCAGCTGTTGTCAAAAACGGCCTGAAGTCACAAGCTATCACGGTCACAGTTTAAAGTACAACATCGGCCGTGTTGGCTCAACACCAAATTCAGCTTAAAAAAAGTTTAATCTTGAGAAAATTTGCGGATTGTTTAATGATTACATCATGAAGTATAACAAGAGATAGGTTCGACTAGTCCAATAGAAAGTGTGCAATTAACCGGGGCTAACAACAACTAAACGAAACTCTATTGACACATTCACCATGTTAGCCAAGCAATAAATAGCTAGCTTAGCGTTAGCTCAAGGCAACCTAGCCTATTTATTACTAACTATTAATTCCTTGGGCTTCATAACAGTTTGTAACAAGTATTTTTATTATCACGTCAAATCCGTTTATTCGTTGAATTAACCTTAACTTCATTTTGTGGACGTTTCTGATACTAACGTCAGTGCAGCTAGTTAGCTAGCTCAGTCCATGTTGGCTCGTCTCGGTGGCTACTTGACGTTAGCTCACCAAGTTTCTTGAAGCTAACGTTAGCCTTAGCCACATTGTTGGCCCGTGGAAGTCGTTCACGTGAAACTACCAGAACACAACTTCTATAGGAGGCCACGTAGAGCCAGGTAAGCGATAATAAACAGAATCGGCGGAGACTTTAGGCACACACAGCTTTATATACTCACCCCACTGTCAGCAGCTTCCTCCCAACTTTCGGAGACCTCATCCATGTTTCATTTTGCTCAGACACGCTGCGGAGGTGCTAGCAGCGCTGAGCTCCTTCAGATCAGTGACATCACAGGGACGGATTTCCCCACAAAGCGTGAAAACACCCAGCTGATCACGCGTGTATCAGAGGAGAGACATACGCCTGACCCTGATACAGTAAACAGGACCAAGCCTGACAAATGACCACATATCAATCCTGCTGTGGACTTAACTGTTCATCACTTCTGTGATTGATTTATGTTACAGCCAGATATTAAATAAGGTGAGCACTTGCCTTTAATTGCAAATATAAATGTATTTTAACAATCAAGATTAATTACAAACTAGGCTGTTTTAATTATGATTCTTAATATAATTCACAAAAACACACACCGAAACTGCAAAGTAACTCACATATCCTGCAAATCCTCATTCTGTGAATATTCAGTCAGTCCTGTGCAATACATTACAGTTATATATATACTTTTCTGTTTTTTATTTTATGTGTTGTATTCTTAATATTTATACAATTTAACTATATTATAGTGTACATAGAGTTGGATTTTATCTTGCATATATTTGTATAATTATGTTTGCACCAAAAAGGAGAATCTCTGTTGTACATTGAATATAATGACAATAAAGGACATTCTATTATATTCTAAAATAAGTACAATGCAACCAAAATCACATATATCATTATCAAAATCAAACATTTGCATCAAATGGCACACACTTCTTCATGTTACCAGATTTTGTCTAACCAACTACACTAGGCCTGCACAATATATCGCAATAGATATGCTAATAGTCACATCACAAGATGCCATGTGACTATCGCAAACACGCAAACTTTTGTTTTGCTTCACAAGCTCCTGTATATCATCTACATTTATTGGGGAAATGAAAAAAAGCAACTGAAATTGAAACCTATTCTATTTTGTACAGAGACATGGCCTCCTGGATCCCTTTTATATACAGCAATCTTCATCATTCACAGATGAACCCCCTTAGCCTGGATTAAACAATATTATATGAATACAATGGTATCATTGTGAGTCAACCAAATTCTTCCCAAACAGAGCTATTCAAGTCATCTGGTGAAAATTCTTCTATTTTTAATATCGTGATATATATCGCAAACCCCCCAAAAATTGCAATGTCAGTTTTTTTCAATATCGTGCAACCCTAAACTACACACTGTTGGGCATAATGAAAAGCACTCTCATCTTTAGTATGCTTTGCCATAATGCTAGAAGAGTTCGATTGTAGAAAACTCTTCAGATTGTTCACATGCACAGAAACATTTACAGATACACACATGTTGTTGAAGCAGTAAACTGAAAAGAAACCTGCAGAAAAAGTATATAGCAAAACAGAGGCAAGGAGAATAAGGAGATTTAACTTTATATCAGATTGTTTTGTCTTATGCAGAGAATAATTGGTGCATTTAAAAGTGCCTTTTTGATTTGAAAAAAATATATAAAGCAGAAAATGTGCTCAGAGTTTTGGAGACTTAAAGAGAGGTTTTGCTCTCAGTGTGCCAGTTTAAATAATTGTGCTGATTGGGAAAAAACGTTTCCACTGAAATAAGCAACCAGTTCAGTAAAAACAAGCCCAAAACAAGAGACCTCCATCTATTTTTCAAATGTGATATGTTACTTAAAAGAAAAATCTATATAAGGCATGTCTTGATTTTCATCTCAATTAATTTGTTTGGAGGTGGAACATCCTTTTCCTTTTAAAGAGATGAATTGAATTGATTTATTTATTTCGGTCACGTCAGCACACTTATACAGCATCACACATTGTCAATAGTTGATCAAATGTACATGTCCGAAAGGGAAGATGGGAGAGGCACAGCTTATCTAGTCCCGTCCCCATTTTCTCAATATTTAGTCTCCTCTTTTCCACATATCATCAAATTATTATAAATTTTATTCCATTTACAGAAGTATGACATAATTCTTGACTGTCCTTTAGTGTCCGTATTTGACATTTTTTACCAATCCTTTGTTCCACGTAAGGCATAATTCATGACTCTCTTTTTTTTTTCTTTTTTTTTTTTGTTAGTCCCGGTTTGTGGGACTAACAGAGGGGCCACTGTTATTTATTACTCTGTTATCACTGTACGGTCTTTCTAACCTATTTTTTTTTAACCAAATGGCCAAAGTCAGGCTTTAATCCAAGTTTTCCCCTGAAAATGTAATGTAAACAGTTGAGAAGATAGTTATTGGCAAAAATGTGATAAACTGCTCCATCTTGCAAAGTTAACAATCCCTTAAAATAGGGGTGGGCGATATGGCAAAAATATCATATCACAATTTTTTTTAAATAAAATCACGATCACGATTTTATCACAATTCTTTTTTACGTAGATTTTTCAAGACTAATTTGCATGTTTGACCATTTTTTACCCCTATGTAGCTTTTCTAAAAGGGCTTTATAAATAAAAAGGTGCCAATGAAAATCATGCCTCATCTGTAGAGAGGACCAGCCAACCTTACTATATGAAACACAGTGGTGCGTGTTAAAAGGATTACCAGTGATGAACCGTAATGCAGAATGGTAAACAGGGTCAAGCCGTTTTAGGGTTGAGGGGGCTACATGTCTGTAGATGACATCTGGTTGTTAAATGTGAAGTGTAAGTTGTTGAATGTAAAAATGACTTCTAATCCAGTAACTCCATATTTCCTTCTTTCTTTTGCACAGCATTGATTTTATCTACTGGCTAAATGTTGGTGAAGTTAAAAAAATACCCGTTGAACAGTAACTGTGGTCTTTCAGTAAATTTGGGCAAATAGATCCAGCTTTTCTTATTTTCATCACAGGGGGTCTTACAATTGAAAAAAAATCTGGTGACCACTGTGTTATTGTATGAGAACCTGCAATCAAGTGATCATGCTTCTTTTCTTTAAACGTTAAACTTTTCCCCATAAAATATGTTCATTTGGTTTTCCCAGACTCTCTTCCTGTACAGTTTGACCTACCCTGCCAACTTCAGACCAATAAAAGCTGTTGCTCATTATCAAACAGCATTGTAGCCAAGTTAAGATCAGTCTTAGTTGAGTTATGAAGCTCCAGCCTTATCTGACTCCAGTTTCAGAAAGTGAACTATACACTGTCAGCAGAGGCCAGCTTTAACAAATGATCATGATGCAATTTAATCGCCAAAAATAACTTGGTGTATTTTCTCAGACCTTTGACACTCGTGGTCAGATTTGGACAAGAACAGTTCATAAAGTCAGACCACTGCTATCATCTAAGTCATAATGATAAATAGAGAAGATGCAACACAGGAAGAGGCTGATAGCCGGATTCAGCTCAGGCCACTGGGTTCAATTCCGGACCAATCAAGTGTAGATTTATTACTCCTGATGTTATATCAGCTTCCTCGCTCTCATAATTACGTATTCTCAGATAAAAGAGAGATCTTCTTATGACAGGATGTCCAGATAGAGAAAAGATGACTCGGACTTACACTTTTAAAACATCACATAACTAAAACTCTCCCCTTTGAAATCAATAAACTCTCATTTCATGTTTGAAAACGTGGACTTTTATTACACAATTACAATCATAATTTACCAAGTTTCACATGGAATTATTTCACATTTACATAAAAAGTACAACACATCTGTTAAAAATATTAAACTCATATTAAGGAAAGACTTATTGTGTTTTATAATTAGTCCTCCTGTGCTACGTTATGAGCACTTGTGCACATAGTAGCCGGTCACATATCCGAGGATGTAGGTGACAGCCAGAACAGCCAAAACGACCACAACTTTGACAATTATCCCAGTGGTGCCAAAACATGCTCTGTTGTAGATTCTGTAAGTGAAGAGAAGAACAGAACACGTCAAACACTTCAGATAGGGGATAAAGGCAGATTGATGGAGTGGTTAGCTACAGCTGTACTTCTGCCAGCCGGGGTTCAAATCCAGCCTTTGGCCAGTTTGCAGAGTGTCTTCCCGTACTCTATCACCCCTTTTACAGGCCTATCCACGGTCATCCTCTCCCATCAATAAAGGCACAAAATGCCCAAATTCCCTTTTAAAGGCTCATCCACTGTCATTCTCTCCCATCAATAAAGGCACAAAATGCCCAAAATATACATTAAAAAAACAAAACGCACTGAAGATAAATGTGAATAAACATAAACAACAGAAAAGACAAATAGTACAATTTGATTTACATTTTTTTTAAAACCCACTTGTTCACTCAACTTTTCCTCATGCTTCTGTCCGTTCTTACTTCTTTTGGTGTCTTTTATTGTTTAACTGTTTCCCAGTATTATCATTGTTCTGATAATTTTTAATATTGACACAATGGGGCGGACATTAGCTCAGTTGGTAGAGCGTCCGCCCCATGTATGGGGGCTGCCAACCCCCAGCAGCGGCTGCACGTTCGAATCCCAGCCACAGCCCTTTGCTGCATGTCATCCCCCCTCTCTTCACCCACTTTCCTGTCTCTCTCAAGCTGTCCTATCAAATAAAGGCCATAAAAGCCCCAAAAAATAACTGGAAAAAAAAAATAAAAAAAATTTGACATAATAATTATTGGTAATTTTCCTGAAAAAAAACTTACACAATATACAGTATTTTTCTTTAGACCTGCTCGCTGTTTGTTTAAGTGTACAAACAGAACAAATCAAATAATTGCTTGATTCTGTTTATGTTTCAAGGAAACTACAGGCAAACCAAAAACCAGATTTTTCTTGGTGTGGGTTTTAAAAGCTAACTCTTGATTATGTGGCAAATAAATGCTCAAATATTTTGGACAACATCAATTAGAAAAGGCAGAAATGTTGTCAATAAAATAGAAAAAATAACTGAAAATAAATGCTATTGAGTTTGACAAACACCAAAATGTTTTGATGAACAAGAGATTATATACACATCATCTTATCAGTAAATGGTCAAGTATCTAAAATAATTATGATGGTAATAATAATAATAAGCTTATAGCTTTTTAAACCTTTAAATCCCACACAAACAAAATATCAATTCTTTTGGTTTGTTTGCAGTTTTTTCTGTATCCTAAAACATTGACAGAAACAAACAAAAACATGTTTTTAAGCACATCCATTTCTTTTAAGGGATAAGTATATATTTTTTTGCCTGCCCATTTTGATACCTCTGCCTGTTTTTGGACTGATCTCTTGTGTACTGAACCCATTATTGATCAGAGATATTTGAACCTGAATGGCTGTCTAAGTTGTGCTTTGAGTTTTGCACAGCTTTTACCAAATACTTCTTTGAATGACTGAATACCCAATGAAAATATAAACTTGACCCCAACATTTCCATCTTCTTACTTCTTCGCACTGACCCAACAGACTAACCTCCTCATGGTCGACGTTGAAGCCTCAACATTCATGTTGATGTTGTCTTCATTCCAGCGGTTGTACTGAACGGTTCCTGCCTCGTTTGACTCTGACATTTTTAGTCTGTCTTTTCCTCTGAGGTTTAGCTGCTTCCTCCAATCACTGCTCTCTCACTGATCAGCCACGGGTTTACTGCTCAGCCTGAACACAAAGACAACGAATGTGGAGTTAGCTGTGTGTTAAAATACATCTCAATTTCTGGAGACCACAAAACATCATACGTTATTTTTGATCATGAAGATTTCTTTTATTCTTCTGACACCCTTAGGATACAGTTTCCAAACAGTAAATGGAACAATGTATAATAACAAAAATAAAATTAAAAAAACCCAAAAGGTGGGAGACAGCAGCATTTTGGCACAGCAATGCAAAGCACATTTTTAGATCTTTATATGAACATCCATACAAATTAATTGTTAACATCTTTTGAGCTCCATTTTCACTTCTTCTCAGATTATTCCTCCAGTTTGGTCTCAGTCATGCTAATGTTCGTACAGTTTGAGTTTTTGATCCATTCCAGCATTGCAGAATTGTCTGAGCACATCATTAAGCCAGCTGCTAATACTCTGAATGAGAATTTACTTTAATTTAGATCAACATTTTTGTCCTCAGAGACACAACAGTGGTGATCTGGGTTGCTCTTAACAGTCCTCCACAAATTCAACAACACTCTAACAAAGTGTGGAAACTATTTAGCATGTCCCTAGAGCATGAATAAATCAAACTTTGTTTATATAGCACTTTTCATACAAAAAATGTAGCACAAGTTGCATGAATGTGCCACGTTTGGTTTAACATTTCCAACAGAGATTATTTGGGATTAAACCATAACATCATAAAGTCTGATTTACGTATTTACTGTTGTTGCAAAGAATCATCTCCAATGTTTCATCATCTATCACACAACACAATTCTCTGTCTCAAATCGCCCTAAAGGCTCTACCTTTACTGTTATTCAACCATGGATGTATTTTATACATGTGGATGCTTTAACACTTACAAAACAAAGCCATTTCCTGCTATCCTTCAGTCAGTCTGGATTTCATTTTGCAATAAGAGGCCTGAAACCTCAACTCCTTCAAGCACAAATAAGTGAAAGACATCTTTTATCAATCTTCAAATTTAACAAAAAAACTTTCAACATCTGAATATGGTTCACTGAAACTAAAAGCATGCTGAGAAACTCACAACAAAAAATAAATTATTCCTCCAGACAGATTTTTTTGCTTCAAGTGAGTATTTGTGCCACTCTTGGAGCAGATTCTGTCCCAAATATTACAAAGAGCCACATCACAGAACTTAAACATCTTTATAATTCTTCCCTCAGGTCTTTCCTGTTGTTAACCTTTGGCTGCTTCTGATTAAACGCTGCCATCAACAAAACAAAAAATGGAAGTTGAAAACATTTGATTGGTCCGTAGAAAGTTGTCACTTTCTCTAAGGGTTGGAATAGAAGTTGAATGATATAGCCATGATGTGACTAAAACATCACCATTTAAGAACTTGTTGCTGTGGATCCACAAATATAGTATTTTTAATAAACTGAACTTTAAGATTGGATTAAACTTCTGAGAAGACACATTGATCTGATGTTAGGGTTGGGTCACTATATCAATTAAATCAATTATATGTAATTCTCCTCTCGTCAGTTAATTGTGGCAGTGTTTGAAAATATAAATACTAGGGGTGCTGGTTTGGTGGAGTGGTTAGCAACCAGGCACCCCATGTATTTGCTTCTGCCGGTCCAGGTTCGAATCCCGCCTGTTTGCAGAGTGTCTTCCCTACTCTCTCACCCCCTTTCACAAGCCTATTCACTGTCTGTCTCCTATCAATAAAGGCACAAAATGCCCAAAAACATATGTTTGAAAATATAAATACTGAAAATGTACACTCTCTTTTCATGATGTCAGGCCCTGTCGGGTTTGGAACATGCATGCACATTTTTAGGCTTGCATTTGTTTTAGTTTCATACTTTAAAAACAGTAAATCTCAAGTGTGTAGACATCACTTCCAGTGATTAAACTACAAAATCAACATTTGATGACAAAATTACACTATGTACTAAAAGTATGAGAGGTTAATTATGATTTGTTTTGGAATATATTTTAATAACATTGAGGCAAAACTTGTATGAAGCAGTTTTTTGAGTAAACACGAGGTAACAATTTAAGTGTAAACTGAGTTTTGTGAAAAAAATAAGTCATAAATTGCCTTTTGAGGAGGGAAAAAAAGGAATTATGTTTATAGGCCATGTCTCCCAGCCCTACCTGTCCTTGATAAACTGACAGGAGAGTGAGCTTCCAAACACGCACATCAGTACTCATTGTACAGTTCCTGACATATAAATAAGCAAAATGAGTTTTAGTGCTGTGGGCTGCTGGTGATCCAGAGGGTTTAGCAGGGCTGACGGATGTTACTGGTAGCTACGGTTTGTGCTCTTTAATGTTATTTTCCTGAGAAGAATGGAAACTTTCTCCACACAGTGTCTTATTTGTGAATATTTAAAGAGATGCCTTGACAATCTAAATTTCTGCTTCATTGTCTTGTAAGAAAGAAAGTACCCCTCCTCAAATAAACCACTGAATATTCTAATACTGTAACCACAAAGCCCAGTGTTGTTAGTTTGCTAATTTTTATCTTGAGATGTGGATGCACAGCTCTGGTTATTCTCTCCAAACCAAGAAACCAAAACTGAATTTATTCTCCAGTGTTCAACCTTTTTCAGTGTTTGTTATAGTTCCTCACAGAGTTTAAAAGGAGAAGTGATCTCATTTTCATATAAAACTCAATCTGATTTGAATGTGTGTCTCATCCAATGTTTCATAAGTTATGCCGTCTCAGATGACACGCTGTGGTATCTGATATTTAGTGAGAGGCTGCTTACATCAGGACCCGCAGGGTTAACCTAGAAGATTGTAGATTTTCTTCCTTCTCAAAGAAAATGCTCATTCATGTTGTGATATCTTTTATATACGCACGTGTTCTACAGTAATCATAGATTTCACTCCGGTTATGAAATGTATCTGTGGGACAAGAGCCTGTTTTATTATGGTGACTCTTCCCAGTAAAGTCATGTATAACTTGTCCCACTTTCAATGTTAATTTTAGCACACAGTTTTATAAGTTGCACTGCATAATGGCTTTTAGAGACAAAGAGATAAGGGAGTCAAATTGAGAATCAGTACATGCAGAAATCTGAAAAATGAAATTGGAGGAAATGCCGTTTGATTACCTTCACATACTTATGCTGAGTCACCACATGAACTCAAGAAAGTTTTCATACTTTAATGCTCTACTTTGAGAATGCAATGTTTTTGTGGTTTGACCTCAATTCTGATCGAGGCAAACATTGACTTAAGCCATAAATCAATAAACGATAATTTTGATATTTCTTTATATTGATCATAATTTCATTAGAGAACAGCACCCCCTGTCCTGTGTGTCATAATGATGCTTTAGGTCTTACAAAAACAAATTTTACATAATATGTCACATTTTTCAGCCAAGTAACAAATCAAACTACTCCCCTTCAGCCAGGCATTCACAGCAAAAACCAAACTCACAACAACACATTAAAGAAACAAATTGTCCTCACCTGTCTGAGTGTGAAATATTCCTCAACCTGCTCTGCTCCCAGCTCCTTTTAACCCACAACTGAGGGAGTCTTTCTTCCTGCCTGATATGAAGACCTTGGTCATAGTTCATGTGTTCCTTGAGGTAAGCTATAAATCCATTGGTTGAATTCCAGGATTTGCCTTTCACCTCCTTGTATCACCTTATCGGGCTCAGTGATAAGCAGAATCACGGCGATGGGGTTTGTTTGTTTGTGGTTGCATCACGTCCTGTGGTCTGCACGTAAAACTGTGTCAGATAAAATATATGTGGTTAAAAGATTAAGCCACAAAGTGAGACAATGACGACCAGGATGCTTTTTGTGGCCGGATGAATGTTAGATATTACATTATTTTATGATGCAGGTGTAAGGAGTGAAGACAGACTCGGCACTGAAGTGGCCTTGACCATCAGCCTCACACTTAGTTAAGCATCAGGTCGCACTCTGTTAAGGGAAAAACCCTCAAGTAGTCTTGAGATGTGATGTTCTCAAGCAAGGGATGAACATGGGCCCAGAACTCTTGACCTCTGACATTCAAAATAGCCATGTGATCCTTAAGATTGAGTGGGCATTTGTGCAAACAGTAAAGAGAATCCCCCAAACTTTCTTCAATAACACATTCACATGCACAGGATCAGAATCAGAAACACTTTATTAATCGCCAAGGGAAAATTTGGTTGTTTCAGTCGATCAAATAAAGACATTTAAATAGAAAAGAGACTTAAAATAGATAATGGCAAAAAATGAAAACAACAGGTTGCAACATGCAGAATCAATAAGCTAAATCAATTTCTTATGAAGGAAAAATTAAGAAAATATAATAAACAAGTCTTAAAACGTCTGTCCATTAAATCAAATTAAACAATCTTATTTATTGTGCCAATTTAATCTTAAGACACTTCACAGAATAGCAGTTCAATAAACATGAATCCACCATGAGTTCAGTTCTTTGTTGCATTCGGCCACAGTTACATTGGCAAGAAATAATCTCCTGTTTTTAGCAGGCAGGAGATCTCGGGTAGGACCAGAGTCATGTTGGAAAGCCATCCACCTAAACCATGTGGGAGAGAGGTGAGCAGGGACTAAAATGAAAACTTGTGATAGCAATAAATGTATGAAAGCCCAAACCTAACCTTTCTGTGCACCTTGAATTGCTTTTGTCAGTGTTTGTAATCAGGCAGCTCCATCTTGCCAAGCGCCAATCTACAACAATTGTGAGCAACACAAAAATAGACGGATCAATCAGAGTCCTTTAGACGAGCTATGAACAAGACGACAGCAGGAAGTGGTTGCTTATGGAAAGTTTATCATAGATGCTAACTCCTTCAGGATCAGTTTTATCAGATCATAACCAAATATTTTTATGAAATGAAAAACAATAACATAACAAACTTCTCAGGAAGGAAATGATGATTATAATAATAATAATGGATTTTATTTATAACACACTTTACATTTGTGGACAAATCTCAAAGTGCACAGTAGGAAAAACAATAAAAACAATGATAAAGACAATAAAAACAGTAAAAACAGTCAGCAACAATAATAAACAACAAAATTCATCAGGAAAAGCAATACAGAATAAAAAGGGTTTCAGTCCTTTTTTAAAAGAGTCCACCGTCTGTGGAGCCCTGAGGAGCAGCAGCCTTGAAGGCCCTGTCGCCCATGGTCCTGAGCCGAGTCCTGGGCGGGGGCAGACGGTGCAGTTGGCCTGACCGGGTTCTGGCTGAAGTGTGTGGGTGGAGAAGTTCAGTGAGGTAGGTGGGGGCTGCACCGTGCAGACAGTGATGGGTGTGAATGAGGATTTTAAATTCAAGTCTTTCATGTTTTGCTGAGAATTTGTTCTAGCAAATGTTTTATGTTCTGTCCTTCACACCACCGCAGTAGTGCCCACTATCTGATTGAATGTGATTGAAAGAATGATCGTCCAATCACCTGCTGGATATACTTTGAAGGGTTCTGCCCATTCCCAAACACTTTCTATGGGCTCTTTCCCAGATAGACTACAGAGATATATGGAGTGGTCCATCTGTTGTGTCAGGTTAAACCAGGACATCAATTTGTCCTTTTCATGATTTCATTGTTGAAGTGAAATGAATTAGAGATTGGACCTTAAAGAGGCAGTGTCTCATTTTCAAGACCCCCACCCCCCCACCTCCTCTATGTGGTTGTAAAGGTAGTCTTTGAGTAAAAGTTGATGTTACTTAGGCCCCATCCACACGAAGACAAAACGCTTAACAGTTTCCAAAACGATGGTCATAAAGACGAAGGTGTCTCAGAAAATGTGTGCGTCTATATGAATGCACTCGATACGCATCAAAACGCTGTAAAACACATGCCAGACCTCTTGGGGCGCCGTAACGATATGACAGAAACAAGCAGAAACAGACGAAAAAACAGTGGGCATGTGCACTTGCGGCAAAAGTTGTAAACAGAGATTGTGATAAAGTGATCACAAAGTGCCGTAATGTGTCCTTGATAATTGTTCAACTCGGTGGTGATTGAGAAGAAGGAGATTTTGCTGCAACAGGGATAGTAGGGTCACTAGCTTCTTCAGCACATATGCTTCACGTACGCCGCCATTGTCGTTGCCGCGTGTGGCGCATGCATGTCGATGAAGATATGAAACTTTGACGTAAGCGTATCTGAAAACTTGTGGAGAGCCAGTTATCACAGAGCTGCGTATACGGCATTTCAAAATCTGGTTTCAAAAATGATCATTTACAGACCCCAGAAGGCCATCTTCGTATGGATGATACGCAGATTTGGCAAAAACGTATACGTTTAGACCTCGGTTTGGCTTTGTGTGGATGGGGCCTTAAAGTCCGCCAAAGCGTCCTTGATATATTGCATTCAGAAGTGAGGTGAACATAAGGCCCTCTAACTTAAAAATTTAAACCTTGTAACCAGATCATCCATGCAAATGTGAAGGAAAAATGCAACAAAAAATCTTGAAACATGATGGTCAAAGAAAGATATAAACATGATGCCAAACGATCCTGATCTCTGAACTCCAAAATCTCCTCAGGTGGCCTTTAAGTAAAAGTGGGAATCTGTGCAAAATTGTAAGAAAGTTCCACCGAGCGATCCTAAAATATTGAAGAAAGGGACGAACATGAGACTCTGTCACCTTGACCTCCTTGGAATGAGTCAGTGAGGACATCTGTAGAAAAAAAAAATGAGATCAGAGACACCCTGACAACATTCTTTAAAGAAGACATTTCCAAAAAAGATTCAGAAAAGACCAAGTTAAACTTGTATTACCTAATACTTTATTTAACCAGGAGAACTTCTTTAAGATTATGAATCCCATTAAAAGAGCGTCCTGGTCAAGAGAGGCAGCAGCACATTAAGTTACAGACAGGAAACAACAATAACAATAATACACAAATCAAATACATACAAGCACCCACTAAGTTTAGAGTCACAGTAAAAGCATCTACAGCCTGCTTCATCTCCCCTTAATGCCCTCAAATTTTCATCAAAAAGATGAAAAGACCAACTCCTCAAGATCCACTTATAAGGTAGATTCCAGTCTGCAGAAACAACACAAACCTCCTGTCTCCTATTTACACATTTTCTTTCTTTTTTTTCATTCATGAGACATTAGATATAAAGATTGTACTTTAACCTGTTACATCGTGTCAGGAAGAGAAGTTAACTGAGGACGCTGAGTTTCTGTTAAGATATTGATCGTCTGCATTACTTCATCACAGCCTTGTGATACTGATTTATGATCCAAAAGGAAATGAAGATGCCCTTTATTTCTTGATGTGGCTAAGTCTTATGTAAACTTTACTTGATGTTGCAGGTTTAGTTCCTGTCAGGCTTTGATTTATCAACACTGTGAATCAGTACAAACATCATCTGCACCTTTTGAGGAGCCATTTGTGGCATGTTGTGCTGCACGCTGTGGTTGTTGAACTTTTACAAAGAGCGATGGACTTCTGTTAAAACTCAGTAAGTGCATCGATAATGTTTTGGTTTACCATCAAATTATTTACCTTTTAATGGTCAGAAAATATTATAACAGGAGCCTTTTATACTTAAATTGAGGCTTCAATTCACAATAGGGGCCCGACAAAAGTAACTTCTTCATAAGACATATGTGCTTTCAGCAAAATGAATGAATGAATGTAAAGATATTTTTATTCCAGTTACAAGAAGGTTAAAAATTAACACAAAGTACAACCATTCAACACAAACTTGTCAATAACTGAAAAAGATAAAGGCTAAACTTTGTAACTTTTTTTTGTCTATTCTGTACAATTTAAGATAAATCATACATGTGAATAAAAAACACATTAGACATTTCACTTTAAATCATAATGCTGAAATGTCAGTATGCATTGCAAGCAATAATTAATTAATGTTTTTGGATTTTTCTAAACCTCAAGACAGTTTTACATTATTTTATTCCTTCTATGTGTTCACAGTGGGATTTGGATAACTTGTGATTAATGAAATCTATATGTGCATTCAAATTAATCTTATGATATATGACCACTCCAGTGAACTTTGCTTCATAATCTCTTTCAATTTCCACACCTTTAAGATTCAGCTTTTTGTCACAGTTGGGTCTTGTGCCAGTTAACTCTCACACATTGTTTTTCATTTAGGTCATGGATCATCAACAACATTTGTACAAGGGCCAGCTTTTTTCTTAGCGTATGCTACGGGGGCCAGAAAACAGTGATAATAATTACAAAACAATTAAAATGAAATTATTTTGTCCACTTACGATATTATTTATCAGCCTCATTCACCAGCCCTGAAGCATAAACATGGGGTCTCAAATAGTTTTGGGTATTTAGAGGCAAAATGTATCATTAAAATAACGCATTTTTAGCCAGCACATGTTCTCATTTTGGTAACACGAAAGATCATGAGGGCCAAAAAGAAAAAAGAAAGACAGGGAAGAAAGGAAAATTAAAGACTGCACCTGTTTTAAAGTCTGATACAAAAGTCCAAATTCTGAGATTAAAATTAGAGTTAGAAGGAAAAGAGTTGAAGAAGGAAATAATTAAACATTTAACTTAAAGATTCAGACTTTTTTTACATTTCAGATTTTTTTCAGTCATAAACAGTTTGATCCTTAAATAGATAATCATAATACTCAGAGGGTCAGATGGAAAGCTTTCAAGGGCCTGATGTGGCCCCCGGGCCGCCAGTTTGTGATCACTGATTTAGGTCAACTATATTTTAAACTTAATCAGCTCTTCTACTTTATTTCAAATAAACAATTTATTTCATACCCAGAACAAAATGGATTAATATCATCCAATCCATCAAAATGTAAATAATCCATGCCTAATCTTTTTTTTTTTTTTTCTGCCACTCTGTAAACAACTTTGAACTTCAATTGAATTTGTATGAAATCTGCTAAATTAATATTTTGTGAATTACTGACAGATGCATTTTAACGGGGCTATTCGGCTTCGTTTTGAATATGGTATGCGTTCAGATTTTGTCTTGATTTTAAGTTCGCACTGAGGGAAAAGTTTGAAAAGCACTGAATCATATTATTGAAATATTTGTTTCTCGTCGGAACTTTTGCAGACGTACAAACACATTTGGTCCTTCCGGTTCGTCAGGGTACCGCTGCGCGTTTTTCAGGTTTGTTTAGCTTCTCACATGTCCTCAAGTTTTTCCTCATTATTCTATGTAATAACACCTTTAATCAAAGCTCTGGTCGCACTTTCTGTTTTGCCGATGTGTAGCCTTTAAACTGTTCCGGATATTTTACGGTTAAGTTTCGCAGTTAGCTATAATAGACGTGTAGTAACGGACGGTTATGCTAATTTAAGCTATATAGCTAACTTCTGCTAGGTAGCTAGGATGTTAGCATGTCAGCTTGTCTCTTAAAAAATCAGGTTTAAAGTGAAAAAACAACTTCTTTATCGATACATCAGAAGTCATACACCAGTTCAACAGAGCCAGCTTTAGGAATATTTGTAATAAGTATGATATTTTTATCTAGCTGGCCTTTGGCTAACGTTAGCACAGTGATGCTCTCTATAACGTGAATGTGACGTTTACTGTGAAGTTATGAAGTCAGGGACATAGCAGTCCTCTCTCCTCTGTTACACCTGCTAAAGGACAGATTTACACATGTTTACAGGTTTTTTATAATCAGCAGGGATTCTCTGTTTAAAAATTACGTTAGAGCAAATTGGTCATTGGAGTCGCAATATTCACAGAAAAGTTTTCTCTTTATGGCATAATCATCTTATTTAAATGTTTAGATTATCTTTATTGCACTTATTTGACAATACATTCTCTGATATTTGTTTTTATAGATCAAGAAGGCAGTTACTCAAATACAGAATTAAGTAACAGAAATCTCGAGTCCAAGGAAAGTATCATATGTAGTCCTGATTCAAGTGCATTAATAAAGAAGAAATTAACTTAAATGTGAGTAGAAAGGGGGAAAAAGGTCACACTGGGGTAGAGTCGATAGTAAGATATGAAATATATTGTCAGCAGTCAGGCTTAATAACCTTTTGTTATTCCGAATGAATGATTGAAAACATAAGTTGTTTGAATTAATTATAATTTGCGTCAAAGCTGTTTTTTTCCCTTAAATTTGTCATGTATTAATGTGAAATTTGGCCATTATTTAAGAAGATTTATTGAACACATGATTGTTTTCTATGCATCCTTCACTACCAGCCCAGACAACACATTTTTCACAAAACTCAATGAAGAGATTGTCTTTGGTGTTTCCAAATCAGAATTAAATTTCTCATGATCTAGATAAGAACATTTCTGCCAGTACCCTTCCAACATAAATGAACAGCAGTTTTAGGACAATCATTACAAAATCAGCAATGCACATTACATTCAGATATGTTCTAGGTTTAATCTTTAACTGGATAAGTTATATGTAAAAGTTTAAAAGGGATTTCCTTTATTTTGTCAGTGATTAAATATTTGGTGTGTTAACCAAACCGTCCCCAATGCCACATCACCCACAAATCTGTTCCAATAAGCAATAACACAAAATGTTGATGCAGAATCCATTTGAAATCATGTTTGTGTAGATCTACAGTTCTGTCTAGAATAACTGGACAAGCAGATCTTCCCTACAGAAGTGACAAGTAGAGAAAGTAAGGGTTTGATTTGAGCATTAATACTGAATTGTTTTATTTACTTATTTGTTATTATTATTTTTTAGCATACTCACCCCAGAGGGTGCAAAACTGACACTGAAAATTAGGGCTGGGTATCGATTCAGATTTTCTGGATCGATTCAATTCGATATTACAAGGTCTCAAATCAATTCGATTCATGATTCAATTCGATATTTATTCAGTCTGGGATATCTTAGTTAAAATAGTGCTGTAAATTTAAAAAATGACCTTTTGACCTTGTACATCATTAAAAATATTTTTTATTATTGCATATTACTTTTTTGTCCAACTCGTATTTTCCTTTGTACTTGTTAAATCTAAAATACTGTACATCCAAACATCAGCTTTTAAACTTGCCAGTGGTGCCCATATAGTGCTTCCACCATGTTTGTTTGCAGTAACATCTCATGAGATCTTGTTCAGTCGAAAGCAACGCTAAACGCTGATCACACGAGACTAGCAGGGTTGATACCACAGGCTGCTTCTCTGCACATCCAAAGAAGATAAAACTATCCAAGTTAAAAGATTGATCATTGGATTTTATGGATCGATTATGAACTAGTTGAAGGAAAATCAATTAAATCGATTTTTTTGACCTAGCCCTACTGAAAATTGACATCCTTATCTCATACATTTGTGGAGCATGCGTCAGAGGAAGAGAACATATACAACTTTATTTGTTTACAAAAGCTTAAGTAGTCAAGTTATAATTTACTTCGCAACGAAAAATCTTCCCAGCTGTAGTTACCTCCACCATGGAGGTTATGTTTTTGCTGTGTCAGCATCTTTGCACAAAACTGCAGGACAGATTTTTGCTGAAATTTCAGGAGATGATAGGAATGGTCCAACTTCTGATTACATTATGGTGGTGATCCAGATAGCTGCCATTTGCGAATTACCATTTTTGCTCTGTCTAACTAATCATGATATCAACATGATCCTGAATGCTAGGTGTGGGTTTACAGGGTCGATGAATCATATTTTGATGGTAACTATCATAGTAGAATTGCTAACAGATGTAACAGCAATATGTGAGCTACCTTGACAGAGGTTTGAACTCTCCGACTGCTTTTTTGTCTCTTAACTAATGTGTGTATCCTCATGGTTCCCTCTATTGTTTTAATTGAGAGCAGTGTTGTGGCAGAGCACATGCTGATCTTGAAAGTATGGGGCGGTGGACCTCATTTTCCACTTATGATCCAACCCAGAATGAGCACAGCAGGACATGTAACCCAGTAGTGCTTTATTCTCAAATATCTTGTTGTCATTATTTTGGATACTTAGGTTTATTTTATTTTATTTTTTAAAACTTGAGTAAATTATCTTGTATTCAAAGTTATCATTGAATCAAGTTTTCAGTCAGCAACAGTAGTGTACAACTGGATTGATAACTGTTTTGTTACCACAGCTACAAAAATGCAAGTTATTTATTGTATAAATCTTTGTTTAATTCTTAAATTGCAAACTCCTGCACACAAAAAATGGACAAAAGCATTGGCATCATTTTGGTTCAGATCATTGACACTGCAGTTTAAACAATTATAGCTGTTGATGGACTCATTTAACTCCTACGAACTTGTGGTATGACAGATGTAGCTTTTAATTTTTCAGAATATTAAATGGCAACATTTTTGAAAAAAGTCAGATGATGGAGTGTTTTTAAATACAGTGATACAAGAAATATTTTGATGTTTTGTTTTAGGGACAAAGTGAGACTAAACCGACATGTAACAAAACTCTGGTCTGATTTGTCGTTGAGCAGGCGGTGAAGAGCGGATGCTGATGGGGGACGAAAAGGACACCTGGAAAGTTAAAACACTTGATGAAATTCTACAGGAGAAGAAACGCAGAAGAGAATTAGAAGAGAAAACCGACCCCAAGCGCCAGAAAAATGTACAGTACCTTGAACCTGATGTTTGACCAAAGTGTCTGACTCACATTCCTGAAATAATCGAGCACTCATTTTCTACAGTGAAGATTTTTTTCAACACATTTTGACAGACAGCATAAACTTTTTGTACTAAAGTTCCCTGCTTAAAAATATTTAGTCTGTCATCTTAGGAACAATGTAGTTCTTTATTTGAGCTCATTATTATTTAGCATTTTAGGCTCTTGGGGCTTTTCCATTTGTGGTGTCTGCCCAACTGGGCTCAGCTCCACACACTTTGGTTTCTCTCTGTATTGTTTCTACAAATTATGGACTTTTTATTGGGCCCCTCTAAGGTAAAAGGTCCCATCATGTTGTGGCTGTGTTAAACTGTAGTAGAGCTGATGGCTCCTGTTTGACTCTTTGTCTCGGTGAGGAGATGAATTTTGTCTCAAAGACAACTGCATGTGCAAAATGACATGCTTTTTAAACCAGGGGAGAGTTTGAGAAGTGCTACAAAATCAGAGAGCCCACAAAAGAGGGCATTGGATTTCTACAAATTTGTGTCAGATGCCCCGAATTTATATTAATTCTCAGACTGATCAGTGGTCGGCAGTGTCTCTATGCTACGTTTGGTCTCTGCTCAGCTCACTTGTAACCCTACTGAATAGGCTCAAAAAATTGATACAGCAAAATATCATCATGCACTCCTTGGTGATACGTGATATCGATACGGATGCAATAGAATCAATACGGCCTCAATGGTTGAACAGTTGTAAATACTCTTTGGGTAATGTTAGCAATGGTACAGTTAAAAGTAGAAGCCAAGCTACAGGATAAAACACATGTTCCAAATTCAAACTTAGATGTCTACCATTTTTGGAGACCTGAATTAAAGTTCTGAAGTAGTAGAGTCATTTAAAACTCATCCTTGTTCTTTTTCTTCTTGTAATATAAAACAAAAGTTGCTGGGAATTCTGTAGAAAGTGTTGTCAGTGTTCACAATTTACGCGTAACAGGATACGTATCGTATCGTGGGGTTGCTGGAAATACCCCGCCCTATTACTGAAGAGGGTATTTAAAAACTGTACCATGATCCCTAATGGAAAACCAAAACAACAAGTCAAGCTGAAACCACAAAATGACAAAGCTCCATCAGTTTGAAGCCCTTCAGACACAACAGTTGTCTTTTATGATTTTAAATATTTTTGCCAGTTATTGTGTCCAACTCAAAGAGGATTGAAACAGACATGATAGGTCTCTTGAACCTCCCTTTTATTCCCTGTCTAAGGACAGTTTCTGCACTATTTCTTATTTTTTCTTCACATCTTGTCTTCCTCAGTTCACCCAGGGCCCTGTTTCACAGGCGGATGATCGGGAAGCCAAACGAGACACTCCGGAGGAAGGAGAACTACGGGATCAAAGAATGGAAATAACAATTCGTAATTCCCCGTATGCACGGGAAGACTCAATGGAAGACAGGTGTGTGAATTTGTTGGAAGCAAATGCTGTTGATTAAATGTCAAAAGCATAGCCATCCAGCTGCAAAATCAATCCGTCTCGGTTAAATCATAACATGCTGCAGTGTGTATGGCTCAGAAAGTCTTGCAATGATTGCCTTTTTCTTGCAGGGGAGAAGAAGATGAATCATTAGCAATCAAGCCCCCACAACAAATAGCAAGAAAAGACAAATCTCACCACAGGAAGGAGGAGAAAAGAAAAGACAAACGACGACATCGCAGTCACTCTGCTGAAGGAGGTGTTGGAGCGCTGCTTATTAAAATAAACAGAAACATGTGTTTCACAGCTGAATCCTTGTTTTGAGATGTTTTCTCAAATCTGCTTCCACTTACATTTTTATTTTTACAGCAGGGAAACATGTACGACCAAAAGACAAAGACAAAGAGCGAGAGAACGATCGCAGAAAGAGGCAGTGGGAAGAGGACAAAGCAAGACGAGACTGGGAGAGACAGAAACGAAGGGAGCAGGCCAGAGCTCATTCACGCAGAGAGAGGTGAGGGCTGACCATGGACAGGCTCCACGTGTTCAATGATTACAGTGAATTCTGATGCCGATTTATTCTTTGATTTATGCTGAACCATTTCATGATGATTGAGTGTTTACACAAAAGTTTCTGATGCTAAATTTGAAGTTTTTATTAAATAATGTAGACTAAAGCAGATAGTCGAACAACCAGCTCACTCACTGGGGTTGTTAAACAATATAAATTACTAAGTACAGATGTATATGACTCAATAACAAAGCAGATCTTCACCTGTTAACGAACTGTATTTTCTTTTTATGTTAGCCATAACAACCCCAAACATTGACAAGATTGACCTTTTGATTGTCTGGACAGACCTCAATTGGACTCTCCTGGGGTTTTTTTGGACCACAGGGACCGGCTGGAACAGATCGAGCGCCAGCGTGAACGAGACCGTAAGCTGCGCGAACAGCAGAAAGAGCAACGAGAGCTGAAAGACCGGGAGAGGAGAGCTGAGGAGAGGCGCAAAGAGCGAGGTAGTCGACGAGAAGGTCAGTGAATAAACCCAAACACATTTTTCCGAACAGCTAGTTAAACCAGGGCTGAAGTTTCCCTCACTCTTAGACCTTCTATACTTGTGGTTTGACTTTGCTTTAATGCTTCAATCTGTCTTGAGCATTCACTCTTGTGCCTCGGTGTGTCTGCATTGCTTTGCAGCACTCTGCCGTAACAATAGTTGTCAGCGTCAGGCCTGTTTCAGTACTGCCACATTCTCTGCCTCTTCGTACACTGAAGCCTTTACAGCTGAAAAAAAAGCATTGGATGTTGGATTTTCCAAATAAATTATATCAAGCAAAGGTTGATTCTACCAGTTTTTGAAAATAGAGGAAAATAGAGGAACACATCAGAGGAGAAGAAATATTAAACTGCTCAATAAGTTCATGTAGATAATTGGACTTTATGTTCACTTGTTTTGTCAACTAAAACACAAATATGTTAATTAGGGATGTAACGATATGGAAATTTTGTATCACGGTTATTGTAACCAAAATTATCACGGTTATCATTATTATCGCGGTATTGTTGCAGTGTGCTCAAAATGTTCAAAAAGTACTTTCACACAGAATTGAAATCATTTAACCCCTTTATTGTTATATTCATAACAGTTCTTTTGTCTTTTTTGTCAATAAATGTGTCAGACTCAGAGGCCAAACAATGCAAACTGTGCATTTGCACCTCGCGTGAGGCTCCTTAATCGAGGACAGATACATAGTTCCGGCTTTTCCAGGCAAAGAGTAGCATCACCGTGCGTTACTGAGGCAGTGTGGTGATCAAGCGCGATATAACGGTAATTTTAATTGGACACGGTAACGATTATCGTGGGAAATTTTATCGCGGTTTACCATTTTACCGGTAACCGTTACATCCCTAATGTTAATACACCCCTTATAACATTGATTAAAGACATTACGCAGAGTCTCGCCTGGTCCCTTTCAGTGGATGTACTGCAGAGCTTGCAGTCCGTTTTGCTTAGTAGTTTTACTTTTCACAGGAGGTGTGCCTCAGATTTCTCATAGATTTAGGCCTTTGCAACATATGATGTCAGCGAAGGCAAAGATTTGAATTAGACGTTTACATCAGGCTTTAAAGGTGCATTCAGCGATCTTCTAATCTTCTAATCTGATGCAGTATTTGCGAAATTCACCGTAATTCTCCTCTCCATCCACAAGATGTCACCACTGACAGCATGTTGAAAAAAAAATTTGGTCTCAATATATAGCCTTGACTCAGAATTTCAGCAGGTAAATACTGTGGCTTGGTCCGAGTTACCAAAACAAAGTAAACGTCCAGGGGGTGATCATACTCATGCGCAGATCAGACAGAGGGGGGAGGGGGAGTCGGAGTTTGCGCAGCGTGCGCAGTTAGCGTAAGAGAGGGATACAATAGTTGCGGTAGCAATGGCTGAAAACAGCCCAAAAGAAAGAGGTCAGGAGTGAAAAGTGGAAAAGAAGGGCTATGACCATGAAAGAGCGAAGACCCGGGTCAACATTGGTGTTGCTTTCCGACGGTGGAAGGAACTCCGCGAATTGAAAGACCTGAAAACGGACGCGGATGTCGCCGTACGTCTGCTGGATAGGTAAGCTAAGCAGCATTAGCTTCGTGGTGCTTCACATAACAGTAGCAGCCGTCAGGCATTCATCTTATTGTCTAATCTGCCAAAATGTACTGTTGTTGTGATGTTTTCAATATTGGCAGTCGAGTTGTCTGACCAGATGCAGTTTCTACGGCCGTTTCCATGACGATGCACGTCAATCAGCTTTCGGGAGGCGGGTCTAAATTCGAATATAAACAAACCCTCCACTCGTTTTCTCCCACATCGCTGACTGCACCTTTAACTTAACATTCCTTTCCTAATAACACTTTTAGTGAATTTTATAGTCTGCGTGATTGAGCATTTCTGTGAAGTCTGCAGCATTGAGACCTCTTGCTCTAACCCGCTCCACAATGGCAGAAGAAAACTGATTGTTCCCCACGACCCTCCCCTACCATTGTTTGGTCGGTGGTTTAAGCCCATTTGCTCAGGATGGCAAGCCCAGGGCAGAGAGTAGACAGTTGAAAGGATGCAGAGTTATTGAAAACAAGCCTTAGAGCTGAACTGTCTGAACATCCCTGACTGAAGTGGGGAAGAGGACCTCAAAGTGACAGGAGCTCTAAAAGAGTGTTTTAAACAGACTAAGAAATACAGCTGGATTAGGGTACTCAGTATGTTAAAAGTACACTGCCTGGCCAAAAAAAGTTGCCACCTAAAAAACGGTCACACGCTAATATTTTGTTGGACCGCCTTTAGCTCCGATTACAGCACTCATTCGCTGTGGCATTGTTTTAATAAGCTTCTGCAATGTCACAAGAAGTGTCACAGGTCATAGCACTGCTCCCACAGGCTTGGACAGTAGGCACTAGGCGTGATGGGGCATCACTTCACCTGCCTCTCTTCTTACCCTGATTTCTACTGTTGTTTTTCTTTGATTTGATTCGGTCGAATGTTAAAGAGATTCGCAGATCATGATCATCCAGGATTTTTTTCCGACCACATTTCTTCATGAAGAAGATGGTTCCTCACTATCCTTCCAGGATTTAATAATGTGTTGGACAGGTGTTAACCCAATTTTAGTAGTTTCTTCAATCTCCTTAGATGTTTTCTCTGCTTGAGGCTAGGGGTGGGCGATATGGCAAAAATATCATATCACGATTTTTTAAAAATAAAATCACGATCACGATTTTATCACGGTCCTTTTTTGCGTTGATTTTTCAAGACTAATTTGCATGTTTGACCATTTTTTCCCTATGTTTAACATATAAAACATGTAAAACCCTAAAAGAAAAAAAATGACAATTAAAGCCAAAGAAACTTCCTGAACAGGTTTTAATTTAAATAGTGCAGTTTCTATAAAAATGTGCAATAAATGTAAACATAAAAGGTAATGAACAACAACATCAACATTATCTGTTGAAGTGCAACAATTTAAAACAAATGTTATCTAACTGCAATGTCTATAATCTGAGTGAATAATACAGCTGCTTTAGAACAGATTTTTGTTCAGACATCTTCAAGCTTTTATCTCCTTTTCTCTTTCCACCATGGCTTCACGCGACATAACCAAACAGGAGATACTATCATGCACTGCGCGTAATGTGCTACGATTGGCTGTGCGTCAAAGTCTCTGCGCCCACACAGACGATCTGATGATCTTTCTGCTTTATGAGATCATCCCCACATTATAATCCTTAACGATTTAATATCGTCATATCACACACCCCTACTTGATGCCAATGATTTAACCCTTCATAAACAGACTTAACATCTTTTCCATGACCATGGGATGTGTTTTTGACATGGTCCTTTAAGAAATAAGAAGCTACTCACTGCATCAGCTGGGGATAAATAAGTTGTTACCAGCTGAGAGATAAGCATCCATGCAGTAATTATCCAATGGGAGGCTCATACCTATTTGCTTATTATATTTATAAATATATATTTTTAAACAGCAGTGATTGTGAACAAACTCCAAATCAGAGGAATCAACCTGAGTTCAGGTGAAAGACGGTGCTCTTTAAATGCCTTTGACCTGACATCCTGTCTCTGAGCTGCAGCTGTGGTTGATCATGACTCTTTCCACTGCAGTGCCATCTCACCACCGGATGCTCCCTGATGAATACAGTGAAAAACCAAAACAGAGTAATCGCAGCAGAAGTCCTCCTCGTGTTCCCCGAGACAGATCTGAACACACTGAACAACGGAAAACTGCGAGTGGGTTTACCTTTCATTTCTTTCTTTAAAAATACAGCATATGTTTCAGCCTTGATATTATCCAATGCAGTGATCACCGTTAACACGTAACTAATGCTGTCACCTGTCTGCAGCTTTGAAGGAAGAGAAGCCTGAAATCAAAGACCTGCTCACAGACCTCCAGGACATCAGTGACAGTGAGAGAAAAACCAGCTCTGCAGAGTCCTCCATCGGTAATGATATTCTAGGGCAGACAATAACAGTGACTGCAAATGTCCAAAGACTGGTGTAAGGTCTGATCCTTGTTATGTGGACATAACTGCCTCTGATAGTTTTATAACATACCTTTGGCAACCATTTAAAGTTTACAAGAAGAACACTAGAGGAACATCCCATCGTGGAGCTTATGAATTACTAAATGACTCTCAAGTTATATATTTTGTCAAACTCTGACATCTTCTTTACCTTCCTCAGCATCTGGATCAGGATCAGAAGAAGAGGAAGAGGATGATGAAGAAGAAGAGTCCAGCAGCCAGAGCGAGGGTGAAGAGGAGGAGGGAGAGGAGGAGTCTATGTCAGGCTCTGGGCGGTCAGAGCAGAGTGCAGGTAAATTTGATTCAACTATTCATGGTGATTTATGTTGTTGGCTCCAGACCTGTTAAAATGAAACAACGGTCTTCATTTCAGAGGACGTGACTGAAGATGAGCAGTCAGAGGAAGACTTTGAAGAGGAGAGGGAAAATGGAAATCACATTCCTGCAGGTGGGTTCAGGTGCCACAATGATACTGATTGTTTCTAATGCAAACTTCTTTTTTCTCATTCAAACATTGTTGTTTGGGCATTTTTGTGCACTTTTTGACAAGAGAGAATAATACCCTTTTTTTTTTACCAAGTTTTAAACCTGTTTAAACCCGGTAACAGTCGTCTCCTATTGGCAGTTTGAAAGAGTTTAATCAGTAATTTGACTCAGGTTGACTGACTCTGCAAGCCACACGGTTTTTATCAGATCACTTCTGATCAGCTTTCGTGGGAACTAGGGCTGGGTATCGATTCAGATTTTCTGGATCGATTCGATTCGATATTACAAGGTCTCAAATCAATTCGATCCACAATTAAACCCAAAGCAGTTACATTAGTCATATTTTAATGATATGCATTAATACATATTCTGCATATTACTTGTTTTTTGTCCAACTGATATTTTCCTTTGTACTTGTTAAATTAAAATACTGTGCATCCAAACATCCGCTTTTAAACTTGCCAGTGATGCCCATATAGTGCTTTCACCATGTTTGTTTGCTAGCAGGGTTGATACCACAGGCTGCTTCTCTGCACAAAGGAGAAAAAACTAACCACGTTAAAAGAGCGATCTTTGGATTTTATGGATCGATTATGAACCAGTTGAAGGAAAATCGATTTAAATCGATTCTTTTAACCCAGCCATGGTGGGAACATCACACCCGAGTCAACACGCTAATTTACGGGTGACATCGGCATAACGTCCCCACAGCATAATATCACGCCCATCCCCTCTGTTTGTACAGAAAACTGTGTCCACGGCATCCATGCTCCTTTCTATCGTTTATATGGTTGTGTCTCTTCGCGCTGATGGATGTCATCAACGTGGTGCACCAGAGGAAAAAAAAACAGCCATGCAGCTCTTCTGCTGCCGATCTGCTGTCAGTGGGAAAGGAGTCACTTACTGATTGTTAGTGGGTTACAGGGTGAAATCATCAAACATATGTATAGGATGTGCCTGGTTAATTACCACTCCACCAAACCAGCACCCTGCTTCTGATGCAACCTTTCAAGTTTGTAAAAACAGGGGTGCTGGTTTGGCGGAGTGGTTAGCAATCAGGCACCCCATGTACTTGCTTCTGCCGGTCCCGGTTCGAATCCCAGCTGTGACCAGTTTGCAAAGTGTCTTCCCCTACTCTCTCACCCCCTTTCACAAGCCTATCCACTGCCTCTGTCCTATCAATAAAGGCACAAAATGCCCAAAAAAATACATTAAAAAAAAAAAGTTTGTAAAAATTTTTATTCTCATCTTGATACAGAAGTGCAAAAAAAAGTTGTGAATAGCTAAAAAAGAAGCAATATTTTTTGGGATAGTATGCCTTAGAAAATGTTGATTTTGAAAGGAAACTAAAGGTTTTCTGACAGATCTGAAGGGATGTTCTCATTATGCTTAGCACTGTATCTGGTGTATCGGGTTAATTATCTTCTGTCATCGTCAGAAACATGCTAAATAAACTTCTGACCTGACCACAAAGAAGTGTCAAACTGTTAACAAGCACAAAAGGAGTCTTAAAGTTAACAAAGCGAATATTTTATCCAAAAGTTATGGCTTCACCGTTAGGCTGGCATATAACTTATTCCTCTCGTGTTTTGGTCCCTCAGACTTGTGATGAAAAAGCTCAGATTTCTGTCCAAGGCTAAACTAATTTCCCCCCACAGTTCCAGAGTCTCGCTTTGATCACGACTCCGAGGAGAGTGGTGAGGACATGGGGGAGGAGGAGGAGGAAGAGGAGGAGGAGGATGAAGCAGGAGAGAATGACCCCACACCACAGTCTCAAACTCATTCTCGCTCCCCTACCCCTGAGGAAAACTACATTCCAGACTCTCCACCTATTTCCCCTGTGGAGCTGAAGAAGGAGCTGCCCAAATACCTTCCAGCTCTACAAGTACTTACTAACTCATGCAGTAAGGCAATCAGTCACTATATGAATTATTAAAATCAATATATGTAAATCCTGTTGTGTTTGTTACAGGGTTGTCGCAGTGTGGAGGAGTTCCAGTGCTTGAACAGGATCGAGGAGGGGACCTACGGCGTGGTGTACAGAGCCAAGGATAAAAAGACCGGTATGTGAAACATCCACATGTGCCTTCTTCATGGAGTGTTTCTTGGACTGATTTATGAGTGAGACAGTAAATATGATCTCTTATCTGTAGATGAAATTGTGGCTCTGAAGAGGTTAAAGATGGAGAAGGAAAAGGAAGGCTTTCCCATCACCTCTTTAAGAGAAATCAACACCATCCTGAAGGCTCAGCATCCAAACATCGTCACAGTGAGGGTGAGAAAACTATTGACATGACACCTTTTTAAACAGATTCACATCCTCGAGGATTTTGCCATAATGGCTTCATTCTTTTTCTTAGGAAATAGTTGTTGGAAGTAACATGGACAAGATCTACATTGTGATGAACTACGTCGAACATGACCTGAAAAGTCTAATGGAAACTATGAAGCAGCCTTTCCTACCAGGTAATGGGATACTCTGCTCTATTCAGGTCAGCTTTTGTGAGCGAGACATTCAGTGGGATAAAAGCTGTCTTCCTCAGAGTTTGATACACGATAGACTGCAGGAAAATCTGGTGTTTAAGACACACTTTTAGAATCTAGCTGTTCCTCCAAAAAGTAGGCCGTGTCTTACATACCAGTGCTACTAAAGTAACAGTGGAATATGCCAAGAAACATGCTGTCGTAACTGTGTGAGCAGCTCACTGTTACACATTACATATAACACTGTTTAAAATTTCTGCTTTTATGGTGACAGCATGTGCCTGTGTAGGGATGTACAAAAACAGTTACAATGAAGTTTGCCTGTAACCAGCCACCAGCCAATCGCAGTGCCACATAGAGAGATAGACAACTGCTCTCACTCATTTCTAAGGGCAATTTTGAGTCACCAGTCAACCTACTGAGCATATTTTTAGTCTGTGAGAGGGTCCAGAGAGAACCCAGGCATGCACAGGAGGATCATAGAAACTCCACATAGAAAGTTCCTAACCAACTTGGAGATTGAACCAGTAACCTTCTTGTTGTGAGGCATGTGCACTACCTGCTGCTCCACCATGTTGCCCATCCCTGGTTTAGACTAAACATATTATCTTGTGGTCAATAAGCTCACTACGATTACTGCAAAACATAAATAAAACAGAATTGATCATTTGCTAATCCTTTTCAACCTATTTTCAGTTGAAAAAATGGTATGGGACGGTAGATATTCCCTGACTTTGAATTTGATTCCTGCAACATGTTCCAGAAAAACGGGGACAGGGCATGTCTATTAGGGCTAGGACGATTGACTTTTCTCCCAATTCGATTTATTGCGATTTTTAGGTGCCGATTTGATTTAAATTACAATTCTACGATATTGCCGATTTTTGCAATCTTTAGTTAGCTTTTTTAGCACCAGTGAAAAAGATGAACAAAGATGATGCCTACGGAAAGTTCTATATCCAACTTGGAGATTGAAATACACATCTTGTTGTGACATGTGAGTACCTGCTGCTCCACCATGTTAGGCCCATTTATTCAGCTAAACATATTATCTTGTGGTCAATAAGCTCACTACGATTACGGGGGGGCATTGATCTTTGAACACAAAAAAAAATCGATTTAAAAATCGGCAGACAAAAAATCCTGATACTTATGTGAATCGATTTTTTCTCCCACTCCTAATGCCTAAACATGATCTGTCCTTTCAACATCACTCAGTACACATTTGGGAGCTGATGACACTAACTGTTGAAGCTTTGTAGGTGTCATTTTTTTCCTCATTCTTGCTTGATGTAAGACTTTAGTTGCTGAAGAGTCCAGGGTCTGCGTTGTCATATTTTGCGCTCCACAATGGTCGGTCCAGTCCCTGCACTCTTTTACATGGGAAGAATATGTCTTGTCATTCTCTTGCTGATATAAGCAGGGATGTCCCTGAAAAAGACGTTTCTTGGATGGCAGCATTGTTGCTCCAAAACCTGTGTGTACCTTTCAGCATTAATGCCACAGATCACAGATGTGCAAGTTACCCAAGCCATGGGCATTAACACACCCCCATATCATCACCGATGCTGGCTCTTACACTTTGCGCTGATAATAAACTGGGTGATCCTTTCCATCCCAAACTCGGAGGACCTGACATTGATGATTTCCACAAACAATTTGAAATGTGGACTCAGACCACAGCAGACTTTTCCACTTTGCATCAGTCCATCTCAGATGAGCTCAGGCTAAGGGAAGTGGTGTTCTTTTGTGGTGGAAACAATTATGAATTATTGCAGAGGGGACAAAAGGTCCCAGCACATTAACTCTGTACGTCAAATTAAACCTAAATTCTATCCCAGGGCGTTTTAATCCAAACCAAACCAAACTGAAAACCATGACCAAAAGTACACGGTATGCATTAAGCTGTGGGCCGTGTGATTTACTGCATTTCTAGTGGGTAGCCTGAGTCATGCCTGTAGGTCTACCTCACGTCAACCTTACAAGCAGAAAACTCAACCATACTTCAGCAGAAGTGCAGAGATGCAGCAGCACGGTACCTGAAGGTCATGGACTTGGCCCAAAGTTAAGACAATCATCACTCATTTGGGCAGGTCATACTTTTTCTGAGACTGCCTCCTACAGACCTGTGTAGCTGATACTCAGGATGTTATGTCGTTTACTGGTGTATCATTAAATGAAATAAACATTTCTCTCTCCAGGTGAAGTTAAGACTTTGATGATTCAGCTGCTTCGAGGCGTCAGACATCTCCACGACAACTGGATCCTCCATCGAGATCTGAAGACGTCCAACCTGCTGCTGAGCCATAAGGGGATCCTCAAGGTATGCTGGGACTGTCTGTGCAAGAGTTATGTAATGTCAGCTTTACATTGACTGATTCTCTTCTTTGTCCTTTAAACTAACACTGATATTTGATGGATTATGAGCAATTTCATACTGATAGTTCACACTAGTAGTTTTAGGATTTTGATTCTCGCATGTCGTCATTACCTCGATCCAAATTCACATTTATATATATATATTTTTTATTTATTAAAAGGCAAGTTTACTTCAACTGTCTAACTCCTAAGAGTCTAGTACCGAAATGTCTCCAATAAATGTGTTTTAGTGAGCATGTGGGAGCTGGTCTGCAATTTTTGCCACATATTTCACACTTCATCAGCTGTCTTTTGAGATAAAGGTTAAAACATCTTTATAGAGCGCTAGTTTGGCGGAGTGGTTATCAACCAAGCACGTCCCGCATACATGCTTCTGCCGGCCCGGGTTCAGGTCCAGCCTGTGGCCAGTTTTCAGTGTCTTCCCCTACTCTCTTGCCCCTTTCACGGGCCTGTCCACTGTCATTTTCTCCCATCAATAAAGGCACATCAGCCCGAAAAACACATAATAAAACATCTTTATAATCTTTGTTGAAAAGAGACTGTTTACATAAATCAGTACCAAAAAGATTAAAAAAAGGACTCGAGTTGGCTCACAGTTTGTGTGTGTATGGCCAACAAGGACCAAGGAATCCCAGAGTGCAGTATTATATCAAACAATATTTCAACCAGAGAAGAAAAGGAAAAGTTAATAAAATCAGTTTCACAGACACAGAAAAGGCATCATGCATGCCATGGCACAGTTTCAGTGCTGGAATAAATATTTATCAGACATGAAATAAAATATCTTCCTGTACTTTGGAATAGTTCATAAACCTCACAAAATATCCCTCCATCCTTCTTTAGATAAAGCTCAAGTTTCTCTCCAACCAGCTGCAGCTTTAAAGCGCAGTTGAACAAACAACACATGATTACTTAAAGTCAATCAGAGCATAAACTCTGGCAAAATTCGAGGCCAGAGTCCACGTGTAAATAAACCAAGCCTTCACTGACATTTGTCAGTTTGGACTTTATGCCAGGTTACAGGAGAAGATGTGAATCACACAGCACCTTTTAACGTTTACCAATCAAAGGAATTTAAAGTTCGGTCTTTAGTCATCGATCAGTGAATCAGAAGAAATACCTTTGAAAAATCATGCCATTAAAAAGGCATCGTACTTTTACCCATTCTGCAATTTAGTGGTTTTAATGTGAGCTCGACTGTGTCTCCAACTTTAGATTGGGGACTTTGGTTTGGCCCGGGAGTACGGCTCTCCCCTGAAGCCCTACACCCCTGTGGTGGTGACCCTGTGGTACCGATCGCCAGAGCTGCTGCTTGGCGCCAAGGTGAGATTCAAGGTCAAAATTCTTCTTCTGTTTATGGGTACCAGATGATGAAGCTACGCAACAACTAAAAAATGTATTTGATGTTTAACTTCTCTGGATTAAATCCCCCAAATAAAGTAAAAATAAAATCATCTGTGAAGGATGAAGAATTTTTGTTTGTAAGAAACCCAAAACTGCCATTTTGTTTTGAAACTAGTCTGGTGGCAGAGGTCCAGCCGACCATCAGCAAACATCAGCTCTGCCACAAAAGTCGAGTCAGACGATGAAACGTGCCAGGCAGGACGAGTACTCCATTTCTGTGGACTGTCACTGTTTGTTCTTTTCTCCGCAGGAGTACTCCACAGCTGTGGACATGTGGTCAGTGGGCTGCATATTTGGCGAACTTCTCACCCAGAAACCTCTTTTCCCAGGAAAATCTGAAATCGACCAAATTAACAAGATTTTCAAGGTAAATGCTGTAATTTTGCTCTTTAAACATATCACATTCCCAGGATGCACTTTAAAGCTCTTCAGTAAATCTTTTGATTATTGCACGTCTGTCAGAGTAGGTCAGTGTGGAGTTCTGACCTTCACCACAGGGTGGAGCTGTTGGAGGCATTAACCTGCTCCAGTGGTTATGAAACTGACAAATTAAGCATGTGTTTTTTTTTCTTAAGCCTGGCACAAAGTTGAGCAGAATCGTGCCATGCTTGCAGGTTTGTATTTTCCATCCGACAGATCAGGAATTACTGTTGTTTACCTTTTATGATGATTTGGTGTCATATTCACAAACTGCTTCAGCAGCCCTTTTCCTTCTGCTCACTGTGGCTGCTCCTGGTGGGCAATTCTTTCCTTCAAAAACACAAATATGCACACAAATCTGCTGTAATAATTCAGACAGATTCTTTGAGGGAATAACACAGAAAACATCCATAACTGTTTCTTTCATCTGCTGTTGCACAGTAATCTCTGTGAGACATAGAAAACTATCTCTGCTGTAATATCTTTGTAAACTAATTTATTTTTTCTGACAAGAGCAGCATAAACAAGTTGTAAAACCAATGTCAGACCTTTTACACAGTAGTCCTATTTTAATTAACAGAAAAAGTAAATAAGATTTTCTAAATATACAAGTGAAACAGAATAGGACGAGATATGAAGATTGGAAGAAATCATCAAATGGTAGGGTTGGGTGATTTCACAAACTCATTGATTTTAATTTCCTTATAACATAAAAGTTTTGCCTTTTGTAGGCAGGCTTGTCTAAATAACACTGAAAGCTGCAGTAGTTTAACAATATGTTAAAATGTTACTTTCTTATCAGTATTTAGTCTCACTAAAAAAGCAAATACAAGCCTAAAATTGTGTTTTTGTAAAACCTGACAGGGCTTCCCATAATGAAAAACGTGTACATTTTAAGTATCTATATTTTCAAACCCAACTTTTAAGTCGAGTAAGTCAAGAAAAAAAATCCATTTGTTTTTAAATCTTCTGCAAAAATAACTTTAATTAACAAATATATTGTTTGACCTTGACAAATGGTCAACAAGTGTCCAGATCAGCTTAAGTTAAGCAGCTACGGCAGAATTAGGCTACGTTTACACTGCAGCCCTTAATGCTCAATTTATTTATACGCCTGATTTATACACCAGATTCCACCTGTAAATGTGGTCTGACTGCAGACTGTGATGTGAACAGTTCACACCTCAGAAGTGACATGCATGCTCAGTTGAATATTAACGACATCATGCACAGCACGGTTTGATGAGGGGCAACAAACACAGACCAGAACTGTGCTTCACAATGCTGGAGAAGTTTGTTCTCACAATGCAGAGCCTGATGTTACAGCAGCTCACCTTAAGTGAGCTCTTATTTAAGTAATGATGGCTATATTTTATTTCTTATGAACCTAAAGGCAGCTGCTCTCTCCTGCCGACCCCTGCCGATGAAAGATCGCCGAGAGCCAAACATGTCAGAGCCATAGCGCTCTGAACAGGTGGACAGACGCGAAAACTTTGTGGTTTTATTATCTTTGTTGATGTTAGTCTGTCTGAGAGCAGATCAGACAGGAGCAGACTATCCACTGACTGATACCGTCTCGTAGAAACATACAGTGGTGCGCAAATACGCATGGATGAGATGGACAGCATCAGTGGATTTCTGTGGCCTGAAAACTGTTACTTTAAATCCATTCAAAAAGTCGGTGCAGTGTTAATAAACTAAATCATCAGATATCATGATACAAACGTATGATTCATTCACGTTTATCATTTATTGTGCCTGTCATGGAGACACCAGTCAATCGCCCCTGCGCTCTCTCACTTTCTCTTGCCTCTCCTCCCTTTATGCATCGTTTAATCAAGCTTGTAGATAGAAAAACAACTAAAACTGTTTATTTTAGGAAAAAAATGCATACATTTTTTAATAATCATGTCTATATATTAACCTCTGATTATGTTCTGTCCATGAAGTGACTTTGAAAAACATTTGACACAAGGTAAACTGCAGACCCCTGCTCTAGAATGACATCAACGTCCCATTGAATGCGACCTGATTCAAGAAAATTGGATACGTATCTGATTCAGTACCACATTTGAAAGTGGCCTGAATCTGATTCAAAAAGTCAGATTCAATGCGACTTGTGCTTACTTAAAGCTTAATTATGCTGTGAAAATACTTATTTACTTACTTATTGCGACCTGACATCTCCAAAATCACTTTTTTTTCTGAAGATGAAAAACACTGAATTGAAAAAGTAAACATATACATCGTCTTTTCAACAACATTATCAATAAAATATAAGTTATTACCATTTGATACAGGAAATACATGAAGTGGGGGCACATAGAAAACTTAATCCTTACAGAACATTGAATAGCTCCCCTTATGAAAGAACTGGTATCAGTTTAGCATTCTTAATCAATAATGTTGATGGTTGCACATTATGTTATTACCCTTTAATTAAATACACTTCATGTAGCCAGACCAGTCCCTATGAGATCAGTGATTTCTTTTTTAAGGGGGACTGGACCGTGACTGCAAACACATTGTGTGATAAGCATACAGCGTGACTCGGAGCAGTTCTGCCTTTTACTCAGGCATGGAGCTAAATCCAAGATCACATAGTTTTACACAGATGTAACCACTGGTTCAAAACAAAAATCCACACACAGCTAATTATGCCATAAATAACTATGCACTGCTTTTTAAACAAGAGTTTATAGAGTGGTCTTGGACTTGTTTAGAGCAACAAACCAAGACAAAGAAATCAAGAAACAGCAAAACACACAAACAACAAACAGCACCAACAGAACTATTACAGTTTAAGGACTCAACAGAAGCTTGACGAGTGAATTTAACTGCAGTAAGATGAACTGAGGCAGTACAAGAGGACGGCCACATGAAATGACACCAAAAGTCTGTAGATTTAAGGAAATACAAGGAAGTAAGAGAAACTGTGTCAAGTAAGAGCAACAGGAAGAGATAATGTAACAAAAGGAAGGCAATTTAAACCAGTGGTAAGAGATAAGTTACATAAAGCTGAAATTTCTGACATACTAACTCACACAGAAGTCAAATAAACCCAAAACCACAGACGTTTGGGTCAAAACTATTAAAGTAATGAGAGCTGAACAGAGACCTTTAAAACTTAGCTTTCTGTCTGGTCTGCAGCACAAACACACACACACAGACGCACACACACACACACACACAATCAGTCCAGTGGCTGAGGACTCAGCTGTGGTGAGCAGACCATGGAGGGTTGGCTGTGTTGTCTGTGCGGTGCGGTTATCCTCTGGATGTCATCACAGTGCAGCTAAAGTGGACTGACCCGGGCCTGTGGAAAAAACCATCAGATGGCTGAATGAGTTTTAAGGAATGATGTGCATTATACATGACAGCTGATGTCATTCAGGCCGTCCCAAGTCATCCTGCAGGCTTTGATGAATTACTGCATTGAAATGCACTTAGACCGCTCACGTCTGTGGTTGATGAATACGTTTAAGTCTCACATCCATCTCTCGCTGGTCTAACAGCGTGCTGTCTGCTAACTTGTGTGTATGTGGTGTGTGTTTGTAGGATCTAGGGTCACCCAGCGAGAAGATCTGGCCTGGCTACAACGAGCTGCCCGCTGTGAAGAAGATGACTTTCACAGAGTATCCCTACAACAATCTGAGAAAGCGTTTTGGAGCTCTGCTCTCAGACCAAGGCTTCGACCTCATGAACAAGTAAGATCATTTAAGTCTGTCCCAACCAACACACAGGACACTAAGGGTGAATCCCAGTTCCACCCCTTGGCCCTTGGTTTTGCACATTCACGTCTAGTGAAGGGGGTGTCCCAGTTCTCTGTAGGGCTAAGACCAAGGGCTACACAGCCCTCGAAACAAAGACAGACCAGGACCTCACTTGAAACAAAAGGGTGTGAGAATTTCCCATAATCGGCATCCACCGACACGAAGCAGAGCGGAGACCGAAGGAAGCGCTTAATTATAAGTAAATATTACATCATCAAGTAAATATTAATCATGTTTTGAATTGTTGGTCGTATTTTACAATTTCTCGTTATAACGAGCTAGCTTTCGCGGCTGTAACTACGTCTGTTGTCACATCTGTGTACGTAACAGCCAGTGAGCAGCTCTGTGTGATGACATAGCCTCAAAGGGGCTAAGGGGAAGGGGTAAGGAGTGGGATTGGGATCCACCATGAAGCACTAGCAACTTATTCAGAGGTTGAACTGCTGAATTCAGGTTCCATTGTTCCTCTGTACAGTTGTAGGGTAAAAAATCAGGTGTTTTAATCACGATGCAGTCTGAGACTCACAGCTGCCAAACAGAAAGTCTAAAACAGTGGTTTCCAAACTTTTTTCCTGAAGGCTCACGTAGTATCAAGCCAAAATTTGGGGGCACAACGCATTCAAAATGAAGCAAAATAGCCTCATTAACATACATCAATCAGTCAATCAAATGATCTTTTTAAAGCAAATTTCACACAACTTCAATCCCAGTTCAAAATACTTTACAGAGAGGCAGAAAAGGTGGTTGACAGAAGATTAAAAAGAAATAATGATGATCATCATCATCATTACTATTTTTTTACTACTACTTTGTAAATTAATACTGAACAGAGGTCTACTTTCTAGGTACTTGTTCTAAAGATATATTTCCTGTAGGAGTCTTGCTAAGGGATTAATAAAGTTATATTTTCCGGTAATCTAAGTAGTCAATCTGCAGCCTGGTACCATACTGGGACCGAGGTTCTGGTCTGCACAAGCACATAAACCCTGGCCCGCTTTAAATGGCTGACCATATCAATTCCTTCATGATCTCAGTGTGTACTCGTCCTGTGAAGGCCTCTTCCATCAAGATAAATCACCATGTCCCAAAGCTCAAATCATCTCAGACTGGTTTCTCAAGCATGACAATAGACTTTCTACCCTACAGTGGTTTTGACAGTCACCAGATCCCAATCCAGTTGACCTCTTTTGAGATTTTTGGAACAGGACATCCTCATCGTGGCATTGCCTGCAGCTGTGTGATGCCATCTTGTTGAGAGAGGAAGAGTTAACGCAGGACTGAAGGCGAAAGGCCGACCCAGTACCAACAAGTTGTAGCTTAAAAGGTGGCCCGTGACTGCACATAGATTGTAGCTTTAAAGTAGAAGTTTGAATAAAAACAGCTGGACATAGATTTAACCGAGGGGTTTTAATTGGCTGGTTTTGTGTTTGAAAAAGTTGATTAAGAATATCTTTTAAATTAAGTCAGAGGACCTAAAAGAAAAACCACAAGCAGCCATCTGACTGCTCATTTGCACAGGCTGTGTTGATGTCCATGAGTCTGTTTGTGTCAGCAAGTTATGCTATTTAGTTTAAAGTTTATTGAATTTGCTTAAACTCATAAGTTTTGTTATTAGTCTTGAGAATACCTGCGTCAATGTTGTTTTGTTTCCCATTCATTATTAATGGAAATAATATAAATAAATGGCAGATACCAGCCACAGATATCAGTGATAATCAGAGTGACAATGAAAATGGCCTTACTTGGATGAGCACATCGCTTTCCTGTCAGACTCTGCAGCTCTTTCCAGCTCAGGCAGTGCATTTCTGGCATGAAAACTTAAAACATGACAACGGCAGCAGACTTGTAATTCATCAGCATGGCTCAGCAGCAGTCCCGTTCCATCTCCTCGTTCCCTCTCACCATGGTGATGCTCAACACGACCGGAACATTTTTCGCAAATAACGCGCATTTAATATGGAAAATCATTTTTACAAAGCAAGTACTGGGTTCATTACTCCCTCACGCACATTCCAGAGATCAGCATTGTTTAGCAGCTGTGCGGAGCAGAGACGGTGCGTTTGAGCCCGGCTCTCAGGTCTTCACCCACCCACCGTGATGTTTTTCCTACACCTGTAAACGACAAAACCATCCCGCTCTGTTGCCTCACAGCTGCAGAGGATGGTAACCGCATGTCCACCGAGCAGCCGGAGCAATCACAGTTCACTGGAAGGTTGGCGTCCGTCCAGCGTGGCTGAAGCTTTCCAGCAGTCAGAAAACTCACGAGGCGTTTACACAACTCGAGATTAAGACAGCAGGAGGTCACCACTGCAGTGCGTTTTTAGAGGAGCTGGGACGGTGTGACAGACGAGGTTCAGATGAAGAGGCTCTCTGCTGATATCACAGAGGTGTTTGGAATATCACACCTTCATCTTCAAGGGGAGGTGTGACAGTTAAGGCTGTTTGCTTACCTGTCAGAAGTCACTTGATGTAGTGGGTTAGAGGGATTTTGCTTTTACCTGACAGGAAGTGGTGGGAGGAGAGAGTGGGGAATGATGTGCGGCAAAGAGCCAGAGTCAGACTCTTAGGCTGTGTTTACATGGCACGTTTTGGCCTTGCGTTTAGATGAGAATGCGTTGTGTTTCCATCTAAAACGCAAACTTTTGAAAACGGGCTCCCTAGTAGAAAGATTTGATTCCACTCTCCATGCAGCTCCGTGTAAACCCGTATCAGAGCGTTTCAGGGTGAAACACTGACATCAACTCATGCGCAGTACACTTTCACATGAAGGCAGAGCACGCATACCAGGAACAACAACAGCTCCGGCCGTCTGTCGAGTAACGTGTCAGCATCTTACCGTGCTCGGTTTGTTATCCAGAAAAAACTATCCAGACAGATTTGTTGTCCGAACTAATTTGTTGTCCAGAAAAGAAACTCCTGCATCTTTGTGCGTCTATTCACCATTATTGCTTGTGAAAAGTTTTTCTTCTTCGTTCATGTATTGTAGCAGCGCTGCCTCTCTGCAGACCTACACCGCCATCTACTGAATCGGGATGCACACTACAGCAAATTAACTCGTCTCTGAGCGTCGTCATCTGAACGCAGAAGAATTCTAAAATGCAAAGGACAAATCTTTGCGTCTGCTGTGTAAAGCAGCTTTGAGTAGTCCAAGACTAGCTATATAAGCTCAAGTCCATTTACCATTTACCATTTACCATTGCCTGTCCATGAAATAGCTCATTTTGTCACCGTCGTGTCACCCAATGACATCAGGAGTTTAACAGCGATCATGTCATATATCATGTATTTGTATGTAGTAGCTGACATTAATCCAGATTTTCACTCACCAACCACAAAAAACTGCAGCTGGTGCAGATGAGGAAGGATCGGACCACAGAGAACCGCCGCTTCTGCTGAATGAGGCAGAACTTGGATTGTCACTCTAATGTGATCTGCAATGAAAACAGTCGATGGTGTTTTTGTCACACATCCGCACAGCCACACGCAATGTCACCTGACATGGCCCTTCTGTCTGTGAGTCTATGGAGCTGAAGTTTGGTTCAGATAGAACATACAGTGTGGCAGTGGCGTTCCAAAGACTCCTGTGACGTGGCTTGACCTAGTTCTCTTCCAGTTTATCATCATTATAGAGGTCATTCTGTTGCTTCTGTTGCATTCATCCAATCCATCCATCCTGTATCCATCCAATCAACTTTAATTGTGGTATGCACACTAAGGAAACCTTGATAATTATTTATATTCAGGATTTGGACAATCTCAAAAGACCCACTTAAAGAAATGTTGAATGTATTTAAGTACAGCAAACCAGGAAGTAGACATTTTTCTCAACTCAAATCTGTCTCAAACCTTTTGGCATGAAAATGCCACAAGCTTTAACAAAAGCACCGACAACTTTGCAGCTCTGAAATACCAACATATCAGTGTGATATAAACAATATGTCCAAATCATTTCCTGGAAAATCAAAGTGAAAGATAAGTACATCATCAAGCAGAAGAAAAGTGTAAAAAAAATATGAAAAATCTTTTGTCGTTTAGTGGTAACTAAAGCCTCACTTCTAATCTACACAAGTGTAAAATAACAACAGTTGCAATGGCTGATGAAATTGTCAACAAAAACATGAGATAAGTTATTATCAAGCAACTCCTGATGAAGTTGGACAATATCTACGTTTGTTAAAGTAAAGTGCTAAAATGTAATCTTGTTGCATCTCTGAAACCCCACTCACTCCTGATAAAAAAAAAACTGAAAGATCCTGAATTTACTCCGATGACTTTTGCGTTCAAACAACAGCAGAACTTCCTTCAAACTTTACCCTGAAAGTTGATAAAGTAGGTCAGGGAATTTTTGGATTGGATCCCTAAATATTATCTCAAAAAGTTGAGGGTTGCATATTTGAAAAGGGCTTAAGTGATGTAATCCATTGGGGAAAACGCAGTGCTCGCTCCAGGGAGATTTAAAGTCTGTTCCCTGTCAACTTACAAGTTATCACACCTTTCAAACTGAAGCATTATTAAAAACAGACTTTAGGGAGGAATTAATATATTACAAGCTATGTGTAGGATTAACAGTGTTAAAACAATTTTAGCTGATATAAAACAAAAAATATCAGCAAAGGATTAACCATCTTAGTGGTTTAGAACTTAAAGGACTTGTTTTCAAAACAACAAAAACATCAGAAAAAGGAGAGTTTTCATTGCGTTTGTGCCCTTCGTTTACACAAGAATTGTGCCTGGAGTGCCTCAATCTGCAAACTTTTGAAACCAGTGTCCAGAGTGAAGTTTTGAAAGGTGTCGTTGTCGTATCTGCGTAAACAAGGATCAACGTTGTCAGGAAAAATGGGATGCGTGACGCATGTGCGGTACTCTCTCAGATAATGGTTGCACAAGCACCTAGGAACAACAACGACAGCTATGGCCGACTACCAAACAACGTGTGCTGCTAGCTGTGCTCGGCTTTTTATCGCTCCTCCAAATGTCTATTTTCTGCGTCAATACTTTGAACACTGGAGACACTTTCGTTGTATGCACCAAGGACAGTACAAACCTACATCGCCAGCTACTGGCCTGACATGAACACTGCCATGTTTTCAGTCATTCTCGCAGATTTGTGTGAACGTGCATCGTTGTCACACCGTCTCCGTGTGTGTTTTACCGTATGCCACACTCGAAGCTGACTGTTTTGTTCAAGAAGTTGTGCCAGATGTTCTTTTGAAATTTCCAAATGCCAGCATGCTTGGATAAATCCAAGTGTTGCTGTGATTTGTGGGTGTTTTGTTCATCCTAACAAGAATCACATGGCTGACTGGCAGACTTTATTTACAGCCTTATTTGTTGTGAACTGAATGAAAACATATCTGGGAATTTTAGTTCCTTCAGTGCCGGGTTTTGCATCAGGTTTTTTTAAGCTGGAACAAGTCGAGTCACTCTCAGTAATCCCTCCACACATAGAAAACTATCTCCAGGCCGATTTTGATTGTCTAACTCACAACACCAGCTCACATGTTTAGGATTCTTATTAGACACACCAATCATCACAAATGTGCTGCAGACTTGTGTGTCAGAGGCTGCAACTTGGGCCAGAATTTTTTATCTGTTTGAAAACTGGGGAACTTTTTTACTACTTTAAGTTAATTAAAATAATTATTTTATTCAAATCTTGCTAAGGATCTAGTATTATCATAGACATGCATATTTCTGCCTGTATTTTCAGCAAAGTGCAAAACAGAGTTATAAGACCAGCACCCAATGTAAGGTTTATACCACAGCTGCCCCAAATTAACAGCACCAGTAATTACAAAATCATTTTTATGTTTCTGTAATGATTAATACACCAGTCTGTAGAAGCTCTTTAACTGCAGTGTTATTTTTAATGCTACAATCGTATTATTCAAGAATTTTCTGAGTTACTGCTTTACAAAAACAGTAAAGCACATTATTTCTTGATTAAAGTGACAAATTATAGTAATTTACTTGCATTTCTGAACACAAGTACTTTTAGTGGTTGAATTCCTTGCTTGATTAATTCCTGACTTCTCAGAGAAGTCCAGGGAGCTGCTGTAATTTGGGTATAAAAAGTGAATTCAGTTTGTAATTCCTCATTCCTGTTCAAAAATAAAAGTCCAATTATAATAACGTTTTCAGTGTTTTTGAAAGATTTCTAAAATATTTACGTTCGCTCAGTTTTGTGACAGCTGATTTAATACATTTGTTAAGCTCTGTAAATAAAGACAGAAAGTACGGACATACCAGAACAGGCTGTCCAAGGATAATTAAACAGTCCAAAGTGTCCTTTCTCAAATATTTTTAGTTTCTATCTTTTTGACTGGTTTTTCTTTGGTGCTTTTTTATATATGTGTTTTTTGTTCTTTACTCATCCCGTTTCTTCTCTTGCTTTTAGTTTTGAGAGTAGTTTTAATGCCTTTTCTAGTCTTTCTGAGACAGTGGAGAGGGAGACACAGTGAATAGGCCCGTGAAGGGAGGTGAGAGAGAGCAGGGAAAAATCTTCAGCCCAGCCAAGGCATATATGGGATGTGCCTGGCTGCTCACCCACCGCCAAACCAGCACTCCTTTTTTACGTCAAAAAGTCCTCTCAGATTTGCTTGATGGATAACATTGCATTCTGATAACATGCTGTTTTACCAAACTGTCGGTCAATCAGTTAGTCTGTTAATCAGGTTTCATTTGTATATTGTTATTCTTGTAAAATAATGTAGCAGTAAATCAGTGTAAATCATCATGAACTGGACCATGCCCCTTGCAGGAAGTGGATATGGCTGCAGCTTCCAGCACTGAGTTTACTGTGGCTGCACAGACACTCCAGAGTAACGTTCCCTTCATTAGAGCCAAACAAATGCTCGGCTCAGGGCCTGTATCCCATTCAGGGGTGGCATATCCCCTTGTGGCATAATAAGGGGGACCTTTTTCTTCCTGTGGACTGTTTGAAGGAAAACAGAGGGAGAGGATGTTTGTCAAAGACAGGTCCTGGACTAATGTTAAATATAAAAGAAACAAAAACATTTATTTTGCATGATTTGGGTCCTTTGAGCATTCTCAATCTGCAAATGGGAGAGAGTAGGACATCAAGTTAAAGTAGAGTTGCCTTCAAAATGATGTGAAGTGTATACATTTGTTATTCGGCCCACTTTTAATGTCCAGGTGACCTGTTGAATGTGTCTATTTATATGTGTTGAAGTCAACATGTTGTTCTGAATTTTAGGCTGGTGTATTTTGTGGTCTTGAAGGGATTTTAGTGATTTAATGGTAAACTTGACGTTTATTATAATGCTTCTCCACAGTGTTACTTTTTTTAAGGACCTTTAATGTCCCCCAAACTGTATAATTTGTAAATTATGTTTTTGTTTGCAGTCTTAATTGTAGACAGTAATTCGTCTTTCATCATATTAAACTATTGCTAAGTAGTTTTTTCCACCCTAATATGTTTCTAGACTCACTGTGATGGTACATCCCCTCACAACAGGTTGAATGACACCTCTGTCATCTTCTGAGGAGTCTCTTATCGCCTTCGCTGGCACAATGTAATCTCGGTGTGAATAACAAATATTTACTGCTTTGACAGCTTTACGTCATAAGTCACTTCCCTCTCAAGGGGAAAGCTAAGCATTTGGAAAAGGAGAATATAAAGCAGTTTTTTTGGGGGGGGGGGTTGGAAGGAGATGTAATGAACAGAACTTTGTTTTAAGTAAATTTGCACTTATTTTCGAAATGGAAATAGGGACCTCTGGCTCACACTCCTGCACAGTAGGTGGCGGTAATGCTCCTCTGACGTTTATACTACCTGCCGTTAAACAAGAAGAAGAAAAAGTAGAAGAAAGCTAAATGTAGAGTTGTTATAGTGGCGGAAGCAGTGAAAAAACAGAAGAAAAGAAAAGTTTTAATGGAGGAGACAACAAAAAGAAAGTGGGAGAGTAACAAGCTAAATGCCCAGACAGGGATGAAGATTGACCTGGCTTTCACTCACTGGCGTGAGCTGAAAGAGGAGGAGAGATGTCTGACTGATGCTGATTTTGCCCTGTTATTGTTGAACTTGCAAGTATGCAGTGATTTATTTGAAAAGAAACATGATCAGACTGTGCCTTATCAGTCCACATGGTTTATTTGTCTCTTGGGACGTCCTGTCGGCTCGCTTCTCTTCCCTCTGTATGTCAACAAATGCACGTTGGTATACGACAGTGCAGTTACATTCAACGGCTATCGAGACCACTAGACAGCTGAAAGCCGGATTCTTACATAGTGTGGCTCTGTCTCTTTCAGTCAGGAAGTAGATGTTTTTAGTCTGTTTATTTTTTTATGTCATTATGAGGATTGTCCACAGGTGTGCTCACCCACTTCCTATTTAAGACGTCCTGCCCTCTTTGACAAACTGTTTGCCTGATGAAGGTCTGAGACTGAAGCATTACAAATAAATGAATTTCTTGCAGGATTCTACCTTCAATTGGAATTGACTTGTTTTCTCCTACGCACCTATCTCCTGAATAGATGTGCAAAGTACTCTTCTGATTTGCCTTCAAATTGATAAAATTCACAGCATGGTTGGTGAACAATACCCAGGAGCTTGTATATAAACAGGACAATTTAATTAAAAACTCTTGGGTTCCACAAACAAATGAGAAAAGTGCATAGCTAGGTGGTGCAATGATAAATTTATTTCTTTGTTTGAGTTTTAAGATTTCAAAATTATTTGATGTTGAAAACAGTGCAGACACCTGGATATCAGTGCAGACATTTGCTAAGTGAGTTAGTATTTACTAAAATATCAGCATGTGGGATAAATCCAGTATTGCAAATCCCTAAATTTGAGCTCCTTAACTGCACACATATCGTTCAAACTCTGCCCCACAGTAATCCAAGCTGTCTGAGTATTTGTTCTTCACCGTGTCGGCTGAACTCCATTGCATCATGGGCTCTCCATCTGAACTCCATCTCTGCTTCTCTCCAGGTTCCTCACCTACTGTCCAGCTAAGAGGATTTTGTCAGACGAAGCTCTGAAGCACGAGTACATCCGCGAGACGCCGCTGCCCATCGACCCGTCCATGTTCCCCACCTGGCCGGCCAAGAGCGAGCAGCAGAGGGTGAAGCGAGGCACCAGTCCCCGTCCACCCGAGGGAGGCCTGGGCTACAGTCAGCTGGTAAGGACATTAGACTCCACTTTCTCCATTACATAGGGCTACCAGGCTTTCTGAACGCTGTCTGTGTTAAATAGATTACAGAGGTACAGGCTTCTGCTTTGTGTCTGCTTATTTCCTCCTTGTGTTTTCCATGATGAGCACCTTCAAGCTCCTAATGTTTTCACCAGTGGGCCGACCCACCCAGGAGCCTAAACCCGATACTGATATTTTTAAATTAAGTCAGTGTTGATTTTGCTCTCTCACCAGCAAATTAAATCACTGAAAGATGGTTTGCTGGTTGTTTTCCTCACTTTTATTCTTCTTAAGGTGGAGAAGGTGGAACGTTTCAACTCCATAGAAACCAAAAATAAAAAAATAAAATCAAACTGTTAATCGAGCAATCCTTGAATACTTGTGTAGAGCACAGCCAGGGCTGGGTGGTATGACAAAAATGTGCTCACATGTGCATATAGATTGATATCTACACTTTTCCCTGTTTATGCCAGTTTAAACAGTATTTTAAAGTCCACAACGAGGATTATCACATCAAATATGAAGTGTTCACAATATTCAGCTTTGGCTGTATTTGTTAGTCATTTACATCTCAGGTCAAAAAGAGACATAATTTAATCTAAAGAGGTGGAAAATAAAAAATCAGCTTTTTGTTTGTTTTGAAATTAAGTCATCAAATATGCAAATACAAACTAGGTATTTATTATTCCCCATCTCAGAGTTTAAGTAGGAAACTATTTCAACAACAACAGTCTGTTTTGTTTTTGATCAATTTAGAGAATTTGTTTGAGTTAAGTAGCAGCTTTTGGGTATTAAAATAAATAAAAAAATCCCAACATTTACAGTCGGGGCTTCTGTTTGGATGCCATTAAGTTTGTATTTGAATCACAGCAGCTGAAACATTCTTGGTCCATATTGACAGAACATGATGCACATGCTAAAGACTTGATGTCTGCACATCTGTCATGACATGAACCCCCCCCCCCAGCATACCCAAAGGGGCTGTAATGGATTGAGATCTGGTGGCCTGAGGGCACTGGAGTTCACCGAACTTCTTGTTTGAGATGATTTTAGCTTCGTAGTGAAGCGGGTTATCCTGCTGGAAGTAGGCATCAGAAGATGGGCATAGTCAGCAGCAAGACGCAGCAGGCTTTGGCTTTAAAGCATTTTTCATGTTTTTCACAGAGGGGCCCAAAGTGTGTCAGGGCCTCTGTTTTCAGCTGACAGGAGTGGCACCCAGTGTGTTCCCCTGCTACAGTTTCCCAACTGTTTCAAGATTTGACATGTTGTGGATTCAGGAATCAATTCTGCATGACTCAGTAATTGAAATGTATCATCAGGGTTCCTGTTGCCTTTCAAACCACTCTGGCTGTTCTTCTCTGACACCAATGAGGCATTTTCACCAATAGGACTGCTGCTTTATGAATATTTTGTCCGTCTTGGACCATTTCATGTAAACCGTGGAGATGATTGTGTGTGAAGATCATCATCATGAACATCAGATGGTTGCCTTGACCATGTCTGCATGCCTAAATGCATTGGGGTGCTACAATGTTATTGGCTGATTAGCCACGTTATGCGATATCATTGGTGTGCTCCGTATGTTTTGACAGGGTTTGCGCGGGACATTAAAAAGCATTAATAGTCATTAAATTGCTTTGTGAAAATGAAGGCCTTAAATGTCGTTAAAAGCATTAATGTGATTCTTAGTGGCATTAAAAACTCTGTAGTTTTCAAGAAAAAACATTAGTTAACTTATGATAATAGTAATAATATATAGCAACAAACTGTGATTCACTAGATTGTAGGCCTGTGCTCACATTAAAGATATGACAAATATCCTCATGCACTGTTTGCTGGCTAGGAGTGGGAGAAAAAATCGATTCACCTGAGTGTCGCGATTTTTTGTCTGCCGATTTTTAAATTGATTTTTTTGTTCAAAAATCGAACCCCCCCACACACACACACACACACACACACACACACACACACACACTATAGGCGCTAAAGTCGCAAAACTGCGGCAAGCAACATTGCTGGATCAAAAAGGCCATAGCTGTTAAAATAGTGCTGAACAGTGTCACTACTTTTCACCAGCAGATAGTGGACAGGTGACAGGTTTCTATTCAAAGTTTTGGCGTATATTTATTTTGAAACACACACACCAGACCGAGGGACGCGAGTGTGGCTGTAGAGCGGAGGGAGAGAGAGAGAGACACACACACAGAGTGCTATAGAGTGAGTAAGAGTACTCACGATGCCGAGAGTACTTTGTCAAGTACTGGCTAACTCTGAATCTGAGGAATATACTCTCTGAGGATGACGGTCAGTGAGGATGAAACTGGCGGCGCGTGTGCGCGCAGCGGGAGCGGGTCCGCGCGCCATTACAGTCTCCGAGCAGCACATACGGAGGCCGGTCCTCTGCCTCTCCGGGCCGGCGACTGCGGGGGACGTGGTCTGGGATGCAGGGAAGCTCAAAACACCGCGAAAAGTGACGGTGTTAGCGGGAATGAGAAAGACCGCAGAGCTCTGATCAGACGAGGGAGAAGCCGGGGGTAAAGAGCAGTGCAGGCAGCAGAGGCGTTCATGCTCGGCCCGTAAATTACAGTGATAAACTAACCACTTTGAAACTATAGCCTTTTTAAATCTTGATAGCAAAATGTAATATTTTTCTTGAAAAAACTCTGGTGCCTAAAGGGTCAATAAGCTACTTTTATATGCAGTCCAGGCTTTTGAAGAGAGAGTATAAACAGCTGGTTAAAATATATATTGCTGAATAAGTCTTAAAAACTGACTCACATGTGATGTCATTGTTCATCTTTCTTGCTGGTGTTAAAAAAGCTAACTAAAGATTGCAAAAATCGGCAATATCGTATAATCGCAATTTAAATCGAATCGGCACCTAAAAAATTGCAATAAATCGTATTGGGAGAAAAGTGAATCGTCCCAGCCCTATTGCTGGCACACGTATTGATGCTGATTCTACAGAATCCAAACGGCCTCAAGTGCTGTGACAGCTATTGTTGATACACTTTGGGTGATGTTTTCAGTGGCACAGTTCAAAGTCAAAGCCAAACTTCAAGAATGAAGCACATGTTCAAATTTTGACCTAGGTCCAAAATCTTTAAGAGCCTTCATTTGAGTGTCTTGAGTTGTAGAAAAATCTTTCTTTTTACAGTGAAAATCAAGTTTAAAGTTGTCAGGAATTCTGATAAAGGCATTAATAAGTGTTCATGATTTACAAATCGGACCTTCAGTATCGGGATATGTATCGTATTGTGAGGTTGTATGAAATACCCAGTCCTGCTAGATGTGTACATCCACCTAAACATGCAGACTAAACCCCTGCGATAATTGTTTTGGCTGGTCGGGTACATTTGTCATCAAACTGGGTGTTTCGGTAGTGGGCAGTGGGCTGGACCAGGCGGAGGAAGAAAAGGGAATTTGGGAAATGCAAATTCCAGCAAAACATGACCAGAAAACGTTGAATTCAGAGAATGGCTACAACCTGTAAGTGGTTAAGACAGAGAAGGATTTTGCAGTGCTTCTTAAAAAAATAAATAAAGCTTGGTACAATCTGTGTCAGCGCTGTTTATCTCACATGCAGTCCGATGTTCTTTTCACATTTGACTGGCTGATTTCTGCAGAAAATCTGATTCAATTTTTGTTATTTTTATTAAAATTTTTCTCTTTGACTCTAACTCTGTGCTCTGTAAATAAAGTTGAGTAGTTTCACTGGTGTACCAAATGAAAGGGACTGTGAGGAGTTTCTTAGTAATTACAGAAAAGTCTCACTTTTAGATGTATGCCTGATGGAAATACACACTTTAAGATGAGTTTTATAGCATCAAAATAGGTTTTCTATAAATGCTATTCCTTAGCTTTGCGGTCGGGTCAGACAGGGCTGGACTGGCCTGGATACTCAACTTCGGGAACAAGACAAATAAAACTAGAGCAAATTTATATTATTCAGACACGTCTTAGAGCACCGGGCTGTAAGTAGTGATGTATAGCCGGCTACAAAACTACGATAATAAGTTTTCCAAAATTGTTTGTTGTCACACATCAAAAACTACCACTACATAACTAGAAAGAGATACATTACCTTGTCGCTTTGCATCCTGTAAGTTGTTGAAAAAAAGAGTTGTAAAGCAATGCAGAGTTCTGAGGAAGGTCCGAGCTGCATTCATTAGCATCACAGCAAACACACGCTTTGGCTTGGGTCATGTCTTTTGGTGCGTTCCGGTTGTAGTCAGAAGTAGGAATTTCTGAGTTCTGAGTAGGAAACTGCAACTGGAACGTACCCTGAAGTCTGAATTTCCTACTGGAAACTCGGTGAAACCTCGCCACCCCCGAGTTGACAATCAGTTATTTAGCTCCTGTAATAATCAATTTATTTGCACTTCTGACTGGGGACTTATATTTACAAAAATGCTGCCATAGTGATAATCACATTCTTAATGCGATATTTGTGAACAACAACCCAGGGCGTGCTAACAACAGCTAACAATAGCCTGGTAGATCAGCATGTTTTTTTCCGACTTCAACTGGAACGCCGATAAGTCGGAGATGATGTCGCTCCCAGTACAGAGGTTACTGGAACGCAGCGTTACGACAGTCGCTGTGCATGCTCATGAGTAGCAGGGTCTTAATGTCGCCAGTAATAGATTCTCCTCATAGCACCTTTAAATGGGCAGTAAATGTTTGTCATTCATCACCATGTATTTGAAGAATTGGTAAATCTGACTTTCTGTCCATCACCAGTCTTAGTCAGTGATAATAAGCTCTTTTTGTCTCCGTCTTCTCTGCAGGGGGACGACGACCTGAAGGACACCGGCTTCCATCTGACGACCAGCAACCAGGGAGCGTCTGCAGTCGGTCCAGGTTTCAGCCTTAAGTTCTGAGTCCAGACACTGGGGGACACCCCCACACAAAGACTTCTGGGACTGCTTTTGACATGGGACCGTGTTGCTGGTTTATGATTTAAACCAGATCAATGACTGAGCACCAAAAGTCCGGACTGTTTGACAGCGAGACTGGAGGCAGCAGAGATGCTCAAACTTCCCCCCAAACTTCTCCTCATTTCTTCTTTCGAGCTGCTCCTGATTTTAAGTGTTTCTTTTAGCTCCTGAAGAGGAGACACCATAAATCTGTTGGAGGTTTAGCTCTGTTTTGTTTTATTTTCCCGCGTACGCCTCATGAGAGGACCAGATTTTCTAAATGGTTGGTATTTCCTGGCTGCCTGAGCTACTGTATAATGATGCAGCGCTGGCCGAGCGCTCCATCCAGCATTATGTCAGAAATTTACTCTGGGCTGTCAGGGCACTTCATGACAGGAGGAAACTGTTTTAGCTAGAAATAAAGTTTGAAACTTTGTTTTGTCTGCTGTTTTCTCTGTATTTATAAACTCTGTCCAAACTATGCAAACACAATCGCACGCTGCCAGACGAGGAGAAAAAAGTTAAAGGAAGTCGAGCTTTAAAAAAAATCCAGCCTTGAACCCGGTTTGCTAGTCCCTGTCCAAAAGTGATGTCATTTTTTTTTTTTTTTTTTTTTTTTTGCGCTGCACACTTTGTCTCACTACTTTGTTCTTTTTGGGGGAAAAGAGGCCCAGACGTCTCTCTGCCTTTGTTTTTAAATGGCTCTACGACTTCAGAATTAAACCAATAAATTCTTTGATTTCGAGCCCAAGAAAATAAACAGTACAGTTTAATTTCCTTGCAAGACCTCTCGCTGCTTTGACTGGAACCAGTGCATAAAAAAAGTCCCCTTACTGTGAGACGTGGAGGGCCAGCGCTAAATGGAAATGTTCATTAATCAGTTTTATCTATCCCCCAGCCCCCTCCGGAGCCCTTCTGCAGATTATTACACCTGATGTGTTGAGTAAGCTTGGACGGCGAGCTGCGAGTGGAGCTGACGGCGGGCTCTCCGGAGGCAGACTGCTGGCTTCAATGTGCTGCTAGTAAAGTAAGCTCGACGTCTGAGGTGTTCCATATGTGGTTTAGAGCTCAGATAGTTCCAGAAGGCTGTAGACAACATTGCTTACTCTGGCTTCAGTAGCTTTCTTTGGGCAGTGTGTAAATTATTCAAATGGCACTCGTTTGAGAAAAGAGCTTCTGTAACTTTTTATTCACCTGAAATGATTGATTTGACTTGGCTGACACTTTTTTCCCAGGGACCTTAAGTGGAAGATTTCTCTGCTCACATGAAACTTATATCTTTCTCCAGCGTGGTTCTATCTTTTCAGGAAAACCACAGCGATCCGTGAGAGGGTCTCGATGAGCCGGGGACGCTCGTGGAAGCGTCTGAGCCTCAGAAACCGTCACTAACGGAGCAGCAGGAAACTTCCAGGCTTCAAGACACCAGAGCAGATGTTTTTGTTCCAAGTAGATCAGAACATACGGCGGCCCTGATCGCCAACTGTGCAGATTTTTATTATGAAAAAAGAAATGTACCAAGTAGATATTTCATTAAAGCCACGAAACATTTACTTTAAAAAATATTTTAACTTGTGGGAAACACTTTTTGTATAAAGATAAATATTGTTCAGTATAAGGATTAATATTACTTAACAGAAAGGGAAATATTTAATACAAAATGAGAAATCATTTATACTGGAAAAGAAAAAAAATTGCAAAAAGTGAAATAAAGTTGAGGAGGGGGAAGTATTTTGATATTGTGAGAAACAAATCAGAATATGAGGTATTGTTTAGAAGTAATGGCATTTTATATAAATCATTTAGTACAGACCAAAGTAAATGTTTTTGCAGAATGTGACAAAAATCAAGATGGAAGACTTGTTTAAATGACATTAGTTTGCAGACGAAGTTTATATTGCACAATAAGAAACATTTAAAGACAATGTAGCAGGAGGTGATTATTTTCCGCAGTGTGAAATATTGAATGGAAAGGGGTGTTTTTTGCACAAATTAATCTATTTTGTAGAGATAGGGTTTTTCTTTTTACTGAAGGTGTAATGTTACAATAGAAAAGAGATTAAAGAATGAAGAAATACATTAATAAGAGAAAACAATATTGTAATGAAGATGAATTTTTTAATTTTTGCAGAATGTGAAATGCCAGAAGAAAAAATATTTCACTTGTGGCCAAATATGTTTCTCTGAAGGGATCGTTTTTCGTAAACCAATGTTCTGGATTAGGACTGGCTGGGATTAGCCTTGCAGAGCAGACAGACCTGCCTGATTCTGAAATCCTGCAGGTCTGTCTTGCCAGCCTCCGTTGTCCAACAAATTCACTCGGCTGAATTCTTAACGGCCCAATCAGGAAAGAGAGGCGGGAGCAGCAGAATGCGAACGTGACGACAACCGGAAGTTGAGAACTGACATGCTGATTAGCCTATTGTCCTCATGGCTACCTAGTAAAACTCTGCCCTCCTCAGAAGTTTACTTGTAGGGATTGTCTTTGACGAGGTTCATGTCACATATAAGTGTTAAATGAATCATCTGTGTGGTACAATTTAGTGTAAGACGATAGTATAAGGCCATTAGCTGTTAGCAGCTAAGTTAGCGACCAACAGCTAACGGTCATTAACTGTAGTAAGCTGTAAGCAGCTAAGTTCGCCGCTATGGCTAACATTCATGTTGTAAACAGTTGTTAGCCATTAGCTGCTACATAAGCCGCTATGTATGCTACATTATAGGAGGCAACCCTGCTTGATGTGGATTGATCTGTGATGAATGTGACAAGCAGAACGATTGTCCAATCACAAGCTTGTGTTTTTTTTTTTAAAGGTTCTGCCCCTGAAAACAAATTCAAAGGGCTCCTACCCAGATGGACTAGTGAAATATTTCTGTGGCAGATATATGGAGCTGTCCATCTGGCTTGTCAGGTTAGGGTGATATAGCCTTAAAATGAAATCTTAACATAAAGTTTTTTTTGCTCGACACTCGATTTACAATTTTAATAGATTCTTCTGAGAAAAAAAAAATCCCAGGGATGCAAAAATTACATAAATCAGTCTTTGCCTGTATGTTGTCAAAATATATTTCCAAGGGAACAGAATGTTTCTGTAAAAGTTGTGACATCAACTGTGTGATTGTTGTAAATTTTGCAGAAGGAGAAATATTTTTTCAGGCACCCTATTTTTGTACATTTTGTGAGATCATTTCTGATCTGAAGCGATCATATGCTGCTGAAGTTCATTATGTTTTCATGAGAGGAGGACATCTTGCAGAATGATTTTTTTAAGTTCCAGCAAAAGAAACATTTTGCTTGTAGATAAACTATTATTGTTGTAGATGGCAGTGGATTTTTATTGGCACATAAACTCTATTTTCCTCAAAAGGTGAAATACTTTTTGCAAATTGGTTAAATATTCTGATAAATTCCAACCTTTTTCTGTATAAAAGTAAAAAATATTTTGAATTTGTGAGTTTATGGATACATTTTGCAGAAGGTAACTTACTGTGGAGCTGGTCAGCATTTTTTGGAAGTTAAAAAGTGTTTTGCATTTATGAAATTCAATCAGACGATTGAATTATGTTTATGCAGTACCTTTTTTTTTAACAAAAGTTAAAATCTTATTTTGGCTTAAGTTAGATCACTTGTTGGTGTTTTGGTTGCACAGTAGATCGGCGCCTGTGCCTCACACTAAAGGTGCGTTCACACCGGATACTACTTGTACTACCTTGGCGATCACTCTCCATGCAAAGTCAATGTACAGCCGCGATGGGGCGGGGCTAACCCTACCACGATGCGACAGCCGCTTTTCACACTACTATAGCTTGTCGCCCCATGTAAAAGTAAAAAAAAGTTGATCAATCAGCAGGTGTGTGCACGTGTGACGGTACCCTAGACAGTTTTTCATCCAGACTACAGAGGAACAATCGATGTCCTTGTGGGAAAAATTTGTCAATGAGGACATTAGTTCCGCCAAGACGGACCGCGGGAAACTGACAGATGATGCTGCTGCGGGACATCAGCTGCAGTGTTTTGTGGTTGATAAGCGAGTGAAAAGGATACAGCTGGAATAATGTCCGCTTATACATCCTACTATATGATATATGATATGATCGCGGTGAAACTCGAGCAGATGTGACGTCACAGAGTGACGGCCGACGGCAACTGTGACCAAAATGAGGTATTTATGGACGCGTCGCCCACGTCAGTGGGCGACATGATTTTGGTAGCTGGGTCGCTTGCGGTGTGAGTGCAGCATAAGATGGTTGGTGGTTTGATTCCACGTCAGTCTGGGTCCTCTACGAAGTATGTTCTCCCTGTGCATGCTTTGTTTTTCTTTCGTTCTCCAGTCTCCTCTCGCAGGCCAAAAACATGCTGTAGGTTCATTGGTTGCTCTGATTTGCCCTTAGAGCAATCTAAACTAAAATGGTTGTTTGTCTCTTAATGTCAGCCCTTTGATTGGGTGGCTACAGGCTCAGTATGTCCCCCACCTCTTGCCCAGTGTCAGCTGTGATTGGTTCTTGCACCTGCGACCATGAAAGGTGTTCGCAGTGGAGATAAATCATGGAAGGATTAATTTTCACTTTTTAACTTGAGATGTCATTTTGAGTTAGAATTTTGAATGTAGTGACATGATTTTGGCCTCAGGTGTTTTTATTTCTTTCCATCATGACGCATCGTCTCTTTGACTCTCGGGGTTGCCGTAGAAACAGCTGTATGAGTCAGTCATAAATGAAATATTTTGTTTTTCTTCGTCTTCTGTCCCTTTACAGTCAGGCAGCACTTCCACTGAAGTTGTTTTTGTCACAGAACATTTATTATTCATACACATTAAAAAGCAGAGACAAAGTTAGTCGTATCTGTAAAGTCACTTCTATAAACTCCAGAGTTATGTGCCGTGGTGAACGAGGTCACGCGACCTTGTGTGTGTTTGTGTGTGAGTCCAGTTCAGTGTGCGGAGCGCCGAGGCGGCCCTTCAGAAGCGCACTCGTACTCTCCACGAGTAGTTTGTGAGAACTTTGTCTTTTTTCTTCACAATGCAGGTGTACGTGCCCTCGTTGATGGCGTTGGCCACTATAGTGATGTGGTCGTCCTTCAGTGAGATGTAGTTTGGATGAGAGTACTCCAACAACTCGCCGTCTTTGTACCAGCTGGAAGAGAAACCGAACAGACGGTGGTGAGTGACGGAATACTTCACTGAAGTGAGAAATGAGCACAGACTGTTTTTTAAGAGGTGCTAGCCGCTGTTATTCTGTTATTATTGGTTTGTGGAATACCTTTTTTTCTCCTTAAGATTTAATTTTGGTGCTTTAATTGAACAGGGCTGTACATAGTGTAAGGAATGGAGAGGAAGATTGATGATGCAAAATAGGAGCTCAGTGTCAGATTCAAACTGGCAATTCCCACTTGGTCTTCACTCACTGAATGAAACTGAATTGCTGTCGTGGGGTGCTGGTTTGGCAAAATGGTAAACAACCAGGCACATCCCATATACACGCTTCTGCCGGCCCAGGTCCAAATCCAGTCTGCAGCCTGTTTGTCCTCCCCTTCTCTCCTTTCACAAGCCTATCCACTGTCTCTCCCTCACCCATAATCAGGGTTCCCACGCGTCCTGGAAAACCTGGAAAATGATTGCCCAATTTTCCAGTCATGGAAAACATATGGAAAATGAGGAAAAAAAGTGAAATGTCCTGGAAAAGCTTAAATTGTCCTGGAAAATGGACAAGTGAAGTAAGAAATGAAGTAAAAATGTACTTGGTAACTAATGTACACGTGGCCAGAAAATGTGAGTAGGTAAAATAATGCAAGTTAAGGCATAAAATATAAAAACTCAAAATAGTGGGGACAAAAAGAAATGATAAAAAATGACAAAATAAAATTTTGGCTAAATTTACAACACCTATTCATAAAAAGCAGGGTAAATAAAGATGAATAAGTATAACCATAAATTTATAATAGTAAGACACATAAAAGTCAAACTAAACAGAGAGCTAACACACAATGTTCGTGCTGGAGAGTCAGAAACAAAGAAATTCTAAGATCAATATGATCAATAGCTAGAGATATTGTTCATCAACCCCCAATCTTGTTTTTTAGAAGGCTAACTAAAATTAAAAACTGCCCACAGCAACAATGTAACTTCAGTTGGTTATGTGGCACTGGAAAAAGTCCTGGAAAAGTCCTGGAAAATGATTTATAGAAAAGAGTGGGAACCCTGATAATTAAAGGCACAAAATGACCAAAAATAATCTTTAAAAACTAGAAAAGCATTCGGAGAGCGCAGACCTCCGCCAGCACCACAGTCCTCTCCCATGTTGTGATTTTTACCATAAATAATAGTCCTACCTTTAATTCATTTAAATATTTAGATTCCTTGACAAAAAAAACATACCATTAGCAATTGGATTCATAATGATATCTATTTTAGTTCAGTAGTTATTGACGAAAATCGCGGATCCAGACGGTGATCCGGATCAACACCAAAATTGAATCAGATCTTCCTTTCCCCACGCTGAACATTTCCTGAAAATTTCATCAAAATCCATCCATAACTTTTTGAGTTTTTTGTTTACAGACAAACAGACTCTCCCTCCTGGCGAAGGTAAAAATAACTACTGGCACTGCTGTTCAGTTTTAGATGATCTTTAGTCTTGAGTTTGTTTCTTATCAAACATAAGGATTATGAAACTCTAATACACTTTCAACATAGAGCTTGAGCCTGATGTATTTTTAGTTTTCCCTTTTTTTCAGCTCTTGTTCCCAGACGGGCCTTCACAAAGACCGCCCTATAAAATACAAAGTTTTCTGTAACATAAACCACAGAACAAATAAAGAGATACGATCAAGCACATTTGCCATTCTGTAACAACACATAAATTCAATCAAGCTATAAAAACTGACAAATTTAAGACCTTTTTTATGCATTTTGTCCTTTTCCACCGGTGAACAGCCAGGAGTGACTGTAAACCTGAGTGAATACAGGTGATCCATCCTACAGCATGCAGATGTTTTTGTCACAGCACTGCATCAAACGCTGTTCAATAGGATCCTTCTTGGGCATTCAATGTGGACAGCAAGGTCCCTTAACACTGAAATAAGTCATAAATATACTGGAGCAAGGAGACAAAAACTCAAAGGCCTTTCTTTATACTATTAAAATGCCTTTATGTTAATGGCACGGTCATGTAGACCTAAAAACAGATGCATTTCACCATCAAACCATCATCAGGAAGTCATGCAAACAAATGCTACATTGCAGTACGCCATTTTAAAGGGGTGCTTCACCAACAGGAAATGGCATCTTGGGCAGCCCCAAATCTGTTGGTATGAGTTCCTGATAACTTTCCTGCCAGAACAGACTGGAAAATTAAGAATATAACCGTATTTACTTTATTCAAGAAGGTATTTGTCTTTCTTTTACTTGCTTCCCCGTGTTTAACCTCCACTTACTAAGAAGAGACGGGATGAGTTTGCCACCGCTAACTAGCTTAGCTCAAACACTGGGAGTCAATGGGTAGTATTAGCCTGTCTCTGCCTACAGTCATCAGAAAAACTTCAGCAACTTTAAACAGTCCTGTGTGACTGGTTAAGTTGTTGTGACTCTATTTTTTGAACACGTTGTTACACAACCTATTTTTAGACAAAGATTAGTACTTTATGAAATTTTCTGATGAAATACACAGAAGACTGTGGACGTGCTTGTCGTTAATTCAACAAAAAAAAGTTGAACACACAGTTGACAGAATAGTGCCAATCTGCTCATCGTGGACTCAGGACTTGAAAACAAAATAAATGTTGGTGTATCCCTTTAAGAAGCTTTCGTTCTGCTGGCTTCCCTAGTCGCTTGCCTGAAGATATGTTGCAGTTCTTCCACTTAATTTCTTTGGTGGGGAGTGATTTACACCAATCAGGCACAACATTATGACCACCTGTCACCCTGACTGGTCTACACAGCCCCATATGTAATAAACTCTGTGTATTCTGACACCTTTCTGTCAGATCTAGCTTTAACTTTTTCAGCAATTTGAGCAACAGGAGCTCATCTGTTGGGTCTGATCACACCAGCCTTCGCCCCCCATGTGCATCATAATATTCTTACTGTTGAGAGGTTTGTGGTGTTGGTATTTTTTTCATTTAATAAAGAACATTCCAACACGACAGAGGAGAAGTCGCACAGTTGTAAGTAACTGCTGTTGCTGTGTAAAAATATGAATAAGGTACTTACCTGGGATAGAGTTGTGTTTGAAACGTGGACACTGATAAATTCTAAATGGACCACGTGAACAACAACCAGATGTGATGTGTAGGTATGTGAAAGGAGACGCTAGCAAAGATGTGCAAAGTACGCTGCCGTTCCAATTGTGGTTAGATCGTTCTGCAGACTCTTGACCCCTGAAGTCTGAACTCTTGGATGATACACTCCTGATTAAACTGCTACTGAAGCTGTTAGCATCTATGCTAATCTCAGTATGTGCAGTCACTTCCTGCTGTTGTCTAAAGGACTCTGATTGGGCCGTTCTGCTTTAGGCCGTGCACAGTCATTGTAGAATGGAGATTGGCAAGATGGATCTGCATCTACAGACATGAAATCATGTAGATCCAGCTACTGTGCAAGGTTACTTTTCTGAAAAAAAGAGTTTACATTTGGACATGGACCTGGATATGTAATGTTCTTGTCCAGTTCTGTTGTATGCTTTGCTGTTCACTTAAGAAGAAAACAAATCATCCAAAAAGTCATTTATTTTACGACAGGCTTTTAGACGTTAGGGTTTCTCATGGAGCTCCTCCTACTGGTCATTAGAGAGAATTTAGGTTACAGAGTGCAGAGATACTCACTATACTTTTCCTTTCTTTGATGCTATTTTCTTCCCACATCGGAAAGTGAGCTTCTTTCCCTCAACAACCAGCTTGTGTTTGGTCCTCGGGGGGGTCGGAGTGGGAGCCACGGTGGGGAACGGGAACTCTGAAAACAGAGAGAAGGACATAATCAGCTGTAAAGAGAGGGTCAAAGATCGAGACCCCAACTATGAATGGATAATTATGGTGACCACACAGCAAATATCTGAGGAGCATAACAAAACATTCTCCATTACTCGGTGAAGTTGGGATGATTCAGCTTTTCCTCACCAGGTCTCGCTAAAATAAGGATTACTGTCGTGGAGTCAGATCTCAAACACTCTTAACAGTCCCCTCACAAAGCAACACCACAGCTGTTTTATCACTGCAGTAGCTCCCACCTGTAAAGGCTGGAAAATCTTTTTATTTTCAATTCGAATGGCCCTGATTTTTCATTTTGGGAATAAATTAATTGTTAAATTTGATTGTCACAGTACAAAAATCACACACTTAGCTATAAGTCTTATTAAAATTCAAACAATATATTTGACCAAAAAACACCAGTTGTGGAAACAGGCTTTCCTTTTTTGTGTTCCTTTAAAAATTTGAGGCCACACTCTTACACACTGTCAAAAATCACACAGTTAACATCTCGTGTATTTCGGTCCTCCTGTGCTGCTGGTTTGTTTGGCCGAAGTTTCACGCATTGCAAATAGAGCATATTAGTGCCATGGAGACTGTGTGCAGGAGTTTGCCTGGAATGATAAGTCTACTAAATTCTATTTATATTCACATTGTTATATAGGTAGTTAATAGTGTAAATTACTTGGCCTTGTTCATAGTCTCACTTTCACTTATTTCATTTGTTTTTCCTTCATAAGGAAGTTGATAAAGCTCAAAGATTCTGCATGTTTGTAACCTACTTAAATTATTTTATGCTCTATATTATAGTCTATACCTGTTATTCTTACTGCTACATTGTGTATAAGAGCAACTGAAACAACCAAATTATGAAATATATTTAAGTACCTATAATTATAAAAAAAATGGATGACCAGCTGCTTCAGCCTTCTTCAACCATCATCAGAGCAATGTAAATTAAGATCTGTTCCCTCAACTTAATTTAATAGAAGCTTCAGTAAAAGCTGATATAATAACCAGTATCAAACCTCCTCCTATTTAGAATTATTAAAGTTGTTAATGTTTATTTTAGACCGATGTCTCTGTACATGACTGTTGTCAAACCATGGCCACCTTTTTATCCACATAGACAGAAATATGAAGACAACAAACGTATGGTCAGGGTAGCTATATTTTATGAATATCATAAAAACCCAAAAAGGTTTTTCATTGCTGCTAAAACTTTTGCCACATGTAGTTAAGTTTGGTACATATGATAGATTTATTTAAATAAATGAATAAAATTAAATTAAAGAAGGGTGTGACATTGACTTACTCTACCGTAAAGCTTCTTGGTAAAGTGGCTGAACATAAACAAATATTGATAAATTGATGATTAACTCTGCATTATTTTGATTTGTAACTAATATTACTGTTGTAAGCATTGTAACCCTGTACACTATTACTAAATTCCAAATACTGTAATGTACTATTGTAATTTATCAATATATTAATTGTTGCCTAACACTAAGTTTAGATGTAAAACTTAAGATCTTTGAATTTTAATTGAATTGAACAGAATTGAATTTGAATTGATGGAATTAGTGTAAAAATATTTTGGCAAAAGTACATCTGGTTATTCTGCTTCGAGTTTCATGAACTAAATAGAGCTGTTTTGTACTTGCTGCTGAAATGTATGACAGATGTTGCTGTCAAGCAGAACTGATATAATTACTAACTTTTCAGACTCTTACCTGCCAATGAAATATGCCTAATTAAAAAGAATATTAATGACATGAATAATATTCCTAATAGAAGAATTAGAGGGTGGTAGGGGTGTCCCGATTTCACCTCCGATACGTTACCGATATTGCAGCCTTGAGTACTGGCCGATACCGATATCAATCCGATACAATATCAGCAGGAATCATACAGATTTATTACCTATTTTGTAGTATGGACTGTAAGAAAAGGCTTGATCAGGTCAGATTACTCAAACAGAGAACAGTAGGCAGCAATAGTAGGTATGAGAAAAACTGACCCATTTGTTATTAACCAATAGGTTAAATAAATTTTAACCTTAAACATAAGAATATACTACAATTAAAACAACATGAATAAAAAATATTAGACCCTGAAAAGTGACCTCAATAAATCAGACAAAAACATATTTCACCAATTGCAAAATAACCACTGTGTTCAACTTAAACATAAGCATATTCTACAACTGAATAAAATAAAATATAAATATATTAGAATGGACTGCTTGTATCGGAGTGCTGATATCGGAGATTTAGGATGCAGGCCGATATAATCCGATATTTGTTTTTTTGACCGATATCCGATATCAATATCACATCGGGACATCCCTAGAGGGTGGTGCTATATCAATAAAGATTAATTGATTGATTAGTTAAAATAAATTCCATTATAATGCACTACAATCAGGGGTGGACAGTAACAAAGTAGATTTACTTGAGTACTGTACTTTAAGTACATATTTGGAGTATCTATACTTTACTTGAGTATTATTATTTTTGCAAACTTATGACTTTTACTCCACTACATTTGAAAGACAAATATTTTACTTTTAACTTCACTACATTTCTATGAAGGGTCTAGTTACTTTTAAGTACAGCTCTGAAGTCAGTGGATGAAATTTCTTTTCTCTTCTAAAATGGGATCTACTTGTGATTTGCTCAAGTGGTGATGCGGATAACAGTTCTTGTCATGTCATGTCTTAGCAGTCATGATGGTAACAACAGGTACAAATGACGGTTTCACACCAGAACACCCGTGGCCATATCTGAAATCTATGTTTGAGACTGTCGAAATGAAGAATGATTCGTCTCATTTTAAATGTATGCTCTGTTTGCCGTACGCAAACTTCATCACCGCCTGCAAAGCTGTCCAACCTGAGAAAGCATGTTGTGTGTTGAACAAAAAATGAAAACAGAAATGACTGTCCTTTTATTTTGAGTCAGTTGTGTTTCAATAAGAATTTCTATAGGCTAAATGGCATATTTCACAAGCTTTTTATTCTACAGTTTCTATAAGCAAATCAATGCATTCAGTAGGCTGTTTCAGTCATTAGGTTCTGTAAATTCAATGTGGCAACAATACAATTACACATTGACAATGAAAGCAAAATGTACTTTTAATACTTAAGTATTTTCAAATGCAGGTACTCCAGTACTTTCACTTAAGTAAAATTTTGATTTGATGACTTTTATTTATCTTGGAGTAATATTTGACCAGGAGTATCTGTACTTTCACTCAAGTAATGAAGGAAAGTACTTTGTCCACCACTGCCTACAATATGATTTTAGTAAAAGTACATTCATACTGTTGAATCTGCATCGTACCAAAAACAAAGTAATTTTTATATCTTATCAGACCTTTCAGAATTACAGCCAAATCCTACAAACAACATTTATTAAGAGGTTGTCAAATACCATTCTGCTCAAAAATGTGGATATAGGCAAACCTCAATAATTAGAAAGACTGGTGATACTGAAAGGTGCAGACACTTAATGATCTGAAGACATAATTTTAACCAGTATATATCGTCAGCATTTAAGTGGGTGGGAGACCTACCAGATCCACGAGTCTTCAAATTTGTCCATGTATGTTTAAAATTTAGGCAGTGCACAAGAGTTTGCCAACAATTTTTGTGGATAAGTACTTTTAAATGACAAAGTATTCTGTGTTTGGGGATTACATTTTTATCAAATAAGTATCAATATCATCATTAAATCAGCATTAACTATATTGTTTATCACATTGACGTTCTATTCATCTCCTTGGAAAATTGGTTACTGTAGTTCAAAAACTTAATATATTTCCCTGCCCTCCGTCTGGCATCTGACAAACAAACCAGGCCGCATCCTGATCAAGTCTGCTTAAAAACAGTTGCTCTCGTTAATGCAGCAAAAATCCAAATTGACCTTGCTTGTCTCTAACCCTCAAGCCACAGTCTGAAATTCCAGCGGTTTGGAGTGGCTCAGGAATTTTCCACAGCCGTACAACGTCTCCCAATCAACAATGAGGAACAGATTACTGCGAGCCAGGAGTCGTATCCTCTTGCTTCTCTCAGCGCTGTCCCTTGTTGCAGACAAAAAAAAAAAACACTCGGAGCCACAACAATCCACTGGCTTCGCTGGTGAAGAAGAGGCGTTTACTTTCGAGCAAAAGAGGAGCTCGGCACCCGTGAGACTCATAATAAACTTCAAGAGGATCAAGCTGTCAGATCGATAATGTGTTATTTATGGTGTAAGAGGGACAGTGCTCAGCAGGTCCATGACTGAGCTGCTCTGTCAGTGAGCTGGGCTTTAAATAGAGACACACGATGGCAGATTTTTAAGCATGTTTCCAAATATCATTCTGGCCATTTCCAGCACCAATCTGTTTTGTTTACCTGTAAAGAACATCTGGTTTTATCCTTTACTAGAATTCAATCTTTATTTCAGACTCAAATCAGTCCATTAAAATATACTATAAAAGACATAAAGCAACAGGAAGTGGGAAGAGGAGAAGGAAAAAAACACATACAAATGTTCAGACAATTGGCCAAGTTCCTCCGATCTGAATCGCAAGTGAGTGTCAAGTCATTTGGTTCAAGACTCAAGCAACTCCCAAGTTTTTTCTGTTGTGGGCAAGTCAAGGCGAGTCAAGTCACAAGGTTAAAAAAGCGATAACGCACCTGAATGCAATCAATCAATCAATAAATCAAACTATTTATATAGCGCTTTTCCTACAACAAATACCCCTTTTCCACCAAGCTGGTTCCAGGGCGGGTTCGGAGCTAGAGCCAGACTTAGCACCAGTTCTTTGGTTTTCCACAGACTAAGCACCGGTTGCTGGCTCTCAAAACCGGTGCTTGGCAAGCACCAACTCTTTGCTGGGCCAGCAGAAAGAACCAGGTTACGTCGGGTGCTACGCGCTTACGTCAGGGGGTGGGGGCGGGATTAGCAGAGTAAAAACACTGAAGAGAGCCATTTTTAAAAAGACGAGGTTGGAGTAAGCGAAAAACAGATTGAAAAGAATATATACATATGAAGAATATATAAAGAAAGAATATAGGGACCAGAAGACCGATCTGGGCCGTAGTGGCAATGGTCGGCCACGTTTTAACAGCCCGCATTACAAAATGAACCAGCTTGGTGGAAAAGGGGTAATACAGTCCTGCTCAGTATTATTGGCACCCCTTCATTATTTTCATTACTTTAACAGTATCTTCAGAAATAAATTGAAATGTACCAAATTTATGTCATCGGGGTCTTTTAATTAAAGGTCCAAAGTACTTTAACATAGAAAAATATATTTTTACAAGTTACATATTGTAATTTCAAAGAGAGAACTGAACAAAAGCACGTGCAGCAATAATGGCACCCCTCTTCAATATTTTGTTGCACACCCTTTGGCACTGATGACAGCCTCCAAATGTTTCTTGTAGCCATCTATAAGCTTGCACTTCTCAGCTGGTATTTTCTCCCACTCTTCCTATGCAAATTGTTCAAGCTCTTGAGCATTTGCAGGTTTCTTTTCCCCAATGGCAGATTTCAGCCATACCAAAGATTTACAATCGGATTGAGATCAGGATTCATTGCTGGCCATTATAAAACAGGCATTTTTTTCCTTTTCAACCATTCTTGCGTGCTTTGGATGTGAGCTTTGGGTCTTTGTCTTACTGGAGGACCCACGATCTTCGACTCAAACCAAGTGTTCTTACACTGGGTAGGACATTACGCTCTAAAATTTCTTGGTAATTCTCTGATTTCATGATTCCGTGACATGGTCAAGGCCTCCAGTACCCGATGCAGCAAAGCAGCCCCAAACCATTGTGGAACCTCCACCATGCTTAATTGTTGGTAGGGTGTTTTTTTCCTTGTTAAAACTGCCTATGCCTAAATATGACTGCATGATCATTGTAGCTAATGAAGTAGAATTTACAAACCTTAAAGGTGTAGTCAGCGATCTTCTAATATTCTCATCTAATGCAGTATTTGTCAAATTCACCGTATTTCTCCTCTCCATCCACAAGATGTCACCTCTGACAGCATGTTGAAAAAAAAGTCAGGTTTTAATACACAGCCTTGGCTCTGAATTTCAGCAGGTAAATACTGTGACTTGGGCCGAGTTACCAAAACAGAGTACACCCCCCCACATCCAGGGGGCGATCATACTCATGTGCAGATCAGACAGAGGGGGGAAGGGGAGTAGTTGGTTGCGTAGCGTGCGCAATTAGCGTAAGAGAGAGAAACAATATGTGCAGTAGCAATGGCTGAAAAACAGCCCAAAAGAAAAAGTTCAGAGGAGTACTAAGTGAAAAAGAAGGGCTATGACCATGAAAGAGCGAAGACCCAGGTCAACATTGGTGTTGCTTTGCGACGGTGGAGGGAACTCCGCCAATTGAAAGACCTGAAAACGGACGAGGATGTCGCCGTCTGTCTGCTGGATAGGTAAGCAACATTAGCTTTGTGGTGCTTCACATAACAGTAACAGCCGTCAGGCATTCATCTTATTGTCTAATCTGCCAAAATGTACTGTTGTTGTGATGTTATCAGTAATGGCAGTCAAGTTGTCTGACGAGTCAAGGTTACCTTAGCTATGTTGGTCAGCTACACAGTTTCTATGGCCGTTTCCATGACGATGCACGTCCATCAGCTTTCGAGGGTGGAGCCAGGGGTTAGGTATGAAGGGAGAGGCGGGTCTAAATTATTTTATAAACAACCTCTCCACTCGTTTTCTCCCACATCGCTGACTACACCTTTAATATGTGAACATTACTTCTGCCAAGTTTGAGTCTGATGAAGTGATGCAGAGCAAAGTTAGAGAGCTTTGTAAAAAAAACTGTACTGTCACATTGTGTAAGTAAACTTCATGGGTGCCAATAATGATGAGTAGGACTGTATGTAACTCAAAGTGCTGAGTGAGGAGTCCCTCACCGTTGTTTCTCAGCCCACCCAAAAGCACTCAGGTTTATATCTTGAAGAGAGAACCCTTATCTTCTTAAGGTCAATGTCAAAGAAGAGCATGCAGGCTATTCTGCCTGGATTAAACCAGCATAAAGCTGTTCATTTATCCATTACATTTCATATCTGATCATTTAGTCCTAGGTAGATGGAAAAGGCTACATTCCATTATAGAAAAGGCATGTGTGATATAAAAAAATATGTTTATTTGGAACATTTTGCAACATATAAATTGCAGGCTCAAACTGCCTTTCTGAAGTTAATTTTTTTAGAGGTAGCTAGAATGATATCCACATGAAAAGGAAAATATACAATGAAAAAAAAATTGCTATAATTCTTCCGACTCGTGTTAGCTCAGGTAAAGTCAAGTCTGAATTTTTTACCTTCCAAGTCGAGTTGCGAGTCATCAAATTAGTGACTCGATTCATGGAGTGTGAGTCCTGATGACTTAAGTCCAATTGTTTGCTAATGTTAAAGTCTAAGAAACATACAAACACTAAGAGAGTTCTTCAACCAGACCGTAAGACTATTCATAACATTTCTTAGTAGAACATCTAAGGTGGGAACGCCACGATGCCTAAGCACTCGTCCACCTCAGGAGTTTCTGCAGAATTCTGAGTGCATCATTGTACACTGTCGAAGTTTGTTCATCTTAGCCTTTCTGTAGGTGCACCACAGTGGGGCAGCATACAGTGGGCTTCGATAGACTCTGAAATGGGCATTTTCACACTATCAGAACACATCATTTTTACGTGCCAACACGTTCGTTTGTGTAAACAATTTACAGTACTGTCACTCAGATCATCCCTGATGATGTGACCTGGATATTTCACCTCCTCCACGACGCTTAAACCTTTGTCCAACAGGAGGAATCTGATCCTCCTTGGTCTTTTTAATCATTCCCCTCCAAATAATTATAATAATTAACCTGCCACTCTTAAGCTACGCTTCAACCAAGAGGTCTGATTTGGTTCGGGGCATTAAACCCTGACCTTGTTTGTGTTTCCACCACCAGCTGTCGCTTCACTTGAGGCTGGGATGTAAGTGAGGAGGAGAGGCTCGCTCCAGCTATTACGTGACTTACAGCAGTGTGATATGATTCAGCATTTTATTGTAGAGCATGATGTGAACTAAGAGCAACAGTGTTGTCTCATGTGGACATTCTTTACAGCAACAGCAGTGAACAATTCTTTCCAAATCCACAGCTTATTTAAACATGAATTTAGCTGCTGTCACATGGGAATCTACATTACTTTTTGCAATCAGTAAACTGCAGCAGTGTTTATTTTATTGACTAAATGTTTTCGTCTTAGTTAGCATCAACAACCTTTTTTCCCCTGACAAAAAATTGACAGTGACCAATAAAAACAAGTGCACATGGACAAAAACTAAAACTAAATGAACTGACGTTTTTGTCAACAAATAAAAACTGGACAAACATTTGACTTAATCCAATCAGACCTAATTTGGTCATGTAGGAAGTAGGGACAAGTTAGGAATATATCCAATCACAGTCGTTTGGTTGTGTGGAAAACATACCTGTCAAGTTTTGGATTTGAAAATAAGGGACATTTTCCAGCGCTTGCTGTGAGCTGTCCCACCACCCCTACCAAGCTCCAGTATCCCTTACATTTTAAGACATAAGTACAAGAAATCTAAAAACAAATTGTCAACAGCTTACTAATTAGTTAGGTGATCAGAATCTGATAGTCCTACCTTTGTTGACATTGAAATGCTGTGAACATTCCTACATTAGGAAAGTAAATTCGCTGTCCCATTTTTCGAGATATTTACAGGACTTCTTTGTTTTTTTGGCAGGAATGCCTTCTCCCTCCTCATATCCATCCATCTCTCTCCTCTGTTGTCCCAGGTTTGTTTCTGCTGTCGGCACTAACCTCGCGACAACTGCCACCCAGGCTACTGCAGGTGGCATTTCTCGCAGAGCAGAGGCAGAGGAATGGTGTTTTTTTATACGGTAATACGGGAGGACGGCGGGAAAGAGGGGTAAAATACGGTAGTTTCCCAGCCAAAACGGGAGACTTGACAGCTATGGTGGAAAAGTTGGATGAGTTCGGAGGGACACCCAGTCACAGCTGCCTTAGCTTCATGGTGGTGGGATAAGTTGTGGAGCGATCCAATCAGAGCTGCTCTCTTTATGAATTGATACATTCATGTAGAGCAGGTTCACTGTTTGCTGTCAGTTCTGGTATTGTACTTAAAATTAATTGGTTATTCAGACTTTACTAACATTCAATAAAGTGTTATTAGATGATCGTTGAATCCAAGTGCAAAATATGACTTTAGAAATTCAAGGAAACATAATAATGCCTTACACTCCACACTGTTTTAGTTGACCAGATTTACAGTAGATTTTGTCGACTAAAATGTTGCGAAATGTCATCAACTTAAAGGGACTGTGAGGAGTTTCTAAGTAATTACATTAAAATTTCACTTTTAGATATATGCCTGATCGAAATACACACTTTAAGATGAGTTTTATAGCATCAAAATAGGTTATCTATAAATGCTATTCCTTAGCCTCACGGTCAGGTCGGACAGGGCTGGACTGGCCTGGATACTCAACTTCGGGAACAAGACAATTAAAACTAGAACAAATTTATATTATTCGGACACGTCTTAGAGCACCGGACTGTACGTAGCGATATATAGCCGGCTACAAAACTACCATACTAAGTTTTCCAAAACTTGCTTGTTGTCACACATCAAAAACTACCACTACGTAACTAGAAAGAGATACATTACCTCGTCACTTTGCATCCTGTTAGTTGTTGAAAAAAGAAGTTGTACATCAATGCAGAGTTCTGAGGAAGGTCCGGGCTACAACAACACAAACACACACTTTGGCTTCGGTAGCGTGTTGTAGTGCGTTCCGGTTGTAGTCAGAAGTAGGAATTTCTGAGTTCCGAGTAGGAAACTGCAGATGGAACGACCCCAGAAGTCTGAATTTCCTACTGGGAACTCGGTGAAACCTCGCCACCCCCGAGTTGACAATGGAAGATGGATGCCCCCAGTGTGAACAGTTATTTAGCTCCTGTAATAATCAATTTATTTGCACTTCTGACTGGGGTGTGTTGCTCTAGGTCAGCTGTATACATAGTATTGTTAGACTTCTATTTACAAAAATGCTGCCATAGTGATAATCACATTCTTCATGTGATATTTGTGAACAACAACGCAGGGCGTGCTAACAACAGCTAACAATAACCTGGTAGATTGGGATTTTTTTTCAGACTTCAACTGGAACGCTGATAAGTCGGAGATGATGTCACTCCCAGTTCCGAAGTTACTGGAACGCAGCTTTATGACAGTCGCCGCGCGTGCTCATGGGTAGCAGAGTCTTGATGTCGCCGGTTATAGATTCTCCTCACAGTCCCTTTAATCTAGACTCAAATTTAAAAAATTTAGATGACTAAATTATGACTAAAACTAAAAGATATTTTTGGCAAAAGGCTGTAAACTAAAACTAAATTAAAAGTGCTGCCAACATTAACATTGTATGGAAGTGTTTTGGCTCCGCCTTTCAAAGTTGACACCCTATCAAAGGGCTGCCAAAATGTGAGCCTCACAGATCAGTTCTTTGGGTCCTTCTTTGAAGGTAGAAACACCTGTAACTGCAAACAACACTGTGCTGAACTGAATGGGACTATAAAACTAGCGTCATTAATTGATGGACGTTTATTGAGGCAAACACTTTCTAGTTTCTGTTTGCTAAGTCAGACTTTTTTATAAGGGGTTTCATCATCAGGTTTACAGGTTGGTTCTTTGAGAGAATATTGTGCTTGAAATAAAACTAAGATCATATTGAGTTAGAAATTATAGGAGTGAGGATGAAAAAGAAATAACCTTTAACTGAGGTGAGTCTATCTGTTCTGTGTGAAGCTTCATAAACTGGGTGACAGTTTAGTTTAACATATTCTGTATGTTTGGCCTTCAAACATCTGTAGAAAGTTTCACACCTGCTGCTTCAATAATGAACTACTTAAGCTATCACGTTAATGAAAATCCAGTTAATATTGTGCATCCCTACTTTAAAACCACGCCGCCTCTCAGGGGACTCTGTTATTCTGAGCTCAACTCCTCCAGTGTAATCTCTCCTCAAATCAGATTCTTGAAAACCTCCATCTCAGCTCTGCATGGCTGGACCTGTTGGCTCCCGTTGCTCCATTGGCAAACGGTTCACAGCAGCTCCTCAATTGAGAGAAAAGATTTTCTTTTTTTCCCCGTGGACTGCTGCTGCTGCTTTCTGCTGCTGCGTCTTACCGTAACAGAAATCACAGCTGGACGGGCAGTGCTTCTGCATCAGCTTACGCTTGCTGTCGCAATAGCCTTTCCGAGCCCAGGCCGGACAGATAAATAATCGGTCCAAACATCCTGGAGGAGAGAGAGAGGAGGGAGGCGGGGGAGGGAGATCAGACAACAGTTTCAGTCAGCAGAAAAAAAATCTTGGATCACTGATCTGCTCCGAGTTCCAGTGAAAATGACTCACTATAATACACACTAATGATGACTCATGAGTACTTTATACAAAATTCATTAATGCCACGTTGGCTTTTAGTGACTGTCCTTTACAAAGAAGCATGGTGGTCTAGATTCTAACTCATGACTTCCAAAAAAGTGACTTAAGAGTTTGAAACTACGCAGTAACTTTAATTTCTGAATTGGCCACCGTCACGGTATAATCCATCACGTAATTTACTGAGTTATTACCCTGACTCAGCTGAGAGTCAACGCAGTCTACCGCTGATTGTAACTCGCCAACTTTAATAACGTTCAGGAAATGTGCAGGTGATAGGAAAGGCTGGTGTCAGGTTTCAGCCTCACTTTTCCACCTGAAAGCAGAAACATCAATCTTGGCTTTTGCATTATCGAGGTTTCACTGCACATAATGTAAGCTGTCGTAAAAGTTCTCAAACTTTATGAAAGTCTCTGATGCTCTTCTGACGATCAGAATGTTTGAGGATTGTTCTGATAATTATTTGCACCACTGTCACATTTACTGTCCACTATGAAGTGTGCACACTGGAACAGAGGGAGGATCGCTACACTTCTCTTTATGCTTCTGTGATGTTCATAGAAAAGGGTAAAAGTCACAGAGGCATTGGGAGAAGATGAATTGATCCTTCCTCTGTTCCAGTGCCACGGCTTTCAAGGTGCTAACAGAGCTGTTACAGGGCTGAGAGAGGATTGGTCAAGACAGCAGGAAAATGTAGCACTTTGAGTTTTTAAAGCTCCTGTTGCTTCATGCTCAAATGTTTGAGAAATGCCTTTTCACAAAATGATTTAACAGAGGGCGACACAGTTATTCAGGGATACACCTGGACTAGGGATGGGACGATACACTTAAACTCACGATACACTGCACCTCAATATGCCCGGGTCACGGTACGATACGTCACGATACAATATCAAAAAAATAAAATAGAAAAGATATTGCTGTATAATTACAACGTATTTGTTTTTGTTTGAGCTGCACACCGGAAAACACAAGGCCCAACAGGCCAAACACAAACAATAACACTCTCTGTAACCCTAGAGAGGTTAGAGAGAGTGTATGCTAACAAGTGGTAGGCTCGTTTTCAACGTCTTCGTCTTTTTTAATGAGAAAGCCAAAATACTGCCAGACAGATGACTTGTATCCAGGCGGAGCGTCCTCAATTTCGACCTCATTCGACTCCATCATTTGGCTTTTTGGAGGCAAGGTAGTTGGTGCTAATGTTTGTTGTCGTCACTTCTGGTCACATGCGCTATTAGCGGATGTGACGTCTTTATTTCGTGATCCATTTTTTCAAACTCGATGCATTTCGTCACGTACTGTATTGCGATATATTGCCGAACGATATTTCATCCCATCCCTCACCTGGACAGACCATGAAATTTGGTTAACTTTACTGGTAGGTCCAAATTTGCAAGTGGATTTAACTAATTCTCCAAATTTGGTATCATTACAGGCCAGGTATCCTGGTCAAATTCTCTGTCTAGTTCATTTAAAACAGTCACTCACTGGTGCCAAGCTCCAGCTCAGTGTAATGGCTGCTGCTTCGTGACCAAAATGTGCTCATACCCAGGTGTAAATAAACCATGTAAAACCTCTAACCCAATGCCATTACACTGTAGATAGTATGATTATGGACCATCTTCCGAGCCTTCTTTTACTGTACAAAGATAAAACCGAAATACCTCGGTCACCAGTGAGAAGACAGAGTCTACAGGGCCAAAGTCTGAGCAGCAGGGCTGTCTGGAAGAGCTGCTCACTGCAGCTACTCTGGTTTTGCCGAATAAAGCACAAACTTTACCCTCATCCCTTCATTTGGTACTATATCAGAACATCCTCGAAACTCACATTCATGTCATTTTTTAGCAGTCAAACAAAGTTTAATTACTCCTATAGATGCGTTCGTCATAATTTCAGTTCTAGATTCTCCTCTGCTCTGTTAATCTGTTAATCTGTTGTACACATGGACGCTCAAGTCACGTCTGTCAACTGGGCTGTCGATCACCAGCTGTTTTAACCAGCTACTGGTGCTGGAAACAGAGGGAGAGAAAGAATCTTATAGCCAGTCAAACTCCTTGTATGTGCAAAAGTACTTGAGAATTAACTACAATTCTGATTCTGATTATTGTAATTTAGGAGACATGATAAACTCATTAAAGTGCATGTGAATCGAAGGAAAGCATGAACTCCCCAGGTGTTTTTGTTCCCAACTTCTTCAACTGGAATTTCCTAATTTTAGCTTTGGATTTAGGTTCTTTTAGATCTTTATTCTTTTTATAAGTGTTTGATAGGGTTGTAAACTAGTCATATATAACAGTTGGCTGATCCATGAAGCAGTCAGAATAATCGGAGGTCAAATCATTGATTTATATTATCTATAAGCCACTGTGTGACAGCTTCTGCTGAGTTGTTTCCTGTGAGTTCAAACAGGTTAGTGGTTGGCTGCAGGTAGCTGCTGGTGCCTTGGATTCAGGCAGGAAGAAGAGGATATTAACTCCTTTCTTGGCTGAGTGCTAAAAGTTTTGACTGAAAAAGAAACACCAGGGAAGACAGCTCAAAAAAAGCTAGATCATAAACTACAAATCAATTCTGAATAATGAGCCAAGTATATTATCAGATGGAGGTTCTTTCAAAACAGTTTTGTCATTAGAGGATATGTCTCCTCCCAAAGATGAGTGACACTACCTGAGGCAGGTGTTTGTTCAGCTCTTTGCTAGCCCCAATGGAAGAAACATGTCTAGGCATGCGTGTGCAGCCACAGTAAACATAGGAGCACAGTGCATGACAGCTAAAGCCTCTTCCACTTCTTAAGAGAGAGTTGTCAGACATAGTTCACAAGGATTTATAAGCAGGTATGAAAATGGAGGGGTTCAGCATAATGCCAAATCTAATATCTCAGAAGAAAATTATAATTAAAACTGTTTTAAGGGGAAAACTCTGGCTGGAGTTAAGTTGTTTAAAAGGAATAAAATAGTGGACCTGCGAAGATCTAAGAGGTTTTTAAAAATATTCATATTCGAATTAATCTAAAAAAGTTAGGCGGAGCCCTGAGGAGATACTACTTTCAAATTCATGCTAGTTTTCCAAAATCACCAACCCCAGCTTTAAGTTGGTTGAATTGTTTACCAACAGCTGGATATTCCACGTCTTCAATGGCTGACGGCATCAAATATTAATCATTAATAGTCAAGAACCACTCAAGAACTTTAATTTACATCTCGGTGGATCCAAAGCGATTGTGAACATACCATAAAGGCGGTGCATGCCCCACACTTCATCCTGCGTGATCAGCTTGCGTCCTGTCAGTGTTGCGTTCAGGTGCATTATCGCTTTTGGGTCCTGGGAGTGCATGAGTCCCAGAACATGCCCGATTTCATGAGTCGCCACATGGACCAGATCCGTCAACCAAACCCCTGTAAAGCACACACAGGTGTGTAGTTTCATGAGCATTAAGTCCACTGTCTGCTGCATTCATCAGTCAAGGGTTAAATACGAGCAATTTCCACAAACATGATAAAGACACTTGCCTTTCTTCCAGCTGAAGCGCATGTCTCCCAGAATCCAGTACTCATCGTCATCAAAGTGGATCTCTCCGGTTGGCGGGAAAAACGCGTGAGCCAGCTCCCCCGTGATGCCATCAAAACAGTGGTGCAGGTACGACTGCAGGCAGTCTGTGTGGTTGACGGAGTAGAAACCTGCCAGAATAGACGCAGAGAGATGCACCTTTGAGTTATTTCTGTTTTGATTGTTTGTAAGAGACAGGACTTAAGCTTTAACTTCAGCTCTGCAGGTTGACAACTATCCCTCCAGCAGGCTCTTAGAATTTATGCCAGAGCAAGGAGTTTGCACCCAAAGGGACGCATAAAGCATAATTTAGACTGCTCCAGCTCACACTGACATGTATGGAAGTTGTTAGGCATTTATTGTTTTCCAGTTAGAAGTATGAATCATGTGGAATATAAGCTTGGTAATATAGTCGCGGTGGTGTGATTTAGGAGCTTTGGAGGATGCTGAAATTTCTGTGATGACAGCGCGGAGAGAAAAACAGCAACGACAAAGCAGAAGTCTGGAGCTCGGGGCCAAAGAACATCTGTTGGGGATTGAAGCAAACACATGCGGAGAGTATACCCACCGATCTTAATGTCTGCTTCCTGGTCAGCTGGCACCTCTCTGAAGCTGAACGGAGAGATGTCGCTCCACATGCCAAATGCCTTGGCAATGCCCCGGCGCGTGTCGCTGGCATTGATCAAGTTTGTGGGGTAGGAGAGCAACCTGCTCAGAGAAGACAGCATTATGTAGTTCAGACTGGTTTCTACACACATGCCTCTACAGCAGAGAGATCTGCCAAAACGCAATGGCTACTGTTCAGACTGAGGAGAACACCCACAAGCACTCCAAGTACAGCTCCATTACTGAGACCTGATATTCTTATAACTTGGCCAGGCTGATTCTGGATACTTCTAACAAGAGTCACATTTTGATTAACTAGTGACATCAACTGTCAAAACAAAAGACAGAACAATACAGCTTTACTTAGTCATAGGAAGACACTTTGGTATATCAATTACTTCTTGTCTGTAGTTCTTTAGAGTCAGTTTGATCACCACGACTCAATAATCAAATTTGCTGGCTCATTTCAGTTGCCAATTAAGGACTTTGTGGAATTTAAAATAAGAGAAATAATAAGAATCACTGAAGCTTCTTCAAACAAGTGTGCGCTAATGTTGCATCAAGGCTGAATCTATTGCATTAAGAAGGTCATATTTGCCTCAAAGGGACATGCCAACATTTTCTTTTTGTTTTCATGTCTTGCCTCACTCCCAAAACCCTGACAAGTAGATAGACGACATTCCTTCATCTGTGGGTGCAGTAACAAGAAAGAGACAGGCAAAGCTCACCCATCATTAATTAGCTTAGCTCAGACACTGGGAGTCAATGGGTAGAATTAGCCTGCCTCTGCTAAGAGTCATCAGATAAACTCTTCAGCAACTCTAAATGGTCCTGTGTGCTTGTTGTGACTTGATTTTCAGAAAAATGCATACAAAACCAACTGTTCCTCTGCTTCAGCTTCTCTTTGTGCATGCCACAGTTCTTCCTCTGTATATTCTGGTTCAAAGAGGTTACGGTTGTGGATCTCCTTCAGTCCCAAAGACACCACTTTCATCCTATCTTACAAAGTTGGCCGTAATCCTTAGTACCAATTTTCTTCTCATTAACAGAGGCTTTTGTTTTGTTGGCCTACTTACAAGCACATATGCTGGTATGCGCATGCACGCCATGGATTAGTTTTGTATGTACTATTTCTGAAAATTACAGAAGTGCTAACCATGTCTAAAAATAAATAATGTAACACAGTTGAGTTGTTGAGTTTATCTGATGACTGTTGGCAGAGGCTTGCTAATGCCACCTATTGACTTCCTGTATTTGAGCTAAGCTATTTAGCAGAGAGTGAGCTTTGCCTGTCTTTTTCTTGTAATTGCATGCACAGGGGAAATGATGAGGTCTACGTGCTTGTCATGCACTAAGGAGTGAGGAAAGACATGAAAACAAAATAAATGTTTGTGTATCCCTTTAAATCTGTTTTAAAATGAATTTTTGGTGAATTCTAATGACGTTCTGTTAGAGCTTCTGCCCCCTTTAAGTCTCCTTTCCTCGTGCTGGCCCAGTCGGCTCTGATTGGTTTACGGGTCGACTCTATTGTAATTGGTCAGTTCATCCCTGATAGGCGGCATCTTGTCAGCAACTCAGCATATATATTCTTATGTCTATGTTTGTAATGAGCTTGCAACCACGAGACGGGCTTATACTAACAACACAGTCATGGTGGGATGGCACATTGGTAATACCAGCCTTGGTTATTCTGGTGCCGAAAAATGAGACAATTCTGGAAGCAGCAAAGAGGGGGACATGAATGCAACAGACTTTCCTATTTTTCATAGAAGTGCTCCATCATGCAGAGGGCATAGAAAACCAGAAAAAGCATGATAAGACCTCTCTGAGGGTGCAAAAGTCAAGGATCCTCGCTTATTTTTCAACAAATTCTGGAAAAGTTTCTTAAGGCAGTGGTTCTCAACTGGTGGTTTGGGGCCCCAAAGTGGGTTTCAGATGTTGTTCCTGGAATTTTCCGGATCACTCTGATAGTTTGGAGGTCACAACCTTGAGTTCCCTGGGGCTGCTGGTTGTCCTCTTCTACCATTGTGGTCTTCACTGCCCACAGTTTCCCCAGCTCGTCCTTCGGCCCTTACTATTTTTTGAGCTTCATGCTCGATTCTCTGGATGTTGCTATAACTTGGGGTTGCCACATCTTCCACCACTGCCTTCTGCTGATGTTTGTCCACCACAGCTATGTCCATCTGGTTCCCCATGGCCTGTTTGTCAGTCTGTATCTTGAAGTCCCACAGGATCTTGGCTTGGTCATTCTCCAGCACCTCAGGAGGTGTCTCCTATTTGGACCAATGGACTTCCTGCCCATACTCGGCACAGATGTTACACTATGCCAGTCACTCGGTTATGGCGTCCAGTGCCTTGTGTTGTAGACTTTGGCCTAAGCTGCTGTTGTGCTGAGAGCCTGTTTCTGCAACACCATGATCAGTTCTTCTGTGCTGTTGTTCAATTCAGCTTTTTGTTTTGTGCTTTTAATATTGTTACAGTAATGCTGGGCAGAACACTGTTATATATTGGCATATTAGTGTTATTTCATTATTAATTTCAGTGTCTTTGTATCTTGAAATGGGTTAAATGGTGTGTGAATTTCTTCCGATCTATAGAAAACAACCAAAATGACTCTTAACAGGATGTGGACTAAATAAAGTGCATGTGTCCCCACAGGAGCTCTGTATCTATGCAACTTTTGAATATGTGTGTTTTGTCCTGTTTCCTGTTAAATCAGATATTTTGTTCTATTTAAAGTCCAAAGTGTAGCACCCTTCTCAAAAATTTTAGTGGTAAAAACTTTGACACCTGACACACCAGATGGACTTTTTCACATATCCATGGGACATTGTGACGTCCATCTGGGTAACATGCCATAAGAAAGTGATTGGGAAGGGCAGAACTTTCTAAGAGGAAACTGTGAGGTGATCTAGCCAATATTTTGCCCGTTACATTTATTATGGGCAGGTCAGAGGCTTCTGGCTTCAGCACACCTAACACTTGTAGATCCTGCCTCTTCATTTTAGAAAGAAAAGCTAACAGGGCTGTCTTTAAGCACACTCACCAGTGTCAAGGATTATTGTCAAAAGCTTTTACTTTTAGATCCACAAACATATTTATGGACATAATGAAAAATACCAAATAAGCCAATCAAACAAATTTACCAAGACCGATTGATATTCTGTATTAACTACCAGCTCAACTGTTTGGCAGAGGTCAATATTTTAACCCTATAAAGCCAATTGTATCATATTTGGTACATACTTTTATAATACCTCTATCTACTCAATATGATCAACAAATTACAAAAAAACCCATCTGAATACAACCAGATAAATGATAAAAATTTCCTCAAATGGATTATCAGTTGCCAAAAACACCTAATGTATCAAATGAGATATGAAAAATCTATATGTTGAATTTTATGGACATTGATTTTTATGGATTTTAGCAGAAAGTGAAACAAACATTTCAGCCATAAAAAATTAGAATTTTCTGGCTACAATCTATGGTCTTGGGCCTTAAAGGGTTAAGGATGTTTCCTCTCTCTCCTCACACAGCACTCAGTCATTACTGTAATGCATGTAATAGCACCAGAAAGCCCAGTTTCACAGCTTTCAGGGGCAGTTTGAATGATTAAAATTGCACGAAGTAGCGAGGAGTTACGGTAATTTGAAATACACATGCGCAGCGGTGTCACTGGTGATCCCTGTGGTTTTACAAGGGTTTAATCCTTGACTCAAGCGAGTGTGCCTGGACACATCCCTGTCAATTTCTGTTTTTTATTTCAAGCTTCTTTCTTCAAGAGCACCTGGCTTTTACTTGGAGATTACATACAAGAGCATACGGCAACCTCTTTCGACTTCAACATTTGCTTCAGCTCGGTGCTTTTCAAAATGGATCTGCCTGATGACAGACATGGACTCAGGCAGATCCAGCAGCTTCACAATGTCAGGTGATGTTGCTGAGGCCGTTCTTGTTGTATTAGATGGTCACATACATGCTGCACAAACTTTAATAAAAGTCAAAGACTTCACTGTGAGTGTTGATGCTTTTTAAATGTAGGTTAAACACGTTTTTTGAGTCAGCACAGACAACTTGTGAATTGTTTTTTGGGTTGAGCTTGGGACTACTTCAAGAATTCCTGATGCTGGACCACTGTAGAACCACTGATTTAAGGGATTTACAAGCAGATATCTGGATTAAATTACCCTGATGACTGTTTATTTAACATTTTAGAAGATAGTGAATCACTCTTCATCTTTGGATTTAATGAGTCTGTTTGGGGTGCTGGTTTGGCGGAGTGGTTAGCAACCAGGCACCCCATATACTTGCTTCTGTCGGTCCAGGTTTGAATCCCACCTGTGACCAGTTTGCAGAGTGTCTTCCCCTACTCTCTCTCCCCCTTTCAAAAGCCTATCCATTGTCTCTCTCCTATCAATAAAGGCAAAAAATGCCCAAAACAAACATAAAAAAAAGAGTCTGCTAAGGTACAACTGCCCCTCACTTCCTGTACATGTCTGACTTTAGTGTTAAAGCTGCTAATACCAACTTCATCCAAAGACTTTCTGCTCATGTTGTCCAGCTATAATTTTCTGTTACTTCACTGAGATGAATAATGGAAGATTAAAACTAGTACTCGTGGAGCACTATGGCCTTCAGCCTGGTTCCAGATCTGACCACTGGCTCCTTTCCTGGAAGTCATTCCCCACTGCCTTTCTCTAATTCCCAACTCTATCCACTCCCTTGCCTGTCAAATAAAGGCACAAAAGGTCCACACCCTTCAAAAACAAGCAGAAAATATTTTTAAAAAGATTACTTGTAGGTGAGCTTGAACTTGTCCCATTTGAGCTGCTCAGGTGTGAGTGTGTAGCGTTTGTTCCTGGACAGGTGGAGCACTTGTGAGCGGGCCTCTTTGCGGATCCCGATGAGCAACGTAGTGGTGTAAGCTTCTTCCTTGGACAAAGAAAAACCTTTAATTAATCACCATGGGCTAAAATAAAGTCAAGAACTAAGTCTTGTGGAGTCTTGGGTAATTTGGCTCTACTAGAAAAAACAATTGACTTTAAAAGACTTCCAAAAGAAATCAATGAGTGAGTCATTCTTTGGCCTGTGGGCTGTACGAAATATCTGAGCACAAGCCTAAAATCAAACAGAAACTTCAGTCCGTTGCAGCAGAAGCTCTTACCAGCAAATTCATCATGATACTATTTGAGACTTAATGTTTGCAGAGGGGCAACATCAGCTTAAAGTAATAAAAATCTGTGTTTTTTCATTTCCTTATATTCTTTTGCTAAGCATTTGAAGCCCTTTCCTTTTCAAAGTTCCTGTTTTCTTTTTACAGCATTTACCATCATTTCAATAAACTCTATGCTTTCTATAAAAGGGTTGTCTTGTATGTTAATGCACATTGGTCTTCTGAGAACTGGTTAGTAAGTTTTCCAGATTTTAAGAGCAGAACTAAGTGAATGAAAAAGAATTCCTCCCCAATTTTTATAGTTTTGAAACCTGTCTGTCTGTGTGTGCTTTGTATTTTAGTGCTGCACAAATATTCTGTGCCTGTGGTTGAACTGTGGTTCGACTTGGCCGAGGGTTCTGCTTTACAGTGATTGCACCAGTAAACTTTTTATGGAGGTTGGTTTTCACCATAAATCCACTTCTCGGCACTTTTGCAATCTGACATAACAGTTCATATTAAATCTCTGGAATAAGAAAACTCTGAAATGCATTTCAGTGGGCATACAACTATCATAAATTTTGATACCCCTCATAATAAGATACTTTATGTTGTGTCTTCTTAACCATGAGCATGGCGACAGCAAGTGAACACTTTAGGTATGAGTGGATAAAGAGCTTGACGTGGCCAACTGGCTGCAGTGAGAAGTGTAAAACTTCAGTATGGATCAAACAAAGATCTTATTGGATTATCTAAGAGTGCTGAAAGAGTTATTACAAATGTGCAGTCCATCCAAAGCAGATTAACCAGAACTGACTTCTTAGTGGCATCAGACTGTTGTGTCAAAGGAGACTTTAAACCTCTCAAGCTCAGTTATTCTTTTGTTCCATGGCTTTTGCACTGCTAAGGAATTCCGTTGCTCGTACTTGTGACATGTGCAATGATAATAAAGTTTATTGATTGATTGTTCACAGTGTGTTAGACACATGTGCCAGGATAAATCTCTTTCCTCATTACGCCTCAGGGCATTCACGATGCAAGCATGTGCTGCAGATGTCAATTCACAAAGTAATACAGCTTTGAATGAGTGCCACACTGTGCTACTTTGTGCTAATTTTGAATTCACGCAAAGATAGGCACATACACACGCAGTACTGTGCTCCCCTGCTGGCTGTGTGTGCTCCTATCTCAACTTTGAAAAGCCTCATTCACAGTTTCTTTTGAGACTGCACTCCTGTGACGTTTTGCCCTCACTTTGAACACTAAGAAGGCAGAATCAGGGGACAAGTTTTTGCCCATTTTTCTACATGTTTACCAAAAGGATTGTGTTTTATTCTGGTTCCAGTCGGTCTTGGAAGTTGGATTCTGAGAGTCGCAAATAAGATGCATTTCTGCGAACACCCCCCTTCAGTATGAATTTCTTCCTGGAAATCTTGAGCTACCAGGACTTAACCAGCTTGTAACTGGAACGCCTTTGTGTGGGATGTGACATAATTCCCCCTTTTCGCGTCCAAATTCAGAGGTAAACATAACCCACCACTAGTGTTACTTGACACCAATACCACTTCCTTGTTAAATAAATGTGAACATCTTGAAAAATGTTTCATTGTGGCACATCTGCGTCAATGCACTGAAAAAGGCTGAGGTCAGCTTGTTCCCTTATTCTGCCTCCATTACTTTCACTTCTGGAGTGAAATGTCTCAACGACCTAAATAGTACAGCTTGAAAAAGGTCTGTGCACAAGGTTTTTGTCCTGCTGTGCTTTGCTCAGACCATAAAAGCAACACAGAGACATGACAGAGGTGGCCCAGTCTAGGAACTGGTCTGGGCCTCCCTTGGAATCTGACCACAGGTGCCACTTTAAAATCCCAAACTACGGCCCTTTTCATGGATACAACCCAGATATTATCAGGCTAGTGTCCAGGTAGTCCACCTAGGAAATTCACTGGCATGGTGACAATATGGCAGACGAAGCAGCAAAAGCTCTGATCCGATTGTGTGTCCTCACTTTACTGATACATGTAAAAAGTGTTTCAACAGTCTTGATGAATGAATTGAGAGGAACATTGTAGCACGCAAGATGCGTTCACGATGAGTACACCAGAGAAAGAAATCTGCAGTGTTATAGCTCCATATACAACAGCACCACAAGTCCAGATGCACAATTGAGTTTGCATTACTACCCTTTAAATCAAACAAACTTACGGCGCAAGTAGTTGTTCTAATCTCTATCAAGTCTCTCTTTTCCAATTTTCCACCAGTAGCACATAATGACATCATCACCCCTCCCCACTTGTCCTCAGTGAATTTTCCTGATTATTTGCTGCTTCATACACACTTTGGTTCACCCATACTTTACGTGGTAAGAAATACCAGGAGGGCTCTGATAGTGCTGTATTCTGTAGTCTGTCTGAGACACTGTCAGAGCTCCTGTCTCGTGAAGGCTCCCTTTCCCACAAGGGCTGCTGTGATTGGTTTACAGGTCAACTCTGTGGTAATTGGTCAGTGCTCTGCACTGATGTCAACAACTCTGCTTTCATTCTAATGTCTACACTCTGCACTGGGACTTGCTATTGTGAGCAAACGGGCTTAAACCAGGGGTGTCCAAACTATGCCAAATGCGGCCCGCTGTCCATTTTAGAATTGGCCCCGAGACAGTTGAGGAATCAAGACATTTTGATTACGGCAGCAAACACCATCGATCATGCACATTTTCTGCTGCATATACTTTGTCACAAGGTCTCATTGACAAAGTATACTGCCATATTTATCTTCAAGCACCAACATTCTTGCAGTTTACTCTTGTTGTGTCTGAAAGTGAAGATAAGATGTCAGTGTCTCCCATCTCTGCTGCTCAGAAGGTCTCGTCCGTACTAGGTGTGAATCTAGTAATAGCCTGGGGCTACAAAGGCCCCTTGACAAGTGATAACCCACCCATAAACCTTCAAACTTTAACTTCAATACACTGAAAGAGAGGCGCAGAAAGTGGCTCAGTTGTCCATGTATTCCTCTTTATGTGGCCCTCGATGTAAAAAGTTTGGACACCCCTGGCTTAAACTGATGATAAAACAATGGTGTGATGTCACACTGGTAGATGCATCCCACGGGACTGGGGGAATGAGATGTTTTGAGGAAAAAGGCTAACACACCAAAAGGCATAGAAGACAGACTCTTTTAACGTGGCACATTTCTTTTTGCTTGTACAGGCCTTGAGCTTCCCTGTTAAATTACTTAATTGTTTCATTTATGTTTGTAGAACGATGTCTGAACCTTTGGAGTCCAGTAATACTTTCTAGGAGAAACTTAGTAGTATCTATCACCAGGCAGAGGTCGGTCTTATTCGGCTTATTCTGTAAGTGAGACTGGATTACCGTCTCTGTTCTCTCTGCTGAGTTGAGAGTAAATGACTCTTTAGAACAAAAAACAAAAAGCACAATGACCACAGACAATGAAACCATTCAGATTACTTGTAATTGGATTGCTTCACATCTTGAGAACAAGAAAAATCAGCTTTGTAAGGAGAGTCAGACTCTTGTTTCAGGGGTCAAGGTGCCGACAGAAGTGCAGCACTTTCTCAGCATTTTCTCATGGGTGTAAACTGAAGGTGTGGCGCTGATATCAAAGCTGTTCACTCCTCTTTGTATTCTACACCCTCTTCTCTGGTTGCTGCTTCGCCCAGTCAAAACAAACAGATCCAGTACTTCCTTCATTTCCTCGCCAGAACAGTCACACAGGGGGCGAGTCGTCTGGGGGACCGTCCTCACTGCTGCAGAACCTGATGACCTTTTTCTCTCCCTGATGTTGCATACAGAAACTCTGCTTTGCATTAAAAGTACGGGTCAGTATTTTATAAAACAGACCTCAGATGACCCAGGTTGACACAGCTGAGTTTTGTGTTCAGAGATTTATGAAGTGTTTAATGTACTGAGTCTGCTGCATATCTTTTTGTATCTGTGTTGTTATAATCATTGCAAATCTAATCTGACTTTGGCCGGACTAAAGACGAACCATAAACCATGAGAGCCGAAACAAACCCACTAGACTAAACGTTGAAGCCGGTGGTGAGCGCTGACACGGACGGCAAAACATCCAAGGATAAGTCTCTGAGGATCCTCGGGAAGAGTCTGGAATAGTTTGACCCGGGACTGCCAGAGATGGATGAAACAGGGATTATGATTTTTATCCTCCGTTTTTTTAAACTGAGGGCCCACTTTGACAAAAGCTGCCTAATGTGCCTGATGCAAAACACAAGCTGCCAATCGACCTTTACTAAACCAACCAGTTAACCATTTAACTTGTCTCTTGAAATTTTTCCATTTGACTGCTTACATGTTCTTCTGAATTTCCACTGAAATGATCCTTAGCATGAGCGCCCCCTGCTGGAGCCATTCAGACATGCGTATTACACCCTTTGTCTTGTAGACAGTCTGCACCATGCTGGCCATGTGGTAAGTTAATTTGTTTGAGGTTTTGCTTTACCTTAAGGAACAGTTTCAGGACTTTATGAAGTATGTGGCATTAACCTGAACATTAGACACAGTGACAGAGATCAGATATGCGTGAGTACTGAAAAGCTTGGTACAGAAGCTAAGGCTGTATGTTGCTGTACATGGGGCCATCCTGTCCTTTTACTTTCGGAATCAGAGATACTTTATGAGCAACCAAGGGGAAATTCTGTTGTTCCAGTTGCTCATTATACATAGTATAGTAAGGAATATCAAAGACATCAGGATAGATAAAATATATTTAAGAACCATTGAAAAAGATTAGAGCATAAAAATAAGTAAGATAAGAAAGCAGGTTGCAACATGCAGAATCTTTAAGCTTTCCTTCAACATCCCTATGAATGAAATAAAAAAACGTAATGTGAGACTATGAACCAAACAATTTATTTACACTATAAACAATAACAATATTTACAATATGAATATAAATATGACAGCACTGTATGACTGTAAACCACATTTGACTGGGTATTTCACTTGGTATTGTGTTTGCTTATTTACAAATATCAACTAATATAACAGGTGACCACATTGCTAATTTAAGGCTGCTTTCACCCTAACAGGTATGGTCCACACCATACAAGGTCTAATTTACTTTTTTGGAAACTTTGGTTGACTCAGAGTGATGTGAGTGCACACGTAAACTGTGGTTTGGACTGAATACCATAACTCTGGTCCGCCAAAAATGGTAATGGACTTGAGCTTATAAAGTGCTTTTGTCTACTCAAGCAGCTGTACACCACAGGTCACATCTACCCATTCACTCTCACATTCACTCACTGATGGTCGGAATCTGTTTCGGTTGCCCATCAGGATCAATTACCACATTTACACCCTTTCATAGCCATAGCAACTTGGGGTTAAGTTTCTACCCCAGAGACAGATTGCCATGTGACGGACCGAGCACAATATCAGACTGTGGCTGTCCAAGCAAACCAGAATTTGATTTGCAGTGGGGGTGAAAGCCATCCAAACAAAACAAGGCAAGAAAACCAAAAAGCAGGGCATTTAGGTTGGAATTCAGCAAAATTCAGCAGAAGCCAGCAAACTAAGCTAGCAATCACTGAGGGATTGGCTAATGTAAACAATGCTAGCACCAACAGCCTTCACTTAAAATCTACAAGGCTCTGCCCAAGGCTAAACAAACATTACTGGGCACTCTCGTGTGTTTCCAGGTCAAAGTGTAACAATTGGCTGGATGACAACAGTAAAGGCCACGGCCATTCCTCAGGCACTGTTTAAGTACATGGCACAGCCTCTGTGTTCCTCCACCAACCAGCTGTATTCTGCATGCTTTTTAAGATGGAACAACTGCTATCAAACTACAAAGTTTGCTATAATTTGTTTACTTTGTACAATTGGGAATATTTGTATGCACTGGAGCACGCAAGAAAAACTTCTGTAGATGGAGAACAAAAGGGTAGAATGAAAAATGGTGGAAACTGCAATGGGAACCTACGTTATTGTTGATACAGACGAGTAAGTCTTAAGCTCATGTCTTTAAATTGACTTTAAAGAAATCACTTCAGGATGTTGTAGGGCCAGAGGACACCAGCGGTTTTTAAACATGCCTCTGCTGTCTGCAGCTGTCATCCCATAAGATTTCCAGTTTTACAAACTCACAGGAAAAGCATGAGATCCAAATTATAATTTTTCCTAAAATGAAGTATTCGACTCAAATTCATTTTTTATCATATTAGACACAAGCCATGGTTATTCAAAGTAAGTCCACTTAATAAAAAGTGCACCACATGCTCATTGTTGAGGAGAAAAGCTGAGCTAGAATAACACACTTTACCAAAATGACTGTGCTTGGTCAGCAGGTTAATCTTTAAACATTTGCTACGTTGCCTAAACTTAATTAGGCTGTTGTAAAATGTATGTTTCTAGCAAATTAAAGTGAGATCAAGAGTTGATCAGTGTGCAGAAGGACACATTCGAAATGCCATGTCCTGAAGAAGTCCCTTAACAAAATGGGTTGACAGTGCAAAAGCAAGTATTCAATAATAAGATATAGTTTGAAATCACTGTACATTATCTGTGTGGCTTGTTTTCATCTTGAAAGGTTGAAATATTGCAGGGATGGTGCCCCCAGGTGCAGCAATAAACTGCCCTATTTTTGTTGCCAAATATTTCTGTAAAGGCACAGACCTGATCTCTGTCATTGTGCCTAATATTCAGGCTAATGTCATATTTTTCACACAACCCAAACTATCCCTTTGGATAAGCTTGCTCTTCCTGAAAAGTAAAATTGAACTGGGTCAAACTGTAAAAATCGAATGAAGTATAGCTCTCTGATGTGGGATCGTTTAATGCTGACAGCCTGAGCCTATGATCCAAATATTAATAATGATTTATCTTCTGAGTCGTTGCTCTCTATTCTCACTTTTCAGCAGGCCTAATAAATCACGTTAAAACTTAGCTGTACGACTGTTTGTTTTGGTAATCAAGATGTGACCTAAGCCCCAATTTCACGTAATTCCACTGTAAACTATATCTCATGTAGAGGAGACAATGATTGCAGTTATTTTAATGAATCCATTTGTAAAACCAAGTCATCATTTAAGGCCACCTTGACTCCTTCCCATTCACAGAAATGGCTTGGTCCTTCAAAGGCCCCGGAAATTGGCCTGTCTCAGATGAGGTTTGATCAAGTCAATGCAACAGAGGTGCCTGTAGCCTGGTTGTTAGTCTGTGCAGCCCAATTATAGAGGCTGCAGTCCTTAAAGATGCTATGAGGAGTTTCTAAGTAATTACAAAAAAGTCTCAATTTTAGATATATGCCTGATCGAAATACACACTTTAAGATGAGTTTTATAGCATCAAAATAGGTTATCTATAGATGCTATTCCTTAGCTTTGCGGTCGGGTCGTACAGGGCTGGACTGGCCTGGATACTCAACTTCAGGAACGAGACAATTAAAACTAGAGCAAATTTATATTAATCAGACACGTCTTAGAGCACCGGGCTGTAAGTAGCGATATATAGCTGGCTACAAAACTACGATACTAAGTTTTCCAAAAATTGCTTGTTGTCACACATCAAAAACTACCGCTACATAACTAGAAAGAGATACATTACCTCGTCGCTTTGCATCCTGTAAGTTGCTGAAAAAAGAAGTTGTAAAGCAATGCAGAGTTCTGAGGAAGGTCCGAGATGCATTCATTAGCATCACAACAAACACACACTTTGGCTTGGGTCACGTCTTTACGACAGTGACCCAAGATTTATGTCGCCGGAAATAGATTCTCCTCATAGCACCTTTAAAGTGGCATACATAATAACACAATACAATAATATTCCATAAATACATCCTGACAATTTTGGGGCTGTATAGAAAAGAATATCACAGCCCTAAGTATGGCTTTACACACTGATGTGCTAACTAACAAGTTCAATGATCTCATCGACAATGTTGAAATAACAACATTGTAAATATAGATTGAACCATCTGAAGAGGAGGGGGATCAGTTTGTGCATCACCACCCACCACCAGTGTTAGGCAGTGGCTGGTTACTTTTAATAGGTACTGATATATTGTTTTCTTCAGTGACTTCTTACGTCAGAGATTACAATATATCCATCTAATATCTGTTCCGTTAGAGGAAAATACAGCATTCAGACAGAGCCCACACATGCACTGGGAGAACAGAGAGACCCCATCCGACTGGGGAGCAACCTTCTCACTGTGAGACAACAGCAAAAACATGCTGCATGCACTATCCCAGTTCTGTTTATTTGACATCCACACACTGTCTACATGACATGAATATATTAGTACCACTTGGAAAATGTGACAAGGCCTCACTCCAAACCAGTTGACGACTCCATTATGTAGCTTCTATACAGAGTTTAGATAGTTATGACGAGATTATCTTCAATTCCTGATATTTAAGAAAGAAAATTTGTTTTTGCTTGTAGAAAACAGGTCTTGATATCACTCAATTTTTGCGAGAATCATAACAGTTTGTAATTCTACCATTTTAAAGATCACTTCTTACTTCGTCACTAAAACTTTAAAACAAACCTACATCTTGAGAATCGCCATTCAACTAAAAAGTCGAGGTCTGGTTTTGTTCCAATGTTCCCCAGCCCTAGTTTAGGACAAAATAATATACGTAACTGCTGCTATTTGACCAAAATATCTTTTATTAGCAAATATATGATCCTGTTTGCCTCTGTTCGACTTAAGCAGCTTATCTAAAGCTCTTATGTAATCCACACACTGGTGATTGACACATTATGAGAGTTTGTGGTGAAAGAAATGACATAAAGTCATCCCTGCGGCTCTGTAGCTCAGTGGGTGGGTGGCAGTGATCGAGGAACACATTTATCCAATCCACAGAAGTTATTACTGCACAGGGATCCATCCATACTCTAATCTAATCACAGGACTGCTTTAACTTCTTCAACAGAAACTCTAATTAAATCTGATGTGGATCATATGGCTGCCTTCTACCGAGTGACTTCATCTGATTAAACACAGCGAATGATACTTTTTAAACAGCAAGGGGGAGGATTGAAACTGCATATTGGCATCATGTATAAAAGTTTCAGAGCTGGAAACATTAAACTAGATACAGCACTGAATGAACATTTTACGAATTATGTTGATGCTACTTAAGAAAGCACTATGTTTAATCTAGTAAGTAAACTAGTTGCATTTTTTTTCATATTTAGCCATTTTTAGGTTCTTGTGGTCGGTGCCATCATGACAGCTGGTTTAACCCTTAAACAGCAGTAGGTCACAGCCTGGGGCCTCGTGCTGCAGGGGCCTCAAGTTATCATCATTATATGTGTACATTAAGTATGAGGTATAAATCTACCGTCAGTATTTTGAATGATCATGAGTGTGTCAAATAGCATCAAAAAAGAGAACGATTAGTTTCAAGCCCTCTTTAAAAAAGCAAATATACGATGAAGTTGTATGTTTGAATTATGAGCTATACAGAGGTTGCTAGTTTGACTCCCAGTCAAACATGCTGTTCTGTGTCGCTTGCATTTCTCTCCGTGCATGTGGGGTATTTTCTGTCTCTAGCTTCCCCCAAAAGACCAGAAACATGCTGAATTGGTGACTCTTAACTAAAAGTGTGAGTGCATGAGAGGTTCTTTGTCTCTATGTGTCCGTCATAGGGCTGGGTAGATTTTCTAGATCGATTCAATTCGATTTTACAAGGTCTCAAATCGATTCGATTCACGATTCAATTTGATATTTATTAAGTCTGGGATATCTCAGTTAAAATAATGCTTTGAATTTAAAAAGTGACCTTTTGACCTGGTACATTAGTAAAAATTGTTTTACATTAACATCTGAATCCAAAGCAGTTACATTAATCATATATTAATGATATACTTTGTACATTAATTCATATTCTGCATATTTACTTGTTTCTTTGGCCTACTCATCTTTTCCTTCCTGCGAGATAAATCCAAAATACACTCAGCTTTTAAACTTGCCAGTGATGCCCTGATGGTGCTACTCGCTTCCGCCATGTTTGTTCGACTGCTTGCAGTAACATCTCACGAGATCTTGTTCAGTGGGAAACAGCGCTAAACACTGATCACGCAGGACTAGCAGGGTTGATACCATAGACGACTTCTCTGCAAGTCAAATGAAGAAAAAACTACCCAACTTAAAAGATTGATCTTTGGATTTTGTGAATCGATTATGAACCATTAAAAGGGAAATTGATTCAAATCGATTAAATTGATTTTTTAAACCCAGCCCTAGTCTGTCATGTGATTGGCTGGTGATCAGTCAAGTGTGCTCCCTGCTTCTTGCCCAGCGACCACTGGGATAGGCTCTAGCCGCCCTGTAAGGGGTACGGATAATGGATGAATGTTTGAATTTTAATATTTGCCTCAAAACTATACAAAGAATTTCAGGACTCAAGAGCAAGGTCCACAGCTGCAGCTTGAGTGGGGGTCCTTAGGATGAGGTTTTATTTTGTGTCAAGTTAATTGTTTTCTAAAGCTTCAATAAAACATTAATGAAGCATTGTTAATCACTGACATGTGAACAAATTATCAGTTCTTCATAGATGGTCAGTTGAGTATTTGCTGTTGCTTCTCTGTGGCATGAATAAAGTCTGTAAGTGTGTGTTTGAAATGACAAAGTGAATCAAATGCTTTAAGTATTCACAAATCCTTTACTAATGCTATTATAGCACTTTAGTTGTAACTTAAGTTATATATAACTGAAAATGATTCATAGCAAAGCAGATGTTTGGCAGTGTGTTTGGCCGAAGTGGAAGGAGGCCACATGTGCAAATGAGAAAGTCATCCATCTCTCTTTGTCAGATGTTTTACTCTAGATTTGTTTTTGTATTTTAAGTCTGTCAAGGGACTTAAAGTATTTCATTTTAGGGATGCTGTTTGAAATGAGTAGTCCATGGACCCCATGGGTTTATGCTTTACCCTCGGTGTGGGTGGCTCAGGGGTAGAAGGTAACTAATTACATTCACTCAAGTCCTGTAACTGAGTTTTATTTGTTCACTTTGCTTTTTGCTTTTCTTCAACCACCACTTTCACTTTCACTTTAATATTATTTTGGGGATGTACGGTCCTATAGTGTTACATTTGTCATAGCATCTGAGTACCTATTTTTTTTAAACAAACTCTCTCAAGTTTTCCACAAACAAGTGTCGCTATACCAACATTTTAACTTCACCACAGACACCAAGTTCAGTGAAACTTTTCCCAGAACTAAAACAAAACTATTAACTCAAAACTGGTGGATCACAAACAGCAAGTCCCCAGGGACACAGTTATCGACATCAAGTGTGAAAATGCAATTACAATTATGTTTTAATAATTTAAGCCTATATTACAACCTAAGTCAGGTTTATATAATCAGTATGACTTAAGAGTGTGTTCAAAATTCCAAAGAATCTTGCAGTTTTCATATACTGAGCACTCCTGATCCATTTTAAAGCACCTTTTCCCATGTGGGTCTGATCTGCTCTGATTGGTCAGTCAGTCACAAGCCAATTAGCTTGAAAGGCCAATAAAATGTTAGAATGTCACAGTCATGGGTCTATTTGGGGGATGAGCATTTCAAGCAGGGCTGGTGTTGTAAAAAAGAGAGACAGGTTGAAGTCCAGGTGTTGCATAGTTTTTGTCTTGTCCATAGAAGTACTTGATCATCAAGAAAAGACAAGATGTTGCTTTCAGTATCTATGCTTAGCATTCTTCAATTGGTCTAATACAGGGTGCATATTTAATCGAATGATGATTTAATGGGACGTTTCTTATGGAATATCAGATAAACTATAGTAGTTAGGTCAAATGTTAATATATTAAACTTTTAAATGTCAAAACAAATATTTGACTGACACATCAGTCCTTGATTGTACTTTTTCATGACACAGAAGAGTGAGCTAAAATACTCAGTACTTTGAGCGCATCCAAATGAAGTACATTTTACTTGAAATACATTCAAGATGCATTACTTTTATTTGTACTTATGCAAAATTTAATCAGCAAGTTTTCTTTTACCTTAGGACAAAATTTGTGTATTCTTCAACCCCTGTCCAGTACAGTTCCAGCATGTAGCTTCTTTCCTGCATGTCTTCCCCACTTTCTCCCTCCTCTTTACATCTCTCTCTAAACAGCACAAAGGCCAAAAAATATTATATAAAAAATAAGAGTTTATTTATTACATGCCAGGACTTTTTATACATGGAAAGGGGGCTTATATTGCTCTTTTCCATGGGCCTCAATATGATTACTACTGCCCCTGGTGCAAAGTCAAAGTTGATTATTTGTAATCAAACCTAAACGATCGGATAAGCCATTTAGAAATCCAAAGTATTTGGATTATAGTTAATACCTTATATAAAAACTGTGTTTATAAATGGCATAAAGGCTGAATAATAACAGTTATATGACGCTTTAGAGCTCACAAAAAAGCTGCTATTGCTTTTATTATTCTCAATAGTGCAAAGCTTTTGTAAAGTGTTACCCAGATTTCAAACCTCAGACTTTGGATTTGTTTTTCTTCAGTTCAGTATATAATTTAACACTTCAAAACCCAGGCAGTAAATTGATTTCACAGAGCAGCACTGACAGCTCTCTCGGTGGCCATAAAGCCCTCACAGCATACCTCTAACCTCCAGGAGGGAAACGCTGTGGTTTGTTGCATCCCTGCGAGCAGCAGACTGAGCAGCGCAGCAGCCAGCAGAGGAGCGCAGCCCAGATCTCCTCTGCGTAAACCTCCGGGACTCTGACAGCGCTCCATGGCTGACATATCACACCTCCACGTGGAAAGAAAAGCACGAATAATCCCTCAGTGAGTGCAGGTTTACCACCTCTCCCCTCTAACACTACTTCTCTTCCATTGCTCTGCGTCGTGTCCCAGCTCCTGTGGCTCGTGCAGCAGCAGCGCGCTCCAGCCTGCGTACGCACCGGGTCTGACCGGGTTTGTGGAGGCAGCGCAGACTGCAGCAGCTCTGCTCGGCTCTCTTCTTCCGCACAGTGCGCCTGCCAGAAGCCTGGTTTCATATTACTGTGCGATGGGGCAGGGGGTCAGTGTCGAGACAATCTAATGAAAACCAAACGCGCTCCGTCCATCAAACCACTTGTTGCAACCACCAGAGCGCACTCAAAGCAGATTCAGATGGCTCTTTTTGAACATGATTTTCTGAGGGTTATGTAAGGCTGCAGGAGGAGAAATGCAGTTTAGCCTTGTCTTTAACAGTGGCGTACACACATATTCTCAGAGCAGACTGGGAATATCAAGGCTTTATTCTGTATCCAAATGTTTTTAATCATTTGGCCAAATATATAAATTGCGCCAAAGTTTAAAATGTTGTCAATATTCACCTTTAACAGAGGTGAAGATGCACTTTATTCAATTTAAATTTTTTTTAAATCCTTGAAAATCATTAAGGAATATGACATACCTTACTCCTGTTGCACGTTCAGTGCTCTGGTCAAAATATAACACGTTTCCATCACCTGAGGTTTTTGACACTGTAACCACCGATTTGCAATTCTCCAAGCAGTCTTTCTCTCCCCGGACTTAATTGGTGATTTTGAAAACATTAGGCTCCTTTCCACCTGCCCCTCTAATCTTTTGGGGTGTGCCGACATGGGTGCATTTAAGAGGGTCAGAGCTTCAGATCAGGCTGCCTACAGTGTAATACCTGCCATAGTGTGGGGTAAACAGACAGGACACTTGACGAACCTTAGCTTTTAGCTTTTAAAACCTCTAAATACCACAAAAAATGTCATTTCTTTTGATTTGTTTGCACAACATGCACACAACACAACATCTGCACATTAGAAGACTTGTTATAATAAATGACAAGAAGACAGATGCACATCACCATTATCTTCAGTCTCAGGTCCTGGAAGGCATCACTGCCTTTGTTTACATGGAGGGGAGCCATCTGCTGTCAGGTCAAAGTGTCTGCTGTGAAAGAAATAAAGTCTTTAAATGAGAAGCAGAATCACTGTGTTTCTGTTTGATTTCTTTTTGTCCTGAAACCTGAACGTATACTTTTCAAACATATCACATATCAAAATGCATTGACAGTACTGTAATTGTTGCTCATGGTCACAGAAATGACAAGTCAGACATGTTCAGACAAGGGAGTAGGTTTGATTTTGACATTGGTGGGGATATAAAAGTTCTCCAAGATGGGAAAAAGTCAATGTGTTTTACATTTATGACTGTTATTTCACATCATTTAGAACTGATCAAACAAACAAGCAAACTTTTATATTCACAAACAGCTTCTCTATATACTACACCTTCAGCCTCTCCTTCTCCATATCTACAACAATCATACATATGATAGTTACAGTCTAAGGAGAAAACAGTTTTAAAAATATTACCAATAAGTGTAATTTATTTATTTTATTATTGCTGCCTTTCAATATACAAATTATACATGAAAAATAAACAAAATAACCATGAAGTGTATCTCTTTGGCATTAAATATAAGCATTTTTTAGCTATAACTTTATATACTATACTTGTGTTTTGTGTTAGGGACCATGCGGTGTAGGCATAATATTGATAGGGGCGTGTCCCTAGCGTCCCTATCAATATTATGCCCCTGTGTTCAGATGTGCCTTGAGAATTTATATACTGTATGTGTTATCATTATAACTTTGCAGCAGCTGATGGTTTAGTCTTCAATTTACCCTATCAGTGTTTTTTATGACTTCATTTCTCAATAAAAATGCAAATGTATTATTAAAAAAAATACCTTTAAGAGTTTTGCAGTAAAATAAAATAGTGAGAAATGAACACTGTTAGGCTTTTTTCAAAACTTTAAATTAGAAAATGTTCAAGCTTATGAATACTCAAAAATAATCATGTCCCATGTTCAATATAACACATCAAATTAAACTGTGATGTCACAACTTGATCACAAACTGGTTATCCTTAGTCCTGTTAGACAAAAATATTAGTACTATAGTTAAGTATTATGAAATAAGTAGATTTTTAAAAATTTAACAAGCTTACATATGTAAGACTTTGACATAATGTATCTGATTAGAATAACTTAAGATTCTGACTTAATTGTATGTGTGTTTTTAGTAAAATCAGTTTGAAAACCACTGGACTAGAAGCATGAGGGGGGCTGCAAAGAGCCAAAGAAGTGTGCCATTCTGAATTCAGACAATATTATATATCTATAATATATCTTCTGTGTGTATTTACATGGCATTTATACAAACCTATTGTTTTCTGTTTGAAAACATAAGCCTCCTTGTTTTAAAATGATGTATTCCTTTATTTATATATTATGTGTGAGTGTTGGGAAAAACAAATTTATTTCTGTTATTTTCTAACTTAACAAGCTAACATAGGGGATATATACAAGGTCAGTCCATGAAATGGTAGGTGAATTTAATTAGTTAAATTAGCATTATAATGTGTTGAATGAATCAAGAAAAAGAAAAAATAGGAGAAACCTAATCATCCAACTTTAAATATTTCACAAGGTACACTGCTGTTTTGTCAGTTAGTATAAGTAGATAGAGTTAAACTTTATAGTCAGAGACTGCAGCTCATATTAAGGACAATGATTTGACTATGAATATAATGTGTCTCAAGTTTTTGGCTGAATCTTTGAGGTGCCTTAAGCAGCAATGATTGGAAACCACTGATTTATAGCATTAATGGTTGTTTTTCAAATCCTCAGATAGCAGCAGTTTGTTCTTCTTTCATACTGAAATAACACACTGACACCACTGAGTCCATATTACAGTTTGACTAATTGATCAGCGATCTAAATGGTATCAGTTCACAGGACTGTTGCAGAGCTCCACCTACTCAGCAGCACCATCCGCCAATTTCCAAAAGCTGAGAAAGACAAAACAGAAATTCCATCATTCCTCCTCCTCCCACATCAAAACTCACAAAGTCCATGCAGCAAAATGTATAAACCACACATGATGGGTTCAGTCTTTGGTCGCATGGGTAAAATATGAAATCTGTTCTGAGATCAAATGTATTCAGCAGTGATATTCAGCATAACTTTGGCCTTTCAGTAGAAAACACTCACACTTTTAAAAGTGCCTCTTTTTAATGTTTAAATTCAACTTCAGTCAGACCTTTTGGGTTGCAAATGTTTGGGGGTCATGTCCTTGTAAATCACAGCCCCCTCTCTCTGTCCCTAGTTTCTGAGTTCATCCACTTTTCTTTGGCCCCATCTCTTCATTGTGCAGCCCTGAAAACAGCCATAAACTGAACTTGGGGAATAGAACAACTTTGTTGGTGCATTGTTGGTGTCATGTGAGAACTTAGATTTTAAGGATCTTTATGATAGATTACCCTCATAAAGGGATACATATTACCTAATGGCTTGTTTATTCTAATTCAAAGTCGTGGATATTTCCTAAACATAGTGGGTAAGATAAGTAATCTGCTCTAAGATTAAATGTATTCAGCAGTGGTTACAACGCCATCGTCGGAACGGTGGATTCTCCCTCCCTAATTTCCAGTACTATTACTGGGCTGCTAACATAAGGAATCTACTTTACTGGAAAGAATCCCCAGTTTCGACTACAGTCCCTAAATGGCTACAGCTGGAACATTCATCCTGTAACTCTACTTCTCTAAGTGCATTACTCAGTACAAAACTCCCACTACCTGATCCTATATCGAAATACTCTACAAATCCGATTATAAAACACTCTTTTAAGATATGGACACAATTCAGAAGAATTTTTTCACTGAAAGATATGTCAATCCATGCACCCATAACAAAAAACCATTTATTTAAACCATCAATTATAGACAAGACTTTTGACATCTGGGTTAAAGAAGGAGTCACTACACTAGAAAATCTGTTTGTTAACAACTCTTTTGTATCTTTTGATCAGCTATTATCAAAGTTTAATATTCCTCGCTCACACTTTTTCAGATATCTTCAAGCTCGGAACTTTATTTCAACATCTTTCTCCTCTTTTCCATCTAAACCGACTATCTCTCTCCTTGACTCTATTCTGAAAATTAATCCATCCTCCAAAAAGTCTATCGGACTTGTTTATTCCTTAATAAATAATTATGACTTGAAACCCTTAACCCGGCTTAAGAATTGTTGGGAGGAAGAATTGGAAATAAAGCTTTCTGAGGAAGTCTGGGATGATGCTTTAGAAAAAATACACTCCTCTTCTATTTGTTTAAGACATGCTGTGATTCAATTCAAGATCTTACATCGTCTCCACTGGTCCAAAGTCAAGTTATGTAGAATGCTTCCTGCTTTTGATCCCATATGTGACAGATGCAGACAAGCACCGGGCACCCTATCACATATGTTTTGGTTTTGCTCAAAATTAGATAGATTTTGGAATCTGATATTTACAACCTTTACAGAGGTTTTGAAGAAACCCTTAAAACCCTCCTCAATCACAGCAATTTTTGGAGTTGTATCACCTGACCAACATCTCAGCCACCGGGCAAAAACTATGATAGCATTTGGTACTCTCCTAGCACGTCGATTGATTTTGTTTAAATGGAAAGAGAAATACCCTCCAACTTTTAAATTATGGATAACTGATGTTGTTCATCATCTGACATTTGAAAAAATACGTTACACCACAAGAGGCAGTGCCCAGAAATTTTATTCCATCTGGCAACCTTTTTTAACATATTTAGAAAAAAAGAATGCAAAGGACTTAATGTGTTAGAGCTGAAAATCCCATCTTAGGTAACCTTTTGATTACTCATTTATGTATTTACTAACTCTTATTGTACATTGAATATGTATACGTGGACATATGTGTATGTTTACATATATATGTGCTTATATGTGTATTATGTATTTATATGTATATTCTTGTCTTATTTTATTTTTCTCATTTTTGTATTTCCTTTAATTTATCTTAGACAGTCTGATTTATTTATTTATCCCTTTACATATGTGTGTGTTTATGTATATATATACATATATACATTCATTTCATTTTATTTATTTAATATATATATTATTTTTATCATATATATTTTTTTCCCTTTTTTTTAATTTATCTAATTTTTTAATTTATCTGTTTTTTCTCTTTTTTTTGTGTGAGGTACATTGGGGAAAGGGGCTCTGTTGGAGCTATGTTTTTTGTTTTTTTCAATTCAAATTGAAACATAATCAATGTATACATGCCATTTTGTGTATAATTGTTAAAAAACAATAAAAAAAGACCTTGACCAAAAAAAAATGTATTCAGCAGTGGTGTCCTGTGTATCTTGAGTGTTATGCTTGTTCCTTTGTTGACTCACTGTTGCTTTTCCATCAACTCAAACAGCAACAGCATTTTTTGTCTGGAAAACTGCTGTTCACTGGATATTTTCACTTTTTCCGCACATTCCCTGTAAATCTTGTGGTTGTGTGTATAATCCCAGTAGATCAGCAGTCAGCACTCAGCCCAGCCCCTCTGGCACAAACAACCCTTAAATGTCCCTCAGATTTTATTTCTGCCCAATTCTGATGCACAATTTGAACTTCAGTTATGTCTACATGTCTAAACTCATTGAGTTGCTGCTGTTTTGTGATTGGCTGATTCTATTTTCTAATAATAATGGATTATTTAAGGTTAAATAGTATGTCATAAATGGATTAAAACCTACTACATGAATGAAAGTCCCCATAAACGTTTAATAAATACATACATCTTTTAATAAATACAGTCAATGACCTGCATATATATCTGTTGGTTTGTATGTGCCCAACCTCGATGATTTATGGAATGCTTAACTGTGTGCCAGAGTAATTGTTATGCAGCATTTATAATTCCTCATATGTGCAATTTATTAAACCATATCAGGACAAATAGCTACCCAGGGGTCTTATTGCAGTCCTTTTCCTAAACCAATGTGGCTCACCAGTTAATTTCAAGTTTCCAAAACCTGCAGCTATGAAGATGGAAAGTTCTACCATGAAGTTTTTTTTGTCTAATTTCCTATTACAATAACACAAGCAAAATAGATTACAACATGAAAAATGTAAAATATGTCCCTCATAGTCTTCAAAGATTAGTTTTGTTTTATTTTTGAAAGAGTCATTGGATGAAACTTCCCATAATAATTTATACAAAGGTTGTTTATTAAGCATATTGAATATTTTTGGAAACTACCAGAATTGACATTTAGTAACTAAGATTTTCATAACTACACTATGATCAGGTTACTTTTGCAAAAGGAACTGAATTCTCAGTGACATTTACTGATAAAATCATTTAAATAATCCAGAAAAACAATTAGTCCTTGTCTACAGAAGTGGAAAAATACCTGTAGTTGGCTTTAACTCTGTTTTAGCTCATTTAATTTAGCCTTTACTGTTTGTTTTTGAGTTTTAAAACCTTAATATAAACTCAAATTCAACAGTATTACAAATGATTGGACATGTTTATAACCAGGGCTGCCTACAGACATGACTGGGGCCCCTGAATGGCCCCAAAGGTGGACCCCTGATTGGTTGCAGTATGTCTATACACACCGTTATTACTGACCTCAATGAAGTTAAACAAATCTGTGTCAGATTTCTTTGATTTCCCAAAGGGGAGATCCATCCATCCATCTGCCCCGCAATCCCCTTGTCTGTAATTTTCTATCAAATGTATGCATGGCTTGGTGGACTGCTTGCCCTGTGGCATAAATAAAGTGTATGATTTTGTTTCCCAGGCCCATGAACAACAATGATGTTACAAGTAAAGGCTGCTACCATTTTTTTCAAACAGAGAAGGCTATCCTTTTCAAACAGGAGAAACTTTAAATTATGTATACATTTGTTGTAGTTGTCCTAACATTCCTGTAAAAGAACATGGGACAGGGGGTGCTGGTTTGGCGGAGTGGTTAGCACCCCATGTACTTGCTTCTGCCGGTCCAGGTTCGAATCCAGCCTGTGGCCAGTTTGCAGAGTGTCTTTCCCTACTCTCTCACCCTCTTTCACAAGCCTATCCACTGTCTCTCTCCTATCATTAAAAGCACAAAATGCCCAAAAAATATATTAAAAAAAAAAAAAGAAAAAAAGAACATGGGACATCAAAAAGTAAAAAACAGTTAGCAGATATAAAATGTATATATAATAATAATAATAACAAAACTAAATTATTAAAATAAAAATAAAATCTAAATGAAATAATTATAGCTACTACCATTCCGCATTATAATACAGTATAATTTATTATACACATGCTTTTAAAATTTTTATAATCCATTACAAAGAGAGACATTATGGAGGTGAGTGTTATATATTTTGTATAATCCATTATAAAGAGAGACATTATGGAGGTGAGTGTTATATATTTTGTTTTGTATGAAATAGTTATCAGATCCTTGCCGGAACCTTTGTTTGTGAAGCGGTTTCTTCGACCTCCGAACGCCGCTGCACCCACGGCGGAGGAAATGGCGTCCGTCAGGTGCAGCAGGGTTTACTGCGGCCAGCCTGTCAGTTCCCCTCGAAGCTGACACGTAAGCCGACAGAGGTCCTGTGAGTGAACCCGGCCCGGCGTGTGGAGGAGTATGTTTGTGACCGGAGAGGAGCGCAGCCTGTGTCGGATGGTGGAGACGTAACAGGTAAAACACAGCGGCAGACATTTGCCCCTCTCTGCCCTGTTAGCTCCGGGGCTAACTCTTAGCTCTAATCCCATAATCTCAGCAGTTAGCCTGAAGTGGTTCACCCCTCGGTCTGGTGCCCTTTAGGAGGAGGCAGGGGGAAGGTTTGTTCCGAAAGGTCTGTCTCCAGAATTTAGGTGTGGGTGGTATTTGAATAAAAGCCACGTGTATTTGGCAAGCTAAACAATTAGCCTGTGTTAGTAGAGCAGAGAATCCGCCCACTTCATCCTGAGTCCACAGCACCAGGCTGTTAGCATTAATAGACTAACTGTGGCAGGGCTTCATCACAGGCTGTACACTCCTCATTTAGACCTGATGAAGACTCACAGTTATTGCCCTAATTCATAGATTCATAACTTCAGAGTAGGAAAGATACAGACTCATTCATAGAGGTGAAGAGAGATGTTACACTGGTTTAAAAAATCATTATGTTTTAGGATGCCATTGTTGAAATTAGCATTACTGATGGTGATGGTAAGATGGAAACAATTAAGGGAAAACACTGAATGATTATATTTTCTAGAGGTGTGAAAAAATATCGATATGGCAATATATCGTGATATTTCTAATCTTAGTGTCGATATTTTAGTAAAAATGAAACCTCACATTTTATCGGAGTTGGAAATAAAATACAACGCATAAATATGTATACACAGGTTTTGTTTCATGCAGTCTATTCAGTTCAGACAGTGACAAGAGCAATGTGTGACTTTTTTTTTTTTACCTTTTTGTGCTGTCAGTAACTCAAAGCACTTTGTTCCTCGTGTTTAATTACAGTTTGAGCTGCACGGCAGGTTAGGATGCTTTCAATACATTGTTAAAGGGATAACAGGAATAATTTCTTTGCAACATCAATTTAAGTGTCGATGCACTCTGTGTTTTCAAGTTACATCAGTTACACTAAAATGGAAAAGTTACATATTCACTGTCTCTAGGTATTCCCCAATCTGCTGTATAATATCGCAATATATATGGGGTGCTGGTTTGGCGGAGTGGTTAGCAACCAGGCACTCCATGTACTTGCTTCTGCCGGTCCAGGTTCGAATCCCGCCTGTGACCAGTTTGCAGAGTGTCTTCCCCTACTCTCTCACCCCCTTTCACAAGCCTATCCACTGTCTCTCTCCTACCAATAAAGGCACAAAATGCCCAAAAAATACATTAAAAAAAAAAATATCGCAATATATCACAATTTTGTGATATATCGTGATATTATCGTATCGTGACCAAAGTATCGTGATACGTATCGTATCGTGAGGCTCTTGCCAATACTCACCCCTAATATTTTCAGCAAATATTAAATGTTTGCTTGTTTTCAATGTTTTTGTAGACTTGCTTTATACTTCATTTTCCATCCATAGTATTTTTTTTCTTTTCTTAAAGGGGCTATTCCCATTTTAAGATCTTGCCATCAGAATGCAGCCTTGGACTGCTTTTAGACAATCTATGATGTGCCCTTCTCTTCATCACAGTCCCTTTGTGGGACCCTACTGGGTATTCTTGTGTATCATAAAGTAAATTAAAAATAATATAATAAATAACAAAAAGCACATAGAAAGTAGCACTCAGAATCATGTTGATATCATTATTAGTATGTTATTGAGCAAGAATGATCATGGAGCAACAATTAGCAGTGACTGTCAGTAACTCTTGAGGAAGAGACCGTGTTTACAGTTGTTACTTAGAATATGAGCTACAGCCACAGCCTTTACTTCATAACAATCATGAAATCAGGACAGACAAGTCATTGGCTTAAACTAGGGCTGTCACTTTTTCAAAAGTCAAAACTTTTTGTTTTAAGCATACACGCTAACAACTAGGGCTGGACAATTAATCGGATTTTGATCGTGATTTCAATTTTGCCATCTGACAATCATAAAAACATTATAATAGAAGAAAAACGATCAATATGCCACACAGTATGGAGTGCCGTGAATGCAAGTTCCTGCGCTTTATAGCACTTCTGTGTTCCACGAGCAGCCACAGTGAGTGGTGTGACTTATGTGGATCAGTAATACTGTATGTGCTGCTCACCGGCTCTTTAAAGCTGCTTAAATCAATACTGAAGTTTTTAAATAAATGAATAATTGTGTATATTAATCGTGATTTCAATATCACTTAAATTAATCGAGATTCTTATTATTACCATAATCGTCCAGCCCTACTAACAACGAAATAATTCAGGTTATTACAAGTATGTTAAAAAATATGAAGCTTAAGATGAGTTCTCTAATACTCTAAATAGTTCTTGAATTATACTCATATTATTAAGGCATTTCTTATTGTCAGTCATTTTATACATTCAGCATAGTTTTTAAAATAAAGTTGGACAACTGGAAAAGGAAGTTGATATTAGAGAAGTTAGCTTTGTGGAAGTGAAATTTGCAATGAAAGCATCAAATTAAAGAGATGTTGAATTTTTTATCATTATATTACAGCAACAGATCCTTCGCTTCCAATTTAGCAGAGAGCTTGGTCTGTAGGGGGATTCTTCTGCAACCTTACAGAATTCACATTCAGAATCAATATTGACAAATTTTGACGGACATATGTTAGTAGAATAAATATGTATAATTTTAGTAGAACTTCTCTAAGTTTATTGGAAATAGGAAATTTGTATGGAAGTAGCCATGTTGTTTTCAGTTAATATCGGAGAGATGAGAGGTCCATACAAATTTTCCTCTGGGCGTGAAGGACCCCTGCTCGTAGTTAGTTGAACATGTACTGTAGCATCAGTATAGTGGTATAGATGTTCTGTCAACTGATTTTTGCTGATAATGTTTTTTTTCTGCTGCTACAGGAACCCCAGACTGACCCTTGGGAATATTGCTGTAACTGTAGACCCCTCGCTCAACAATGGCCAAAGAGCAGAAACAAAGCCGGGCAGAGACATTCGTACTGCATGGATCAAACGGTCACAATGGCCAGCAGTGGCAGACTGGTCTGAACAACCAGACCAGCCACTCTTCAGGCCAAAACCACATGTCCAGGATGGCCCGTGTGGCCTCAGATGTGAGACACAAATGTGCTGCCTACGTGCTGGCACTGAGGCCTTGGAGCTTCAGCGCCTCGCTCACGCCGGTAGCCCTCGGCAGCGCTTTGGCGTACAAACTGGAGGGCTCGGTGGACTTGGTGATCCTGATGGTGTGCGCGGTGGCCGTCCTAGTGGTGCACGGGGCAGGGAACCTTGTTAATACCTATTATGACTTCTCCAAAGGGATTGACCACAAGAAGAGTGATGATAGGACTCTTGTGGATGAGATCTTGGCACCGCAGGATGTTGTCATGTTTGGAGCGTTGTTGTATTCTTTGGGGTGTTTGTGTGCCACCCTGCTCTACTTCCTGTCCACGCTGAGACTGGAACACCTAGCCCTTATTTACTTTGGTGGACTCTCCAGCTCTTTTTTATACACAGGAGGTGAGTAAATATTAACTTGACTGGTGGATTACTGCTTCATTTTTCATCTGCAGCCACAGTAAGTCCAGCTGATATGGACCAGAAATAAAACATGGTATGTTCAAGCTGAAAAGAAGTAGAAAAAGTACACCTTTTAACCCTTTGACTGACACTGTAACCGTGCAGTTGACTTTTTGCTGCCATACCACTGTCTTTAAAAGACTGAAGGCCCATCTTCGTTTTTCCTTATTAACCTCTTTGGGTAGCATTTTTAACACCAACATGTACAACTGCATGGCACATGAATAGAGCTGTTTAAAAACTAGAAATATCAGAAGTCAATGGTTGTTGCATAGCTCCTCAGAAATCTGACAGGAAGAGCATATGTCAGAGTGAGAAAAATCTTTTCACATATTTCTAAGGATGCACCGAATATTCGGTGGCCGAATATATTCGGCTGAATATTGCAAAAAAAGCCATATTCGGCCTTCGGTGGAATGAGGTAATAGCAAGGCCGAATAGTACCGTGTGACACAATGACAGAATCACTTCCACACAGCTCTCCTTAGATGATTCGGAGCTGTTAATGTCCACTCAGAGTGGAAACTCTTTGTTTACTGAGGTGTGGAGAGCAGTGGATGTGTCTGACGGTCAAGCTGCACTCACAGCGCCCTCTGTTGGACGGAACGGTCCACTGCTCCAGGCCTGATGTGCCGCCACATTGAATATAAAGTGACAGCCTTAAAGCAGACTTGTGTCAAAAGGACAATTATTTATTTGTAGGTATCATTGGTTTATTGGTTTATATCCACTTCAATGCACTCTAGTATTTTTTAATGCGTGTTTTTGTTTTGTTTGAAGGCTTAATATGAATGAAAAACTTTGTTGGGCTTTTTTGAAAAGCAAAGACTACTGGAATATTAAAAAATGTCATAATATAAAAAAAAAACAATTACTTTCTTTTAAAACATGTCTAAAAATGTACTCTAAGCTATTAATGCACTATCAAAAAATATAGTGAACTACTTTGCCTCCGCGTTTGATATTCGATATTCTGTATTCGGCTAAGCGTTAATATATTTTATTCGGCTTCAGCCTTGGCCACAAATTTTCATTTCGGTGCATCCCTACATATTTCCAGATCCTTTATTAGTTTGACAATGATAAAAGTATCTATGATAGCTGAGAAAGCTGGGTAAACCACTAAATAAATGAATTTTGTTCTCTGTGTTGTATGAAATAACAAAAAAATTTGTTGCAGAAATGAAATAATCCATTCATATGAAATAATACATTCCATTCTGAAGCTAACGCCTGACATGCAAGCAAACCAGCTGGTTGACCTGATCTGCTTCCCGACTGAATAATCTCAAAGATAAACCCTGAAATGTTGCTGAATGAAGAGGAAGGAACACAATTTTACCAACATATAATTTGCCACAACTGTATTTCTTAGTTTGGAAGACAAGGGCTAAATGTAAAGAAGAATCAAATGTTTGTTCCGGTATATAATCATGGACTCTCTTGTCCCAATGAAAATCAGCAATATTGAAACCTGCTTGATACCATGGCAGCAAAAAAAGTTCAAGACGCTGGACGGTGTTTTGTTTATCATGATCATGCTTTTTAGTCTAGCACAGTTAAATTGTACTCTAACATTGGCACAGTTCACCAGATTGATGTCAAGTTTCTATAAACTCGTTATTGTCACTCATTAAAGTTGTAGAATGATACTCAGTGATTTTCAGTCATATTTTATACCAAAATCAGAGCACTGACTAAATTAGCCAAATGCATTTACGATGTTTGGAGAAGAGTATGGAATCAGTGAGCAGTGAGGTTTCCCTGCCATTTCCATTCTCCTTTCCAAGAGTTGCCACAAATTTGTGCAATTTAGACTGAGTGTAGGAGTTTGCATCCAAGTTTTCAGATTTAAAAGCTTGAAATGAACCAACATTGGGTGTCCAGGACTCCTTTTTTCAGACTGCAGAATCAGACAGTTATGGTTGGATTTTTCTCCAATGATGAAAATGTCCTGTAAGATAAAACTCTGACCTCCCATTTAGACAAAACACTGCAAATAGATTATTTTGTGATCTTGAAGCACATTACTGTTAATGACTCCTCCTGTACACCAGGACCTCAGGTTTTTGGTCACTGTTTAAAGTTTGGTGTCAATTCTGACAATCTTGGCTGAAGGATGCTTTTTTTCTATTTGGGTCTGAGGCATTTGAGGTTGGTTTTACAGGAGTCACAAAAATACAGTACATTAAATATGCTACAGATGACCTGTATACCAGTCAAAAATATTTGGATATAGTTGTTGAGCTTTCTGCCGATATTTACAGATGATGCGTAAGCCACATATAATCTAAATATTGGCTGTTATATCAGTAAAATATACAGATGTGCTGCACCATCTTATCATCATTACATAGATACTTTTCTATTTTGCACCTCTGTCTTACACAAATAGGCTGTCCCACTGAAAGCAACAACTCATTTTGTCAAGCAAAGGCTCTTGAAGAAAAATATTGGTAAGGGTGTTGGTGATAAGGAGTTCAGAAATATCAGCAACAATCCAATATCGTCCATTTAGTTATTAGCCAAATGGATTCTATTGACCTGACCTTCAGCTAGGGCTGGGCATTTTCAGTTACTTCACATTATGATACCTTTCCTGATGAAAAGCCATAATATGATATAAGGGTTACACATTATATTCAGTGACAAGGATAAAACAAATCATTGCCTAAAACACTGAGTATGTGACGATATTTAATTGAATCGACTTTTGTAGCTAGGCAGTACGGTGGCGCTGCAGGTAGTGCACGTGCCTCACAGCAAGAAGGTTCCCGATTTGGTTCCCGGGTCGGGCAGGGCCTTTCTGTGTGAAGTATGCATGTTTTTCCTGTGCATGTGTGGGTTCTCTCCGGGCACTCTGTCTTCCTCCCACAGACCAAAAACATTCTCATTCGGTTGATTGGTGACTCTAAATTGCCCTTAGGTATGAGTATGAGTATGAGCGTGAATGGTTGTCTGTCTCCTTATGTGGCCCTGGCATCGACTGGTTCAGGGTGTACTCCGTCTCTCGCCCAATGACAACTGGGATAGGCTCCAGTCCCCCCTCGACCCCGAAAGGGATAAAGGGGTATAGAAAATGAATGAATGAAGAATTTTTATAGCTCAGGGCTACGATGGAAACATCACAGGCCAAATTTTTTCACTATTTAATCTTGTTACGTTAGTTAATTAAAGTCAGCCTGCTTAATACAACATATATTTGAACACATTTTATCGACATCACTAACCAGCACGACTGACTGCAGAGTTTAGATGCCCTGTCATGGCTGTTATTAGCATGTGAGGAGGACTTTTCCTGCCCTTGAAGCATAGTTCATAAATGCTCATGTATGACATTTTATGTTAAATTCTAATGTAGTTGAAGATACTGTGTGTTCCTCCCTGCCGCCTGGCATATGTTTGAGCACCAAAGGTGTATTAAAGGGCACCCTGTCACAAAACCCATGAGGCTCTGTGGCTGCTTTCACGAGCTGGAGCGTTGTTGATTTTCAGGTTTGCAGATGCAGAAGTATCTCCATGCATACTCACACAACAGATCAGAAGAACAATGCTCTCTCATATTGCAGTTCTCCAAAACACTGGTGTGACATCCCGCTCCAGCTTTGGAGCATTGAAATGGATTGGGCTGCTTGTAATCATGGTGTCCTCATCCATGCACACTGACTCACAGCGCAGCAGAGTAAATATTGAGATACTGGGTCATGGGAGCGACTCATATTAAAAATATGCAGCAGTGACGCTTATATGGATCCATGAAGGAGTCCTGATTCGTCCCATGTTGAATTGATAACTGTTGCTCTCCTGCTGCGCACACATGTACTGAGCTTTGAGCCGGCCTTCGCTATTTTGACTTATTGGTAGAGTAATAATTAGAGCTGTGCTTTTTTCAATAGTCTGAGTACGAGTATGGAGGTCAGGATTCTGTTCAATTTGACATGAGCAGTATCCTTGATTTTCCAAATCACTGCACCAAGCTACTTTTTAGGTTAAACTAGAAAGCACTTGGAGAGTGCAAACCTCTGCCAAGGTAGCTTACATATCACTGTTACATCTATAAGCAATAGGTCCATGATGAAGTTACCATCATATAATTCATGACCCTGAAAACCCACACCTTGCACTCAGAATCATGTTGATATGATTATTAGTTAGACAGTTATTGAGCAAAAACGATTGTTCTCTAATGGCGGTTATCTGGATCACCACAACAATCTAATCATTTTTTTAAGGTGGACATTTCCCGACATCTCCTGAAAATTTCAGCAAAGTCTGCGAGATAAATATGAACTCCTTTTATTAACAAGAAGTAGCTTTTGAGATCAAATGCAGCAAAACTATCTTTTCTCTGTAAACCAAAATAAATGAATATCATAGGTCTCATCTTCTTAGACTTGCTTTTTCCTCCTCAGAAACAGAACTGAAGTTTCGTAGCAGCCTCTGTACGATTAAACTGTTATTGACCGTCTCTGCATTGATGCATCTTCATCTACGTCTGCATCACAATGCATCAGTTAAAGATTTTTCTGACCCTCCTTGCAACAATGCCTAACCTTAAATGTCATTTGAAAATATATTGATAAATCTTAAGAACTCGACAAATTGTCCAGCCCTATGCCACGACTAAATAAAGCACAGACACGTGACAGTTTCACCTGGCATCACTGCATGTCACTGGCTTCAGATGCAAGCAAAGTTCTGCAATAAAAAAAATATGACTTTGAATATGAAGCCAGGAAAATGACCGCAGCACATTCATGTTTCCCATTGTGGTCACTCTGTCATGTGTTATTACAGAAAACAAACACAGCTAAGCTCATCTTTCCCTGGACAGAGCCTATTTTCACTGCACTGGAAAGGTCAGTCCACCTAAAACAGAACATTTCTGTGTCACTGTTTGAGCTGTTTCGTCAAAATAGCTTCGGTTTTATACACACAACACAAAGAACATTTGGGTCAGCCGTGTGAGCAACTAAAAATGAAAAAGGAAGTCTGTTAAAATGCGAAACAGTTTTATTAACAAAGGGCTGAATGAGTAAATATAAACAGTAACAGAACATAAAGGTTTGACAGCAAAAGGAGAAGAGAAGGACAAGGAACAAAAATACCAGCGTTAAAGCTTTACATGGCGTCCCCTGAGGGTCTTTGTCCAGCATTAAAATCAACGTGAGGTTTGCCGTCATGATTCAAAGCTCCTGAATGTTCAATGTAAAATATTCTGCCTTTGTCAGTAACAGGAGAAAGTGTTGGACAGTTAATTAGGTTCAATTTTAACTACAACTTATGCTTTCCTTAGATATGAAGGTGCTTGGACTTAAAGATGCTATGAGGAGTTTCTAAGTAATTACAAAAAAGTCTCACTTTTAGATATATGCCTGATTGAAATACAGACTTTAAGATGAGTTTTATAGCATCAAAATAGGTTATCTATATATGCTATTCCTTAACTTCGCGGTCGGGTCAGACAGGGCTGGACTGGCCTGGATACTCAACTTTGGGAACAAGACAATTAAAACTAGAGCAAATTTATATTATTCAGACACTTCTTAGACCACCGGGCTGTAAGTAGTGATATATAGCCGGCTAGAAAACTACGATACTAAGTTTTCCAAAAATTGGTTGTTGTCACACATCAAAAACTACCGCTATGTAACTAGAAAGAGATACATTACCTCATCGCTTTGCATCCTGTAAGTTGCTGAAAAAAGAAGTTGGAAAGCAATGCAAAGTTCTGAGGAAGGTCCGAGATGCATTTATTTGCATCATAACAAACGCACGCTTTGGCTTGGGTCACGTCTTTACGACAGTCGCACATGCTCATGGGTAGCAGAGTCTTTATGTCGCTGGAAATAGATTCTCCTCATAGCACCTTTAAACAATGACTGTGCTCCATGCTGGGATGTGCCTGATTTGTCCGTAGGTCTGTTGTTGGTGGTAAATAGTGAACTCTCCTGTCCTTTACAGCACAGCCCCTCCCATGAAAACACCTTTATTATTGTTAGGAATGCATGATTTTGGATTTTTTCTGCTGATATTTCTAAACTTTTTTAGTTGATGTCTCTATCAATGGAGATTCATAGGAATTACTGGAATATATTATTTGAATTTTACACAAATTTGAGATGTAATTTTAAGAGTTATGGTAAAGTCAGCTTCCCCCGCCCTATTTTGGGAAAACAGAAATTCACCAGTGGCCAACATTTTTGTAGCAACCCATTGATCAAAATCAATATTCAAAACTTTACCAAGCTAGTATATAAGGTTGTTGTACTGGCTGGTTTTTGAGGGTTGGACTTTATCAATGCAGAATACCATAAAATCCATGTATAGGCTGCCATTTACTTCCTATTTTAGGCCCAAAAAGTTGGCCATGGCTCATACACCTGTTGGCAAAAAAATATACTGAGATCTGCATCTGTATGGCAGCCATTATCACTTATTATACACAGCAAGGTGTAGAACACAGTGTTGAATAATTCTCTGATACCTGATATGCTATCATTTCAGAAGTCATTATCACTGATACTGATATTTTTGGCAAGAGCACAAAGCTTCTACTGTACTAAAGTAAACGTATTCCCTTCACGGTGACAATTGATATGTAATAAAAACAGATACAATCCTTTTACTCTTTAACATTCTGCCATTATTACAGCTTATATGTTATACTTGGAAAATATGAGGGGCCAAAAGAATGGCTGTAAATATCAGCAAAAAGTATTTCAGCTGATAATTAAGCTCTTAAGTTATTTTCTGTGAAAACAGATGTAATTATTTTTATCATGCATCCCTTAACATCAGTTTTGTAAGGTGATGCTAACATAATGGGCAAAGTATTGATTTTGGCAGAGAATTTCAGTAAAAAAAAATGCAGATAAGAACATTTCTACCATGTGTATCCCATATGTTATCTGAGCTTTTGTCGGAATGTAACCCTGGAGCCTCTCCCAGTCATCACTGAGTGTCTACCTTTAAAAAGAAACCATGTCATTTATAGAGAATCAAATATTGTTTTTTGTTTCTTATGTGTTTCTTAAGACAAATGAACTGTCAAAGTTAAAGAAACTGAATTTGAGATCAGTGGAAGTTGTGAACTTTTGATGAAAAGATTTCCAAATATTGACACATTGCGATATTCCAATCCAAAAGCTAATATTAGCATCCCTACCTGCTATCTAAAGTTTGATTCCTTTAACGTAGCTCAGTTAGACTGCAGCATTGCAGCTCATAACGTTCAGGAAGACTGAGCCGACAAGGCCTGGCACATTTTAACAGTGCACTCATTCAGCCATGATCCTGTATTTGAATAAAATACTGTTTTATCCTGAAGTAAATACACCATGAGTGTTGCTGATTTGATATAAAGAAGACTCCTCAGTTAAAGATAACAAGCAAGAGCAGCAGTGTGACTCTCCCAAGCTGTGAGTCGGCCCTCCATTACGGCCCCTGCCTGAAGGCTGAGAGCCGAACTGATGTAAGAGAGGTAACAGACGAGCAAGCCCGATGGTAGCAGAGTTACACAGAAACTAAACTTTGGACTGAAATAACTGAAGTATAAGTGCTCACACAGAGAGAAACTGACTGTGGACTATCAGTGCGACTTGTAGAGTTCAGATTTTTTTTTTTTTAATAATAGTTTTATTAGTTTTCAAGTTTTATAATGAAAGGTGAACAAATACTGTACATTGTATTTACTATAAAGAACATGTATCAAAATACAAACATCCACACACTCACACATTCATACTAAGTAGATTTTGCACCAAATGACCTAAATACATGTGCATACACACCTGTCCACATACATACGTTTGAATGTACACACATACACATACCTCAGTAACACATAAATACATATATTCTTATAAACATACAAGTATACACACATGTATATAAACCTATATGCATACACATCTACACATCTACTCTCATGCATATGTGTACAGAAGGACAAGACTAAACTGTAACGGTAAAAATAATATTAAAAATAAAAATAGAACGTTGATAATTTAAATATCATATCCCTATTTTCCAGGTGCTATAATGTACATATATGGCTCCCCCAAAAGTACAAATTCCTCCAGTTTCCCTTTGGTGTAGAGTTCAGATTTAACAGTAACTGTCAGAACTTGTTCATGTTTAAGCTGCAGGATGCATGTTGGTTTTGAAATCCACAAACAGAGTGGTGTATAAAGTAACTGGGATGTTCATATCAAGAGATTAGATTCACAAAGTCATTTCAGTTGATTTTAAAAAGCATTAATGTTACACAAATAGAAATGAAATAAATATCTGAGTGCTAACTAACATGTAAGACATTTTTATCAGACAGTTTTCAGCACCAACAGTTTCTCTTGGATTTCACGGCTGACTCTACAGACTGAGCTCCAGTCTAAGTCAAGTTTGATATTTTTTCAGGGCCTGGCCCTTTAAGGCAGTCAGTGTATTTTTCAGACATGACACTGGTGTGTGACATTTCTTCATGAACTGCAGTGCTTCTCTGAAAGGAGCTCAGGTGTCAGTTCATCGTGGTCTGTATGTGGATGTTTGAAGGCATGCAGAGTTCACATCATCCAACAGATCTGCTTCTGAACGGTGGTTTGGGCTGTGGGGTATTTTATGACATTCTGACTTTGTCATTCTGGCCGATGTTACCGTCTGTTTAAATAAAATCTCTATTTTACAAAGATTATTACATAAGAGGGGTCTGGCTTTGATTGTTTGTACAGCTCATTAAATTAAGTATCACTTATTGCATTTGAGTTCAAAGATATAACTCTTGATCTCTGTGTGAGAGCTTTCTGTTCCTCTTTTTACTTTTTCCAAGGAGGTTAGGTGTTTGTCAGCGTTTCTCTGTTAGCAAGATAACTCAACAGTCATCGACTTATTTTTATGACATTTTTAGGGATTCTTTGTCATGGCACAAGAAAGAACTGGTAGGATTTTGGTGGTGATCTGAACCCCGATGCACATCCAAGATTTTTTAAAAGTATTTGTTAACACTGCAAAACCGGGCAGTTTTCCACTTTTTCACTTATGGTGCATTCCATTTACCTCAGAACTGGAAAAAGGAAAATGGGAATTAAATCACATCCCAGCTAGACATGTTCCAGTTTGAGCTGGTAGAGTCAGGGTTGGTGGGCTGGGAAATTCTGACCAAAGGGTGCATTCCCAGTGATGTATCTAATTTGCATCTTGGAGTATTCCAGTTCTAAGATCAACTGGAGTACAGCGTTATAACTCAGTAAGTTCTCAGTGAACATGGATGACTTTTCCAGGGTGTGTTGTTCATGGCACATGAATGAACTGGTTAGATTTTGGTGATGATTCAAATACAGATGTGGCTCCAGGAAGTGTTTAAAGGATTTTCCTACTGTGTGAGCTCTGGCAGTTTACCAGATTTTTGACAGTAACTTGCCCACCAATGCCTTTGTGGAGGTTTGTGCTCTTACAGATCTTCTAGTGAAATTATAAGTAACTGTGATGTGATATATTAGAGTATCGTGACTCTGCCCTCTGGCATAGACGGGCAGATCCAAACTTATGTGGCCTTCACGGTAACCAAAGTTGTCCAACCCTGAGCAAGACAACCAAGACAAAAACGAGTTTCTTTGTCGATGGTCATGAAAAGGTAACGGGCTCTTGTGTTCTTCTTTCCCCAGGTATTGGCCTAAAGTATGTCGCTTTGGGAGATGTGGTCATCCTCATCACCTTCGGCCCGCTGGCGGTCATGTTCGCTCATGCAGTGCAGGTCGGCTACCTCTCCGTGCTGCCACTGGTGTACGCCGTCCCACTGGCTTTAAACACAGAAGCCATTCTCCACAGCAACAACACCAGAGACATGGACTCTGATAAGCAGGCGGGCATCGTCACCCTGGCCATCCTCGTAGGCCCCACGCTGTCCTACGTCCTCTACAACCTCCTGCTCTTCGTCCCCTACGTGCTCTTCTGCATCCTCGCCACCCGCTACACCATCAGCATGGCGCTGCCTCTGCTTACGCTGCCCATGGCCTTTCCGCTGGAGAAGCAGTTTCGCAGCCGGTGCTACGCCAAGATCCCACAGAAAACAGCCAAGCTCAACCTGCTCATGGGACTTTTCTACGTGTTTGGGATCATTCTGGCACCTCCAGGCAGCCTGCCACTCCTGTGATGAATTAGCTTTGATATTTCAGACATTTTGTTGTTTTAATACAGATTAGTTCATGTACTTTGTATTTGTACAAAGCTATCTGATGGCTTTCATTGGCTTTAATTTATTGTCTAATTTATATGTTAAAAACAGATTTGGTTCGGTCCTCTTTTGAACCTGAAGGCAGAATTGGATTGATTTTTCCCCCAGTATTATGCTTGCTGTAACATTTTGCTAAAAGTAAGAGATGTTGGTGTCATAATGTAGAGGTAGGCTGCAATTTCAAGTAAGGTCAGGCAGTAAAACCTACCGATGCCATAACTGTTCAAGAAACAGATGCTAACAGTGACAGCTGAAAATATCCATAAAACACTGTTAACAGAATTTCAACCTTGTACTCTGTACGGTACTCACCGCTAAATTTGTTTGTTTTTTATGTTTTATTTTGGAGAGCCAAGTAGTATTTTATTTGATTGTAATAAAACTCACAGATGCTGATTTCAAGTGTGTTTTTGTGGATCAACTCTTCAACCTACTGTATGAAGTGCTGCAGTCAGTTAGCGAGTGACATACTAAACTAGCAATTTGATGCTTTAAATCAGTTCTGGACAGAAGGAAAATGGTTGAAGATGTCTGAGAAACATAAAACATATTCATTTTAGTCATAACTAAACAAAACCTCATTAACACATGCAGAAAAGTCCTCAAAATTGTCTTAATTTACCAGGATGAGGGGCATGTGTGAAAAGAACAGGTGGGTTTTCCATCCTCACAGGACAAGTCTTGAACTGGAAAAGGACTTTTCTTGGCAAGTTAAAGGTGTAGTCAGCGATCTTCTAATATTCTCATCTAATGCAGTATTTGTCAAATTCACCGTATTTCTCATCTCCATCCACAAGATGTCACCACTGACAGCATGTTGAAAAAAAAGTCCGGTTTCAATACACAGCCTTGGCTCTGAATTTCAGCAGGTAAATACTGTGGCTCGGGCCGAGTTACCAAAACAGGGTAAACCCCCCCACATCCAGGGGGCAATCATACTCATGCGCAGATCAGACAGAGGGGGGAGGGGGAGTAGTTGGTTGCGTAGCATGCGCAATTAGCGTAAGAGAGAGATACAATATGTGCAGTAGCAATGGCTGAAAAACAGCCCAAAAGAAAAAGTTCAGAGGAGTACTAAGTGAAAAAGAAGGGCTATGACCATGAAAGAGCGAAGACCCGGGTCAACATTGGTGTTGCTTTGTGACGGTGGAGGGAACTCCGCCAATTGAAAGACCTGAAAACGGATGCGGATGTCGCCGTCTGTCTGCTGGATAGGTAAGCAACATTAGCTTTGTGGTGCTTCACATAACAGTAACAGCCATCAGGCATTCATCTTATTGTCTAATCTGCCAAAATGTACTGTTGTGATGTTATCAGTAATGGCAGTCCAGTTGTCTGACGAGTCAAGGTTACCTTAGCTACGTTGGTCAGCTACGCAGTTTGTACGGCCGTTTCCATGACGATGCACATCCATCAGCTTTCGAGGGTGGCGCCAGGGGTGAGGTACGAAGGGAGAGGCGGGTCTAAATTATTTTATAAACAACCTCTCCACTCGTTTTCTCCCACATCGCTGACTACACCTTTAAGACATTTTAAGAAAATTTGAAAACACTTTGCTGATAGCTGTCTTTTGTCAAGAGGAGGGGTCCACCCTGATTGCTCACACTCATACCTAAGGGCAACTTAGTCACCAGTCATATTTTTGGGCTGTGAGAGGAAGAGAACCTATGCATGCACAGGGAGATTATGCAAACCCCACACATGGAGGCCCTGACCAGCCTGGGGGTCGAACTGGTGACCCTGCTGTGGGGCTGGTGTGCCACCGTGCCACCAACCACCAAAGCATTCGCTGAAAATTTAATCCAACTCCATCCTGAACAGTTTGAGTTATGTTGAGAAACTAACAAGGCAGAGGTATGAATTAACAAAAATATCTTAAGCATAAATGTCTTTATATAATGATGGGAGCACATGAAAGAAGTGAGTTATGATTAAGAGAGAGAAATAAGGGGGGATGTTACATACCAAATGATATGATTTCTTAAATTTGTTGTTTTGACCAAAGATAACTGAAAAATTTCAGCAAACTCATTTAAAATATAATCAGTTTTCCTGTACTAATGTCTAAACTTTGAGAGCCAAAACTATCAGACACAATAAAAGACAGAATGAACATCAACGCAAATAATTTGATTCGTTTTATTTTGTTTTTACAGCAGTTTTGACAGAATTTAAGGGCACACGCCTGTAGTTTGTGTGGCAGAGTGTCTACCAGCAGGGGGCAGTGCTCAACAAGCGTTTACCTCCTCAGGTTCTGTGTGGTTCCTGTAAAATAAGCTATAAGTTAGTATAAATCAGATTAAATGCAAAGGCAGACTTCTGTTAATCTAAAATCAGCTCCAATTAACTTTGAAGTTTGAGTTCATTTTACACCTATGGTATGAACGGCCATTTGACCACAGATACACCAAGTGCAATATTGTTATTGCCATCCTGAGGTATAAAACTTGTATAATCTTGAAACATCCACCAATATATAATTTATTCATCATTACTGTTACATTTACATAGTTTTTGACATTCTTACCTGACGTGCTGTTTTTTCTTGTTTGCCCTTTACATGTGCAACTGTGCATACACACACAAATATATATTTGTATTTACTTATTCAATGCAAGTAACAAAGTACTTTATTATAATTTAAATAATTTTTACTTTTTTACTCACTTTTCTGTTTTCTGTTTTACAAATGCTTTTGGTAATGCATACAGGACTTCACAGACGCAATAACATTTATACAAGCTTGTTTGTCTCTGAAATGTTTTTTCTAGTTTTCATGGATCATTTTGTCACATTTTCTCTTTTTTCTGTCCTTTCTTTTTGCATTTGAAATTCACTAGAGGGCCACATTAAGGAAGCAGGGGGCCCTGTGTGGCCCCAAGTTTTCTAGTTTTCCACCACCTTAGTCTAAGTTCTATAATACATCAGCAGCATATAAAAAAAGTAGTGATGAAATCCGTGTGAGTTCCAACCACATTTCTGAAATGTTGCCAAGCTATTTGTGCAATCAAGACAGAGCGCAGGAGTTTGCCTGCATTTTCTTTTGATGATAAAACAACAATTACAACAACATATATAAGTGTTCCTTCAATAATCTTTGTCTCGAGCAGGGCTAGGCAACTACCGTTATAATGAGGGCCACATTAAAATGACCCTCATTGCCAGAGGGCCATATTGCATCATTTGAAGGGAGCTGAAAGGAAGTAATATATCTTCGCTGTCAAGGCAAACCTCTTATCTCCATTTTTATGATCTTCTTTATTCCTGATACAGTGCTACTGATCACCTCCTGTGGTGGTGAATGGGTTTTTAAAAAGTTTTAACCAATTTGATGTAAATTAGCAAATTCTGGACATTTCACTATTTAATCATAAAGTTGCAGACTGTTCTTTCTTTTGTAATTTTCATGAAAAGAAGCAGTTTTGTAGACAAGAGGTTTGTGCCTGAGGAGACAATATATAACAATCATAAAAAGTTTCTATTAACAATTAACTCAAGTATAATAAGTGAAACTTGATCTAATGAGCTCAACACGGAATCCGATAAAGTTTCAGCTCCTTTTTAAAAAGTTAGTTACAGATTTTTTAATTTTGGTGTGTATTTTACTTAAATATTGATTTCTTCATTGACAAATGCTTCAAATGTTACTTTACAGAAACAGTAACAGCAAGTTGTATTTTTATATTTAATGTTGAGATTGAAGAGTTTTTCAGATTTCCTTCATACTCTTACATTTACCGTCCTGATTCAGGCAGTGAATGACATCCTCACCTGGGGTAAAGTGGAGGTCCCAAACTACCCACTGTGCTCTGGAGTGGGAACACTGGAGCACAAAGTACCTGCCCAACATCATTCAGTCAGGACCTATACACCTGGCTTCACAACCAGGTGCTGAAACCTGTAGCCACCAGGAAGGAGATCAGCATCTGCTGCCGAGTGCCCAACACCTGCTGCACAGCTGCTTTTGCTAACGCAGGACAGCAGCCAAGGGCAGGGCACAGGAAGGTGGCAGCAGGGATCCTGCCAATGGCCCAGGACTGGCATCTCTCTGTGGACATCGAAATGCAGCTGAGATTCCCACAACACATCGTCAGCACCACCATGAGGCCAGATATTCCCCTGGTCTCAAAGAGAAAACATCATCATCATGGAGCTGACGGTGCCATGGGGGGATCACATGCATGAGGAGAAAATGCAAACTCCACAAAGAAAGGCCCTGACCAACATGAGGATCAAACCTCTCTGCTTTAGACTAAACATATAATCTTGTGGTCAATAATCCCATTGTCATTGGGGATTCTTTAGGAAACAAATTATTCAGTCTTGTACCCACCAATAGTCAGATGTTAAGAAGAAACGTGTGATGTTATTTTAATGCTGCAGAAACTATATTTGACAAAACTTCTCACAGGTTGTTAGAGCATAAATTCATTGAAAAAAAATAATATATTTTGAGAAATAGTCAGGAGGTTATAGCACCCCTTAAATCTCATCTTAGCCCCCTAAAATAATAATAACATATGGCCAATTCTCCACTAGATTTTAAATACACAACAACAAACATAAAACAGATTAAAAAAATCATAAGGGCTCCTTTCTTGATATATTTGCAAGCATAACACTAAATTAAAAATAATATTTCTGTGTCAGGATGCAACGGAAATTTCTTTCTTAATAAATGGAAGAAGCCCAGGGGTTTAGTAATACAAAAGAAAAAAAAGTGGTTGTCAAAGGGTCTTTTATAATTATGGACCAAGTGGTTATGAAGCAAACCGTTATGTCAGAGTGTGTGCATTTTAAAATTTTGTTGACATAATACACATTAACCTGAACTTAATATCTGGCACACTGCACGCTATAGACCCATTTGCTGCTCTGTCTAAATGTGTATCCCTGTCCTTTACTATAATGTAACTTTCATCCTAATATATGATGTGATTTTCTTTTCTTTTCTTGTTACCTGCTGAAGGACTACGAATAGAAACGAGCTTGTTGCTAACTTCTGCACATTAACATGTGTATATTTATAGATGCTCATTAATGTACACTGTCCTTTCTAAATGAATAAACAAATAGTAATAAAAATGTGCTAGATATGTCTAAACAATACGATAAACTACATCCTTTGCTAAATACAAAAAGCTAAATGCTAAATACAAAAAACAAATACAAATATAACGATGTTTTGCAAATAATTTAACGGCGTGAACACCTGTCCTAATTTGTTAATTTTGGGGAAAAAAACAACATATAACTGTGGTGGAGGAAAACGTGTTATTTCACATGAATATTAATGCGCTTATTTAAAGTCTCCCATGTAGTGAAATATTCTTGAAGTAGGAGGTTTTAATAATTGAGCAATTACAAGAAATTAAGTCTGTTTTAATGCCATAATTTCTGTAAGAGCTTCGCCCCCTGAAAGTAAGACCCTCAGCACTGGTCCAAACCGGAGAGTTGAGTTCACGGTTTGTTTTGATTATTACGAGGAGCACGTGAAGGCAGCATTAGTAGTGACGCAATGTATGGGCGTGTTGTCATGGCTGTGTGCTGCAAAACCTTCACATATAGTAAATACTTATTTGTCCTAAAATAGGCCATGTCAGCGTTGGAGGTGGAAAGCGACATGGAATTATATTCTGCCACAAAGTAAAGCTCCTCGGGAAAGGGCCGGTAAGTAGCTACAGCATGAAATAAGTTATTTTTAGACCAATAAAGGGACGCCAAACATGCGTTAGCTAGCTAGCCTGGATGATAGTCAAGCTAGTGGTGCGCACCGTCCCCTCTTATTCTGACGCTGCGCTTATTTCTGCTCATAATTTGTATGATTAATGGTGATTGTCACTTCAGTAATGCCCCGGAATGTTTAACACTTTTACCGGCGTGTTATAGATGTGCATGCAGTCTCCTCTGCAGATTTCGCCTTCTGTCTATATATCATGACAAGGTGGCCTGTCAAATATCTATAAATCAAAATAGCGTTACGTTATGGTGGATATAATGCTGGTTTCAGGTTTTAGAAATGTGAGCAGCTATTTCATGAAACTGACATTTTGGCTCTTTTATGATATTCCTAGTCGTTGTTATGGTTGGGCAACATATTGAGTATTAAAGACAGTTATATATTCAAATATGAAGCACAAAATAAGACGATGTCTTTTACATAGATGTACAACACATGCAGGATTATTATGACGATATTTGTCTTCTCTGGCATTATCCGTCCATTGCTGACATCCATATTATTTTAAAACAAAAATGTCAGTCCTTAAGACTGTTCATAGTAACAACCCATAACAATATGCTTGTTAATCAAGAAAAAAATATATGTAAAATGTGAAGTCAAATGAAACATTTGATTTTCTTATCTTTGCAATTATTTGATCAGCTGTGATATGATTTATAAAAATCTAATTATACTGGTCAGGGATGCACGATTATTTATTGTGCATCCTTGATATTTATTATGAGAAGAGTTGTTGCCAGGTGATAGTTTGAAAAATGAAGTAGTGGTATGTGGTAAAATTTTTTGTTGATATTTATTTATAGTCAGTATATCAGCCATACGTGCTGGTCAAATGCATCCCATTTACTGACTGTACAATCATCAGTATGTATGAATGTACCATAATTTTTCACCTTAAGCCATAATCAGGGGACAAAAACAACTGCCTGGTATATTCGGTAATTTAATGGTTGTGTTTTGCAAAAATTGCGCATATGAGTTAGGATGGGAAAAATCCATAAAATATAGTACCAATGGTATATCACTTGAATACTGACAAAAGTTGATATTCTATAAGTATTAATGTCCAACATTTAATAAAGCAGTTTGTTCTATAGAAATGGGATAAATTACTCTACAAATTGAGCCAATGTAGGCAGGGTCAGCAGAGGTGATTTTCATTGTGCAGGACAGAGTTAGTAAACAAATATGGCAGCGCAAGAGAGAGATTAAAGAAATGTAACATCGGCATTAAAATCTGTTGTATGGACTTATTTTGATTTTTGTAAGTGATGTGATGAAGTGATGAAATACAGCTCATGTCACCTGGCACCACCAGGGAAAGTAAAAGCCAACAACAGAAAAGCTAATGCTAAGTTAACTCTGCTAATACACCAGCCAACACTTAACATGCTTAGCTAGTCAAAACTGCCTTCATGTTCTGAGTAAACTAAAGCGTTTTCTTGTTTCTTACCATGTGTATAGTAACTAAACGTTGCTCTTTGCCATTCATTCGGTGGTGTACAAATTGTGACATCAATGCATGCGCTCTGTACAGCCAGTACTAGCTGTTTGTATGGCTGAAATATTGGCTATAATGAAAACGTTCATATCAGCTGATACAGATGGTCAGAGATATTAATCTACCGACACTGAGCTGACGGCATTGAGCATCCCTGATTTTGATAACTAATAACAGTAAATTGCTCAGTGTTGGGTGTCTGACTTTTTTTTTTTTTTTTACTTTTTTTTTTTATCAAACAGGTCTCAGTATTAGTTTATTCTTTCTACTGTTCCAACTTAAATCAAATGGTTTTCCTTATATTGCCATAAGATTTATAATGAATTGGACAGCACAGTAACGCATACAACAAGAACACTGCTCATTTAACATCCAATCAGAAAGGGTGCAGTTTGTATGTTTTCCCTGTGCATGACTAGGCTTTCTCCGGGCACTCCTGTTTACCCTCCCAGACCAAGTCAGATCAACACGTGACTCTAAATTGCCCTTAGTTGTGAGTGTGTTAGTGAATGGTTGTCTGTCGCTATCTGTCCTGTGATTGGCTGGACACCAGTGACCAGCATGTACTGTCCTTTTTACCTGATGTCAGCTGGGAGGCTCTAACCTAACCCCAAATGTGATACGATGTATGGATAATGGATGGATTTCTAATAGATCATCTTGTGGTCAGGAAGCATTTTGCTGTTGTTTTAAATTGTAAACAATCTTTTACTCATAATGGGCATGACATCTTTTTTTATGCTTTTGATATAGAAACACTGTGTCATCTTGTATCTCAATTGAAAACAGATTAATAGATCTTGAAAAGTGGATGTACGGCACAGCCCTATAAGACCTCAGATTTGCACCTGTCCTCTCTCTGGTCATTTGGTGTGGGTGAAGCAGAGCAGCTGTCTCACACTGAAGGTGCAACTGTTCATAGACAGGATCACTCTCCGCCACGCCCACTTAAAGAGCAACGTTTCAGACCGTTCCTTTGTCTGATTTCTACAAGTCCCAACCACGATGTTTGACCTTAAAGCACCGTCTTGCTGAGACCGTGTGATGTGTAGTTTGGATAGACAGCGGTTTTGTGTTGATTGCTATTTTGAAGAAATGGGGCGAATATTGTGTGGAGGTTCACAAGGTAAGACTTTTGGAATAACTTTAAGATGGTTTGCATCTGTGTTCATCCCGCTGTTTGCAATTTAGAGGCAGTTGTGGAAAAATCCCGGGGCCTTTTTTTGTTTGTGTTTTAGTACGTAATCTCTGAGGAGACCTTCTCTCATAAATTCTTGATTCACATTTGTCTCTTAACATGTTTCCTATTAGATGTTTTGAGGAAAATAACTCCTACATGAGCTCTTTGTTTTGTGACTTTTATACAAACATAAATTTATCATAGCACAATGAAAAATAATTATTACAATAGGATCAATATTATATATTCTGTTGATTTTAACCCACTTATTTTCAGCAGCAAATGTACTTGCCCTACATTCATATGAACTTTGTATTGAGTTTATTGACATCACAAGGCTTCATTTGAAGATACACTAACTTCCCTGTCAGACTGGTGTATGAATCAGTAACTTAACAGTATATAGTACAGTTTATTACCAATTATGAGAGTAAACATTATCATTCCTTGCCACAATAACAAGAATATTAAGCCTGATTAGCAGAAAGCTGGAAATGGAAGTAGATGGCTGTAGTACAATGTTTGTGCTTGTTTTTTTTATCAAATGTCATTCCTGCTGGTCTGGAGAGTCTCTGATAAAGTTTCAAGGGCCTCAACATAAAGAAGGAAATCAAATTAAATGTTGCCTTGGAGTCAGTCCAGATGAAAGTCTCAGTAGGAAACCAATAAAGTTGATTTGATCGTAGAAAATGTAATCAATAACTCTCATATCCATATGCCCTCAGTTGAAAGACTCTGAAGGGCAAATGAAGGCAGTGTAAGTGCTACAATATAAGGACAATTTTTCAAGCCCCTGTTTACGTTTGTGTTTTTCTTTTTATCCCGATTCCTTCTGGTGTTGTTGAGGGCTGTAGCTTAGGGATGGAAATCACCAGTGGCCCCATGATATGATAAATCACAATACTTTTGTCTCGATTCCATGTTATTATGATTACCACTATTTTATTATATTCTGGGGGCTGTGGTACTTAACATTGTGATAAACTGTTTATTTATTTATCATTAAGTTTCTTTTTACGTTTTCTGGACTGCATTTAAGTCTAAAAAGAAAATAGGAAAAAATTATGTAAAATTCTGTAAAGCTTTACAATGCTGTGGTTTAGCTTCACTGCTCTGTGGAGCTTCAGTGCTGCTGTGTTTTAGCCTCACTGCTCTGTGGAGCTTCAGTGCTGCTGCGTTTTAGCTTCATTGCTCTGTGGAGCTTCAGTGCTGCTGTGCAAGTAAAATAATGTCAAAATTTAGGCACATATCTGAGGTCCAAAAAGGATATTACATAAGTTATTGTTTTCCACAACATGGGGAGGACTTGAGTTTTTTCACATAAATTTAGTCATGGATTGAGCTTTTTTCTCGACTCTATCAGAAGTGGGAGGTTGCTTTGACTGGCCAAGCATGTCTTTGGCTGATTTATCAGTAGGGTAAGCTTAGCATTAGCATTGCTGTCTTTGTGATGGGGGTGCAGTCGTATTTCCATAATATCATATTCTCATGTGTCATGCCCATCTCTTTTGCCTCACTGAAAGTCCAAAGAAAGTCCATACAGCGAATTTGCATTCCTTTTGTCTTTCTCCTGTGCTGCCATGTTTGTTTACCATATCTCTCCTGCACAGTAAAGGTCCTCTCTGCTGACCTTACTTGCTTTGACTCAACAGAATCATCACGTGGGCTTCATGAGTAATTTATTTTATTTCTAATGAAGCAGGAGCTTTATTAAATGCTGTTGATTAAAAAATTAAAAGATAATGATACCTGGCTGCCTTTTATCAATAAACTTGTGACACACATAAGGCTGCCATATATTAGGAAGTGTTATACTGTGGTGAGGGTATGATTTATCACAATGTACCACAATGTACCACAATGCCACAAACAGGACAATACATCACTAATTTTCAACGAAACATCTGTTTTTTTAAAAAAAACAAAAACAAACTAATGGTATCAAGAATCCACAACATTTTATACTCAACGTACAGTTTCCGATCAGTGTTATTTATTTCAAACATTGTTGCTGATTTATCACAAATGAACTTTATTGCCTTTCCAAGAGACAGAAATAACTTCAGTAAATGTGTCAGTGTTAGATGGTTCAGTGTCTGCTGCCAACTTGCAGCCCGTGGCTGAACTAAACAAACATTCTGAATTTCTATAAATTTTGAAAAGTGTAATATCATGATATTGCACCAGAATATTGAAATATTTTTAAGGTCTTTATCCACTATGGGTGATGGAAATAAATAGTGTGTTTCCTGATGTCTAAAGGCCTTTAGACTACAACGTATTGTGATTTGGTGTAATGATGATTTCTTACACCACTAAAAAGTATCTTAAAGGCTTGTATTTTGACTATGTCGGGAAATGTGAGTACCTGGAGCATGCAACATGCAAACTCCTTACAAAGAGGCCTGACCAGGGTTTGAACCAACAACCCTTTTGCTGTGAGGCTAGAGCTAGTACGGACCATATTTATTATTATTTGTACCACCATTGTTGTTTATTCTGAGGTTCATCAAGATAGAAAAAAAGATGCCAGACCTGAAATGACCTTGTATTATGAAGTGATCAGGGCTCTGGACTGGCAGTTTGAAAAGGACTACTGACATGTTTGTGTAACCCCTTGGGGATTCATGACTGAAAGCAGCCTATTTTTATCAGAAATTCCTTTCTTTTGAGTGATTCAGCATAATACGCAGTGAATAAAAATAACTTATCCCAGTGAAAATGTCCACAGATACACTTAATACACAGGCTTAGCTCCCCAAAAGTAAATTTGTCTGTCTCCTTAATGTCTGTTTTCTGTCAGGCAAATAAGATTTAAGTTTATTAGGGGAACTTTGATGTCCTCAGCCTGATCATTAAGCTCATACTGCAGACCAGATTACATGGACCAGGACCAGGACTGTGAGTGTTTATCTTGGATTTTGTAGACCCGAGCATGTTTGCAGTTGCCTTTTGTCTTTTGTAATCTGAAGGTTTCACACAATGCTTGCTTGCTCACCTGCCAGAATGATTAGTTGATCAGACACACCTCACACATATCCCAGTGTGGAGGCTTTGTGTGTCTCCCAGGCAGAATTAAGTCATATTTGAACAGTCCTCTCAGTCTAATGATGACGTTGTGTGTGTTGTCTGTGAGAGGAGGAGCTGCGTGAATGAATGCCTCCCTTTAATAGGATCTACATCAACCAGTCTATTACATGGACAGCAGCAGCTTTGTTTATGACTTAGGAGAGCGGTCTAATAAACTTCATTATAAGCCTGTGTCTCAGCCACTTCCTAAGCTCCTATTCGTTCATTGGCTACTAACATGCTGGCAATACCAGCTGTACATTCATGGACGCTTGCCAGCATCAACAGAATGCCATTTTGGCTTCATTTTTACACCGTATTGTTCATGTCACCGACAGCTGTGTCACATAAAGGGGCAGGACTGTACAATACATCAAACTTTGATATGAATCTGTTCATTTTCAAATGAAGGTAGAATAGGGATTGAATCATTTTGTTCATTTGTTTTATCATATATGTTTTGGGTTAAAATTAGGTTAAGTGCTTAATATGACTTCATCTCGCCAATGTTGACTGTAGTGCTGAATGAACTGATTCAATAAGGAAAAACAATTGATCAAAAAAAAAAAACTCAGTAAAATGTTGCTAAGTAAAAAAAAATAGCTACAGGAAGAACTATTAAGAATAACATGCTTATTGGCCTCAAGAAATCAGTTTCACATGTTCAGTCTCACAGGGAAATAATAATTTTAGCTTTTTTTATTCAATTTAAGGAGCAATTTAGGGTTTTTGTGGGGTTGTGTAAATTCTTGTCCAGACAAAACAACAAAAATATAGACCCAAAACCAAATAAAATTTTTTTGTCCCCTTACAATAAAAAAAAATCACTCTCAGAGGCTAGTTGGGAAGCTGTGTGTACGTGATGTGGCTGCCAGTTAATCATAAAAAAAGATAATTATTGTTATAATGATAAAAAAAATAATAATAATACATTTTATTTACAAGCGCCTTTTACAACACTCAAGGACACTGTACAAGATTAAATCAACAATTATAAAATCAACAATAGAACAATAAAATTAGCCAAACACAACAGATGATTACAGGTATGGGGTGTAAGTGGTATGTTATTGTTAAATGGATTATGCACTCCTGAACAGGTGAGTTTTGAGTCTGGATTTGAAAGATACAGAAGAATAGGGGTTTTACTGACATGTTGATGTGTTCCTGGGCAACACAATTTACCCCCATATGCTTCCACTGCGATGTCAGTGGCATGTTAATTGGTATGAAAGTGGAAAACTTAAATGGAAGATCATTCATCAGTGGGTGAATGTGAAAACGAATGGGTGTGATTGTGTAGGTGTGACCTGTGGTGTAAAAAGGTGCTGCATCAGCTCCATTCATCATTCAGTCCTTATCACTCAGCCCTGATAAAGAGCACTGTCCAAGGCAAAGAAAAGCAATGCAACACACAGACACACAAACGCACAAACACTGTCTCCATCCTCTTCCTCTGCTCCGTGATTTTGGAGGAGGCTGCTGCCAGCTCACCACCATCAGTTACACAAACCAGTTTGTGTCTAAAAATGATGATCAGGGCAGGTGCCCATTCATCAAAATCTCCTCCGACCCCACCCCTTTATCATCCCTCAGCCCCCCCCTCAACATCCCAAAAAATAACAACAGCAGGACCCTCCCCCTGGAACGTAATGCCCCTCCCCCTCCCCTCTGTCCTGTGCCTGTCTGCTCATTGGCAGCACAGCGAACAGTGTCCCTGCAGGCTATGAAAGAGAGGGCTGAACATCCTTATGTGGAGCGTGATGCGCATGTGTTCGTACATATTGATCAGTAAACGGCGTGTGTCAGCCTCACACGCTTGTTACTGACACTGGCGTCACCTGGTGATGGATTACAGCATCAGAGGAGCCTTATGCAGAGCAGAGACCCATTTGGCTGTTTTTATGTGAGAGTGAGGGGAACGTCAACCTGAATGCAGCGCTTGTCGCAAAACAGCCGCTTGCCCTGGCTCTCCTCCACCCTCTCCTCTCCTCCGCTCCTCTACAGAGGTAATCCTTGCTGACACAAGGCACAAAGGACTAAATGCTGGCTGCATCCTCCAGCAGCCGGGCTCTCTCCTCATCCACCTCTATGGCCAGGCTGTTCGCCTGCACAGCAGGATGCTGTTTCTCTAAGACTGCTTAATGCTGTAGATCTCATCTCTGGAATACCGGCCTGGCTGCCGTCCTCCTCCGCCCCCTGTATCCCCCCCTCCTTCTCCTCCTCCTCAGCCTTCTCGGCCGGTTCATTCAGGGAGCACATCAGCACAGGACTTCAGCCCTGAGGAAGCATTTTTAAAAAATCTTTCCTGATTCTTGATCACTGGTGTTTTTTTTCCTCATCTGATGCATTTACGTAGCAGGACGTAGGAGCTTCCTCCTCTTCTTCCCTATTTTTGTCTGCCTCTGTTTTCACCCTGCTGCACATCACTAAACAAACAGGTAAACCAGCTAAACTAAACATGCTTTATTTAGCACGCATTGCCATTTCAGTCCTTTTATGCTTTGCTTGCATGTCTTTCTTTCTAACATATTAACAGGCAGAAAATGTTCTTGTTTCAAGAATTAGACGTATAATCTTTTCATTCTGGATCCTCATAAATCTATAAGACTGACATTTACAAAATCAGATCAGCCAAACAGTGTACTCCTCCAGCCTCTGTTTCATTGTGGTTGACATATTAGCTCATGCACGGTTTGCTCACCTTTAAAGTAATTGCTTGGACAACATGCATAGCGAGTATGCATCCATGGCCACGCTGCTACGGTTGTGCCACATGTCGATGCAGACTGTAGTAAAGCTAAACAGGCAGGCAGACATCTGGCTGGCTCGGCTGCTGCTGCTGTTCATGAAACACACTAGTATCAACCAGAAAGTGTAAAAATGTTGACCCTTATCTGCAGACACAGCAATAATCGAACAAGTTTTGATGATGTCAAAGTTCGGCAAAGTAGGGATGCAAGAATGTGGCGATGCAACAAGAACAATGATGCAACACAGTGTGTTGCAATATTTTGGTATCCTTTGACTCTTCCTTATCCAAGTCTGAAGTCTTTGTAGTAACATTTAAGGTATGTACGATTTGCTGTCCTAGGAAAATTTATTTAATTTGCGTGAAAGAGTCCAATCACAGAGGATGAGATGTAGGACTGCTGTGTAATAAACACAGACATGCTAACAGAATCAATAGAGAAGATGAGATAACGTCAGTATTGAAATATTTCATTGTCTTGACTAATGGAAATCAGTGGAGCCTCACATGAACCCTTTTCTGACCTAGGTCACCGTGAAGCCACAACATTAACTGGAGGCAAAACATATCTATTCTGGGGGCAAACAGGATTTTCTACCACAATCCATCAGGCAGCACTGACGTCTAGACATGTTTATTACATAAATTTATTACAAATTAAGATGCGTTAGAATAAACATGCAGTCCAGATAATTTGGAACAGCTCATTAATGGGGGCCGGTTTGTTTTTGGCTCTTCACGTCTACTTCTGTCTTGTTAATCTCAATTTCTCAGAGTCTTCATTGGTGCATCAGAAGTAGATTTTAGTGCAGGTAGAACCTCTTTTTTATTGTACACATGAGGTAATATTTGTGAGGAAATCAAAATATTTTGTGGGGCACTGCACATATTGCACAAACTATGAACAAGTCTGATTAAAGTTCCCAGCTATGATTCCCCTTAGACAGTGAGTCCCCCACAGCAGGCTGATGATGTCTTAGAGCTCCAAGGAGCTATGCTAGTTAGCCGGCTAGCTAGGTAGCTCAACTGCAGCATTGGAGACAAGCGGGTGAAGCGAGGTTTCTGTACCAATCATCACAGAACAGTCCAATCCCCTGCCGTCAGAGGGTCCAATTCGTCCGTTTTGTGAACCACAGATGTGTCATTGGTCAGCCCTTCATTGGTGTGTGAGGCCACTTCCGTAGCTGAGCAGAGAGTGTGGTGGTCTTGCTGTGTCCAGCAGTATATTGTGTGAGCACTGAAAATCACTTGTTATGTCAGACTTGCAGGCAAAAGCAACATTCAGTAACTCCATGTGAATGTAAGTGAGTTGTTCTCCGTCATTCAGTCAACCATACACACAGAATCATTGCTCAGAGCTGCAACGTGTGCTGCTATCTTTTGCAACGTCATCATTATGCGCAGGTTGGACACTGAACAGTGTTTACTGTTTTATGAGAAAGTAAGAATATATCAGCAGCATAACATTGGCCAAACTCAGGCCGATGTTGAATACTTTAGAAAGGGCTATAATCAGCTGATTTAATCCCCCGGCCCATGTATCGTTCGGGTCCTACTATTTTCTTATAGTTCCATTTACTGACTAATTTCTGAGGAGTCAATGGATAGTGTTAGCCTGCCTTTGCCTACAGTCATCAGATAAACTCTCCAGGAACTCTAAACAGTCTTGGGTGATTGTTATGACTTGCTTTTTTTTTTTTTAAACTGCTTTATTCTACTGACAATTACGTCCGCGATGGTGTGTGGTTTACTTTGTATGTATTTCTATTAAATTACATGAAGTACTAATCCTATTGCAAAGACGCATAATGTTACATAATGCTGTAAAAGGGAGTCACAAAAAGCTTACAGCACTGTTTATAGAGTTGCTGAATAGTTTATCTGATGACTGTAGGCAGAGTCAGGCTAGTGCTTTCCATTTACTCCCAGTGTTTGAGCTTAGCTAATTAGTGGTGGCCGAGCTCTGCTTGTCTCTTTGTTGTTACTGCATGCACAGTTAAAAGAATGGTGTCTATCTGCTTGTCATGGACTCAGGAGTGAGGCAAGACATGAAAAAAAAACCCAAAAATTAACAAAAAAATAAATATTGGTACTGACAGTAATGAATCTGGAAATATCAGCTTGTTGATAATTGGCAAAAATCCAATGTCATGCATCCTTAATTTGTCATAGTAGTTGTAACTATCTGGTGGGAACTGTCGGCAATTCTGTCAGTCTGTCAGTGTTTTGTAGCACTGCTTTATCAAATTGTTTTGGATGAACATGTTTTTATCCTGAGCAGCCCACTTGCAGCACGTTTTAGACCTTGGTATCTGTGTTTGTTAGAGATAGACAGTGATGTAAGAGTTTGAAGATATCAATCAGGTAGTGTTATATCAGTTTAAAGAGGAGGATTGTGTTTCAGAGAACACAGTGCTGATTTGCATCTACCAGCCCAGAATGAAATGATCCTGTCACGACTAAGCCTAGATAAGGAAGAGGAGCCTAAGAAATAATCAAGGTTTCATCACACTCCTGATTATGCAACGTGATGACAATGCCCCGTCATTAATCAAAGTAATGTCTTCGTAAATGGATCAGTCATTCTGGCCTGACACAGAACCAGCTCTGCTCTTTTGTAAGTTCTTACTCAACTTGCATGTTATTTTCAGATAAAGCGTCGAGCTTGTCCAGTCCTTGAGTAACATCTGTCCCAAACTCCAAAAAAAAAAAATCAACCACAGAGAGGAGAAAAGGACCACATGTTCCAAAACAAAGAGCAAAGTTCACAGCAAACCAAATACTGAGAAAGAGCCAGAGGGTTCACTCCCCCCATTAGCAGGATGACTGCCTCAGACTGCTCAGGATTTTAGATGGGCATGCTGGTGGATCTGGGATAATATCAGTGTGAGAGGGCGCGCTGGAACACCAACATGTTCAAAAGTGGACTGAAGATCATGGGGAGTAAGTATGATAATCCAGGATACTGTAGCTTGATATTTTCAGCACGGTGGCTGAAGGAGGAGACTTTGCTGTGGCCGGGTTTTTTTTGCAAAAGGCTGCAGGGGTGAAGTTTGCTGATGGGAACAATTCTGACGGTATCAAGTTGCTTTTTAAATCTGTTGTTGCAGCCTTTACACTTTATAGGGTTGCCTGTGGACAAAGCTGACAAGACAAGAAATATACGAGAATGTCACTGCGGTACATTTTGCACTAGTTTCAGTGCTGTTTAATATTGAGCGGCTGGTATGACTGATTTTTTTAGACATTCATTAAGGGAGACTCCCGGCAAATGAACTGATATTGAGAATACAGAGTTTTATTGTAGGCCTGTGACCCAAAGGAAATCTTTCTAAAAGTGTTATTCGCTCAGAGTTCTTATTGATTTTCCTGAAAGTGTGGCCACCAGATGTTCCTGACATGAACCAGTTCCAGCAGGTTTAATACTATTCCTCATTTTAATGCTTACTAGGCTTATGTCAAGAAAAGAGCCTGTGTGATGGAAGCACTTAGTAAGTATGATGATCCATTTGCTCTAATATGACATACAGTAATCCACTGCACATGCAAACTAACCTCTTATTGGACTATAAAGGAGGGTTGTCAAAACTGTCAATACTTTTTGATTCTAAATATTTCTAGTCTAAACTTAATGTACTTAAATGAGTGGGAAGCTTTAAATACTACTATTAATAGTACTTGTTTTATCAGCATCTCAGTATTGGCAGTAGGGCTGGGTATTGATTCAGATTTTCTGGATCGATTCGATTCGATATTAAGAGGTCTCAAATCGATTCGATTCACGATTCAAAATTTGTTCAGTCTGGGTTATTTCTGTAAAAATAGTGCTGTAAATGACTTTTTGACCTGGTACATTTTAAAACTGTTTTTAACTGAACTGAACCCAAAGCACTTGCATTAATCACATATTAATGATATGCAGTAATGCATATTCTGCAAGTTACTTGTTTTTTGTCCAACTTGTCTTTTCTTTCATGCTTGTTAAATCTGAAATATGTCCAAACATCAACTTTTAAACTCTCTGGTGGTGCCCCTATAGTGCTACTCGCTTCCGCCATGTTTTTTTGACTGCTTGCAGTAACATCTCATGAGATCTTGTTCAGTGGAAAGCAGAGCTAAATGTGAGGCTAGCAGAGTTGATACCACAGGCTGCTTCTCGGACCGTCCAATGAAGAAAAATCTCCCCATGTTAAAAGATCGATCTTTGGATTATGAACCATTTAAAGGGACATCTATTAAAATCAATTAAAGGATAAGTTCGGTTTCTACAGCTTTCACATTGTTTATAGAATGAAGTAGAACAATCTACTCACCCAGAAGGCTTTCCTGATCCAAACAGTGCTTCGGGAGATATTTAGATCCAAAATCGAGCGGCGGACATCTGTATAATGGTAGCACACGGGGCATGTATAGCGCCGCTCCTAAAACTGCATTAATCGTCCAAAAACTCATTAGTTTCACCAATATTTCATCATGGTCCGCTCACGCTACTCCTCCATTACAGTCCGGGGTCGCTCCACCCATGTTCTTTTGACTGTGCTGATCTAAATATCTCCTGAAGCACTGTTTGGATTAGGAAAGCCTTCTGGGTGAATATATTGTTTTACTTCATTCTATAAACAATGTGAAAGCTGTAGAAACCAAACTTATCCTTTAAATTGATTTTTTTCAACCCAGCCCTAATTGGCAGATAATCACTCAAAAAGTTAATCATCAGTACTAGCAGACATTACTTCTGATACTTGCAGTTGATTTTTTTTTTTTGCGTTAAATGGCAACTTAAATTTGTTTAAATGAAAGGAGAACCAACAGATACCTTCATCTCCATTGTTTTAACTTTAGAGTGGGTCTTATGAAGTAAAGTTTTGGTTCTGAATTCAAGGAATGAACCTGTAAATCTGTTTTGTATTTAAACTAAACAATTCTTACTTTAACATTTTAGACATTAAAGAACAAGCAGTAATTGAAAATTAATGTGAATTAATACAAATGAGTAAAAATAAGGATTTTTTTCCAAGAAAAAATGCTGTGGTATAAGAGCGGTGGTATCAATATTCCTTTGCTTTCACTGGTATCAAATCAAAGTTGAAGATCCTGGTAGTTGTGACGCTTGAAAAGTAGATTGTGAATATAAAGGATGTCAGTCAGAGGGCGGACAGCCCAGCAGGCCTTCACAGTGTCTGATGACACAGGGTCTGCCAATAATAATTCTCCTGAGTCATTTTCCATTTTGAAGCTGCTCAGAGTTTGTATATAGGTCACCCTGTATGTTGTTGGGTAAAGTTTGCTTTATCTGATGAGTGAAACCTCCTGTGTCTATAGGAGATAACTCTAAGACATCAACAACGGCTCATGTTTGTGTTGGACTGTTTTCTGTCCTCCTCCCTCAGAACAATCATGTAGCTTCCTCTTGCTTCTGTTCAGATTTAATCATGTGCTGTGGTGCCAGTGCTGTAGCACATGATACATTGTGAGCTGCATGGTAACCTTTAGAGGAAATGGTTTTTGACCCGCGCCTTGTTCTAATCTGCAGTCCAAAATACAGTATCATAATGAATGTTTTAGCTCCAGCTGTGATTGTATCCTACTTTTTGTGGGAAGATTCAAGATTTGTTTGAATATAGATAGCTTCAAATTAGATATTTTGAGGTACTATAATAGCGCTATCATGCAACCCTAAGTTCCTAAACATGCCCAAAATGTAAAACTGACCATATACCTGTAAAATCACTCTTTATAAGAGGTGATGCTTTCTATTGTTTTGCACTGTTGTGACTCAGGATGCTTGTCTTCAATTTTTTAGATTTTAATTTGGCTGCTTCCCATTTAAAACGGTACCACAAACACAACTAACGTTAAAAATAAAGTCAGAGATTGGACCATTTTTGTGGTAAAACACATTTTATGTTCAATTCCAATAAGTTTGATAGTTTGTTTAATTTTCTCTGGATATATAACTAAGCTTAATGTTGAAATATAACACTAGAACAGTCCCAGAAAGTAGGGATGCACCATGTTGGATTTTTCTTATATCTGATATACTGATATTTCCAAACATGATTTTGCTGATGCCGATATGTTTTGTTGAGAACACCAAGCCTCCACTTCACCAATATTTATCTGCTCATTTCATGATGAGAGTCGATTTGAGTTAGAGATGTTAAGCAAGAAAAACAGCATTTATTCTTTATTAAATAATAGTGTTGATATATAAATGTAGATATTGAGTGATGATGTTGTAAACCATAATGGGACATTTGTTCATTCTACCATTAAAACCATTGATTTATGCCCAATATATGCAACCCAAATATCAGCTGTAAATATCAATGGGAATGATTTATCTCCAGAAACTGATAAATGACTTATTAAGCTGTTATCTGCAGGAGCTGATATTGTTCCCTTAGGATGTGCATCCCTAGTTATATCTCACGCTGCTAGTCCTATAAAATATGACATTTGTTATTAGATTGCTGCCCAGTAATTAAGTTGCTACACAGACAATTATTATTGAAAGGTCAGTGGTAGATTGAACCAGGTTTCATGTTAAAAATGTTCAATATCACATTTGATTATCCATAACACCAAGCGTATCTTAATTTTTATTATTTCATGTCTGTGGAACAATGGAAGGGCTAGTTATCTCTCTGGTGTGTAAATATGTATATGTTTGAAAGTGAATAAACAGTACTTTGTTATAAAAAGCTCCACAATCAGTGAGTTTGGTGTTGAGGTGTGAATGACTGAGCATGTGGTGTTATCAGCTGACTAGGAAAACACTTAATAAGCTCAAATTCATCACCATGTACATAGTGTTTTTCAATCACAATTCAGATCTGAAGTCCTAAAGTCGTTTTTTATTTTCACTCTTTAAAATCTTTGCAGTTTCCATTAAATTAGTGAACAATCAAATTGTAGCAGTTGTGAGTATCTTAAAGTTTTATGTGACTAATTATCTAAAATGTAGCGGTACAGCCCTACAGCAGTATTTGAGCTTTTCAACTCTGGTGTGCTTTACAAAAGTATGGCCACTTTCGGAATAGTGTGAGGTTTTTTTTCTTTTTTTTATGTTTGAATTTAACCAAATATTCCTCGCCCCTCCTGTTGATGGACTTGTTGTGCATATTTATTGTGTGCTTAAAGGCCTGTGTCCATAGCCAATGTTTTTTTTTTCACTTTTGCCATACATATTCCATGATATATTCCAGGAACCACAGGATAACGATAATGCTTTTTTGCTGATATCTGATATGCAGATATTTCCAAGCTCAGTCCTCAAGGGTCAATCAAGGCATCATTTAATGAATGGCCTGATATACAGAATTAATAATAACGTTATCAGAAAATCTTATCAACTCCCATCCCTCCCTATCACAAGGAGTGAACTTCTTCCCTTTATACTGGTAGTGCTTTAAAAACAAGTTCAGAAACAGAGGAATAAAACCAATTATAAGTTATATAACAAGCAAGTTTGAGTATAATTGCATATAGAAGAGCTTTGCATTAAAAAAGACATTAGCATTACTTAATAATTAAAAACTGTGAATTATTATGTTTTCATCTGTTTGAACTTAGGTTCAAATCCCTCAGCCCTGGGTTTGTAGCTCCATTGTTTTTGTGCTTGGGATCTTTGGAGCCTTTAGGTATTATTTATTGAGTTAGTTGGGCAGGCAAGTTGCAAAACAATTATAAATCCTGCAAATAGGGTAAAACTCTTAAGAATAAATACTTTAAATCAATAGGAGCCAGCGCAGGTTTGCTAAACTAGAGAATTAATCTCTTTGGTTCAAGTTCTATAAGCCACAATTTCAGTTGAGTTGGCACGCTAAGCAGAAAATTGCAAATCCTTCCAAAACATTTCACTGAAGCAAGCACGAATACAGGCTGTACAATTTCCAAATCTTTAAGATTCATTTTTTGTATGCAGTTTATTGTTAACTTCCTTGTCTTTGGATTACAGTAGATTATTCACATGTTGCACAGTTCAAACTGTTTTGAGATTGCAGCATTTAAGTTTAAAACCTGGCTGTAAAGTACTTCAGTGTTCACTTTTTATTATTTAACGATGTAGAGCTTCATCAAAATGTGTAGAAGTTTCAAAAGTAATATCAAACTCTTTAATTCCTTTATGTGAATGATGTAGTATTCTTGAGTATTTTTGGTCTTTGTGCATTTGTTTATGGCTGTGTGTTTGTGTGTGTAGTGGCCAAAAGCCTGTCTGCTTGTTTGTGTGAAGGAGGTTGACGTTGGCCTCACAGATTGGCCCTCAGCAGTGTGTATGACGGAAGCTGGTCCATCTGTTAGTGCGGGCAGTGCTCTAATCCTCCTGACTGAGTGCTCAGCCTGACTACAAACTGTGATTTGTCCAATCTTTACCGTTTTAAGGCCCCACAGAGCCATGTGAATCAGCTGACTCTCTGCAGGTCACGCTTACTATGAGTCAAATAATTAATTTAGCACACTGCAGTTTGACATTTGGAGGCTGGATATGGTTGTTAGAGGATTATAATTGGCCCCAGATTGTTACTTCATCCCGTCTCAGACAGACTTTGGATACTATCATGTGTAAAGGATATATATTTTTAGAATTTCTGATCTATTTTCTCATATTTTATTTATAATATCATCATAAGTCGTTCCAAAGTTGTTGTCTGTGATGTTTTTCCGAATGTTAGTTAAAACAAGCTTCATAGATTCAGGTTCAGTTGACCATTTGCTCCTGACAAGAGTACACAATGTGAGCAAATTTAGTCATGAAGTCCAACAGCACGGACGTGGTTTTGGCCTGCTGGTTGTTGCACACAAGCAAAGGAGATATGGACATGTAGATGCAAATAGATAAAAAAAATCCTAAAGGTTAAATTCAGTTCAGTCCAGCCATATGTTTGTGTTTCATTAGTCAGAATAGATCTGTGACCCTGGAGTCGGACTTAGTCACACAGAAACTTCAAACCAAGTCCTTTTTTGGGTTGTTGTTTTTGTTATTTTTTGGACTTTAAATGTATTTAGAAAATCAACATTTTTCTTTTCTGTCATGATAAACATTAGGTACTGGTAACAGCTGACCTTTGACCGTGCAGTTAGACCTACACTGTTGTCCTCACATCAGATAAATGGGATTAAAAACACTTTTAGTTTTTAAACATTTGATGAAGATGTCCTGTTTGATTTACAGACAGATGTATGGGATGTGCAAGGATTAAAAATAAAAACACTTCAAGCCCTTCACACAGACAGGGCAAATTAATGGCATAAGGAATATTTCAAACAATTTTTGACTCTCCTTTCCATTTCTATTTTCATTTAAAGTGATTTAGTTTTTCAAATATCATGTACATATGTTCTAAAAAATGATTGACCACCACAAAGGTCATAATGGACTTAACATCATGTGCATGTGACTCAGTATTTATTTTAAACAGAAACTAAATGTGTCTGTTTGACCCCTCAAAGGAAAGGAGAATTGAAGGACTTTAGCCATTCAAATCAGGAGCTGAAACTTTATCACAGCTGCTTCAGGACCAACTGTTCACAGCAATGGAAACTTGAATATACACACTCACTTCCATGATAATGCAACTTCAACTCTATCCTATCCAGTCATTACCTTTAAATTCATTATTGCTGATGTTGCTGCTGTGATGCAAACACACATACAAGTGCTATTTCTGATGTTTTGACAGACTGCAGACGGGTACTTCCATTGGTCAGATGTGGCCTTACAGGATGTGAAACTAAAGAAAATCCAACCACAGACTGAAAAGAAAAGTTTTTATTTCACTCAGCTCCATTGTATGACTAATAAGTAAGCTTGCATTGACGAGCTGTGGATTTGAAAAAATAAATTAACGGGTGAATTGTTTGCATGAAAAATCACATCTGGTTTGCACAGGCCGGAAAACTGTATAAAAAGCTGATTCATTCAAAAATGTAAAGGATTAATTGACTTGAATTAGATGTATAGGTCACATGGTAATGCTAGGCTTAGCTTAGCTAGTTGTTTTCCTAGTTTGTAAAAGTACAGTGTTAATTCAGAACAACCACCTCATCCAACCATTCGTTTGGGAGTGGATGGACCACCATCTCAGCAGACTTACACTTACTCTAACCAGACACACCAATGGACCATTTTATATATTCATAGGACATCCCAGCAATAATGTTTGGAAGAGAAGAACCCTACAGAAATTGGAAGGTGATTAAACAATTGTTCTGTCTGCTACAGTCATTATGGACTTGTCAGAGCTTGCAGTCACTTTGAACTTTCAGCATAACTAATCCACACCTGTGAAATCTGCAAACAAGGACGTAATCACAGAATGGGACGTTAAAAGCGGAATTAAATAATGTCACGGAACATCAGGGGAAGTTTTTTTTTTTTTTTTTCCGGGATAATAAGGAACGTATCTCTCGGGAAAGTAATCCAAAGGGGTCACTAAGGTTGGGGACAATGAACGCTTCACTTCCTCCTCCTTCCCTCATTAACAATGCAAACATGTCGAACGGCAGCTTGAGACACAATTTGGCAAAAAAACTATTAAACTCCCGTCTAACTCCAAAGCGCAGGGCAGAGCAGTTTCCCAGTGATAATTGTGTCAGGTGATCAAATGATCTGCAAATTTTTGCAACATACTTTAGACTGAACCTGTAAAGGTACATGTGAGGGCTGCCTGAAGAGTGAGTGATTATGTTTTTTTTACTTTATATGTCTTGGGGTTGAATTAGTGTAAAATACAAAAAAACAAATTCTTAAAAAATGAAAACAGAAAAAGATAGAATATAGGAAAATCTAAAACAGAATTTATAGTTAGATCAATGGTGATTTTTCTTATATAATGCCCATTTTTATTAAGGATTTCTGGTTTTGGAAATCAGGGACAGGACTGAAATGGCTACAATTCAGTGTGCAGTGACAGAGGGCCTGAAGTCTTGCTTCAACACAACCCCCCTGTCTGTAAGTAGGTTGATCTAAAGTTCAGTTGAGATGGCATTCACATAATGGCAGCATCCACTACAATGCATCATCAGGCTCCTCATGAAATCTAAAGACTGCTGTCACATAGCTCAGTGTTTAGGTACAACTTTAGTGACTTGGGGGCGGGGGGCTATAACCAATACTTTATTGGTTTAGTCAGCTTAATCTTGCACATATGTAATTTTATTTTCAGACCTTTAGATAAAATATCCAGTTACTCTTTCATTTCTTAGCTAATATAAGCAATATGTACAACCTCTGTAACAAGGAGAACCTTTTATGGGAGATTGTTTTTCCTGCTTCTCCCCTGTAACCTTCTTTATCAAGATGAGACCTTGCATGTCCACCTGACTTTCATTATCTGCCCTACAATTCAGCAAGTGGTGATGTCTTTGTTGGTATGTGCAGTTTCGTTTTCTCGTTGTGGGATTCTGACAATACTTCAAAACAACATGTATTAGGATGAAGAAGTATTTTTGCTGATTATTTTGCGGCTCTCTTGGCCTGAATCTGTGTGAACATGCTGATGCTGTTACAGGAAAGGGGAAAGAATGAGGCTCACTGTTGTTGATGTGTAGGTAAAGCCCTCCCCTGATCCCCTTTGTTGTGTCTACCTGTCAGTCCTGGTTCTGGTCTGTTTAATGATGATAAGATATCCGTGAGCACGGCCTGAATTCTCTCTGGAGGGACTTGGTGTGGGGGCAGCAGCGAGGGAGGTGGTGGGGGTAGCTGAACACTTTTAGATGTGGGCGGTAGGTGAGCATTTTTCTGTGCACGTCTGCTGAACAGTTCCTTAATCCAGTGTGTTTGCATGGAGACTGATTCATAGATAAAAAAAAAAACCTAAAGTAAGACGATAGCCGACATTTTCCTCCTTAGCTTAAGGTGTGGAGGTTTTAATGTACAGAACAGTCACATCAGGACTTTATCTTGAGTTATTGTTACATCAATGTGGTATTTCCTATTCCTGTCCACACCCAGCCTGTATTAAAGCTGTCTACCGCCTGTGACAGCCCTTCTGTTTGCACACTGAAACATTGACCGATTAGGTGGGATATAATTCCATTGTATAAAAGAGGCTAAGCTGTCATTTTGGACAGAAAACAGAGCTTAAGCAGCCCGCTTTCCCTCCATTTATCCCCTCCATCCCATATGTTTGCATACTTAAGCAGATGCCTTTAATACCAAAATGACATTGTAATCTTGATAAGCATGCAAGTGTAATCTGAGCCATATTACCCACATGTCTGCCCTGTTATTGACAGATTTCCTTTTTTTAGCTAAACTTGACTATGAGGACGCAGACTGAAAACAAAACTTTTTAGCTCAGGGCAGGTAGGTGCAAAGGTACAAACTGTTAAGTTTGACAGTCTGAAAGCTAATATGTTAGTGAAAAGGTCTCCAAAGCTTTTATTGAAGTTTTTCTAATATATATAGCCCTATCAAATCTGTTACTTTTTTCTCAAATTCCATTTTTTTCAGTTTTATTTTTTTTTTGAATTAGGTTTAAAGTATTTTACATGAATTTAACTCCAAGACACGGTATAAAGTCATGAAATAATAATAATAATTACTCACTGTACAGGTGGTCCTCACAAGTATCAGTCAGCAGTATGTTGAAAAAATGTGCATGACATTTGATGTCTGACACATAATTGTTGGGAAACTTCCCTGTACTTTGGAGTTAGCCGGGACTTTCTTTGCTTCTTTGCCAAGTTAGCAGGCGGCTCAAGCGGCTGCTTTGACATGTATACATTGTTAATGAGGGAGGAGGAGAGAGAGGGGGAAGTGAGGCATGCATTGTCCCCAGCCTCAGTGACCCCCTCTGGGCATTTTTTGAGATACGTTCCTTTTTATCCCAAAAACACCTTTAACTTGAAATGTTGTCCATTTCCGTGTTATTCCCCGTTTACATTGAATTCTGTTTTGAATGTCCAATTCTGTGATTCTGCTTTCGACATTCATGATCATGGATTTTGTGGGCCCCTAACTATGTAACTGTCCATTTAAACAGCTGAGGTCCTTATTATGTAGGTTACTGGTGATTACAAATAGAGAAATGGTAGGTTAACATTGTTATTTGGACACATGTGGTGCTTGGTTTCAGTGTAAACCCTAAGAGGCTTCTGTGGACTTTCTGTTTTATACGTAGATTTGTTCAGTTATGTCCTGGTTGTCCTCATGTTGAGGTTCTGGTGATCATTGATGGCCATGTGGTAAAATATTGTGATTGTCAGTTCCAGTCCAGCTTGCTTAGATGGAACCTGAGTCTATAAGAGCTGGAGAAGCTGTTTGCCTAACTGTGGCCGTCCAGGGTCATGTGGAAGGTTATGTAACTTATCAGTAGAGCATGAGGACATGATTGAGACGAAGGGTGCCTTCACTTAGTACTTATCGTCAGGGGAACAAGTTTACTCTATGTATTGAATAAACAGAGAGTAAGGCACCAGTATACACTCACCAGCCACTATGTAAGTAAACTGCTTTTGAACAAATATTGCTCATCAGCAAATCTCATGATAACAATTTGAAGCATTAAGGCATGTTGATACAGTCAGGTCAAACTGCTGAGGTGCAAATCAGGACTCAACATGGGGAAGAAAGTTGATTTAAGTGAATTTGAATGATGCATTGTTTGTAGGTGCCAGGTGGATCAGAGTATTTCAGAAACTGCTGATCTGCAGAGGTTTTCAAACACAAGCACCTTTACAGAAAATTGTCCTAAAGAAAGAAAATATCCAGTGTGCAGTAGGGATGGGATGAAACATCATTTTGCAATATATCGGGATACAGTACGTGATGAAATGCATCGAGTTTGAAAAAATGGATCGCGAAATAAAGACGTCACGTCCGGTAATAGTGCCTGTGACCAGAAGTGACGACAACAAACATTAGCACCACCTACCTTGCCTCCAAAAAGCCGAAGGATGGAGTCGAATGAGGTCGAAACTGAGGACGCTCCGCCTGGATACAAGTCATCTGTCTGGCAGTATTTTGGCTTTCTCATTAAAAAAGATGAAGACGGTGAAAACGAGCCAACCGCTCGTTATACACTCTCTCTAACCTCTCTAGTGTTAGAGAGAGTGTTATTGTTTGTGTTTGGCCTGTTAGGCCTTGTGTTTTCCTGTATGCAGCTCAAACAAAAACAAGTAAGTTGTAATTACACAGTAATATTTTTTCTTTTTTACTTTTTTGATATTATATCGTGACATATCGCGTCGTGACCCGGGCATATCGAGGTGCAGCGTATCGTGAGTTTAAGTGTATCGTCCCATCCCTGGTGTGCAGCAGCAACATTCTGGGCAGAAATACTTTGCATACTCCAAAGATTGGAGGAAAATGACCGAAATGGTTCAAGATGACAGAATGGCAGCTCACACAAATGACTAAAGTGTGCAGGCGACCATTCCTGAACATACATGTGATGTCAGCTATGGTGGCAGAAAGCCACACCTGGTGCCTCTCTTTTCAGTTAAGAACCGGGAACTCAAGGAACAGTTTGCACAGGCTCACCAAAATTGGACAACAGAAGGTTGGGAAAATGTTGCCTGGTCTGATAAGTCTCTCTTTCTGATTCAGCATTCAGACAGTTTCATCAGAATTTAGTAAAGACAACGTTTAATCATGGACTCAACCTGCCTTCTATCAGCTGTTCGGGCTGGTGTTGACAGTGTAATGGTGTGGGGGATGTTTTCTTTGTGTACTTTGGGCCCCTTTGTTTAAATTGGGAACCTTTTAAATACCTCAGAACTTCTGCTGGCCATGTCCACCTGATGGTTAACTCCAGCAGGATAGTGTGACAGATCCAGAAGCTCAAGTCATCTCAAACTGGTTTCTCAAACATCACAAAGAGTTCACTGTACTCCGGTGGCCTCCACAGTGGTTAGATCCCAATCTTTGAGCACAAATCTGCTGCAACTGTGCGAGGTTTTGTTTTCAAAATGGATCAAAGTCTCTGAGGGATGTTTCTTTCACCTTGTTAAATCTAAACTCTTCACACTCCCAAATTAATGGCTGCAATTTAGGAGGTAGTTAACTCCTAAGGTTGCAGAACTAAACATACATTTTAATATGATACTGTGTTGCTGGGTAAAACTCATCTTTAGTCGCGTGTTGTACTGTTTTCTTTGGGAGACTGTAGAGTTAAATTTGTGCTTGTAGAGACTTCAAGGTTGTGCAGTACCATGCTCCTTTTTAGTTTATTGTAGCCTGCTGGCTAAGAGTATGATGGACCATTGGGGTCAATGAGACCAAGTTAACGCTGAAACTAACCAGTCATTAATCAAACTGCATACACAGAAACGCATTTAAGGCTTTCCCTATCTCTTACCTGCGCTACACTTTTCCTTTTATAAAAATATGATGTACACTGTCTCTCAACCTTGTGTTGATCCAATGGTAGGAAACAGTGTGACCTCATCTATAATTAGCTTTCTTCTGATTGGCTTTGGGGTCAAGGCTGGGTGCAAAGGCTGGAATGAACTGAATCACTAATTTAGGGTTTGATTGAAGAGGTGATGTCATGGCTTCCCACAGTTTTTATATGTTGTTTAGGGAGTTTACATGCACCACAAACATCCAGTTTAAGTTGGACTACCACAATTAGACTGTTTAAATCTTGTTAGTGTGCTGAGTAACTCAGTCGGAGTGATCTCACACATGTACCTGTGCGTAGTTTTGCTATGACAGAATGTTACTTTTATAATCACTATATTTATGAAAGGTCAGGATGAGTTAATACCATTTAGTAAAAAGAAATTCTAAATGTGGTAAACTATTTCTCACTTTTTATTTGCCTCTTTAAAACTTTTGTTGACTTTGTTAAGATGAACATTGTTTCCTGTGTCCTTATGCTTCACAATCTTCCAGCTTGTCTTTTTGCAACATCCGTAACATTTTTGTTGTATGATCAGATCCAAAAATAGAACCGCAGTCTCACCGAGGACTTCTTTATAATAGTTTGAAGCTTGTTAGCAGAGAAGAAACACTGCAGCAGTGATACCAGAACATCTCTTATGTGTCACGTGTGATTAATGAACAGGAATAGATTTTTGCTGATGGTGATTCTCTTCAACAAAAGTCCCTTTCTTCACTGGATTGCTGACTCAAGACGCCATGTAAATCCATTTTCCTTCCTTCCTATATCAGTTTTTTGTTTCTCGCACCCAGCGGCATTTGTTAACAGCGCTGGAGTCATCATTTAATGTGAGTGAATGTGTGAGTTCATGAGTCCTGTCCATGTGACAAGATTTGGAGTTTTTAAGGTCTTGTTAAGAAAACAAGAAGACTTTCTAAGACTTTATGGGAGTGATATTGATATTTATTGTAAAGACTTAACTGTTATGGTTAGCACTGACAAAGTTTGTGGTTAGTGTTTTCATAAAAAATGTAAGAACTCATTTGTCTACTTAAAACTCAGAGTTGCTTAGCCCTTTTTTGTGTGTATTTGTGTGAGTGTTTGTGTATTTGGGGTCAGGCCTTTATTAGCCCAGCGGGGTGTAGCAGTCATGTCCAGCTGGTCTCCAGAATTATGCTATGATCCACAGCGAGGACTCTTGTGAATGATGCACCTGCAGAGGAAAAAACAGCTCAGAAATTAATGAGACATATGGCATGTTGCTTCCTGAGTCCCTCTGCAGCCCCTGACAACAGCTCACAGGTTGTTTGGTTTGTTTGCTTGTTGAAAGGAAGTGGAAGGAACCAAGAATTTTCTACAAGCAAACAAAGATCAGTTGTTTGTGGTACGAATGATCAACCATGCTGTGTATTATGAGTTTGCTGCACTCATTTGTTGACTTAATTTAGATGCAAAGTATTAAAGTCTGTCAGATGTTTTTTTGGTGCTTTGCTATTTGTGATGTCAGCCCAGTTGGCGTGACTCTGCCCAGTGTGGTCACGACCTGCTTTGTTTTCCATCACATTATTGACCCGTGATTGTGCCTCTTGTGCAGTGTTAATTTTGTTTACAAATAATTTTTTTCATAGTTTCCATCAACAACCTTTTTTCCCCTGTTGAAAACTAGACAGTTACTAATAAAAACAAGTGCACATGAAAAAAAAACTTAAACTAGATCAACTAACATTTTCATCAGCACATATAAAGTAGACAAAAATGTTTGACAGAGACTTATGTGTGACTATTGTGGAAAGGTTGGATGAGTTAAAGGATAAGTTCGGTTTCTACAGTTTTCACATTGTTTATAGGATGAAGTAGAACAAGTTACTCACCCAGAAGGCTTTCCTGATCCAAACAGTGCTTCGGGAGATATTTAGATCCAAAATCGAGCGGAGGACATCTGTATAATGGTAGCACACGGGGCATGAATAGCGCAGCTCGTAAAACTGCATTAATCGTCCAAAAACTCATTAGTTTCACCAATATTTCATCATGGTCCGCTCGGGCTACTCCTCCATTACAGTCTGTGTCGCTCCAGACATGTTTTGTGACTGTGCTGACCTCTGAACTGAAGAAGAAGAATGTTTGCCTCCGCGCCTGCGCAGTACTCTCTGGAGCGCTGCCTCCGCGTCCTCCTTTCGATGAGCTCCTCATCTGTAAACTCTGGCTCGAAACTGTAAGGACACCCATCATATTCAAAGTTCTCCTCCACAACATCTTCATCCGATAGATATTCGTCCATTTTGCACAAAACTGAAGAAGAAAGTCGTTGTGTAGCCGGCGGTCTTCCCCTGAAACAATGAACCGTACTGCGCATGCACGGAGGCAAACATTCTTCTTCTTCAGTTCAGAGGTCAGCACAGTCACAGGAAGAGAAGAGACCCTAATAATTGTGAGTGAGTTGGTTGGTGTGTGGTGTATCTCTTGTGTGCCACACAACAAGAATGTATGGCACACATTTTTTCTACAAGAAAAAACTATACATCTACATTTATTTGATTATTTAAAAGTCTTTGTGTGTGTACCAGGCCTCAGAGCTCTCATATCAGAATCAGTATTGGTGATAACTTGTGATTAACGCTTTTTGAGCCGTTTATAAAAGACTTTAAATGATAAGGAGATGTGTATGTTTTATAATAAAGATTAATAACAGTTTAGAGATGTGTAATCTCAATGGAAAAATGCATTGATAATGAGTTAGGAAATACAGTTGTATCTGATCTGGCAAAAATCCACTATAATGCATCTCTACGTCTAATGTTTGCAGGAAACTTGTTTTTATGTAGCAGCCATTTAGTTAGTTGGCTTCATTTCAATAAATTATATTATATTAATAGCTACAGTGACACAACTGACAGAATATTGGGTATTTTTTTGTTTTTAATTGCCAGAAATTAAAATGAAAAGTCTACACTGAACTGCACAAATGCATTGACTAGCATTTGAGTTTTTTCCTTTTAAGTTGTATTGTAATAATCCCTTTTTAGTACACTTGTTTGGAGTAGATAAAACTTATATATGCATTTGACTTTTACAGTTTCAGTACTTTTAATTCATTATATCACTAAAGAATGATTCGATCCTGGGGTGCTGGTTTGGCGGAGTGGTTAGCACCCCATGTACTTGCTTCTGCCGGTCCAGGTTCGAATCCCACCTGTGACCAATTTGCAGAGTGTCTACCCCTACTCTCTCACCCCCTTTCACAAGCCTATCCACTGTCTCTCTCCTATCAATAAAGGCACAAAATGCCCAAAAAATACATTTAAAAAAAAAAAAAAAAAGAATGATTCGATCCAAACACATTCAAGCCTCCTGTCACAGTTTGAGAGAAAGTGAACTATCAGTACTTTTTTTCTGAGGTTAACTGAACTTTCATCTTCTCTTCTGTCACCTCCAGTCACCCCTGATCTGTTCCCCGAAACCCCCCTGGTGCCGTCCCTGCCTGCCATATCTTCAGCACGATCCTGCTCCATCCCTCAGAAGCCTCGGAGGCCCAGTAGCAGCGGAACTGACAGTGCTGCCAGGCCCCGGCCGTTGCGCTCAGCCCCCAGGCCAGGCCCCAGCAGAGGCAGCATGGAGGTGGGCATGCGCGTGGTGCGTGGCCTGGACTGGAAATGGGGAAACCAGGATGACGGAGAGGGCCACGTAGGCACTGTGGTGGAGATTGGGCGGCAGGGCAGCACCACCACACCGGACAAGACGGTGGTGGTGCAGTGGGACAGTGGCACACGGACTAACTACCGCACTGGATACCAGGGTGCCTATGACCTGCTGCTTTATGACAACGCCCAAATAGGTAGGTACTCGAAGAAAGTCGAATAAAGCACTTGAGAACAGATATAATTATTAAATATTCCATATGGATATAACAGAGGATATTATATTTACTGTCAAAAATGTTTAACATGTTTGTTTCTCTCACAAAAACAACAAAATAACAGTTGACCCTTTGTAGGCCCAGTTTCGTCCCAGCAAGATTTTTTTATTTGATGCAGTGTGGGGAAATTACCTCAAATTTGTTTCTTTAAAATCAGAAATGACAAAGAAAACTTGTGCACGCTTGACAGTTAAATAAAACATTTAAAACAGCTGAATAAAGACAATTACATTATAGAGATTTGTAGTTCAATGAGACAGATTTTACTAGAAACCTAAAGTTAAGTTTGCTGTTGACAATTATCCTTCACACCATGGAAATAACATTTTTTATTTTCAGCTGTATAATAAAGTTCATTAAGATGGTTGAAAGATGTGAGGAGTTACTCAGTAGAAAATAACAAAATACTCAATTTTTCAGTAAACAACATGTTATGATTAAAAGAAGTGTAACTTGATGGGAAAAGACTACTCAAGGCTTGATGGTAATGATCACTTGAGGCAAGGAGATATGCTACTCACCAAACAAAAAGGATCTACCCAAAACTTTATAATGAAGATTGTTACTATCAGAGAGATGTGCAACCAATGGAAAAAGAAGATAAGCCTTTGTCAAAGACAGCAAGTAATATGGAGACAAGCAACTCAATCAAGAAAGGATCTTCCTGCAGCTTCACAAAAAAAGATCGTTTACAGTTAAGAGAAATATAGCCCTGTGGAAATAAGAGTCTTACCGAAGTTTCACATCAGAGATTGTTTACGATATGGATATGTGTAGCTGAATGAACAAAGGATCTTAATACAGCCTTACTGAAAAGATTGTTTGGAATTTAGAGATGGGTAATTCGATATAGCTTATATGGAGTCTCTATGCAGTTTCACCATAAAGAGTATCAACAATTTAGAGATGTTAAACTCAATGAAAAAAAATCTTTCTAAAGTATCAAGATGAAAACTGTTTGCAATTTAGAGATGAGCAACCCAACAAAAATAGGATCTTCCTAAAGTTTAATTAATAAGATAATGAAGATATTAGAGATGTTTAACTCAATGTCACAGCAGTCCATATGTAGTTTTCTGACAACGATTATGAACTCTTTAGAGATGTGTATCTCAATGGGGATTAAAAGTCTCCCTTAAAGTTCAGGATAAAGATGATTAACAACTTGTCAATGTCAGCTTATTTATTTATTAGAAATAGAAATAGAAAACAGTAAAAGCAAAGCAGCACAAAGAAAACATAACTAGTAAAAGATCCAATAATAGGAGATTTTACTCTGCCAAAGACCACTGTGAACAAGTGCGTCTTAAGCAGAGTTTTTAAAGTAAAGTGTCTATTTGTCGTTTGTGTAAATTAATGGGGAATAAAAGTCCCTACATTTTCATTTGAATGATTATTAACAATTAAGAGATGTGTATTTTGGCAAAAAAGTCTTCCTAAATTTTAACAACAAAGATTAGTGACAGTTTAGAGATGTGTAACCAAATGGGCAATGCAAGTCTAAAGTTTCATTCTAGATGTTAATAGTTATTTAGATATGTACATCTCAATGGGTAATAAAAGTCTTCCTAAATTTTCTTGATAAAGATTATTAACTATTTAGAGATGTATAATTCAATCAGGAACACTAGTCTGCCTGAATTTCATGATAAGATCATTTACATTTTAGAGGTGTAAATCTAAATAAAATAAATATTTTCTTGAAATATCACAACAATTGTTTACAGGTTAGAGGTGAGTTAGTTACGAGTTATTATGAACAACTTAGAGATGTCAAACTCAATAAAAAAGCAGTCTTCATGCAGTTTGTGACAAAGATTAACTATTTAGAGATGTGTTTCTCAATGGGGAATGACAGTCTTCCTAATTTTTCGCAACAAATATATCCAATTTAGAGATGTGTGTAACTCAATGCAAAAGAAAATCAACAAAAAGCCCGGCACCAAAGTTCACCAATGGATTAGGGGTGTTGTACCAAGAGTCATCTTAAAGCTTCATAACAAAGACTAAAAACAATGGTGAGATGCACAACTCTTTCAAGGAAAAGGCTCAAGCTTCATAACAAAGATTATGTACGGCACAGAGCTGTGTGATTAGGAAAATATCAGCTGGAAGGTCTCTTTTATATTAATGTAAAGATCTCTTTATCATTCATAGTCTTTGTTATGGAACTAATTAGTGTCTTTCAACACAAGAGATTATTAATAATTTAGAGATGTGTAACCCAATGAAAAAGGATCTTTCTGCAGTTTCATTACAAAGATGATTAATAATTTAGAGACATGTAACTCAGTGAAAAATGATCTCCCTGCAGTTTCATAACAAAGATTGTGAACAGTTTACAGATGTGTAACTCAGTTGAAAAGCATAGTTCTGCAGTTTCACCGCTTTAATATTTATTGGCTTATTTCAGACACTCGGTTTTCTCGGTCAGTATCCTCTCTTGACCCCTCTTGTCTGCCCAAGTAATGAAAATATCAAGCTTAACCTGTTAGAGCAGCTTTTTGCCCTGCAGGGTTTTAGGTAGAAAGCTACTAACTTGTCTGAGATAATCAAAGGTACTCTTAACTTCATTGCGCTGGAACAGGCACTTGAAGATTGGAGTGCAATTATAAGACGCATGTTTTTGAGACTAACTTTTACATGTCATTGACATCAGTTTTTATTATAGGCTTAACATTAGATTAGAATATATAGAACTTTAAAAATTCCTTTGGGAAACTCCTTCAGGGAAGTTAGGATTCCAGTAGATACATCTGAAAAGGCAGACATAAACAAAAATATAAATATTAAATAATTATAAATAGAAAATTCCCTTCCCATCCTCTGTCTTCCTGTTACTCCTCCTCCCCCCCAGTGAGGACTTGTGCAGTCTGATGGCCTGAGGGACAAAAGAGTTGAAAATGAATGATAAACAGTGTTTTTGTGTCTTCAAGATGTGCTCAGAGTTGTTGAATTCTGTATTATAACGATATCACAGTAATCCTCAGGATTGGAACATCAGATTTTGGTGATAAAACGATTCTTCTTATTATTTCAATTCTTTGATGTATCCTTTATCTAATGATGATTACTCGGTTTTGTGACTGTATGACTCTGTCCTATATTACAGGATGATTACCTTTCATTTCAAACTAATTACTCATTATCAGGGCATCAAACATATGCACTGAATGCTGAGCACAAATACTAATTTGGCTTGTGGATGCTGGTATTGAATGATATTTGGTGCCTATTAGGCCTGTCACGATAATAAATAAATCAATTAACCGAATGATAAATAAAAACGTCCTCAGTAAGTTTGCCGACCTTGATAAACTGACACGTGCATGCGTGTTGGCTGAATGAGAAGATGGCTCACTCTGTCCATCTTGCTTAACACCGGGGTGCATCGGTTCTTTAGCGGATTTATAGCAGAGTGAGCATCTGTCCCTGATGCAATCTTCGGGGGAGAGGGTGCTCGCATATACACAGGGAATGAGCTGAAATGAACGTCCTGAGAAGGAACGAGGAAACAAACACCGATATGAATGACGGCACGGAAGATACGGTTCTTAAGCCAGCTGCCACAGCCCCAGTGCGGGAATATTTTGTTTTTAAACAGAATGAGCAAGGCGTGAGCCCATGAACACCGACAAGCAGATATGTTGTATTTGTTTGAAATTAGTGCCAACAAAGAAGAAGAAGGGGAGGTGCAGAGGAGCCTTCATCCTGACAGTCAGCGCTTACTGAGGACGGCAAAGTAAATATAAATAAAAGTGCAAAATGATGTGCGCTCACAGACAGTGTTGTTCACTACATTGCAAAAGAAATGGGGTGGGTGAAAAGCCAGCAATGTTACACACGTTTGACAGACAGTACGGATTTCCTGGGAGAAAGTACATGTCACAAACAATTCAGGAACTGTATAAACTCCCTTTTATTTATGGTTTTTATTTTTGTGTATGTTTTTATCGGAGTTTCGTTTTTTCTTGACAGAGACAGGGTCTATTTTTTATTGTTTTTGATTAATATAATTATTTTTATTTACATGCAGTTTTTCTTAAAAGAGAGTCCATTTCATTTTCATTGTTTTATTTCCCTCTTTTTTTGTTTGTTAAATTCATTATATTGTTTAATTTATTTTATTTAAAAGATCTTGACCTTCCAATTACAGTTAAATACTCTCTTGCTTTTGATATGGCGTACTCACTTTATTCTGGAATATATTACAATTACATTAGTGAAAAAATGAAAAAAAGAAAAATTAAAATAATATTGACAATGATATCGTTTATCGTTAATAATTTTTTGGACAATTATCGTCCAGCAAAATTTGTTATCGTGACAGGTCTAGTGCCTATAAATGAGACCACTTAGAGGCCCAGCTGTCTCTGGACCCTCATATTCATGAAACTGCTCTTGCTGGAGGAGCCCATTGATTTTAGGACCTTCAAAGGTGCTCATAGGCCAAACATGCTCTTTATCTGACCCAACATCAAATTGATTTCTATATTTAAATCAAATTGGTTTAATTTAAGAAGCTTATTTGTATGCAAAATAATCCATTTAAAGCACATGCCTTCAAAGAAAGCAGATTCAAGGTCTTTTCACTGGCCTCTTAGGAAAGAAAACGTCTCTGTGTGTTTATCTTGCATATTTTGCCGGCTCCTCCATCCTCACAAAGCCTGTTTTGAGAAAGTCTGATACAGTTCTCTCAGTCTATCTCTCATGGTCAGCCATCCAGCTCTATTTTGGAGCTGAATGACACACACATTAACGCAGGACTCATTAGCATTTTGCTCCATTTAAAGCGACATTTTTCTGCCTCAGAAGCTTGCCCTTCAATTAATGGAGCGAATGAAGAGGAGGAGCAGAGCTGAGGAGCTGAGGGGGTGGGGGTATTTTTGTCATGCTGTTTGTGCCTCAGCTCCTCCACATCTCATGATATTAGCCATTGTGAGAAGTTTCAACTGTAAGGACGTGACATATGCCCACAATGCTTCAGTGACCTGCACATCACTGAAAGCTCCCAGATCCTACTCCCCACACAGAGCATGACAGCCCCTTATATTTGTTTCTCTCTAAGCAGGAAGACCCCTGCCCCTTTTGTGTTCACCACTCCTCTCACTTTTGTCTTTAACCCTCCAGGTGTGCGCCACTCCAACATAATCTGCGATAGCTGCAAGAAGCACGGCATCATGGGAATGCGGTGGAAGTGCAAAGTGTGCTTCGACTACGACTTGTGCACCCAGTGTTACATGAACAACAAACACGACCTGGGCCACGCTTTTGAGCGCTATGAGACAGCACACTCCCAGCCGTGAGTAAAACACTGCCCAGGACTCATCCTCTGCTTCAGATCCTCACGTTGTTTCGCCTAATATGTTCTTTTGTTCACTAACCACCTTTTTTCAAATGTAGTTTGACCAGGAGGGAAGAGTTACCTGACCGCCAAAGTGCTTCCTGTTGTAGTCCAGCACCTGCTCTCATATCTAAGCTAAAATATTATCTAATAGATAGATAGATAGATAGATAGATAGATAGATAGATAGATAGATACATAGATAGATACATAGATAGATAGACTGACTTTTTTGTCCCTTGCAGGAAGTTGGTCAGACAGCAGTGCCACTGGCTAAGGCCACAATAGACATCAAAACGACGAGCAGCATTAAAATTTTACATTAGTAAGAGGTCGGCAACAACCATAGTCATTAGCTTTTGACAAGAAGATGAAACATGTAGTGCTACAATTAGCAGTGAAAATAAGTAGGAACAAGTTAAATGGTTGAATAGCGAAAAGAATAATAAAACAATGGATAAAAGTAGGACAACAGTAACAAATTAAGAGACTAGTGGCAGTAAAAATAGTTGAAAAAATGTATTAAAACAGTTTCGGGATGCTAATTTGGCAAAGTGGTTAGCGACCAAGCATGTCCCATATCCATATTTCTGCTGGTCCGGGTTTGAATTCAGCCTCGTTCTCCCTCCTATCAATAAAGGCACGCAAATGCCCCTCCAAAAAAGAAAAATAGCTATAATGATAACAAAAATAAAACAGTTTCTTCATTTTGCACTATGTAGGTTGTTATTTTCTCATAGTTGCCAGCCAAATATTCAAAGACAGTCCTTCCTAAGGTGTGGGTCCAGCCCAGATGTGGGAGGGCCTGCTGGCATTTCAGTAAATAAATACCAATAAGTTTAAGTGAAACCACATTTTAGTCCCAGACCTAACAAAAACACCCAGAGGATTTATTCATATATACGCTTTTCATTATTCCTGTTGTCCGAATTATGGGATAAACAGAGCCGTTGTCACTGGTGTTAATTTAACTGGATGCTTTTCAGTCAGTATCTCACTGTGCAGCTTGCTTCCTTATTCAATATTTTGTGATGTTTTTAGTTTGCCTTTTGCTTTTAATATCCACATTTTACAGCTTTGATCCAGCAGCCATTGTTCCTTGTAGTTGTCTTCATTATGTCCAATACAGTCCATCTAAATTTACTCATGTCACACCTTTATAAAAGATATTAAGTGATTTATCAGACAAAACAAAAGCAGGAACAATAAATCAACAGTCAGGTCAAACAGAGACCAGAAGAGTCACAAACTGACTAATAAAATGTCAACATGTACATAGGAATGACATTTGTAAAGAAGGTTTTTCATTTTTATATTACGATTAAGGAGACAAAAAAACAACAATTAGATGGTATATTGGTAGATGATTGATGACAGCATCACATTAGGAAGATTAAAAGTAAAGTTAATAGAGGACTGATAAAAAAGCAGGGTATAGATAAAAACACAAACTTATGGTTAAAACAGGGCTAAAACAACCAGGGAACAGGCGTGGGGACTAAGGAAGGCAGAGATTAAACATAAATTTAATAAATAATTGTAAAATAAATATGAAGATAGAATAGAATAAACGGAGTATTATGCAATAACGATGGCGTCATATGAAAGGAAGTCTATAAAAGGGATTTTTGATCAGTGATTTAAAGATGTGACTGATTCACCAGCTTCAGACAACAGAAGTGAAGTTTGAAGAACGTCCCATCTCTCATTCCTCAAATGCATTGATTGTGAGCGCCGTAAAACCGTTTTTAATCTAGACATGAATTTTTCAGCAAGATTTCACATGGAAACAAAAAGCTCAGTTGTTTCTGAGTGTTTAGTCAGCTTAGACAAATCCCACTTGGCCTCACTGTGGATAAATGTTTAGTGAGCTGACTCCGAGTGTCCTGTGTATCCAGCTCTCCCTTCAGAATCCACTCTTCTGCATCAGTTCACAGTAAAGCTCCGAAAGTGCTCCAGGCACCGTCTGAATGTCAGCTGGATGGCCTGTTCTCTTTTTAACGAGGTGATATGTATGACCCAGATTTCTTCTATAGTTTAGCCCGGTCCAGGTCCAACTCTCTTCCATTATTCTCCTCAGCCGGATGTTCGTGGACCGGTAAAACCAGCATCAGGGTGCTATTTGGCTTTTTCAAATCTATGACTGAACTTTAGTTTTATTAGCTTCATTAGTGTTCATTAGGGCTGGGCAGTTCATCGGAAAATAATTGAAAACCTACATTTAGACCATCTAATTGAAGTAATTTACACATGTTGATTATTCGATTATATTCCCTGTGTAAGTCACTTGACCGCTCCTCCATACAGTGCCAACATGGAGGAGACCCTGTTGTTTTGGCATATTTTGGATTCTATGCAGGGGACATTGAGTAGAAACAAGTTAAATGTGAATACTGCCGGAAGAGCGTTTCCACAACCAAGGGCCACACTACCAATTTGTTCTAGCATAACATCAACTAATCAATTTCCAATTGTAATCAAGGTAAGAGCTTCAATTAAACATGATGCTGAGATAAAGTAATATTGCCCAGCCATAGAGTTTATTGTATTTTCCATCAAGAATTAGGCCTGATTGAAGGAAAGATCTAATTGTGATTTTTCTGGCAGATATTGTGATTTCAGTTTGGTTCACTCTTCAAATCAAGCTTCAGTGCAGTCGTCACTATGTTTACAGTATAGATAGCAGTAATCAATCAATGATTAAAGCACACATACTATATTACTCATGGTCTAATATTAATGATAGGTAATCTGTTCTCATTATTTAATGGTTAGTCCAACTTCTACATCTAAACAGAGGCTTTGTGTTGTTGATCTTCTTACCAGCACTTCTGTAAATAAGCCAAATAATCCTTTTTAGAAAATTATATTAAATGGCCACTATGAGAGGATACGTTATGTTTATTGTTACCATGGAAACAGTGTTTTTTTTTTTTTTTTTTTCAAATCAAGAGACCTTCATTTTTGTGCAAATGACGGCGACTGTCTTCTGCCATCATCTGTTCATTCTGTTGATAAAGATGATAATTTGTAATTCCATCTCCACTCTGAACATTTGGCCCAACACAACAGAGCTAAAGCTTGGTGTCTACTTACTTGTCATTTCTGCTGCACCTACACCGCACTGCTGTCTTAAACATTTACATTTTTGTGTTGTTCTGACGATGTTGCCAAGATGCTAGTTGGCAGTGAAGTTATCTGATCCTGACGTCCTCTCTGCCTGTTTGTGTACAAGAAACAGTAGTGCCAGAATCTGGTTGGATAATTTTTGAGTAAACAGTGAAAGAATAACAAGCAGCTGTTTATGACGATGCAAATATTGCAAAAACAGACGAGAGAGAAGACATCAGAGAAATTGGAATATGTGGCTAAATATACAATTGAGACAGAGGACGTGGATTATTTTATTGCTTGTTTGACCACTGAATGACTTAAACTTCTGATCTTTTGGCAACAAATTCAGTGTTTTGGCTTTTCCCTTGGAGCAGCTCCATCACACTATAGTACACAAAACATGCCTGAGAGGCACAAAGAGATTGGCAGGCACTTGATGCTGTGCAGCAGACCAATCACAGGGTGTATAGATGTGCAGTAATAAATTGGGATATTAGCACATCAGGCCAGAGTAGCCGTCTGCGACAGTTCAAGGGTTTGCAGACAGAGAGCGAAGAATAGAGCAAAGTATAAATCAAACTCATGGCCAAAGGAGACATGCTGCTCAGCTCTGCCCATCTCTGCTGCTTACCTGTTTGATTTTTTAATAGAGGATTGTTTTTTGGTTTGTTTTTTGGTTCTGTTTCCGGAGGTAATAATAGAAGGGTGATATTGGAGAGGGGGAACACGGACTCAGTAGGAGACAGGAGTGCTGCAAGTGAGCATCTCGCCCTTTGTGTGTATGTGGGGACAGATGTTATGTTGCGTGTTAATGTGAGCCACGGTTATAGGTTGTTTTTTAATTTGGAATTAACTATTCAGAATTAAATAATTCAGAATTAAAGTTTTCTCCTTCATGTTTACATGGAAATATTAATTCCGAATAATGGTTTACATGGAAAACAAGTTGATTGCCTTTATTCAAGGCCTGACGGTTGGGAATAGTTCTGATTGGACGTGACGTAGTGACATATTTACATCTTCACGAAAAAAAATTCCAGTTCAGCGTCTCCTTCAGGAAAACCTCGTCCAACTCGGATGCTACAGCTTTAAAAAGGTCCACATTTTAATGCTTACGTCCATCCACACTTTCATTACTTCCAAATCTTCTAAGGCTCTAATTAAATAAACTGTCTCAGCTTACGTGGAGTCCCAGTTCCCCGTCCTGTGCCTGATCGCTCCAGGACAAGGGAACAAGCATGCGCAGATTGATCGGAATTAATTTAAAGCAGAATGAACGTACACATGATCCAGGAATTATTTAATTTGGGTTTAATATCAGAGTAAACCTGCCACTTACTTCGGAATTAAGTTTTTATTTGGAATTATTATTTTTATTTGGAATTAGCTGTTTACATGGTATTTTTTAATCTTTTTTTTTTTAATTAAATGTATGTTTTTGGGCATTTTGTGCCTTTATTGATAGGAGAGAGACAGTGGATAGGCTTGTGAAAGGGGGTGAGAGAGTAGGGGAAGACACTCTGCAAACAGGTCACAGGCAGGATTCGAACCTGGACCGGCAGAAGCAAGTACATGGGGTGCCTGGTTGCTAACCACTCCGCCAAACCAGCACCCCGTTTTTAATCATTTTTAAGAAGATTTAAGTTTTATTCGGAATTAAAAGGGAATTAAAGTTCTCATGTAAACATAATAATTGTCTCAATATGTTAATATAGTGGAACCTTGTTGCCTTGCTTTTGTGTGAAGATATTATAATGTGGGCTACAGATGATGGAGACTCTTTAACTCCTTAAAAATGGGCTTCCCTGTTTATACAGGAAGTGACCTCAGAATGCCCCGCGTTTTGCTCGTGGTGTAAATCAGAAAGTCCACTTTTGACAGCCATTTGCCCTAATCATGTTAAATTCAACTCTGTAGTTAACAGTTATATAAGTATGTCTCATTTACTTTACCTTACAGTTACATGATTCACTGTATAGAAATCTCCTCATGTTTAGCTCATGGTCTTTTGTTTCTGCCAGCAGCTTGATGCAGATTCTTTTTATGTTATTCTCAAGACAGGAGAACTATTAAGTGATAGTTGAGTAGATGCCCTTAGATAGTACAAGCAGTTATATTTTTAGTTTAGACATGCATTAGAAAGTAGCCATAAATCATGTTTCAAATAGAAGCAATAGTCTCCCAAAATACAAGTGCAGTTAAGGTCAAGATTAGAAAAAATCAAATGTGTCAGGAGTATTTTTGCTCCCAAGATATTCAGTTGTATGTGCATGAGTCAGAGCTGTCTGCAGCACAATGCATCCTGGGATATGTAGGGCAGGCACAGCTGGCCAGGCGCCCAAAGAACACAGTTTTCTCCGTCAGTGCAAAACTGAAAATTATCAGCATTCACCATTAATACTGAATGTATAACACATGATGAGATACCCTTTGAAGCCCCACATGGATGTCAGATTTAAAGACATACAACTAGGACAGTAGTTTGAGACACAATGCTGTAACAACAAATTCACTGAACTAACATGGAAGTAAAATTGTTATTCAGCAGGAGCACAAGTTAGTTATTATTTTCCTCCCTCCAAACCTTGACTTGGTAATAACACAACCTCAGTATTATTGTATTTTTGTCGTGTCTATTTTGATTTTCACTGTGATGTTCGTTACATTTTTTTTTTTTCTCTTTTTTTACGTTTTTTGTTACAACATTCTAATGAAGAAACAGAGACACTATTTTCAGAATAAAGGTTTTCTGTGTGTGTATTTTATATTCAGATGTGGATCAGTTTCCTCTCCTCTTTTGGTGTGGAAATGTTGCAGGGTCACCTTAGAGCTCTAATCATTCAGCATTTTGACAGCAGCTGGAAGCTCATTTACTTTCCTTTCTCCATTTTTTCCTAAAAAGTATTGATCTGCCATTGTTTGGTACGGCTGTATCCTTCATTAAGGTGATTTTTTTTCCCTTGGAGCAGAGACCTTTATGTAACCTGTCCAGGCCACTGCCATCCATCAGTGATACTTGCACAATCACTGAAATATATAAATTATTCATTTTTGTGTGTAATTAGTAGATGTTTTCAGATTCTTTCAGTGAGGTTGATAAAATATTTGAATATTTATATGCTGAGAATAGTTTTAGCTAAGGATGTATAACATATACATTCCTTAATAAAGCTAAAAATGTTCGCCTATTGTTGTAAAATCTATGAAATAGCCTGTTTTGGAATATTGATATTGAAGATACGAGTCTTTCCCTCTTCTCAAGATTTAATTCAATTTCAATCCTGAAGGTAATGTTTTGGTTCAGGATTGTTTTTTGATTCTGGTTCCCTCAAAGTTCTTTTTGTTTGTCTGCTTATATCAATGTTTTACTTCAATCTCTTATGTTCTTGAGCTTGACAGACAACTAAGCCTTTGTTGTCTACAACGCTGGTGGTGGGATTGGAAAAAAATGTGTCAATTAGAACATTTATTAAGGAACAAGCTGCAAAGATGGTGATGAAGAGTTGCAAATCAGGATACTTCCTTAAAGGAAAGCAGTGTTAATAAGAAGAAAGGCTATGAGTGAATGTTTTCGGACCGTTTGACTAGTGAAGTGATTTCTTTTGAGAATGAAATCTCATGAAAAAATATGCAGTGCAGGTTTAGTCATGATTTTAAAGGTCATATTAGCAGTTTAAAATAGATAAAACTGTGGTTAAGCATCTCATTAAGTGTGAAAAATCCATTCAAAAAGCTGCTGAAATATACCCCGTATGGATATTTTGGACAGACAATGAATCTTTATGAAACTCCCTTGATTAAAACTGTTGTAAGATCCTTGAGCACCAGTGCTGCACTGATGGACGCTGTCTTTGTAACGTCTGGTTTTGCTGTAATTACTTTCACTTATCTGAATGACTTCTAGAAATGGAGCTCCTTTTGTCTGAAGTTCTTCTGAATGGCTTGACGTCACAGATGAAATACTGGGCCTGTTTCCATTATGGCTCTCAGGGAGATTATTTTTTAACAGTCTGCAACATGAATGGTATACTGATGTCCATAAGAGCCATAAAAGTGAGTGACTCAGCTGCCAGGCAGACAGCTACGGTGTGGATTAAATCTTCATCAGTGGTTCAGGCTGCTGTAGGAGTATTTATGTCTTTGCAGGATGTTGGTTTGATATTCATCATTTAATGTTCACTGGTATAGCTTGGCTGTTATTACATGCTAACTCCACATTGATCTGCAGTGCAAAAATAAAAATATAACAGTGGTTCTTTAATGGTGCAGAAGGTCACACTGACGTGCCTTGAAACAAGTCTGGATGTGCCATTGGAATAAACACAAACCTAAATTATAGTAACCTCAGCCAAGGAGGTCATATTTTTGCTGGCATTTGTCTGTTTGTCTGTCTGTTACCAAGAAAATCAAAAATTCGTACATGGATTTTAGTGACATTTTTAGGGAATGTTAGTCATGGCTCAAGGAAGAAGTGTTTAGATTTTGGTGGCGATCCAGGTTTTTTTTAAAGGATTTGTTTGGACGAATAGTGTCAGAAATGTCTTGGGAGATGGTTGTGCTGTTGGAGCACTCGTAGTTACAACCTAACAATTAATACATTAATTTTTCCATGTACTTCATAACCACCATGTCCATGTACAGCTGCAAGCTCTGTAACTTTAAAAATACTTGATCCATAGAGGGAAGTCATCTGTAGTGTAGATAGTTTCACATTGTGTCATAATAAATACACTAAGTAATAAATATAACTACTCATTAAACTTTGCTAGAACAACAAACCATTGGCTGCCAATACTCATTCATGGCTCTTTAAGTTACAAGAGAGATTTTGATCAGTATCGCTCAGCTTTGATACTTATCATAGTGTCATGAAATTGCCCTTCTCAACACTCAGTCTCTTGCTTTTTGTTTTACTCTTCTGCTTAATACATTTTTTACTTAACCTCAGTATAAACCTTAGTTGTGGTTTTGTCTCAGCAGAGGAACAGAGTGTTTGTCTGTGCAATCATCACATGAAAGTCATTTCTTCTCTTATCAGATAAATAAAACAGAAGAGTACACTACAGTATGTTTTGTTGAATACACAGTACCTCTTTATTTCCAGATCATACTGACCCATATTTCACAGACAGCATTTCAAAAGACTTATTTATAATCTGGCAGTCATGGGACTCTCTCGATATCTGCCTGAGAAGTCAAATTTAGCTTGCTGTCATAATGACTCGGACTTGTTGTTTTGCTGGCTGTGATTTGTTTCAGGGGACGGGGTTTTGGTTTAGCGTTCTTAACAGGGGCTTCTTTCATGTTGACCGAACATGTGTGAGGGTTTAATGGCGGCTTCAGCAGGGTGGATCTATTTGTAGTTTATAGACATGCTGTTGGCAGAAACTTTAAATGTGTCCTGAGGGACAATGGGAAGTGGTTGTGCTGACACTCCTGTTGTACCATCACAAACATGGCGTGAGGCCTTAACTGGATGTACTGTACATCAGTGTCCCATTGTAATCACAGCAGATTTAATTGGATTAGCACGCTAACATCCTCAGATGTAAGGATTAGCATGCTGACATATTCAACTTCCTTTGAGAGAGATATAACAAAACAGGTGTTGGATATGAAACAAGTCAAGCTACAATGACTGGAACCCTCACTTTAGCTGCTGTTACAGTATGATTACAACATGAAAATCATGGTCAAGATGATTTTAACTGCATGATTTTGTATAACATGTTGAACCAAAAATATGTCAATGAAAGGGTATAAATAAGGGCCAAGCAGTATATTGTATTGTTAAGGTTTGTCAGTATATTATTAAATGGAAAATAAGGTATGACATTGTCATTTTCTATGTATCAATGTAATCTAAGTCGATGGTGATTTGCAAAAGAGAAAAAAGATGTCAGGCCTTCTGTTACTTCAAGATTGCATGAAGGAAGAAGTAATACCAGTTGTTGTTGCAAAGGAGTGGAACATTTCTGGTAAATTTCCAGTAACTTTCCATTGGAAATTAAACTTTTGGAAGTATTCCAAATAGGAAACTTTCCATGAGAGTTATGGGAAAAGGCGGGGGTCATTTTTAACAAACTGTGTCGTATCCAAAAATATATATCATCATTTTGTTTTGTCATCAGCAGACATTCATGCAAAATAAATCAATTAAAAACATGAAATTTCAGCAGATTAATTTTTTTGTAGAACTTTATCAAGTAATTTTTTTATTCAACAATTGTTTTTGGCTTCACTTTATGTCCTCCATGAGCGCTAATGTGTCCTCAGCAGTACAGGGATCTGGAATCATCTGTGCATGTGATGAAGGAATGAACAGTGCACGTAGTAAGCAGTGTGCTATAGCAGAGATATCCTCTGGTGTACATGCCTGACATCTGTTTTTTTGGTCAAGATTATACTTAAACATTTTCAAATGACCATACTTTAAGGGCCAACCTTCAATTTTGTAAATTCCAGGTTTATTCCAGGGCTGAACAATTAATTGCAAATTAGATTAAATCGCAATATGGCTTGTTGCAGTTTTCAAATCGCAGACAGTGCAATATTTTTAACACAAAACATGTTGAACATTTTGGCATTGTGATGTAGTTTCTTGCAATTTCATGCCTATTTTAACATTTTTTAACCCAGTTTTTACAACTTTATGCCTATCTTGCTCCCATTCATCTTTTTTCTTTGGCCACTGTCAGACCATGTTTGGAATTTTTACATGGTTTTTGAAATTTAATTCCAATTTTGCTGCTATGATCAATTTTCCTCAGTCACTTTTGAATTTTTTTGCCTTTTTTTTTTTTGCAATTTCATACCTATTTTGCACCAATTAACTTTTTTCCGCTTTCGTACCATTTTTTTTACCCAGTTTTTACAATTTCATACCTATTTTGCTTCTGTTCTTCACTTCTCCACTTTTTCTCAAATCTTTTATCCTTAGATTGATTTCATGTCATATTGGTTATACTATAAAACGATCTACTGCTTATGTTTGTTTAAGAATACATAAGATGAGGAACATTAAAACAATCGCAGAGTAAATCGCAATTGCAATATTGGGGAAAAATATTGCAATTAGATTATTTTCTCAAATCATTCAGCCCTAGTTTATTCCATTCCACAGCTTTGAAAATTCACAGAATTTTGCACCCCTAATTCCAGTAATATGCTTATTTATCAGAAGATAATCCATTTGAAATGCTTTGTGTTAATTAGGTCTGGGCAATAGTGACAGAAAATCATGCCTTCATTTATTTTCAGAAGAATGATGATACACTCAAACATTTTTTATTTTCTCAGTATAGAATTGATGAAACTTTGTCACGTAGTTCTAATACTTGATAATGATTCTTTAGAAAATCTGAAGATACTGGTACCTGTTTGATGGAGCAGCGTGCCTTCTCTTATAATGTCAACCATGGTATGTTTCAGCCCTGAGTAACCCCAAAGGGACAAGTGGTATTGATAAAGGATTGATGGATTGATTTGATTGATTGATCCTTACTGTGAACTATCTATCTTGGGTTTTTTATTAGTTCATTAAATATCCATCAACTGCACTCTAACTCATAGATTAATCACATTTATTTCATCTTAAAAAGAAAATTTGACTTTACCCTGAAAGTCAGTTACAAAAAGAAAACAAAAAACCTGAATATATTTTAAACCAGCCCTACTGTGAATCTCCAGGATATTAGTTTGATGAAGTTAATGTCAGTATTTGTTTAGTGATGGTTATAGCTGTTATGAAAAACACAAAAACAAGAAAAAGGTTTTTAGATTCAGGATTTGAAAGGAGCTTGTGTCTCAACTAAAAATAAATAGGCAAATTAAGTATAAAGTTTGCTCTTTTAAAAGAGCAAAATTGTCAGTAAAGTCATCCATTAGTAGCAGCCTAAAACATAAATGGGTAAAAGAAATATCAACTGAAGATATCCTTTAAATTTAACACTTTCTAAATATAGAATCCAGGTTAAGACAAAAATAGAATGCAGGCTAAGCATGTAGGGTAAGCATTGAACAAGTGACATAAAACCACTACGCTTACATATGCTCTCTAAATGGAAATAAGGACAATTAGAATAGATAAAAAAAATGTATCATTTGAATTAAACTTGTAGTGGCAGGAAAGCCAAGAAAGCAGATTCAAAGTTCAGAGTGCATGGATTATTTTTTAGCTTCTTCCTCTCTTCTATCTAAAGACACTGTGTTTAGTTTTCAGCTCCAAATGCTTTAAATCTCCTCTGCCCATTTCTATCCAGTGTTCTTTATGGTTCCCAGTGTCCGGCTTTTGTTTAGCACTGGTGTGTCGTAGTACATGGGCGTGTGTGTGCATGCTGCCAGCATATGTGTGTACCATATGTTTACGAGGAGATGGTTGGTATGCAGCTGGTTAATCGGCTCTTTAACACACAAACAACTCACACGCAGTTCCAGGCAACCTGTCGGGTCGACTCTCTGCCTAATCCCTCTCTTGCACATCAAGCTGCACTGCTGCAGCTGACCTCCTCAATTCTCCATCCCGTTGTCATGATTAAGGCACATCAAACCAATCCCTGCTGCTGAGCTTACCAGAACTTTCTCTCTCTTCTGAGCTTTTGCATATGATAAGATAATTAATTGATTTTTCTTTCAATCTGCTCTTCATAGATGTTGTCAATTTGAAGGGAATGCAAAGATATTTTAAGTGTATTGATTAAAGTTTTGTCATACTGAAGTACAAGTGTAAGAAAACATGGATGCACCAGTATATTACATGATTCTATTACATAAACTTTACTAATATTTTTAGTCCAGTAGTGTGATATTTTTCTCTGTCATTATATATGGGAATTTAAGGACAATCATTTTGCACTTTAGTGATACCTCCAGCTATTTGTTGGCAGCAGACAATGACTCACACACAATAAAGTTTATAGATATTGCATAGAATATGCATTGTATAAAATAACACATATTAGAAAATATGTTCTTTAAGAACACAGCTCTGTGGGCTGTTAATGCTAAAAAATGATACTAGTGAAAAAAAATAAAGTGTTGCCCTAATTATGGAATTGCAATACGTTGTGGTATATTTCACCATCACTTATGTATCATGATACGTATCAAATTGCCAGATTCTTGCGAGCACACACACCATACTGAAGACATTTTTTAAGACACCATAGATTTATGATAAATGCATTGTCTTGAAGCTCCCATATTTTGCTTCTTTTCTGCAGTTTAACATGGATCCTTGATGTCTTCATGAAACATTAATCATATGCTTTGGTCCAAAAAGCCGATGAATCAAGCACAGCGGCATTCTTCTTGCGGTCACATAACCCCTCTGGTGGCCTTCATATGCTATTGAGTCAGAGCAGTGTTCATTTGGCAATTCACGATGGACCTGCAGCATAACCATAATTCTCTGGCGCTCTAGCTGCTTACAGTCCATACTCCAAAGTTTATCCTTCAGACTTTAAACAAGTAATGTTAACATTGACGAACATGTGAAATTACCCCTGCTGTTAGCATTCGCATGTAGCAATGAGCAAAATTAGTACTACACAGCATTAAAATACTTTTATGTTCATCATCAGGTTTGGCGATGAATTGTTGGTACTGAGCCCAGATTCAGGAAAAGTCTAGTTGCCAGTTCTGTGTTGACTTGACTGAAGTTGTAGAAGCAGCTGGCCGTGAAGTGACTGGCACACACATACAGGTTTTGGCCAACTGTAGCTGCTCATTCCCTACAAAAATAAAATGAATCCACTGAGCCCTTTGGTCCTCTGAGGCTGGTAGCCTATATGTGAGGATATTTGTGGAAACAGTCAACAACTGAGCAATGACAGGTTTTGGGTCTAGACATGATGTATGCTGATCTCTTGCTAAGAATGTAAACAATATGGCTGCGCTTTGCACACATGGTAAATATCTCCGGTGGGGGGGGGGGGGAATACTCAGGTAGACAAATCAGGTCAGGCTCAGTATACTGTTACATAGCAGTATATCCACAGACTCAAAAGCTCACCAAATACCATGCGTTTACATTCATACATTTAGCAGCCTGCTAAATACAGGTTTTGTTGTCTAATATCACATTTTCTGAGTTGGGAGGAAGGCCAAATAGCCAAAAATGTGGTCAAAAGCCTTAAAAAAGTGTTTTTTGCACAATATGGGACTTTTAAGAAATATATATGTGTATAACTGGAAATTTGCAGGTTTAGATGCAGCTCTGGCTGTCACTAGGTACAATCAGAGGTGTTGGCATCTTTAAGTAGTCAAAAGTAGTAGTTACTCATACTGTCATCATCATTTAACCTAAAAAGCAGGTTTTTGATTTGTTGGAGGAAACGGAGAGCTGAGAAAAAACCCAGGCAGACGTGGTAGAGCATGCAAATTCTACCAAGAAAGACGCTGATCAACACGGGGAGTCAAACTAACATCTTCCTGTAGTGACGCACACACACTTTTTAAGTGTAACATTTTCTGAGCCCAATAAAAATAAAATTAATTAAATAATAATTATCCATAAGGCAGGACATTTAAAAATTATCCTGCATTTGAAAAGCATGTCAGTTTAGGTAGTTTTTTTTCTGTGAGCACTCTTTTTTATGATCATTAGGCCTGCTATAAACCTTTTAAATCAAATTAACCTACATTAATAAAGCAATATTGACGTACTTTTGAGCTTCTTAGGAGGTGTATTAATATATCTTAAAATCTAGAGATTTTTCCTGACTTTAACATATTGTATTTAATTTTAGGGCCATTGATCAGTACTTTACTTGGTCTATGTGTAAAGTGGACTCTGGTGTAAGAGAGACTGAGATCTTTAATACAGATATCCAGAACCCTCTTATTAAAGAGAATGCTTATTTTGACTCATCTTGCTCTTGCTGGTGTATTTTTCAAGAAGCAGTTTTCTTTAAGTTTCATCAAAAATCCCCCAAAATCCTTTGTTCATGCATTGCTAGAAAAAGCACCGTATGACCGTTTCCTCCACCACAGCCTGTTTCCTGTTTCATCGGTCATGGTGTGAGTCTAACTCATGATCACTCCTGTGCTTTAGTCCAGACTTTATTTTTTTATGATGCAGACAAGGCTCCACATGCACAGCGAAGTACAGTAAATACAAACATGTCTGACATTTGACCCCACTGTGTATTTCATTGCTTTTATTTCCAGAAGCAAAGCTCACCCTTGGCTGACTGTTGACCCAGCTGTCATGCCGGTAAGGTGTAGGTTTCTTGTCCTCATCCTGTCTGGGAGCTGAGGTGACATTTGGTCTAGCGGGATTAGAAAGCTTGATCCTCTGAAAGAGCTGTTGTCTTTCCTGGTGAAGCTGAAAACCAACTTGGCAACAACACTGAGGTCATGTTTATATCCCACTTTACATCCCCTTTGCTATTGAAATAATATGGGGTCAGACATGGGTATTTTCTCTGAATGAGCTCACTGTCAAATCACACAGTTCAAATCAGGACCTCGGTCTGAACGAGATCCACTTTGAGCCAACAGGACGTTGGCACAGGTCTCTACACTGTCCATGACCTGTAATACTACGAGTTCAGGATGTCTGGAAGATGCTATAAACCAACTCTTTTAATTAGCCTATCACAATTGAGCTATTTATATCTTGAATTCCTAGAAGAGATCTAAAAACATAACAGCAAAAACATTTCCATGTATTGTTGCTGTGCAGAAAGTGATTTTTCTTCATGGTGCTGGTTTGGAGGATGTTTACCACATTTCTCAGTCACCATAATTCTTAATCAAATGAAACTGAAAATCAAGCACAGGGGCCTGTGTGTGCTCTCTGCTTTGCCCTGAAGTGGCCTGCTTTCTGATGGCTCTGCTTTTCAGGGATTAGGCTCAAAGCTGTGTACGCAGAGACTCACCTTCCTCAGCACAGACCTGTCCAGGCTCAGTCTCACGCTGAGATGTTCTCGGGGTTGGCTCGTACAGCCTGATGTGCTTCGGTTTCCTGCTACAGCACCAGGGAACCTGGAAAATCCAGCCAGAGACAGGGGATGAAGCTAGCTGAGGCTACCTTTAAGCAAAATCTTATCACCAAAGAGACATGTAGGAGCAGCCAAGCCTCCATGAGGCTCCCCGAGGACGAAAGCTCTCTCAAGGCTCTTTTTCTTTTGATCACACTGGATTTTTCATGACTTTGAGTCAATCCGAAAAGCTGTTCGGGTTGAAAGGAGGCTTGGATTTGATCCCTTCAAGGAAGTATGGGAATAGGCAGCTCCTTTGCACCAAGATCTGATCAAATCTTTACCATAAGGTATGTCAGGCATTGATGACATGACTTTAACCAAAGTCTGAATCTGTTGTTGTAATTAATGTCTCGGATGGTCATAACAGACTATAGACTACTAACACTGGTGTTGCAGGCTTTGCACATGTTTTGTAAGTTATACAGTCTTGAAATCCTCTCAGAAAAAAGACTTTGTCTTAAGTACACATCCTGCTTAACACTTGAACACAGAAGCACGAACGCCTCACAGACACGGTTCAGGAAACAGAGCAGTGATTAGGCAGCGGAGCTGGAATTCTTACTGGTATCAATACTGATGAATCGAAAAGAACAAAAACTAAAATGTTTGTCTTTTTTAACAAGATGGTGGTACCTATCATCAAGCAGGAGGCTACAATTCTTAACACACTTGTATTATCAGAAATACAAACAAGAAAGCTGCCATTGAAGGATGATATGTTGGGAAGTGCTATAAACTACATGTGTTTGAAGTTCAGATATGTGTTCAGTTTTATTTTGAGTACTCTTTTTCAGATGAATTCACAGAAAGGAATCTGAATTCTAAATATAAAAAAGTTACAAAAGTGGGTTACAAGTGGAGCTTATGTGATCTTTTAACCTATTTAGACCTGATATAACACTCACATGCTTTTACCCCAAAGATCTGCTGGGACATCTGGTGCAATGTGGACAAAGTCTTTGCTTTAGATTTGACTAATTTATAACTTTAAAGCACTTATAAAACTCAGAGCAAAGGAAATCATTTACAGATAAGGCAAGGGGTTCAGGTTTAACAGCATTTTATTATTATTACTATTATTAGTTCAGTTCTCTTTTACAGAAGCTAAACAATTAAAATGATTTTAATGTCTGATATTCAGCCTACTTTCATGATAAATACTCGGTTTAAAGGGGTGGTTTTTGAGATGGTCTTAATCAGGGATCACCAACCTGAGGATCCTGATCCATTGACAGATCTTGACATTTCTAGTAGATCTTTAAGACTATTTGTGTTAGGTCAATATCTGACACATGGGATGGACAGTTTGACTCAACCATGGCTGATCAAGATCTGGTGAATCCAAATTATATTTTAAAATTAATTAGGTTTAGTCAACTCCCCATCATCCCGGTGGTTTCCAGGCATGTGGACAGTTTTATGGGTTCAATGCTTCTGTTGTTCTCGTCTTCAGCTCCCATAGAGTTATACGTTTTTGACTGCGTAAGTTGTAAAGTATGAGTTAAAGTCCCCTGATTCTCTATTTTTATTCTTTGGTCAGATTGATGGATTTTATCTTCTAGCTTATATTTGGGGAATTAAAAATTAAATTGGAACATGACTATAAGTCAATGATTCTCAGTGAATCGGGGCGAGTAGATCTAGCTTTCTCAATTAGCTTCGTAAGAGATTTTCAGTTTAAAAAGGCTGGTGGCCACTGATCAAAATGGTTTAACTATAACAGTAGCTAAATTGGCTTTTTAGGCACTGCCACACATTTTTATATTACATATAAACTGATAAATTTCTTGTTGAAATCAAATGATATATCTCCTGCACAGAGGCTCCTTAAAGTTATCAAATGGTGCTGAATGGAAACACAAATAAATACAGACTTAGATCTCCATGATTGCATGGAAAAAAACATTCTGACTTTTTAATCAAGATTTCAAACAGATCAACAGATTTCTTCAGAAACACTGAACTTTTTTTTTTGCCTTTCTTAATGACACTGAATTAAAATCTGTTAAATTATACCTCCTCATACTGATATGTATTAGTACACATTCTTGTAAATTCAAGGGCTGTGCATTTTTGTTTACATTTTCTGGAGATGATTTGAAAGAAGCTTTATTTTTTATTTTTATGCTTTTTTTTTAAATTGAATTAATATTAAGTGCTCTAAAAACGTCTCTTTTGCACCCTGACTGCTATTATACACAACTTTAGCTTTTTGTGAACTAGCTGAATATTTTTAACAATCTTTTTTTTTAGTGTTACTCAAGCATTATTCAGTTTATAGTAAATATATCTCTATTTCTTTACAGATGTGTAATAGTGCTGGTTTCCCAGCTCTAGTACAACGTTAGGAAATGGCTGTCTCTTACTTTTATTTGCTTCCTGGTGTTTATTAGAAAGACGGTGTTCAGTCTGTAGAGAGAGCAGTAACCATGATGACTCAGGCACCTGTCTGTGCAGGCTCTGAGACACGTACAGGAGAAGTGTAATGACAGAATAGTTCATTATTACATCCATCCAGGATGTAATTGCATTGATGTGTAAAACGCATAGCATCTAAAAAGCATTGAGAGTTTGTATATTTATTATGTGAAAATTAAGACACTTCAGAAATGTGAAGCTGTATTGAATTCAATGTCTTCTTTTTAATGTTTTTCTTCATCAGAAGAGGTAAAAAATCCCATATTATACTCTCTACTTTTATTTTTCAGCTGTTAGAAGCTGGTTTGTAAAGGGCTGTTTTTTAATAATCCTTTTGTTGGGTTAGTTGCTCAGTTCATTTTCTCTGTCCTATACTCTAATAAGCAGAATTTTCACAAACTAAAACTATCAAGTCTGAAACAACTTACAGTCTATGTGTGTTGCAATTGTAAATTGTCAAAAACTTAAGATTCTTTGGGGTCTTAAAATGTATGAACCAGTTCTTTAAATAGGTCTCAGAAGATTCAAATGTAACCTAGTTTTTCAGTATATACAATACTGTTCCCTGAGATAAGAGAAAAAAAACTAAAACAATCAGTACATTTACTTGATGGCTGCCCATGTACAGCCTGTGTGTAAGACATGCTGCTTATGAGGCTCAGTCTGAATTCACAGGGAAACACACAGCGAGTCGTCCTCATGTCTCGTTGAATTGAGCATGCTTGTACAGGATTAAAGATCATAAATTTGTTATGATTAATCCTGCAGATTTATGCACCTTTTAATCGGTCTATGTTTTTTTTCGTTCATCTTTTATTTTGTGACAACAGACTTTATTTAAAATGATCTATGAGAACTTATTTGTAAGAGCTGAGCATTTACAGTCTGTTCATAGGTCTTCAGTAATCTTTTTCCATCATTATGTTGTTATTAATTACACCCCACCTCATGTGTTTGTCAGCCCATATTATGAATCTACTATGATGCAGATCTTCTCTGTTTCTGTGCTTGGCTTTAGCACAGAGTGAAACTGAACAGTCAATGTTTTGTTGAGGCTTTAAATGTTCATTTGGACAAAGTGGTGTATTGTGTATTTGGTAACAGGCCTTGACCTTGTCTAATGGTCCTTAGAGCAGTTTGTTCAGCTTTGTCTTCATGCTCTTATCACAGAGTGAGCTTGGCACCGAGGCAGAACCTCCCACGGATCATCCTCAAAGGAATCTTCCAGGGGGTTAAAGTGGTTCGTGGACCTGACTGGGACTGGGGAAACCAAGACGGTGAGTGGCTGCTGCGGGGTGGACTGTTCCTAACCATTAACACGGCTCTGCCGACTCAGCAGGCCCCCTACCTCCTTGAGCATGAAGCTGTACCTCTTCAAAGTGTTTCACCATCCACAGCCCATAATAACATTCTAACCTCACGTCTCATTAACCCTCCAAATGTCCTGTTAGTATGTGTCTCTGTGCTCCTATAATAAAGGTGACTCATATGAGTCTGCTGCACAGATGTGCTTGTCAGTGTGTGTCTTTGCAGAGTCCTTGTTCAGTAACATTTTTATTTGTTGTTTTCTTCCAGCGCTGCGTAGTGACTTAAAACCAAGACCACATTCACCTAAGATTAGGGCTGTCAGCTTTAACATGCTAGTTGTGATGATATTAAGGTCCAGAAGTAAAGTGAAAGGATTTTAATTATATTTTTGTGTGCTGTAATTTAAGTCACCCCTGTAGACAAGCTACCCTAGCATGACAGCAGCTGGATGCTACTCATCTTAGCTGCCTCCTGCTGTTGCATTGATGTAAATTAGGACACACTGCTCACTTGAGGGCTGCATTGCACCTTAAAAAGTCTTTCAGACAGCTCAGTGGATAAGTCAGAATTAATTTGCACCTTGTGATATCAAACATTTAACTTTTTTAGCTGCTTCCCTCTAAATGGAGAGTAAAGCACTCTGAATTGAAGTCAGTAAGAATGACAAAGTTAAAGCATAGAAGAAGTTATTGTGAAACTTTCTATACCCAGGATCATTGGACTTAATGAGCCATTTTGTGCATGTGCCCTGCATATTACCTACTTTATAACAGTTTTAAACACTGCATTTCATTAAATAACTACTTGCTTGCTGTCTCTCTCTCTCTGCACTGTCTGTTTGCCTTGTTTTATAAACTAATGAAGAAGCCGATGAGAAAGGCTTTACATTGACTGTTTGGCCTAGAATATTTGTTTTGAATCACATAGTTATTTAAAAAAACAATGTTAAAACTAGGGATGTTCCCAGTGGATATAATTTTACACCTGACTTTACACAAGCCAAAGTCCAATCTAAGAGTCTAGTCTGAAGAGGAAGAAGTAGTCTTTAAATAAGTCGGGATCATAATGTTGGTAACTAAATGTTGTGATGTTTAGCTTGCCGTGCGGAGTGGGGCTAAAGCAGCTCAGAGCAATGCCAGTACCACAGGCTTTAGCCTTTTAGCTAGCCATCCAAATTTCTGTGCTCAATGTGATTATATGCTGATAAGAAAAACAGGGATGTCCATGTGCAGCCCAGCTACATGTCAGCATGTGGTTCATCAAAACAAAAACAAACTACAGCACACTGAAATTGACTTTATTTAGACTTTATGGAGTGAATAGTGGGTTTGCTTGTAGCTCCCTTAAGCTCATTCAGGGCTGTGGTAAGTGAACATGAGGAACCTGCATATGTGATTATTCATGGCTTTATTTGAGTGGCAATAAGCAATTAGAACCTAACAGCCTAAATACAGCTTTAGCTCAATTCTGAAATCAAAATACTGCTGAACTGGGCTGTTCTCAAAGGAACTTTTGGTGCTCTCTGTTTGTCTCTTAGCATTTGTTTACTGTCCATTGTTTACATCCGGGATCAGGGGCATTTTGGCTGTAGACAGCAGCTTTTATGCAGAACTAAAGTGGTTACTAGTGGTGGCTGCTGGGTTACAGTTTCAGACAGTTTGACAAGGATTTAACATGGTGGTATTGATGAAATTATAGAGATACTTGTAATGTGTTGCTGCCTTTTTTGTTATCCAGATTTGAAAATGCAGTTGCCTGTCTGCAGTCATACAAATTAAAACTGCTATTAAATGTGATAAACTCTCAAAACTCAGCAAATTTAAGAGTTGAACTGTTTTGCAGCCCAGCTTAAGGAACAGTGTATGTAGCTGCAGGTGTTGTTAACATCAGAAATGTTGTTTCTGATTGTGTGGTGGCCATAAATGTCTTTAGCCTGATGTTTTTGTGACAACATCACACAAAGTTGCAGCTTTATGCAAGGTCTACGCCACTCTAATACATTTTGAATTGTAATTGAGAGCAGTCTTCCTCTTCAGCAGGGTAAATTGAAGCCCTTGACTGTCTCCTTCAGGGAAATGGGGAAATGCTAATGTATCTTTATGTGTTTCCTGGTTTGGGGTCATATTTGAGTCTGAGAATAGCAATGTTCCTTTTTTTCTGGGCGAACACGAATGAGTCAAAATGTCCTTTTGGTGTCTTTCAAATCAACGCCCTGGGGTTTGGTTAAGTCACTCATCAGGCTTAAATAGTGAATGCGGTAAGTGCGTACAGGCAGCTCTGAGCATGCTCAGTAACCCTTAGCTTGCCATGTGCTCTTCCAGGTCAGTGGTTTAGTTGGTGTGGCTATGCACATCAGCAGCTTGATGACTTTATGGGTTCAACAAGGTCTCTTACATCATAAACACAATGTAAAGTCCATCTGTAAACATAATGCAGACAGGGGCACTGGTCATGTTTCGAAGAAGGTTTTGTTGTACATTTCATATTTCTCACTGATGTGCTAATGTTTGGATCACAGAGAATGAAATAGTGTGCAAAGTTTTTGAATTCATGGTCAGAATAATTCATGTTGGCTGGAGAAGATCACAGAAACTGACTTATATTCTTGGCATTTTATGTTCCTTTAGGGGAAATTGTCTCTCACACGTCTTTGCCAATGTCTCTCATCACATATGTCTCATTTGTGTGCATGGTGCCTGTCAAATTTCACTCTGCATGATTTCATGTGTTGTCTGTTCTAAACTCTTTTTCTCCTGATCACAAAAACTGTTTTCATCTTACAGCCTTTCTTTCTCTCAATGAGCTGATATGCCCCTCTGCCTTTACCCCTGCACTGTGATATATGAACGTTTCTGTGTATCTGTGTATGTTTGTCTTTTGTTTTCATGTGTGTGTGTGTGTGTAGGTGGGGAGGGTAAGGTTGGTAAGGTAGTGGACATTCGTGGCTGGGACACGGAGTCTGGTCGCAGCGTGGCCAGTGTCACATGGTCTAATGGCACCACCAATGTCTACCGAATGGGACACAAGGGCAAAGTAGACCTCAAGTACGTGTCTGACGGCCAAGGAGGCTTCTACTACAAAGACCACCTACCCAAACTAGGTAAGAACATTTCTGCTTCCAACCTTCTTTTCAGGAATGCTGGGTGGTAACATTTTTTTTTTGAATATGTGAGGTCACTTTTGGTGTTTTTCCATTTGTGGTATCTGCCCAACTTAACTTTACCCAACATAATTTGGAAACTACCCACTTTGTTTTCCATTACAGTAAAGACTTTGTCAGCACCTCAGAGGTAGGCAGGGTCTTCACTGTGTAGCTGTTCAGTACGTGGTGTTCTCACAAAAACAAAGAAGAAAAAGAAGGGAATAGAGCCGGCAGTCACTACTTTTATTTTTGTCATTACGAGAAGATAAATTTTGCTCCAAAGAAAGTAACAAGTAATAAAACAACAAACTTCAAGTGAAAAGTTTGGTCATGCAACATTAAAGAGCCGAAAACAGGAGGTGACATTCTGACGGGGTTCCCACATGCCCTGGAAAACCTTGAAATTCTGGAAAACTATTGACCAATTTTCTAGTCTTGGAAACCGTAAGGAAAATAAGGGTAAAGTAAAATTGTCCTGGAAAGCCTAAATTGTCCTGGAAAATTATTGATCTTTCTTATACCTTAAACCTCATTAATTAACAAAAATCAAACATAGAAAATTAAGTAAAAATGTAGTTAAAATAATGCAAGTTAAGAGATAAAATCTTAAAACAACAAGCAATGGTGGCAAGAACCAGTAATAAACAAAACAAAATAAAATCCAGGCTACTTAAATTGTAAATCAACAAAATGTATTGATAAAAAAGCATCGTAAAAAAGATAACACGATAATTATAAACCATGATTTTATAATTATAAGCCACTGAATAAAAAGCAGACTAAAGAGATAGCCAGCAGACAATGTTCATGCCCAAGAGTTAGAAACAAATAAATTTAAAGTTCAATATGATACAGTGGAGCTAGCTAGAGATATTGGTTATAAACTTGTAATCTTGTTTCTTAGAAGACTAGATTAACCCGAGAATTGCCCTGACCAATATTTTAATGGGTGAAAACATCCTGGAAAAGGATTTCTAGAAAAGAGTGAGAACACTGTCTGATTATTCAGAGGTCAGCAGTGTCTCCACATCACATTTAGCCTTGGCTTGGCTTGCTCAGAACCCTGCTGGATGTTATATGAAAAGCTGTGCAAGCATTTGGCATTATTCTGAATAGTTTACCAAAACAACCAAGTAAAGTTGAGAAGGGTTGTGTCGGTACCACGTTGTGGAAAAGCCCTTCAGCGCTGAGAGAATAACTTGAAAACATGGAAACAGACTGAACAGTTTTCAACTTTGAGCCACGATCATTACACCTTCTGTCTTCATACCTTACACTAGTGCTGAATGATTTCAGGAAAAGATCTAATTTACATTTTTTACAGCGGATATTTTAATTTAAGTCACGATTCTCTTCAAATCAAGCTTCAGTGCAATATTCACTATGTTTACAGTATAGACAACAGTTAGGAAATCATTGATCAAAAGCACATGGCACATTGTTCATCATTTAATATTGATGATAAATTATATGTAGTCTTTATTTAAGGGAAACTCCCACTTCTGCTCCTAAACAAAGGCTTTGCGTTGAGCTGCTTATTAGCACTTCCACGGGGAAGATTTGACTTTCGCAGACGAGTCGACTCTTTTGAACAACTGAAAAATATGAACCAATTTGCAGTTGTGAGTAAGCTGTTCCTTAAGTTCACTTGAACTTCAAATTCACTGCAAATTGTTAAAATAATATGTGTAAAATTGTTGACACAACAGATCCTGGATCGGTCAGGAGTGCTACAATAAATTGCAGCTTTGGCGATCACAAGACTGTGTTGTCTGCAATTATGATTTTGATCCAAAAACAATAAACTTTTTGCCCTACACTACTCCAAAACAAGACAACAATTTTCTAACCTGTTGTGCTGCCTGCTATTGTGTCTGCATGGTTGCAGTTTGTTTGCCTCCAGCTTTAGTCATTTTTACCTGAATCTAATTCAGTTACTTCACTTGTGACGTAGGTTGCAGAAAGGCTCTATAGTGTAAGTTCCTAACATATGTATGTTATCTGAAGACTCTTCAAAGAAGAGCAGGTCTAAACCATGCTCTTAATGGCATTGTTTATAAAGATAAAACATCAATCCACCATGAACACAGCACAAGATATTATTAATACAAGTTTCTGTATCTGTTACATATTTACCCTGCTAAGACCATCAGAAGCAGGAGTCTCATAATGATCATATTTGACATGAAATGTAAACTCACGACCACCTGATCATTTCAACACCCTGAGCATTAAGCAAATAGAGTCAGGCTCTTTTATTTGAATTTTGAGCCAATATTTCCACTGTAAGTCTGTGTTTTTGTATTTTTTGCATGTTTTCTTATGACTTTGGATGACACTTAAAATGCATTAATAACTTAGAAACCTAACTTTGAAAAAACTTGTACCCTGACATCAAATCAGACTCTTGTTTTCATGAGCTTGGTAAAAGCATTTAGTGTTTGTTGATTTTAACACTTTTCTTTTCAGGAGAGCACGCAGAGCTACAGCGTCAGGAGAGCGCTGACGGCCACTCTTTCCAGCAGGGGGACAAGGTCAAATGTCTCCTGGAGGTTGACATTCTGCGACAGATGCAAGAGGGCCATGGTGGCTGGAACCCAAAAATGGCAGAGGTATGAAAGTCAGAAAGAATAACAATAGACAGCTTAACATATCACCCTTCGAAGTTCCTCTGAAATGCTAAGGTCTAAACTAAACTTCTTTTGTTTCCCTCACTGACCATGACCTTTTTGTATCATGCCCATAGTAATTACTCCATAAGTTATAGACAAAAACAGCCTCACAGTCAAAACACAAATGTCCTCGTGAACTTGGTGTACAGATTATTTATATAAGTGGCTCAGATGGACGTTGGCGTGCAGCAGAGTGAAAAGAAACAGAGCATCCAACTCTCGAATCACAGCTGCTAAAGGGAACATTAAGGTCACAGCGATGCAGACAAAGACCCAGAGTGACACAGTCTGTTTTTGTTTGCAGTACATTTGCCGGATCGGGACTGTTCACAGAATCACTGACCGAGGGGATGTTCGGGTCCAGTACAGCAACAACATCCGCTGGACTTTCCATCCTGGCGCCCTCACAAAGGTAAAAGCCCCAGATAAGCCTCTCTGCGAAATGTTCTCATTAGTTCCGTGCAACACTTATGGATTTAAAGAGTTGAATTTTTTAAATAGTTTTTTTAATTGGTGAATAAATTTCCGTCTTTCTTTCCTCCAGGTGAACACATTTGGAGTAGGAGAACTAGTAAGAGTGCTGGAGGACATGGAGAGCGTGAAGAGACTGCAGTCTGGCCATGGAGAGTGGACGGACAGCATGGCTCCTGTATGCTCATTTAACCTAATATTTCAAACTCTATTTATTTATTTCTAGATTTACTTATCCTATGACATAAAAGTGTATTTTATAGAAAACTTTAATCTCCTGAAATACTTATAGAAAATGTTTTTCAAAGAGAGATGTTCTTGATTTCATAGATGAGACGGTTGGATAATGGTGATCATTTGTCTATCGTTGCCATATCAACACATAAATGGCTGCTGGAGAAGCGAGCTGGACCTACTGCTACTGCCATTCTGATTCTGTATCTGATTTTTAGATTAGATTAGATTAGTTTAGATGGTACTTTATTAATCCCTTTGAAAAACAATAGCAGATACAAAACGTAAATTAAAAAGATACATAAAAAGTTGGATTTGAACAGAATTATAAATAAATACAAATATAAACAAAACAAAATAATAAAAATTTTAAAAAAATTATAATAGAATAAAATAAAATTTACTAATTAATTAATGAAATATTGCTATAGGCTGGCTACCAGCCACTGCTCCTTCTCATCCTCTGTCCCCCCTGCCCCCCCCCAAGCGAGGAGCCACACAGCCCAGAGTATTGCCTCTTACCGATGATAGACCGCCTTTGCTCAGTCTCACCAAACTTCCTCATCTAATTCTACCCTCAGGCCCCTGTAAATAGACGTTTACAAGTTGAATGGTGATCTGCTACCTGCCTTCAGTGTCCCTTCTCTTTTAGAACTGAGAACCCTTGTTAACAGAAATGACAGTCCATGAGGTGGATTCACTACACATCAAACCAATATGTCTGTTTTGAGGATTAATTTGTCTTAACGAGAGAAAAAATGCCTCTGAAAGTGGGCTTCCAGATTCATGCAAAGAGTGTCCTAGAATGCTTTTTGAGTTTATAGAGTGGACCAAAAAATGTCCCACATAACTGAAATTTAGATTTTCTTTTAGTATACACAACACATGGAGTTATGTTTTTACTGAGTGGTTCTAAATATAAACCACAACTAGCTGTAAAAGGGGGTAGAGATGACTGAGTAACAATATCTAGACTCATCAGCGGTTGTTTTTACTGGAGAGCTCCCTGGTGGACAAATTTCACTTCCTGTGCCTTTAAGGCAAAAGTGGAAAATGGTGACACAAGACTTGAACAATTTCCAGTTCCATCTTGTTAGTTAGGTTCAGTCCCAAGATTTTCATGTATTGCAGCCCATGCTAGCTGATGATGTAGCTTACTTTTCAGTTTGGCTGATTGGCCTTAGCTAGTTCGAGAGTCTAAGACCGATCATAAGCATTGGAAACCAATCAGTGCCTTGGAGCAACATACAGTCCTCACTAAAATAAACTTGGCTCTCCAGTTAAAACCATAAAGCCTAGAGAGTATTAGAGGAAGTTGTATTGACATCAGCCATTTAGGTAATGAGATGGGGCCTTGACTCCAATTCACAGCCGCCATGCATAAAATTCTGTCTCAAGCTATTTATTAAAACTTACAACAGAAAAAGAGGTGAAGCTCAGGTGGGTCTTTAGCCCCCTTAAAACTTAGTTTTGCAGAAAGAAAACAGAAACAACATTTTAATTTCTACAGTAAGGGTGTGATATGCAGACACTGTGGATATATCATTCCGAGGCTGTGGTGAATGTTCATCTGTGGTTATGGCTGATCAGTTGCCAAAGTGCATGTTACCATAGCCGTTCCCCTGGTGAAATATAGCCTCAGTGGCCAGTGTTTACTCTTCTTATTTAAGAGGACACCACCATCTGTTAATGGAAAAACTGCTCTGGGAATAAAATTGGAAGAAAGATAAGATACCCCTGGCCTCAAATTCACGGCATAAGTAACGTAAGCCTCCTTGGTATTCCCTGAAGCATCCAAAGATAGAAGTTATTTGCAAGTCCTCTGTTTGGAGTGTTGTTAACTAACAGGCTTTTTAGAATTTCAGAGCTCCATTAACACTTGCAGAAAAACCCACATTTTTTTCTGGACGATCCTGGTGGGTTGTCTGTGCTCTAACTTTTTCATAGAATTACCGTGCTGACTGCCAACTGTTTTTCCCCCATTGACCCTGATGAAAGTGGAGGGGAAACCCCCAGCTGAGCTAAGACTGATAACATTTTATTTATTTAACCTTTACTTAACCTGATAATTCCCATTGAGATCTCATTTACAAGGGCGACCTGGCCAAGACACATGTCAAAAATAAATACAATTCAAGAAAAGAATAAGGCAATAAATTACAAATGATAAATATGGAATAAAATTCAACAGTTTCAAAGGGGAAGTGCAACAGTTTTGAAGAAAGTGAACATGAAAAACTCAAACATTGCTCATAGGATTCCTGTGTAGGTGTGTAAAATGGAAAGAAATGCTTTGACTGAAACCAGTTCTGACAGTTTCAGTTCTGTCTGTGCCGTGTTCAACAAAGCAAGTCAGTAAACTGCCTGGGTGAAAATACCTGGGTATTTTCTGGGAATTTTCATGGTTTCATGTGTAAAAAGGCGCATTATAAATCTTTGGTCTGGCATTAAGACTAAATTACTGGAGACTCATGGGTCAACATAACAAAATCTCAAATTAACTATTACTGTAGTCTTTGAGCTTGTGCTGATTTATTTAATCTGTTACAGCTTGTATGCTGTTCTTCACATCTTTTGTTATAAAAAAAAATCATAATTCAAGCATTTGACTGGCAAAATAGTCCTATTCTTACTTGTATACTTTTTTCAGTATGTTAAAGTTTCTTCATCTCTGGGTGCTTAACACTTCCTGTCACTTGCTCGAGTAAAGCTGTCTTTTGGCAGACAACGCCCTAAATTGAGATTGACCTACTTCCTAGATAGTGGATGTATGTGAGGAAGTAATCAAGTTTAGAGCCATTTTCCTGACTGTGCCCTAGTTTACATTTACCTGAAATGAAAGAAGTTCTGAAACTGCTCCTTTAAATGCCATGAGAAGATCCCGTTTTATTGTTTCACTCACTTTTATTGGATCATGTTTACCCCATTTTTTACTCAATTGTCTAATAATTCGATGGAGGTATGAATATGCAATTAAGTTATGATTATCCAATTAATGATATCAGAGTGTATCATGACGCGTTGCATCCATTCTGTTTCATTACAAGTGGTTACTTTTTATCCACTTTGAGAGGCATTCATGTTTATATTAACTCCCTCTTTTTTCAGAAAGTGGTTTAGAAATCAAATCATCAATTAATTTCCCTCTTTGCCTGTAGAAATGCACTTTCTGAGTCTCCTGCTGGATGCAGCCTTCAGAAGCTGAGTACACTTTGGTCATAACGAGATGAACACAGTCAGCAACAATACTCAGGTTTGCTGTGACCTTTAAATGATGCTGTGTTGGTATGAAGGGGCCGGAGTGTGCCAAGAACACATCCCCTATCCTACTACACCAGCAGTAGCCTGAACTTTTGTTACAAAGCAGGATGGATCCATGCCTTTATTTTGTTTATGTCATATTCTGGCTCTGCCATCTGAATGCCACAGCAGAAATCAGGACTCATTAGAGCAGACAGCATTTTCACAATCTTCCACTGTTCAGTTCGGTGAGGCTGTTGGATTTGTGGCCACAGTTTCCCGTTGTTATCTGACAGGAGTGGCACCTGGTGTGATGTTCTGCTGCTGTAGTCCATCTGCTCCAAGACTGTTGTGTACTGGTTCTCTGTTATCTTCAGTCTCTTGGCCAAGTCTCCTCTGACCTCTGGCATCAACAAGGCTTCTTCACCTGAAAAATGCTGTTCACTGGATATTTTCTCTTGTTTTCTGTCAAAGCTTTGTATACCCTGGAGGTAGTTGTGCCTAAAAATCCCAGTAGATCAGCAGTTTCTAAAATACACAGACCAATCGTCAGACACCGACTATACCATATTCAAGTCACTTAAATCATCTTTCTTTCCTCTGGTTGAACCTCATCAGGTGGTTGCAACCATTTCCAAGTGCCTATATGCATTGAGTGTCTGTTATGCAATTGGCTGAGCATTTGAATGGGTGTTCCTAATAAGGTGGCCAGGGAGTGTGTAATTATATTGTAAAACAACATTATAAGAGTGTACAGGCCTAACAACAGCTAGAGAATCAAAACATTGCCACATTTTCCCCCTTCATCAATACTGTCTGCGTCTTTTGCCCCAGGTTCTTGGCCAGGTCGGGAAGGTGCTGAAAGTTTACGCAGACGGCGACCTACGGGTGGCGTTTGGAGGTCAGACGTGGACGTTCAACCCAGCATGCCTCTCAGCACAGCCCGTGGAGGTGGACGCCAACCTCATGACAGCCGAGAACCCCAACGAATCTGGAAGTAAGGCCTCTGCCGGGACGAAGGGGCTCATCTCTAACACTGCAGCAGCAGCTTTGCCTCCTGCGTGCTTTCACTCATCCTTTTCCCTTTTCCTTATTCCAGCTCTGCCGTGCATGGTTTCACTCCCAGGGTGCAACTGTGACATTCATGGCTACAGTCACAACGCTTCCCTGTCTTTTTTTTTCTTCAGCTGTGTGTGTAACGGGTGTCATTTCCTGATGTGTTCCTCTCTGCTGTCATGATCCTGCATGTTGACAGCGGGAGGATTTGGCAGCTCAGCAGACATTTGTCATCATTTCAGCAGCCTTTTAATCATGACTAAATCTGTTGTTTGCATGTGTTCACTTCATCGGATGGAAGGATGACAACAGAGTGTTGTGTGCGTGTGTACGTGATTGTGTGTGAAGGGTCAGGAAACAATGCATGACAGATATTTTGACTCATTCCTCTGGTTTTACATCAAACTCAGCCCTGACAAAAAGCTTCATGCTGCATGTGTTTGTGCAGGGATTTGGCCTCTCTGGAGAGGACTCTTGACCCTGTCACTGATCATGTTGTTCACATTAAACTGATTGAACTAAATTAATCCTGTTGCCTCCCTCTCCATCTGTCTCTGTGCAGGTACTGTCATCTCAGTGCTGGAGAAGCTGCTGTCTCAGTCCACAGAGCAAGACAATCCCAGCCGGCTGGTGATTGAGGCAGCTCACGGCAGTGCCAGCAAAGTGCGGGAGTTGGTGCAGAAGTATCCTGACAAGGTTAGTGCAGCACCCCTTCTTTTTACTGCAGTCCAGTGCTCGATCCAAAAGCTCACACCAGGGTGCCAAGACAGGGGGTGGAGAAATTAAGAGCCAGAATGACTGAGTGAGCAAGAAAATGAGATACTATGCTCTGAAATGTGCAAATCATTCAGTTTCATGACAAGATATTCCCACACTTCAGTCTTAATACTTTAATTTGCCCTGTCAGAACTATGGATTTCAACCTTTTGTCCTTAAAGCCCTGCCTACTAAGAGCAGAGCCCACATCCCAAGAGTAAACACAGAATAAAAATTAAAGAAATGAGGTCAAGGAAAAAAAACAAACAAACCTTGGCTAACAGAAAACGGAACATAGGAGACATCACTGTCAAAACTTTGGACCTCAGATGGCCTCATTGTTGCACTTCATATACAGGAGTTGTCACTATCAGCTCTGTTTATATAGCACATCTAAGACAGCCGGCTGCCTACTATAGTGCAAAAAACAATAAAAAGCCAATAAAAGCAATAAAAAGCAATAAAAAAACAAAGCAATACAGAGAAACATAACTAGTAAAAGACCCAATAAAATGGGACTATATTCCACCAAAAGCCAAAGTGAGCAAGTGTGTCTTAAGCAGAGTTTTAAAAGTAGAAGAGGCACAGGGAGTGGTAATGTGTTCTACATAGTTGGAACTGCAACTGTGATGGCTCGATCTCTTCAGGTTTGTAAAAAGGATTGAGGAATGTCCACCAGATCACCTGAGGGCTGATGTACCTTGGTAAGGTTGAACAGGTATTCCAGGGCCAGCCCATTCAGAGACTTAAAGGAACACTCCAACATTTTTGACGTTTTTTTGGATGCAAATTTAAGAAAAGAACAGCTGCCTAACCGCCGCGAATTAGTTCTTCTTGTTTATTTGAAAGAGCTGTTTAAAAGACTTGACCCATTGAAAAACGTCACATCTCTCGCGAAAAAAAACGCGGAACTAGGTCAACAAAACAAAACAAAGCTTCTGTTTAGGAGCAGAAGAACAAATATGAAGATAATACGAAAATTACTTAGCATGAAGGAGAAATAACAAGCACACAGGACTGTTAAAAGTTTCTGAAGAGTTTATGTAAAGAGTGTAGGCAGAGACAGGCCAGCACTACTGGTTGACTTCCAGCACTTGAGCTAAGCTAACTAGCAGTGGATGATCTGTGTCTGACTCTTCTTTATTATTTAATGCATAGTTGAAATAATGGTGTCTGCCTGCTTGTAATGGGATTTGGAGTGGGGCAAGACACTAAAATCATCAAAAATGTTTGCATGTTCCTTTCAAAACAAATAAAAGAATATTAAAATGAATCCTGAACCTAACCAGAAGCCAGTGGAGGGAAATATGTGCTCTCGTTTCTTTCTGAAAAAGCTGCAGGTGGTTAAGCTCAGGCCGGTCAATGCAGACATACAGGGAGATGTAATAATCTAAGCAAGATGTAATAAAAGCATGGATAACTTTTTTAAGGCCTCTCTGGCTAGATAGGGTTTAACTTTGGCTTGAAGCCTCAGCTGAAAAAAGCTGGACTTAGCCGAGGGGCTGACCTATTCGTCTAGCTTTAAGGCTCCATCAGTGATCACGCCAAGATTCCCGGCATGGGATCAACTTAAGGTGCTAGTAGGCCAAGAAAGCTGGCAAGTACCTGAACCAGATCAAGGCTGCCAAACAGGACAACCTCTGTTGTGTTTTTGTTTAATTTTAAGCAGTTCAAATCCATCCATGTTTTAATGCCACTCGTGCAGTTGAGCACGGCTTAAGGGGCATCATTGGTAGGGACCTTTACAGCAAATACACCTGTACATCATGGCAAAGCAATGAAAAGGAATATCATGCATCCAAAAGGTGGACAACAAGGATCCAACTCCCACTCTCCTGTCTCACAAATACAGTACCTGAACCAAATGTCTCTGGGCACTGGACATCACTATCACTGTGCATTGTGCTTTGTTACTGGTTGCGGTCGCCTCTCTCACCACTGTGAGCTCTGTGCTAAAATTGAGTGGCCCTCTTTGAGCTCATGGAGAAATACACATTGGTTGATTTGATTTTAGTCTATCAGAGTTCCAACGCATCCTGGAAAACCTGGAAAATGATTGACCAATATCCAGTCTTGGAAAACATATGGAAAATGAGGAAAAAGTCAAATGTCCTAGAAAAGCTTCAATCTCAATCAATCAATCAATTTTTGTTTGTATAGCACCAATTTATAACAAGTGTTATCTCAAGACACTTTACAATAGAACATAAAGCTCTTCATTTTATGGATACCCATATATGCATAGATATATAGATACATATAAAAATACACATATACAAATATATACATCCAACACCCAACATGAATCCATATAGCCAATCATGAATCCCTCCATCATGGCGGCAAGAAAAAAACTCTCTGTTAGGCAGCAGGAAATCTTGAATGTGGATCCCAGAAAATCTTGAATTTCTCTGGAAAATTATTTATCTTCCTCCTACCTTGCTAGAGAACAAAAATCAAACATGAAGTTAAACTAAACTTGGTAACTAATGCACACCTAGCCATGAAGTATGAGTAGATAAAATAATGCTAGCTAAGAAATGGAACATAGAAATGCAAAACAATAGGGACAAAAAGAGTTAATAAAAAATGGCAAAACAAAATGTAGGCTACTTAAGCAGTAACTCAACAAAACATATTTTTAAAAAAGGAGTGTAAATCATACATCTATAATAGTAAACACAGCATAAAAGTGAGACTAAAAGAAAGATAGCAGACAATGTTCATGCCTGGGAGTTTGAAATAAAAACATTTTGGTTCAACATGAAATGGGGAAGCTAGCTGGAGATATTGGTCATCAACCTTAATCTTGTTTTTATATAAGGCTTGATCAACCTGAAAATTGTCCTGGAAAGGGATTTCCAGAAAAGAGTGGGAACGATGCTTATAACTCTCTCCTTGGATCTGTTCTGTCCTACCAATATTCTTTGTTTGCAGAAATCGAAGAGCACCTATGCCTTACGTTGTTGTAAAATTTGTCATCCAAATGTGCCCAGAGTCTGAACTGAGTGAACTAAATTGTTACTGTCCTCAAAACTGTTGCATCTCCACTGTTACATGTTTGAATCCTTTTCTATATTCCCTTGTAAATTTGATCCTGATCTCAATTGGAATTGGAATTGGTTAAATAAAGATTGAATAAAGATGATTAACACAAATAAAGGCATGAAATTACCAAAAATTAATTTATGCAATAATGTAGAAAATTTACGTTTTAGTTGCTCATGGCAGCAGTACAAGAAGTCCCACACAAATATACAACAGCACATCAACTGCATTCACCTCTCAAACATGTTCTTATGTGGTCAAATAAGCTTTAATCCTGGTTTTCCGAAATATTACTGCTCTCTAGTTTTTTATAATCCTGTTGTTCAGACCAAGACAGTGGAACAAACCTTTTCGATGTCTTTTACCAAAGACAGATTATCTTACGGAATTTTATACACCTTAAAATAGGAGAGGCTTTTCATAACATGTTATAGATGATCATTATTACATAAACTTCAATGCATCTGTACTCAGTAGTGATTACACCACTAATGAGGATTATGAGTGAGCATATGACGAACGTGGTTATCATTCAAGCACAGATTATTTCCATTCAGTATGTCTACTGCTCTGTCAGTGTCCAGGTCTTTCATTACCCTGATGAATCTTCGACCATGTTTTTATCCTTGGCAGGTGGATATAAAAAATCAGGGCAAGACGGCTCTGCAGGTCGCAGCCCACCAAGGCCACATGGAGGTGGTGAAGGCCCTGCTGCAGGCCAACGGCTCCATTGAGGTCAAGGATGAGGATGGAGACACGGCATTGCACTACACTGCCTTCGGGTGAGTACACGTATACTCACATTTAATTAAAAGGACAGGCCCAAGACACAAACGTACACTCACACAGATTGCTTGTTCGTGTCACGATGCAGCTCTGTATTCTTGAAAACCTTGAGACTGACAGATGTAGATAAGAGTTCTCGCGTGTCTTGATCCTCGTAATGTGATAATCCATTCAAGGAACTGACAGCATTAGAGTGTTGTCTAATCAGCCACCCACAAGTCCCCCACCCACCTCCTCCACACTTACACATAATCAGCAAGTCAGCATTTTACTGACTGTTCTATGGACTGTATTCATGTTAAAGATAACTTTGTTTTACATTTATCAGTTCAATTTTAAATGACAATACAGACTGTCAACAAAATATCCCACCTGGCAGACCACAAGCCCAAACATCCTCATAGTGGCCCTTATACACTGGACTGATGTAGAAATCTAAACTAATTTGGATGCAGTAGTCATCTTAAACCAGCTCCTACATAGAACTCATGAAACACTCGCCATTTAAATGACACGCCGCCAGATATTCCCAGCATTGCCAAGAATTTATGACATGGAGGACTGTATTATGATTAAAGGAGAAGAAATTTCTTTAAACTAGAGATTGATGCTAGCAAAAGAAAGAAGGAAAGAATGCTATAGGGATGGATAATATTATTGGCATGATACCAGAGGCAGAAGAAAAGCTCAAAAAAAGGGCCAAAGCTTGTCTTCAATCTCTCTAAACTAAAAGGGGTTGTGCACACCATCGCTCAGCACTGAGCTGACAGATATCATCCTCATCTGGACAGAGATAACATGCTCAAAAAAGTCCAGCAAGAAGGTGAAACAAGGTGGAAAGCTGCAGGTCAATGGACATCGCTAGAGAAATTATTAACATACAGACAGACATGTTTTTTACTCCATTTAAAGCAGATCAGTTGAACATTATTCTACATGTCTGTTCATATACCCATCCGCACATAAATGTAGATAAACAAGCATTGTATTTACGAAATATATTGTTTTTATCCAACATCGATTTAAGTTCTGAATCATTTGGCCTAAAAACTCTGTTTTTGGTTTTACCTCGGCATTAATGGATGCCATATTTTATACCTCTGACACTTTTTGTTCCCATCACGTCAGTGTGTGTGGTTGCTGTTTAACGATGGGAATCTCCTTCGCAGTTAGAAGAAGTACTCTTAACAATGATGTCTTAATTGTATCCCCTGGTATTCTGTGGTTGGATTCCCAATAAAAGGTAAAATAGTTCAAGGTGCAAATCAATTTTCTAATCTTTAAATGGTTTGTTTAATTGGTGGTTGACTATGGTGGTGAACAATGAGGAGAAGATGTCAGAGTCTAATAATGAGGTTTGTTTGACTTGAATCAGCATTCAGCCCTTCAGCTTTGTATAACTCCCAGTACTTTCTTTCAGAGAACGAACTTGAGAATTAAAAAAGGGGTTTGAATATCTTTAATTGAATGCCATATTCAGACATGTTGACTCACTCAGTGGAAGTAAATGACAGTGGGAATAATCTGTTTGTGGTTTCTCTTTGTGCAGCAATCAGGCCGAGACAGCACGGCTGCTGTTGAGCAAAGGAGGAAACGTCAACCTCCTAAACAACTCCATGTGCACGGCGCTCCACATCGCCGTCAACAAGGGCTTCACGGACGTGGTGCGAGTGCTGACTGAACATTCAGCTGATGTCAACCTTCAGGTGAGAGGGCACACCTCCCCACTCGTATAGTCTCTTGCTCCCTTTTAACAAGATTCACTTATCTAGATTGCTCAGTGAAAACAACTCCGTGCTGAAGTAGTTAACTTTCACTTAAGAGCCAGTGTCCATAGGAAGGGCTTTTTGCACAGGTGGCTGTTATTTTCAATACAGCAGCAATGTGGTTTGGGATTTTTGGCACTCAGAAAAACCCTTGGTGTCAGCTGTTTTAGCTTCGATATGACTTTTTAATAGGGCTGTCACTGAAGTGCATTAATTAGATTAATTACAACACAAATTAATACATTAAAAAAGTTAATCGCAAGATTAAATATAGCACATGAACATTTTAATACTGTCCAGCTGGAGGACCTGTACATGGCAGTGGCACGTCACTTCACACATGCGTCTCTAGTCAAACCAAACAAAGCCCAGGTGACAACAGGAATGGCCTATTTGAGACTCCACTTTATTTTATTTTTGAATTAATTTATCTATATTTGTACTACATTTTTTAATAATGCATCAGGCCTAATTGGTTTGCTGGATGTCCTCGACCTTTGTCTTTATTTTGAATTTGATTTATGAAACACACTTAAAGTGTAATTTGAGTTGCCTGATTGAGCTTAGAATTTTCTAGACAAGTTGCCCTGACTTAGGTTTTATTTAGTCACCAATAAAAATGTGGATTTACAAATCTTCACTTCTTAGTGTATTCATTTGATTAGTCCTGCACTACAATTTTGTAATATCCTAGAATTCAGATTCTTTATTTGGGTACTTTAAGCAGATATGAGATTAAAATGCGATTAATTAGATTAATTAATTACGAGTCCTGTAATTAATTAGATTTTTTTTTTAATCGCCTGACAGCACTACTTTTTAAATGTCATCTCTCTTTAGCTCACTGATCTGAATCAAATATATGACTGTCAGCTTTGTGAACAGCAATAGTGGCAAGGAAACTAGCTTGATTTCATCACTTTAAAGACAGTTTCTAAATCTAAACATGCTGATAATGGCATGGTGTGGTTTTTAACAATGCTCTCTTTGTATTTCTTGAAATAATGAGAATAGTTAGCATGCAATGCATTTAACTGAAACAACAGAGGGAAACAGAAGTCCTCTTTTTATTCCAACAACTCTTGACAATGGTGAGAAGTGCTCTGTAACAGAAGTTTTGGCCACTGATAACAGGCCTATAGTGTGTTTTTGCTGCTGTAAATATGATAGGATTAGCTAATGACCATGTTTGTGTGTTGGGATGGGAGTGTAAGGAGACAACAACCTGCAGCACTGTCACAGTCCAGCAGATCAGTAGTTTGTCGTGAAAAATTTAACAGTAGGCCCTATCATTAGCTTAATCTTAAAACAGCAGTACACATGCTCAGGTGATATATGATATATGTTTAAGAAAAGACTTAACAACATAGAGACACAGATATTCTGTATGTGCTTCAGCAGCTTTGTCCATAAAACATGTCACGTCTCTTTTCTGTTTCAAATTCAAATATTTTCAGTCGTGTTGTTTCCTCTGCTGGAGGCATTATGGTTTCAGGCTGTTCCTCCATCTCATTCTTGTGACAAAGGGTTTCAGGAAATCCCAAGATTCTTTATTTTAGACCTGGCGCAAACATCCACTCTCACTCACGAAGAGCTGATTAATCGTCAAACGTCAAGAGCGCTGAAGTTTGTTTGATCGGGATTACTTTTTAAAAATTCTTCTCATCTGATTAGTTTTAATTGGACAAGAAAACAACACCATCTGCGATCTATTAGTGGACTCTCTCCTCTTTCTGAGTGCACTGATCTTGTTTTTGTCTGAGAGCAGTCCTCTGACATAATATGCTCTGTAGAGAAAGAACAATTAAAAGTCTTGTAATAAGTGTGGTGACATTTTTTTTTCTTTCCATGTATTGTGGGAGAGAAAGAAAGCTGGTGTAAAAGATAAGTTGAATGTTTTTTTAGCCTTAAAAATTTCGCAATGCTTATTTGGCTTTGTTGGAGAATATAGTTTTCATTTCTAGTTTTTTCTAATTCATTTTTCATCTTAAACATCCTTGAAAGGTTACAAAAGCTTTTGATTTTTCATTAGATTTTATTTTGTTGACTTGTTTTCAGTGTTAACTTAATTTGTCAGAACACTTTAATTTAGATTTTGTGTACTGGACTTTTCTGTAGGAGTTATTCAATGTCTTTGAATGTCTTTGTTTTTCTTCTCTTGCAAGTTGAAGTAGCTTCATTGTGAGGGCAATGGCCAAATGCAGAGAAGCTCAAAGTTTAATCTTTACACACAGGTAGAATCTAAATGTAGGTCACGTATCTAAGAGGTCAAATTAGGGACCTTTATGTGGAGACATATACAGTAAAACTTCTTGCAGTTAGGCCTAAAGGTGGTTGTTAGTCAAAAGGCCACATCAACCAAGCAAGATGTAAGAAACAGAAACAGAATCACTCAGACTGACAATTACACACAAGGCATGGCTAACATTTCTAAAATGAGAGAAATATGATTAAACTATTTAAAAACAGAAAAATAAACAGTGTCAATCTTAAGAATTCAATTATATTTATAAAATGTCATGTATAATGTAATAGTGTAATGTTATTGAAAGAAAACAGTTTTCCTATGCCTTATTAGGGTTAAGGAGTGGGTTCATTGAACCAAAAAGGAGAAGGGGGATCACATGCAGGGGAAGAGCTTCATGCTGGATTTGGACCTGATCAATAGAATCAACAGTCGTACTAACGAAGGGCAGCCAGACAATTTCAAAAATTCTTTGTTTTGGTTTAGTTTAGTGTTTTTTGTTTTGTAAATGGTTTGGAGGAAGACATGAAGCAGCTTAAAAGAATAGATATAGTATTAAACAGAGACAAAAGCTTCCACTTCTGCATTCAGTGAGAGCATCCAAGAGTTAGTTTGATTGTAGTTAGTCAAATCAGATATTGAATTTAAATATGCCCACAAACGCTTCAGTTTTAGCCCTGCTCACAGCAGGCTGTTATAGTTAAAGCATATCAAAAAGCATCCTCCCATCCACTATTGTTACTTTTGGGGTCCCAGAGAGCTGCAGCCTATCCCAGCTGACACCGGTCGAGACCCTGAGCCGGTCACCACCAGCGTGCAGGGCCACATAAAGAGACAAACAACCATTCATACTGAAACTTATATCTAAGGGCAATTTGGCATTACCAGTGAACCTAATTGCCAGTGTTAATTTTGTTGACCAGTTGTTTTCATCATTGCTTTCATCAACAACCATTTTTCCCCTGAAGAAAACTAGACAATAAGTAATAGAATCAAGCGCACATGGACAAAAACTAACACTCAGTTAACTGACATTGTCTTCAACAAATAAAACTATATGAAAATGTTTGACAGTGACTTAATGCAGACCTAATTTGGTCATGTAGAAAGTAGGGACAAGTTAGGATTATATCGAACCACAGCTACTTTGGTTGTGTTGAAAGGTAGGATGAGTTAAGAAGGACATCCAACCACAGCTGCTGTAGCTTCATGGTGGTGGGATAAGTTGTGGAACGATCCAATCAGAGCTACTTTCTTTATGAATGGATACTTTCAAATAGAGCAGGTTCACTGTTTGTTGTCAGTTCTGGTATTGTAAGAGTTAAATTTGTGTCAGTTAATTTATATATTCAAACTTTCCAAGCCTTCAATAAAAGGTTTTTAGATGTTTCATTTTATCAAATGTAAAACAGGACTTCAGAAATTCAAGGAAATATAAAATTTGCCTTACACTTCACACTTTATATTTTATTTGACTAAATCTACAGTAGATTTTGTTTGTGTTTAAGTACACTTATCCTTAGAAAGTGCATTTTGCCCAGTACAGGTCCTTGAACAACTCTCTGGGACACAATGATGTAAACTGGAGCTTGAGTGGCTGAGCAAGACACATAGTTTAAAAGCAGTTATTCCAGTTTTTTTTTTTTTTTGAAGTGACGTATTCTCCAGACCCTTGTCATGTCACTTTAAGTTTAGTCATGGTTTAAGGCTGAAATGGACTTAGCTTTTGATTTAGCATATATAGCCTGTATCTGGAAGTTGACAACACAAATGAGCATTTCCAGTAGCGAATAAGTGAGCTTCAGCAGCATTGTTTACTATGTACATGTCATGAAGAAACTCAAATATTTTCCTTCTGAAAGCAGGAGTAAACACACAAATTCAAAAATGTATGGTATTTGTGTGTGACCTTGGTTTCACTCCAGCCCTCAGCCTTAACAAGGGGATTTTGTGCCTCTTTACAGCCTTTCCAGACGGTCTAACATGCCTGAAACCAAGCCTGCAATCCACTTACAGCACATTTGTTCTGCTCGAGTAGAGTGGCTACTCATCTAAAAGCATGCAGAAGCTGCTACGAGTTTGTTTTGTTGGTACTTTATAGGATCACAGTGGACTCAAGCACACTACTAATATCAACCCAGATGTAGTTTACAGTCTGATTTACAACCAACATTAGCAAACTAAATAATAAATGAAACTATTTTGTTATAAATATTGATGCAGCGTGAAAAAGCATAATGCCCTTTGGTTTCTCCTTTTTACAACACTGTGATTCATGAAAGTGGCAAAACAAACTTGACATTCTTTGTCATTTTGTTTCATCATAAATCAACATGTGCCACAAAAAGGCTCCAAAACCTGCAGAACTGGTCAAGGCCGATCACATTCCCGAGCTGGCCCATCATGTGCTTCTCTTTCTTTCAGGATTCGTATGGGGACACACCGCTTCATGATGCCATTGCAAAAGACTTCCGTAACATCATCGAGATCCTGGTTTTGGTGCCCAACATCGACTTCACGCAGCAGAACCATCGAGGCTTCAACCTGCTGCACCACGCTGCGCTCAAAGGAAACAAACTGTAAGTAGAGATCACGTTCAGAAACCACTGGGACAACATTGTATAGATTGTATATTGGTCAAGTTGGCATAAATTTAATAGCGGACAAAACCAGATGAACTTTAACTGACTTTATCAAATCATGGCACTCCTCTCCAGGCTTATTGACTCAGTTAGTTTTTGCTTGAAGTCAACATCATACCCAATCCATAATGTAGTTATTCATAGCCAATTAAACAGATTATCAAACTAAATGGAGTTATAGGGTGAGAAACCAGCTGTTGTATGCTAAATGGTACCAAAAGAATCAAAGTTTCCCCATTTTCCCAAAAATTAGTACATAAATAAATGTGTAAAATCCAGTTGTAGAAAAAGAACGTTTGAAATACCATCATTACTGAGAATCAGCTCATTGGAAGCCCTCTTGCTTCTACTTATATATTACAGAAACTTATCAGATTGTAGGAACAATAGTTTGATTTAAATTATTTTAATCATCATAATGCCACCTTCTTTATTATTATTATTTCTATTATACTTCTCATGCAGTCACAAGGTTAACCCAATGATAATGACAATAACAACTTCATTTGCTTAGCACTTAAACATAGTTTTACAAAAGGGTTCGACAATCATAACAATACATATGGAAAACCACACTTGAGGATTTTAACACAAAGAAACATAACTAACCAGTGGCAACAGCAGTGAGCAGCATTTAAAGTAATCTACCTTTACAAGCAACCTATAATAAACCCAAGAACAATGAATGCTTGTTCATATGTCATTAAATCCAAGCAATACAAGAATATAAAGTAATATAAAGTACTTAGACCTCTGAAACCAGACAAAAGATCGGTTATCTTTCCAGTTGTATTAGGAAACGTATCCTTTGACTCATCTATGCAGGACTTAAGGTCAGATAATCAGTGACAGAACATTTTTAAACTGCCTTTGTGAAGTGTTGAAAAGCCCATATTATGCCATAACTTAAATGTATTCAATTTAAATGACTGCTTGAGAATATTCACAATTCTTCATGTTCAGAGACCTAGCCAGCTTTAAATACTGAGTATCCCTGATCCATCTCTATTCTCCAGAGCCAATAGGCTCAGACAATGGTACAAGGTCACACTGGAAGTTGTGATCAGAGGAACAAGAAGAAGCTTTTTCAGGGCGCCTACTGGCTGTGTTTACAGCAGGAACGTGAACAGTCCTGATGCTTCAGACTTCTTGTATTGTACACAGAAGTATACTGTCACACAAATGAGACATATGAAACACAGTTGAATGTATACAAAACTCAAAAAAATATAATCTGGGCTCTTTAGTTATAACACACAAATATTACAGTGTGATACTTCTGTGGTTTACTCAGCTTTTCAACTTTAGTTTTTATGGTCCAGATTTGACAAAACATAGATATTTTTTAGTTTTGACCTCAGGCAATGTTAAATTTGACAGCATTTTTGTATTTAGTCTTAGTTTTAATCTTTTGCCTAAAATATATCTTAGTTTTAGTCATAATTTAGTCATCAAAATTGTTTTAATTTTAGTCTAGATTTAGTTGATAAAATTTCACATTTTAGTCAACAAAATCTACTGTAAACTTAGTCAACTAAAATATAAAGTGTGAAGTGTAAGGATTTTTTGAAATATTTCCTTGAATTTCTGCAGTCATGTTTTACACTTGATAAAATGAAACATCTAACATTGAATGATAGCACAGTTTGAATATATAAATTAACTGAAACAAGTTTAACTTTTGTATTAAATGCAGTCACCTTTATTTAGGCTACCTGGCAGAGCATCTCAGTTACAATACCAGAACTGACAACAAACAGTGAACCTGCTCTACATGAATATATCAATTCATAAAGAGAGCATTTCTGACAACTTATCCCACCACCATGAAGCTAAGGCAGTTGTGATTGGATGTCCCTCTGAACTCATCCAACCTTTCCACACAACCAAAGTAGCTGTGATTGGATATATTCCTAACTTGTCTCTACTTTCTACATGACCAAATTAGGTCTGATGGGATTAAGTCTCCATCAAACATTTTCATGTTATTTTTATTGTGTACGAAAATGTCCCTTAAATTTAGTTTTAGTTTTTGTCCATGTGCACTTGGTTTTATTAGTTTAGTGTCAGAGGACAAATGAATGTTGACGAAAACTATGATAAAAATAATTGGTCAACAAATTAACACTGAACTCAGACAAGCAAAACTTAGCACACACAGTTCAGAGTGATTGTTTATCATTAAACCTATTTACGCAGACCCCAAATTGTCCGTGAATATACCATCGTGAGCAGCATGTGTAATTGTAAAAAGTATGATTTTTTAGCCATTTCAGACTTAGCCTTAAAAATCACCCAACTGCGCCCCCTTACAAAGCCCTCTGTTCACACTCAAACTTCAGGGACTCTCCTGCTGTGAGGGAAAGAACGTTACCAAAGCAGGTCTGAAATTTCCTCGAAGAAGGTTACCCATAAGCTTTCGGGGAAATTCCCTGGTTGCATGTGTGAAAAGGGCCTCTTTTTTCCTTTCATTATTTGAAGGGCAGCTTGATCTTATCAAGTGAAAGATGACAGAAATTCGAAGTGCAGTGCTGGAAATATTTCGCAACAATGGCTGCTTTGTATGTCCAAAAAAATCTGTAAAATCTGTTTAAACGTCTTTGCAGTCTCACATTTTTAAAAACCAGTTAAGTCGTGAAAATCCTCTTTCTTGCATCAGGCTTTACAGAACTTTGGCTTCTATGGCAAGAGCTTTTACTCGGGGTTTAGTGATAATCATTCCAGAAATGAATAAATTCTTAAAGCAGGAACCATATGTTGTTTGGAGTATGTCTTTTTCCAAAGTGAATTCATCACAAAGGCATAGTAGTTTCAACTTTAAGCTTGTTAATTTTTTTTCTTATCCATATTAAAAAGCCACGTTCTCTCAATGTGTGTGTCCAAAATCCCCTCAGACTGGAGTGCAGTAACGACATGCAGCTGTCGTTATGGTTTCTCATGTCACTAACTTAATTGCATGAATCTCTTGTGAGGATTGGACGTGATGGTTTTGGATGAGTGTGGGAATATCTCCTGTGCCTTCGAATGAAGACTCAAAGGTCAATTCTCAAAACTATCAGTTACAAATAGAGCTCATCTCCCACACAGCTTCTGCTTCTGTCAGCAGCTTTAGGTCAGTATCAGCCAAAAATGCAACATTAACTTCTGCATCCTCATTCCCCTACACATTCAGGCGTCCTCCAGGTTTTTAGTATAATCATTCTTCAGCTATGCATGATTTCAGATCCCTGAGCAGACAAAATCCCAAAACTGTGTTCAATGTGTTTATCAAGAAGAAGGAGACAAAAAAAATCTTTTTTCATTTCGATATACATGCCACCACATTTAGGTTTATCCTTCCCAAAACGGCTTCAGGTATTTTTAAGGGTGAGCAGGTGAAAGATTAGCTCCTGCATTGCACTCGACACCTCTGTGCTTAAGGCCAAACATCAGCGCTGCCTCACTGACACCTGCCACAAAAGCTCCTTTGTCCTCTGACTCTGTTGGTTTTAGGCCTGTTGACGCTGCAGGTTCTCAATCTAAAGCTAATCTGTGAGGGGGCATCGATCAGGCAGAGGTAGCACATTACAAAACATTCTCACAATGATAAAGTTTCATCCCTCAAACAGAGCTCAGGCTCCTTTTTAGGTGAGCCAGAGTCCTCCTCTGTTCATGTTGCATCACAGTCAGCCTCCACTAACCATGAATAGCATGGACATGTATGGGAGTGTGCCAAACGATGGGCCTATTTCAGATCCAAACCACCAGGTTTGATCACTTGTGTCACAGTTTTGTTCGCAGTCGATGTAATCATCATGAGATCTACAATCAGGGAACACTTCACTACATCAACAAAATTTTTTTAGAGGTCTTCAATTTCTTAAGATGAATCACCTTATCAGACTTTTCTGATGCCTTATGCCCTTTTCCATTAGCCCTACTCTACTCGACTCGACTCTACCCGGCTCTCCTCTACTCGCCTTGTGCTGCTTTTCCATTAGCCCCAGTCGCCTGCCCAACAGGGTGCAGTGTCGCTGTAAACAGCTGAGCGGCACTGCGGTGACGTCATTTTGAGCACGACACAACAATCTGTGGCTTTTTGTCACAAATGGAGTAAAAAAGGAAAGCAGAAGAAGGCTGCAGGTGGCAAGAAGAAATAACCCTTGAGAAGCACAGGAGAGTTTTAGAAGCTATACAACAGAATGAAGCCGAGGACGAGAGCAATCGAGCTGCAAAGAAAAGATGTATAAGGGTAAGCTAATGGTAGCTACCGCTAGCATGCTAGGTCGTCGCGATCATGACTCATAGATGAAGACATTGTCTGACCAATCAGTAGCAGGCAGTCGGTGACGTCGTCTTTTAGTATCAACTCAGCTTTCTTGGAACCAGAGCGGAGTAGGTACTAAAACTAGCTTGTTTTAGGAGGTACCAGGCTAGTGGAAACACGCTGCAAATCGAGTAGAGCCGAGTAGAGTAGGGCCAAGGTGTGCTAGTGGAAAAGGGCCATTAGTATTATTTGCACTGTCTAGTGGCTTATAAAGCGACTATGCATGGCAGTAACAGCATCATTTACAGGAAGTGAATAGGAATGCAAGCTAATGCAGGGAAATTTGGCCTTAAAAGAATTCGGATGTGTGTTGGACATGGATGATGGGTTAACCCTTTAAAGCCCGAAAACACAAATTGTAGCCAGAAAATTGAAATGTTTTGGAGCTGAAATTTTTATTTCACTTTCTCCTGAAATCCCCAAAAATCTGAATTTCCATAAAATTTAACATATATACTTTTTGTATCTCATTTGATACATTAGGTGTTTATGGCACCTGATACATTTTTGTCATTTCTCTGATTGTATTCAGGTGTTTTTTTTTCATGGTTGATCATATTTATTAGATAGAAGTATCATAAAGGTATGTATCAAATATGATACAACAGGCTTTAAAGGGTTAATTTTTAAAATCCAAATAAACCACATATAGTAGCCAAAGCTGGTCAGTCCTACGTGAAATTCAAAAGTTTGCAGCTAATCAGTGCAAAACTGGTACCAAAGTTCTGCTGTTTGGGTCTTAAAACTTAAATCTGATGTTGAAAAGCAGTCAGCAACCCTAAAAACCTTGTATTATTTTATTATTTTAATCACAGATTCAGACACTTTTTTTGCACATATTAATCAACTTTACTTTGAATTTAGTAATTGCTTGCAAAAAATACCAAGAGGGGAGCTTGCCAACAAATGCTTTGCCATGTGTGACTGATTTTGTCTTTGTCAAAGCAGCTGTCACTATTTTTTTTACATATCAGATAATGAGGACATGGTGGGAAAGTGTGTATAGGCTACTCTCAGATGGCTTGTGGTTATGAAAACCGATGCTAAAAAAGGCTGGGATTCAATTTAAGTGGTTAGTTGTTCCGTTTCAAATGAGGAAACTGAAATTTTGGTTTCAGAGATTGTTAACATCCTGACACAAGTTCATTCAGTTTGGTTAATAAACACTTTGAGACCTGATTTCTGCACACATATATAAGAAAATGTTATTGAGTTAGTCTGATTCAATTATTTTAGTGCTGAAGAGTAAACCGTGTTCTTGTCTATGTTGATGATACAATGTGTGTTTACAGCCAAACATAATAAGAGTTAACCTAAAACACCAGATACATTTTGCAGGTCAGTGTTTGGGAATGGGCAGAACATTTCATAAGCATGTCCAGCAGGTGGTTGGATGACTGATCAGTCACATTCATTACGGGCCAATCAGATAATGTAGTAGGCAGATAATACTGCTGCAGTGTAAATTAAAGAATATGAGCCAGTTGACAGAGCAAACTGTCACCAAAACATGTAGGAACTGGAGTGAAAATACCTTTTTTTAATGAGAAATGCTTTCAGTGTTGTCATTTGTTTTTTATTAATGAAGAAATGTGGTCCAGGTCTGACAAAAACTACAACTGACAGGGCTCCAGACTAACTTTTGGCATTGGTTGCAACTGGGCACCTAACATTTTTTTGAAGGTGTACCAGCACAAAAATTAGGTGCACCCAAATTTTTCATAGGGTCTCCTTTAATGCCATAAGGTCACAATTTTATCACTCTCCATAGCCTTTATATAATATAAATGATTGTGCTGAAACCTGACACCACAGTCAGGCTCCGTCTGGGACCATTTGCATATTAACAGTTGATTGGATGAATACTGAGGGCTGTGTGTGTGCGTATGTATGTGTGTGTGTGTGTGTGTGTGTGTGTGTGTGTGTGTGTGTGTGTGTGTGTGTGGGTGTGGGTGTGTGTGCATGTGTTTTCAAATTTTTTCTTGGTTCACCAGTGCGCCCAAGAAAAAATGTTAGGTGCACTCTCACAAATTTTGGTTGCATGTGCGCCCAAAATGGTTGCACTCTGGAGTCCTGACTGAGTTTGCATCTGTGCTTAGCTTCTGAGCAGCCACATCCAATTACGATTTCACTTGTAGCTTCTAACCTCTTCCTGCTTTAATCAGTGCTGATTGGGCTGCTCTGCTTTGGCTGCTCACAGTTGTTGTAGATTTGAGCTTGGCTAGATGGATCTGTCTGAAATAGACAGTGAATAAAGTGGCTCCATCTGCACTGCAAGTTTGAGTCAGAGTGATGAATGTGTTTTATTAAGCTGTTGCATTAACCACTTGGTACAGTGAAAATATCAGCCCCCCCAAAGGAGCCATATTTCATACATCAGCACTTATTCTCCAAATATTTTTTTCACAGAGTTTTAGTCTTGCTCTCTATTTAGAAAGAATCAGATTCCTCTTCTAAGATCAAGAAAATACTTTTTTTTACCACTTGTTTGAAAAATGAATAGCAGAGTTATTCTCCCCACAGCTCTGAGTGACTTATTAAGGGTTCATATTTTTCACAGAGGACTACGTGTGCCTGATCATGTGGACGTTTCTGCTTCTTCGCTGCGGGACCTTAACGACCGCATATGAACTTTCCTTACCAAATATAACAAAACCATGTCATGGAAAATTGTCCCCTGCTCTATTTTAAAGAGGTGCCATCAAGAAAAGGAAGCAAGAATCAGAAATAGCCATAAGTTTTCTCCCTGAAGGACTGCACTTCATTCAGTGACTTTTTAAGTGTATTTTATGTAATTTAAGGGAAAACATCTTGAAAATTTATATCCTGAAGAGTGTCAGAGCCCTGTTATTGTCATCAGGGAAGTTTTTAGGCTGTAAATGGAGTATTATTTCTCGACAGTGTCGCCACCGTCTCCTTATACCAGTCTGCCAGGTACTAAAATCATCAAAAATGAGCAGAATTGAGTACATTTTTCCAGTGCGTAAGTCATACCTCCCTACTTCCCATTTCTTCGTCACCTCATTAAGCAGCTCCTACTGTAGACACTGAAAATGATCTTACAACAAATAGCAGTGTCAGGGCCACAATATGTGGACAAATGTCAACTGAGAAGGGAACAGAGACACTTAGTGAGCAATCAGTGCGAGAGAGACAGGAAAAAGAACAGCAGTAGAGGCCACAGAAGACACTCATTTAATAAATGTCCAATCTGTTCTGGCAAGTGTCATATGTGCAGCGCTGGGAGTTCAGGCTGCACTGCGCAGCATTCATTTAGCTTGACATCAGCCGCCGTGCCAGAAGCCGAGGCGTAGGATTTACAGTGCTCAGGATTAGCTCGGTCCACCACTTCAAGTATAAATCATCAGCAGGCCTATGATACAGTCCAGGTGCTGTGTGCTTTCTAAAGCTTTTCTGGTTTGTTTTGGTCTCAGTTCAAATGGTAAGATATACTTACTTCAATAAGGGATGGATGTATGGATTAACAACTTTTAATGAAGAAAATGAAGCAGCAGTAGCCAGTGAAATGCATTCCAGCCCTAGGCTTTATCAGAGTTTCAAAGGCATGTAAAGGGATGGGAATCAGGGACCAAAAAATTTAATGAACTATTTTCCTGTCAATTACTTTTGTTTCATTTTGGCTGTCTTACTAAAATATGCTGCTGCTGGAGGCAGTCAGCAAAGACAACAAAGCAGCAGAGAAAGTGATCATGTCATTTATACCTCTTTCAGACCGGCCAAAAACTTGGTTAAACCTGGGTTGAATCGGCATGTTGACCTGGGTCGACTGACCCTGCAAGCGACGCTGGTTTTGATCAGCTCGCCTCCAATCGGCTTCATTGAGAACATAACACCTGATTTGACCCGCTAATTTACCCACGGCATTAATATCACGCCTGCCCCCTCTGTCTGTAACCTACGTGACTCTTTGCCATCTCAGCAACAAATTCGATCTGCCTTTGCATCATCAGCGCCGAGTTTGTACATTTTTAAAGAGGGACAAAAGGACAAAGTAAAGAAAACCATGTCCACGGCCTCCATGCTCCTTTCCATTGTTTACATTGAGGGGCTTTGTTGAGCTGATGATGTCTTCAACGTGATGGAGAGTGATCGTGGAGGATGCTCAAGTCGGGTTTAGTGTGTAGGCACCTTTAGGAACTGACCAGATGCATGCAACGTTGGTGCGTTTCCTAAATGTAAAATCTACAAGCTACAGATAAATTTAATCATAGTTACAGAAGTGTTCAAATATTATGTAATCAAGGTAGTGGTTCCTTCTTGCTCATTTATGTTAGCCCATTTTAACCATACTCATAAAAAAAACAACCAAATTTAAGAATTTTTAGTAAACATCTAAACAAAGTAACAGTCATTAAAACATTACTTTCCATCTTCAAAAACAGCCTTAACTGGGACTTTACAGCAGCGCAACACAATAAACCTTTTGAAGTTGAAAAAACACAGAGCGACTAATGGAGTATTAGCTTAAATCATCAATAAGTTTCATCCAATGCAAGAGAAAAAAACAACATGTTATTACGCATTAACATATCTTTTAAAACTTTTCTGGATCTATATTTGGATCACTGCCACGATCAGATAACTTCTTCCTTGTGCCATGACCAGCATTTCCAGACTGTGTCAACAAAATAAAAGACGTTTACTATAAAGCTAAAATGAAAGGAGCAATAAAGAAGGGCAATGGGCCTAAAGACAATAAAACAGACATAAGATGAAGGTGACATCACATAAAAATAAGTCTGTCAAGTTAGTTTTTAAAAGATGTGGCTGGTTTTGCAGGCCGTCTTTCCAGAGGCAGGTCATTCCAAAGTCCAGGGGCTCTCACAGAGAAAGCTCGATCACATTGCAGACATTAATGCAACCACTGTGATTTTAATTGAGGCAGCACTGGTTGTGTGAGGTATTTTTGATTCACTTTGGTACTTTGCCAACACATAGTTTCCTTTACCATTCTTTTGGAGCAGTGGCTCCCTGCCCAGTATAACCCCCAACACTCAAAAATAAAGATACAGAATATCTGTTTATCCTTTATGGATCACATTATTTCCTTTTTTATTTTATTTGAATATTATTGTCTTAAATAATTTCCATGATAAAGTTTTAATCTTTGATTCAGACTCAGATCAACACATTAACTGTCCTGAATTTTGGCAGACTTCTTCTGTACTCAAAGAGGGTTTCCACTTTTCTTATAAAGGATGCTGCTGTTATGGTGTAAAGATTATTGACCTCCTTTTTCTCCATTCAGCTAAAATACAGAGCTATGAGTTTTGGACCTTATTTCCAGGCTCTGCTTGTTATGTGCAGGATTCACCACCATGCTGTTTAAACTCAGGTTTATCTTTCTGTTGCTACTGAAGTTGATTTTTTTTTCCCCTTTAGGTCGTTTAATATGAATCTGATTTGTGCTTTAACAGCCTCCCCTTTCAAACTAAAGATCACCCATATAAATAGTTCATTTATTTCCAATGGGATTTTGTTTGGAGTTCCTGCGAGCAGCTGTGGCCCTCTGTTGTTTTTTGTGACAGAAAGATGAGAAGCCTTTGTTTATTAGTATTTATTTATTGTGAGGAAATGGAAAAAGAGGGCTGGAGGCCAAGTTCACAAACAGTCCTGGGAAAAGAAAGGAAACAAGGCAGAAAGCCAGATTTCCCCTGGACTTTTCAGCGGCGACCAAAAAGCAAATGATTGTACGGGATGGTTAATGTGTTTACTGTAGTTACTGAGAAAAAGGAATACTTGGCTGGATTCTTCCTCTTTTGTGTCATATTTGATACATACTTTTATAATACCTCTATCTACTCAATATGATCAACAAATTACAAAAAAACCATCTGAATACAATCAGATAAATGATAAAAATGTCCAAAAATGGATAATTAGTTGCCAAAAACACCCAATGTATCAAATGAGATACGAAAAATCTATATGTTGAATTTTATGGACATTTCAATTTTTGTAGGATTTTAGCAGAAAGTGAAATAAAAATGTAATCTCCAAAAATTAGAATTTTCTGGTTGTAATCTAAGGTCTTGGGCCTTACAGGGTTAACGTTGACGTTTGTTTTCTAAACGATGATGCAAAATGTTTTACTCAGTTAAGAAGCTTTACAGAACAGGCAGCTTTAGTGGTCCAAATAAGGTCCAAAACTCATAGAGAACACCTCTCTCAAGAAGTGGCTCTTGCTTTGGCTGGCCTTACGGTGCTCTAATGTTTACTGGTTTGAGTCTCTCATCGTCAGAAAGAGACAGATCTCGTAACTGCATAGATGATCCATGCTTTAATAGATAGATAGATAGATAGATAGATAGATAGATAGAAATTAAAAAGCAGATGTATTTAAAGGCTCTTGTAAAATGTCTTCAAAAAGTTTTAAACTGATCTTTACATTTTCTTCATATAACATCTGTTCATTTTTGCCCATCACATGATAAAGATTTATCATTTAGAAACACATTGTACTTACTTAATAATGCAAACAAACTGGATAAAACTGGTATACATTTTTGTTTTTAGAAGAACTATAACAGACTATCTAAATTTGGTGTTTCCAAGCATTAGTTATTTCTAAATAGAAAAAATGTTGAGAAATACTGTGTAGAACTATTCAGTTAAAAACATATACCAGTAAATCTGAATTTGGTCCAGATCACACACTCCTACTTTCTTTCCTCACTGTCACCATTATTCTTTTTCCTATGCTTTGTAGTTTTCCAACCTCTCCTTCAAGTTTTCATCCCTGTCTTTCTGGAATTGCACAACACCTTTTGACACAACGATGTAAACAGTCAGAAAAACAGCAGATAGTTTAAACAATACTTACAAACTCTTATAGCTATTTATACAAACACAAGGAAATCCCCCTCTGTGGTGCATTTCTCCCGCTTAACAGGAGAAAATGACCAACAAACATCTCTTAAAAAAATAACCAAATGATGTCTTCAGTCATCAGAGAAGTCAGAACTGCTCTGCCCTTTGGCTGATGCCCTCCGGGTGTTGTGTGTGAAGGCATGAATGTACAAACTGTCTCCAAACGTGGGCCCAAAGTCTGAATATTCATTAACACACACAGGAGTAACGATTATGGAAATAAAGCAGAGGAACGAGGGGACAAAGGTGACACAAACCACACAGATATGTCTGCCTCTAATGTGCAAGGGCGAGCGCTTTAGTTAATGGAGGTGCTCTGGAGACTGTATTTTCCTCCATCAATACCTTCAACACACACACACACACACACACACACACACACACACACACACTGAGCTGCATTGCAGGTACCAATGACCTCCAATGTGAAGTCTCCCCACACAGCCTGAGTCCATACATCACACACAGAGGAGATCCTGACTACATGTGACTGTACATTATTCCTTCATCCAAGGTTTGCAGTGGTCATAACCTCTGAAATACATATGAAGAAATCAGCAGTCTGCTTTTAATAAGCCTATAAGTGTTATAATTTAGTGGCCACAATAATGAAAAATGCTTTCTTTACTCTCATTAACATGATGAATTTTCTGTATTTCTCACATTTGCTCAACAGTACATGGCATATTTTTTCTGTTTATCATTGTTTTTTTGTTTTAGGGCTTTCAAAAATCTTAGATTTATTTTATTGCTTGGCATTAATGTTATATAAGCATGCAACCAACTTCTTAATTCCTTGCAATGATTTAAAGATGGCTTTAAATATTTGGCCTCAGCAAATAACATTGTTGTACTAGTGTTAAATTATGAACATGTTTTCTTCATTGTGAGGATGAGAAAAGGAATCATTAGTGTGTAAAGCTGCACATACACTGGAGTGATTTCAAGATGATTCTGATGATTCTGACAATAGCATGGATATCTCAACCCAGATATGATAATACATATCCTAATCAGTGGTGGACAAAGTGCTGAACTCCATTGTTCAAGTGAAGCTAGAGGTACTCCTGATCAAATATTGCTCCAATACAAGTGAATGTTGTTCAGTCAAATGTTTACTTAAAGCACTGGAGTACCTGCTTTGGTAACACTGAGCATGCCTGTGTGATGTGTCCTCTCATACGTGAAAAGATTTAAATGAGCAGGAAAAATACACAGAGCTGTTCTGCCCTCTGTTCTCAGGGTGATTCACAGTATTCTCAAACTAACTTGCCGTTGGCTCACTGAGGGCATCAACACTCACCATCATTACCAAGCATTACGACACCACGTCTTAAGCTGAATAGTTGAAAATGTTCATACTATCACGCTGAGAAAATACTAAAATATGCCAAGATATGCTGGAAAACTGCATCAGGCAGCAGCAGAGAAAACTTCCTGTCAGGCCTCTGATTGATAAGAAAACAATGGTTTGACTGACAACACTTTCCTAGAGACATGTCTGTGTGATCGCCTCGTAAAGGCAGCATCAGGAAAGCCTGGAGGCCTCTGCATACCAAGGGGAACATGAATGAGTGGCTTGTTTGATTGCCCTAAAAATCCCAGAGAAGGACCCTGAGACACCAAGTTCAAGCCTTAAATAGACTCACTACACATCTTCATATCATTTATATTATAATCATTTAGCTCGATATGGAATATCAGATCAGTAAATACATTTTTTTCTTTAAAAGTGCATATAATGAATTTAAAACATCATGAGATTTGGACTGAAAACTTGTACACCACCTGTTATTGGCATTAGTGGTTTATTATTGCTAGTTGCACATGTCCCAGGAAATGGTGAGTTATATATGTAGATGGATTATATATAGAGATGGAGAGACTTTTAGAGGTGTTGTTAGCCAGAAAAGACACAATGAGTGTTGCTGAGTATGTGCACCTTTTTTCTATTATTCATATTTTGGCCTTGTAGTCCTGCGGTGTTGTTAGCTGCATAGAGATGCTTCAGAATATATTTTTTCTCTAGCTTTGATTGCCTCAAGAAAAAAAAGAATACCCTTATTTATTCATTACAGTTTGTTTCAGCCTCACCTGTTGTCATGCTTCATCCTTTAATTTCCCCTCAAATCTGTCAGACAATTAAAAGTCAATCAGTTAATAGACTCAACTGTCAACATCAGCACCAGCTGCTTCTCTGGGCTGTAAAATCCAGCAGAGCTAACATTAACATGGTCCACCACTGTCAGGTTGGGTCATGTGGCGCTGCAGCCTCCATGGTGGCATGCCAGCTTCCTGGGCGCTCACTGGGGCTGTCAGCTTCAATTTCACACGTCATAAAGCAGGCTCAGCGTTAGAGCAGAGGACAACTCGACAGTGAAGCCTGGCCTCACACTGCAGCTCCAACCCGCTGTATGAAACACAGAGGAAGGTCTTATAGTCTCACTGAGGACGTGGCCTTATCTCTCTTAGAGCCTGACCCTGTAAACCGTGTTCACCTCCACTTTGGAGATAACAAACTGAAGCTGAAGACAAGGAGGCTAAGAAGGATAGTATGAGCATCTGACTTTGAAACATTTAAGCATTTAACTCTGTTGTGAGTTGTTTTTTGTTTCTTCTTATATTCCACTCCATCTAAACTCTGAGTATTATTGCGAGCTTGAGGATGAGCAGAGTTTAATATTATTTTAAGCTCCAAGCAACAGTTGACCTGTAACATTTGAGGAAGGTGAGAATTAAAGAAACATCAGGAGGCCGCTCGGCTGTATCTAGTGAGAACTGGCCGCCTGTGGTGCCTCACTGTTTTCTTGTTAGATCAGCTTGTTAGCAGCTCTACAGCAGCTGCGTCTCATGCCAAGTCCGCTGTGGCAGAGGATAATGTGAGCTTTGGAGAGTTATGCTTTCTGCATGTTACACAGACTGAAATGGTTTCATTGTAGAAAGGCTTTTACTTTGTCTGATGTGATTAATGAGGATTATACAAAGCTGAAATTGAGTGGAGGGGATAAAAATGGACTCTGTTATCAATGCAAACGATAAAAGGTCTTATATTATAGAGATGATATGGATCATCACAGAAGTATAAGAAAAGTACTGAATCTTCATAGTATGTGCTTATTAAAATATAACATTCAAGGGTCTCAACACAATTAAAGAAAAACTAACAGCTGCAAGGAAAGTGCTTGTCACAACATGTTTTCAAAATGAGAGACAGTAGAAAGAGACTCAGGCGAACTATCACAGTTTTAAATGTTCTTCATTCAGGCATCAGCCCGGAGCAGTGCTGTGTGCTCTCTGCATAATCGAGTCTTATGTTGTTTGTCCTGGCGGCAGGGCCACAGAGAAGATCCTGGCCCGAGCACGGCAGCTTGTGGACGTTAAGAAGGAGGACGGATTCTCCGCGCTGCATCTGGCTGCCCTCAACAACCACAGAGACGTGGCTGAGATCCTCATCAGGGAGGTGAGATAGAGACAGGAACACATTAGGGTCCTTTCGTTTTGTTTCAAGGCATCTTTATCAACCATTGCTTGTAAAATTTGTTAGTGTAGAAGACAGAATCGAGCTTAAACTACTGTATATTACACTCGTCTTAATCTGGTTAATTTACCCCTGATGAAATGTGACTTGAAATATTGAAACAAAAGTCTTATTTGCAAGAGCCCTGACCAGGCAAAAGTCCAGTTTATTTTATTCTTTTTCCCAGGGTTTTAACTACATTTCAGTCATTTTCTGAAGATCTCAGCTTGTCTATGCTGTTGATAAAAATACTAGAGAAGCTATCTATAGCTATCCCTGATAAAAAGGTCACAAATTTGACAAAACAAGCAACATTCATTTGTAATCCTAGAAAATCTAATAATTAAATTGTGTTAATACATGTCCTTTTATGGCCTTCATAATTTGTTGTGTGCTCAGGGATTTATTTTTACCTGCAACTTCCACATAGATCTGTAAATGCTATAGTTTGTGCCATCTTGCAGGCAATTTTCACTGGTGGGATATATCAGGCACTAAGTGATATTTTGTCTTCCAAGTTAGAATAAACATTCATTTGTTAAACATGGGGAAATTTGCAGTGTTAGAGCAGCAAGGGGAACAGCAAAGATAATAAAAAAATAGTCTTAAGTATAAAATCAGTGTGTAGATCATTATAAAAATACAAAAGACTAGAAATATACAAAATAACAGCACCATAAAAACTAAATATTTACACATTCACAGTATTGAAATTGCAAATGGGAATATTGATTTAAGAAGTAGGAAAAAATGGGGAAGAAGAAGCATTTGAGCGAGTTTTAAAAGAGCCATACTGTGATGGCTGGTCGACCAACTCCAAACCGCAGCTCTTGTGAGATGTTTCCAGTTTGCAGTGTGGGAAAGGAACAGTTGTAAACCTGCAACAGGGTCATGGGCAGATGGGGAACAAACATGGCCCGTGTGGTGTGATCCAATAGATGAGCTGCTGTCGCCAAAGAAGAAGTTAATTCTGGTTCTGATCGAAGGTGTTGGAACACACGGAGCATCACAGTTTGTCGCGTATGGAGCTGTGTAGCCACAGACCAGTCTGTGTGCAGATGGTCATGATGCCATGCCTGATCTGTGTCTCACACTTTTTCTCTCTCGTAGGGACGGTGCGACATCAACATCAGAAACAACAGAAACCAGACGCCGCTGCAGCTGGCGGTGACGCAAGGCCACACTGAGCTGGTGCAGCTTCTGGTGGCTGAGGGTGCCGACGTCAACATGGAGGACGAAGATGGAGACACGGCCATGCACGTGGCTCTCCTCCGCCAACAGCTGGCCAACGTCATGCTCAGCCCCACTGTGGGAACCAGCAGCACGGAGGAGAGCAGTGAGGGCTGCTCTTCCACGTCACTCTACTGCAGGGTGAGAGCATCAGAGGAGTTTTTTTTTCATTAATGTTGTATTTGTTGTCCTTCTTAGTGGGGCAGTGTGTTTAATTTGCTGGCATTGGGGAAATAAAACCAACTAAAAACATAATTAAGGTGTCATTTTAGGCAAATTCTTGAGGAAAGTGCTACTTAGTGACTACTATCAACTTAACCAACAAGATAGTTGCCAACATCATAAGTATGGATACAGTTTATTTCATTTTGGAATAAGGGATTTGAAATGGTGGATACTCTCTTTATCTGTAGTTGGAGTAGTGAGTGTAAAGTGAATGCTGCTGTGTAGTGACACAGTAAGGCTAAATTCGTGGCATTGTTTAGACCACATACACCAAAGAGGCTCAAAACACCTTTCCAAAGACATAAACATGGGCAAAATACCAGCTGAACAGAGACCAGCAAGTGCGAATGCAGCAGGTAAAGGTTACAAAAGAGATTTTCTCGTAAATAAGGGACTTAAGTATGATGAAACATGGAGGGAGGAGTAAATACAGGCTGAATGAGGGGTAAACAGACCTCATGTGGTAACTGAGGGCTAAAGGCGGGTTAAAAGGATTAATGCAGTCTTAAGAAGGTAAAAACAGACTTACTGAGGGATAAATTAAGACTTTGGGGATAGGTCGACTTAATATAAATGCAAGGAGAGAATGGTAAACAAAAACACAGGCAATGAAATGTAAGGTTTACAGGTAGTGTGGGTTAATCCAGGATAAAGCAGCTGGCTTCACGAGGTAAATGAAGAGTGAAGGGTAGGAGGAGGGAAACCAAGTCTTTAGGTAAAGGGTTAACAGGAGAGAAAGTACACATGCAGACACAGCACCAGAGGGTTAACTAAGGAGAAAGTTGGGTGATAAAAAGCTCTGAAGGGTTACTAAGGTCGACTAAAGCTGTTGTTATCTCCACAGTCGACAAGCTGTCCTGAGAAAAAACATGAAATTTAAAAGTGTTAAAGTCTGAACAGTCAGGACTTATTTGACTGAAACTTCATTTATGTCTTTGTTTGAAAAGGGGAAAAACAGGAAAAGATTGGGAACAGGAGGGGAAAAGGAAGTGCTGTGCTATAAAGTTATGTATTTTTATTGTGAAAAGCCAACACAGAAACATGTCAGGCCTAGATTCACTTGACTTATTCTGTGTCTAACTAAAAGAAATGGAAATGACTTTGTTATTTTTCTAATTAGCAGAAAGTTGGAGTTAAATGGTTTTGTAATAGTATGCAAATTACAATCAGGAGGAATTATAATGAAGACAAGAACGTTTTTCTTAATATTATGACTTCAAATTTAGTTTCAGGATTAAAGAAAACGCTTAATCAGTGTGACAGGATGGTAAAGGTAGATGCTTTTAGTTTAATTACAGGTTGTAATGGCAATAAATTGAAAAGTTTGCATGTTTAAAATCAAATTAATTTCCATTGTAGCACTTCCCACCTCTCTTCCCACATTATTGACACCAGAAAAGATTTATCAATGTCTTGATTTCAAAATTAAATACATGAACAAGGATGAATTTTAGAAATGAAGGGATGTATCATTGACGTGAGTACTGCTCTGCTTATCCAACATGGTATGAAACCATGAGTTAGAGGCAGGGGACAGTCTGTAAGCGGTTATTTTGTCGGGCGCAGCATTTAAAGGTGTTTAACACTCAAAAATAAACAGGGCTGCATGAACAACATGAGTCATGTGAACCAAACCAGACCAGCAGGTGGAAACACTTCATGTCTGTTGTGCATTGTCAGAATAAGGTCTAATAATAACTGGTTGTTTGTGTTTTTTTGTTTGGAAAGTTGTTTCTGTATTGGTGTTAAATGGGAACAATTGGCAGGATGATCAAGGCATGTTTTATATCTGCAGAAATCCTGATCTGTAATTTGAAAAAGTGAGATTAGAGTAAGAAAAAGTTGAGTAAAAGGTCACAAAACCAAAATAACAAAGTGAAATGTCTGATTTCTTTGGCCGCCTGGTGATCATTCAATGTGGATTCATTCATTCTGTTTATGACACCTCTAACTTTGCACATGATTAGCACTTTGTTAACACAAAAGATGATTAACACGTGCTGGAGTTGTCAGATTGTATAAGTGTTAGCTGCTACAAAGATCAGCTTTAGAATGTCACAGCATCTCTTGTAATCTCCGTCATGCTGTATGAAAAGCCTCTGACTCAGCAGTGCTAATTTTCCTCGTTAAGAAACTTTCACTCAGAGCACTTTTTATACGAGCACTTAAAGTACTGTTACATCAGATCATGTTGATGTCACTGCACTGATGGAGAACGTCCTTTTCAGCCGACATGACCGCAAACACTGCAGCCGCCTCTCAACGCCCTGGACACCTGCCAAGCCAACACAACTCTAATACACACTGCTGGAGACACATAAACACATACACACTTCGCCGCAGGTGTCCAGACTTAAGTGCTCAGGGCTGTTTTGCCCACTGTCAGCAAATGAGTTATCGAGGGAGTTCTTCAGTGCTGATTAGATTTAGCTTTATGTATCCGCCTTAGCTGGATTTTGTTGGTTTTAATTCAATTACCTTTTTGTTTTTTCATATTCAGCTGTGTCCTTGGCTGCCTATTATTCTCACTTCTTATCCGTATTACGAGCGTTTGTAGATTAGAGTCTGCATCAGAATCCTATTTGCTCCGACTCTGTCTGCTTTCCTTTGTGTTTTTGTCCCGACATCATCTTCATGTTTTTGTTTACAGCTGAATGCTTCGGGTCTTTTGGGGAACACTGAGCTAAGCGTCGGAGCTGCCATCGCTTGTTTTCTCGCACAGGAAGGAGCCGACATCAACTATGCCAACCACAAGGGCAAGAGTCCTCTGGACCTGGTGGCAGACAGCGCCATGATGCAGCTCATAAAGAGTTTCTCCGAGAAACACAGGTAGGTGGAAGAGCTGGGATCAAGTTAAGGCTGGGCAGTGTGTCAGCTTTTAAGACATATGACAGGGTTTCTACAGATCCCCAGAAGGCCTTAATATTGATTTTAATAAACAACTTTCACAGCTGCTGGCAGCAACATGACCCCGGTACAGGGGGGAGTAAAATGACTGTCAAAGCATGCAAGTGAACCTGATATCCTGTTCTTGAATTAATAATGAGCTCCCTGGCTTGTCACTTTTAGTGTGAAAAAACATCTCTGTAAGAAATTAGCATCTGAGCATACCCACGCTTGTGGAGTGCAGTTTGTTCGGCATAACACAAACTGTGTTATATTATCAGTCTTCAAAAGTTATCAAAACTGGAATTTGACATTTAAAAGTGTAAGGAACCATGCATCAAGGTATTTTATATTTTAATAGAATTTTGAACAACCTAAAAAACTGAAATGGTGATAGTTTGTGTATGATTGTTTATACTAGTTAAAAGGAAGAAACAGCCCAATATTCGATGTCTACATTTCTTTTTTGTTGCAGTGGTATCAAAGAGGTATTGGTGTAGCTGAAGTGTTTTAGACTAAAATAAAAAGTCAGAATTCTGGTATTGTGAAGACCACCTTTTTGTCTTTCCAGCAGACAATAAATTCATGCCTTCATTCATTCAACATTTATTTAGCTTGAAGAACTAGAAAAGCACTCGGAGAGCACAGACCTCCGCCAAACAGCACAGTTCCCAGACGGTGATCCAGATTAACACCAAAATTTAATCATTTCTTCCTTTTCCCATGCTGAACATTTCCTGGAAATTTCATCAAAATCCATCCATAACTTATTGAGTTATTTGGTTCACAGACAGACAGACAGACAAACTCTCCTGAAAACATAACCTCCTTGGCGGAGGTAATAATTGAGAGCAAGGGACAACAATGAAACGAATGTGCATCCAGTGTAACAGTTCAGAAAGAGTACAAATATATTTAAAAAAAAGGTTTTCATAACAAACAGAACACATCGTTATATTCATGAAGTGTTTTGGTGTTAAAGTTCAATGTTTGTGAGAAAGTGTTCCAGGTCAAGGCAGGAGAGAAGCTAATTGTAATTTTTTCCAAATAATGTATTTGTCCGTGGTACTTTTAGCAACATCCAGTGACCAAAACTTGTTTATTAGTGATTAATTGACAGAATGTAATGTACAGAGGCATTTTACCAATCAGAATAACAAATAAATAATACCACAGCCAGCCCGTTTTGTCCTATAAAACATGATAATGAGCTGAGTAACTGTCACCAGTAATACATTTTGAGATCTGAGTGATGAACAGATCCTGAGGTTTGATAGTGAAGACAGAGATGTTTCTGTAAATATGTCCACATAACCTAAAACAGATTAAAAAAATACAGCCTCAATGTTTTGTTCAGTTGCAGGTTGTGTTATGGATGTGAGATATAGATGTGGGTACTCGTGCTCTTCCTCTCAGTTTAACATTAACAGTTTTTGGTCCATATTGCCCAGCCTTAGACCAAATAATCTGTTTTTGAGTGTTTAAAGGTGTTGTGTGTGTTGTCAGGGTTTAAATAGTTGTTTGTCGTCTGGCAGGTTGCAGCGTCTGCAGGCCATCACATGTGGACAGGGTCTGAGCAGCGCAAGTCTGCGGAGGGTCCACACAACACCAAACACCATGACAAACCTGGTTCTTCCCACGCCGCCGGGGCCCAGTGAATGCCTCATCTGCTCTGAGCTGGCTCTGCTCGTTCTCTTCTGTCCCTGCCAGCACAGCGTGGCCTGTGAAGGTGGGTGGAGGCGACAGTTTTTAAAGACTTGGATGTCTATTAAGCACAGAGTCTTGGATTTGATGTTGTAATTGAGGTGTATTATGGATATTATAAAAAAATGCAGTTGCAAGTGTGTTTTCTACATGCATTAATAATTCTGTGGACATCTAGCAGCCCCTTTTTAGAGCTGTGTTTTCATAACTTGTCCAGATCACACAGGGATCAAGTGTTTTAATTTGAGAATTTCTTACTTTTGGCTAATGACTTTTACTAATGTGAAATCATATGACAAAAACATATGAATAACTACTATAAAAGAACCCTCCAGACTTCTTTTAATACATGACTTGTGCTGTTAGCAGTATCTGGGGTTGTTGTGTCTTAGTGGAACACTCACCACAGACAAAATGACTCCAAGATGCTCGCAAATGTCAAATATGCCAGTGAACTAAAGGCACAAGTTATCCAACATCCTCTGCCATCTGTGTAGAAATGTTTGAGTGAAAAAAAAGATTAAAGTTTCTGGACTAGTAATCTGCTACTAACAAGTACACTAAATATTTATTACTGACATTTGTTTATTAATTATTATATATTATTTTAATATGTTTATTATTGATTATGTTGCAATCATTTACACTTTATTATGTCTTGATTATATTTGCACTACACTTGAATCCATAAACTGGAACAGTTGCAAAGAAAACTCATTCTGTATACACCTGCTGCATACTGAATAAGAATAAAGTCGGAGTCTGATATGAATAATCCTTACCTGTTTTTTTTTATGTCTGAATAGAGTGTGCCCATCGAATGAAGAAATGCATCAAATGCCAAGTCACAATCACCAAGAAAATTAGACAAGGTGAGAAAACCTCTTCTCCTTTTCTGCTTATTTGTGATGCTTTTTTGGAAGGATTAGACTCCAGGTTTTTTTTCAATAATAATTAGTCTGAAATTGCATGTACTATATTTTAAGAGTTTGTTGTTGATAGGCAGTAATGTTATTCAGTGTCACAGTAATCAACTCCTTATTATTATACATCTTTGTATCTTTACATTTTATTATATCTTATTTAATACGCACAACTCTGAACCATCAACTTACTGTTCATAACACTATAACCTCCACCGAAGGGGGGTATGTTTTTGCCAGTGATTTTTAGCTTCTTTGAATATGAACTGGATAACTCAAAAACAAATGAAAATATTTGGATGACATTTTCAGGTATATAGTTTATGTAAAAAAAGAAATGCATAAGCAGTATACAATATACATCCACTAACCAGTCAAAGTGTATTTACAGTGCAAATTCACACATCTTCATATTTGAAAAGAACCAAAGAGTTATAAAAGAACATGTTTAGCATTATGATAAATTACAGCCAGTACTCAGCTTACTTTATACCTTTTGACAAATGAATGAAACAAACAATTATATCATTCTTTGGGGCCACTGTCAGTCATTGACCCTTCCAGAATCTTTCTTAGTCCCCTCATGCTCCATATGTGTTTATCTAACGAATCATATTCATGACAGATTGATTGAAAACACTTTTTCAGTCTTGTTAAACATCTGTAAACATCTCCCAGCCACAATAGTACCGTTTATCATACTAATTAAAGCCTACCAATATTCATATGGTAATAACAATATGATTCAGTCTTCAGAATATTTATCCTTGTTATTTATAATCTATACAAAACTAATTTGTATTAATTGTAACAAAATACATGAAAATTTGGGATATCTTAATAATTTTCTTAAGTTACTCGTGATTAATGTTTGCTTTTGGTTTAAATCTTATTTTGATTTTCATCCCCATTTTATAGTGTCTCTGACTTCTTTGAGAAACATTTTAAAACAAATGTATGATCATTAACATCCATATACCCCTTATTGCCATTATCATATTATAACTCAAAGAAACAAGCTGTTTTAAGATGAGCAGGATTTATTTAGCCTGCCTGTTATCCTGGTCTGAAGCAGGCGAGCTGCAGAGGATAAATCTCCATGGTAACTTATGTGCCCCTGCTTTCGTGAAACCAAATCACAGCTAAATTCATCCAAGATAATTAGAAAATTCAAGCTTAATCTCCTGTCTAGGTTGTGTGATATACTCCTCTGGAATGTAAGTCCATGCAGCCTAAAATCTTTTTCTCTGACATCCTAAATGCTGACGTACTCCTCCTCCGCAGACCAAACAGAGGTGGACTGCAGCCCCGGCACTGAAAACTCTGAGCAGCACAACCTGCTGGAGCAGCTGCAGTCCCGCTACAGGCAGATGGAGGAGCGCATCACCTGCCCCATCTGCATCGACAACCACATCAAGCTGGTCTTCCAGTGCGGACACGCCTCCTGCATCGACTGCAGCGCCGCGCTCAAGACCTGCCCCATCTGCCGGCAGACCATCAGAGAGCGCATCCAGCTGTTCGTTTGAGCTCCTCTGCCCTCTTGGCTCTCAAACGTCCAAGGAGGACGACGGAGGGGAGGCACCAGGAAGGAGAGGGAGGGGCTACTGTGACACTCGACGACTCTGTGACCTTTTTCTGCCTGTCACGGCCTCCTGCTCACCTGCCACCCCCCTCATACTTTCACTTTATTTCATGACGCTGTGTTACGTCTCTGAGAGTCCACTGTTACATGCTCACAAGTTCCTCCCTTAAACAGCACACACAGGATCATGGCGATGGCTTTTAAATTGATTTTCAGCGCCTCAGCTGATGTTGGACAGGAGCGGGCGAGGAGAAGTTTTGATTTGGAGGTGCCACTTTGATCAGTAAGCCGGAGGAAAACGGTTCCCCACTTCTTTTCCTTCACGCCCGCTCAGCCTCCACCGTCTGTAATCTGTCTTCTCTTTGCTGCTTTAAGTGGATGTCTGTTACCCATCATCCTCTCTGGCTGTCCGGCCTCCTCTGTTTACACGGCTGCACAGAATCAGTCCCCGTCTCCTCGGCCTGTCCTGTGAGTTATGTTTGCTCTCATTGAACCAATCTCTTAATAATCAGTGTTAGCCTCTGCAGAGGGAGTTGGTTTAACTAAAGGCTCTCTACAGTATATAGTCCCCGGCCACTCGCCTGTATGCAAAGGGGAAATACACACTATATATGCATGAAGATATGCATATTGTAAAGCTGAAAATGACTGTGTCGTCATGGGTGGTTTGTCGTTGTTAGTGTTTTATTTCTCTGGTTACATTTGTGATTTTTATTGTACCCATAAGTACAGACTTTTATTTATGTGTGAAAGGTGGTGTTCAGTAGTTTTGTCCTTTTAAGTTGGTGTTTGCTTGGAAAAAAAAAAAAAGTTTTTATTTGTACTGAAATTCACCCCAAGCCTATGTCCTCTACTCAGGGTATCAAATCATTGAAAGCACTTGTGATATCCATAAAAGGTAAAGACCACGCCCTCCACATTCACCTTTAGGAAAATGCAGCATATCAGAGCAAATGTGAGATTGTTTTAGCGAAGGTTTATTGAAAAGAAAAGGTCAAAGGGTTGTGCAAAGTCACTCAAATTAGCAGCAGAAATGGTGAATTCAACATTCAAACTGTCAGTCTCATTAGTGAAGTTAGGGGTGCACAATATTGTTGTTTTATCGGTATCAAATACAGTACACCCCCTTTGTATCACAGTTCAGTTTTCGATACTGAGGCCACGATACGATATGTATCTCGATTCACATAAATTGTGAACATTGACCTCGTTTTTAACAGAATTCCCAGCAACTTTTGTTTTTATTACATGAAGAAAAAGAACAAGGATGAGTTTGAAAAAATTCTTCAACTTAAGAACTTTAATTCAGGTTCCCAAAGATCATAGACCTACGTTTAAATTTGGGACATGTGTTTTATCGAGTAGCTTGGCTTCTACTTTGAACTGTGCCATTTTAAACACTACCCAAAGTGTATTTACAACAAGTGTCCAAACAGTGAGGCCGTATCGATTCTGTAGGATCCGTACCGATATACGTATCCCCAAGAAGTGTATGACGATATTTTGCTGTATTGATATTTTGAGCACAGGCCTACTATATAGACATTCAAACAAATGCAAAATAAACATTGTAGAGAATAAAAACTGTCCAGAAAATCACTTTAGAGTCTCAGCCAAGTGTTATACGTGTGGAAAACACTGCATAAATTTATAAGCTCTGATCAACTGATACTGATTTAACGTTACATTATTGTGCATCCCTTAGTGAAGTGAATGTTTGCTGAGGAGTTCCTGCAACAAAAAACATGACAAAACAACCCATATCCAGTCAGCTCTTCTTCTGTTGTTTTGAATTTTTAGCTGAGAGCTTTGTGTTGGTTTGCCTGTTTGTGTCTGAAGACCACCGTCTGTCGGCTGTAGAGATCTCAACCAGCACCGAGTTTTAAAGGAGGATCCTGTGTTTTGCGTTTCTTTCACCAGATGTGTTGATAAATGTCGAATCAGAAGGGCAAAAACATGACGTCGTGCTTGTGTTGCACCTCTAGTTCACGTCTACTCTCCTGGTTGAGTCGTGTCAGACTAACGTCTCCTCTCCTCCTCCTCTAGTTCTGGATTGTACATCATCTTCATCCTTTTCAATGTGTCGATGTGTTTTCTTGAAGGGCTTATGCATATAAGATAAATACTATTTTAATCTTTATTTAATTTTTATTTTCTATGGTAAACTTTCAGAGACAGGAGGGGGTTTTCGTTGTCTTTTTCTGATCCCAAATGTTGGGAGAGCCAATGTTAAAGATGTACATTTGAATGTCGGGGAAAAAAAATGTATCCTGTCTCACTCTGCCTTTTTTATGTGTGAAGAGAAAAAGATGTAAGAGGATGGAGCTGGAGCGGCTGAGAGGTGTTTACTACGAGGTTTACTTTGAGGAAAGAACTTTTACATCAGTGCCAAAATCGCATGAGGATGTGCATGGGCATGCACGCCCCAAATTATCTACACATGATGCTAAAGCCCTCTGAGGTCGAGCGAGGGCTCAGTTATTCCAGCAGTGTTTAAGTCAGCTGAAAGCAAACTTTTAAATTTGATTTAGTTTGAAATCAGAGGTGTTTCCTGTGGAGGAGGGAGAGGGCCGGGCATCAGAGGGGGAGGAAGATTTTATTTCTGATGCAGTTTGGGAAAAACGAGATCAAGTGAGTCAAAATATCAAGAAAATGTTCAAGTACATTTTCAAGAATGAGTTAAAATACCCAGAAAATGTAAACTTATATCAAAATATGATATCATCTTTTTGTAGGAAAACATAAAATAGTAAGGTGGCAGAGTTTGCACATTCTTCCTGTGCATGCGTGGGTTCCCTTCAGGCACCAAAAACATGCTCATTAAGTTGATCGGTGTCTCCAAAGTTGCCCTTCGGTATGAGTCTGTCTCTCTGTGTGGCCCTGTGATTGGCTGGCCACCACTTCAGGGTGTACCCTGCCTCTTACCCAAGGTCAACTATGATAAGCTCCAGCCCTCGCGAGTAAATAAATCAAAGAAACATTTTGCATTTTAGAGTGATGAGAACTGATCACTTCTGTAGTGAGCTGCATTGTTATTTTTGTCTTCCTTATCAAACCAAAACAGGTTTGTTTGGTGGCTTATTGAAACAACTCCAGCCAAGTGCTTAAAAAGAAACAAAATTAAATACATTTGGGTGCCCAAATCTGCTGTCTGAGAAAAAGTATTAGAGCATTAAAAGGGAAGATAAAGAAAGACAGTAAATTTTCTGCTGAGGGAGTCCATTGGATCTTTTTAAAACTCCACAAACTTGGTGAAAGTGAAGTTATCTGCACAGTTTTAAACAGAACTCAATCTTATCTGTTCAATATTTTTTTAGCCTCTTTATATAAGTGAAAAATATTTTTCCTCCTTGAGACAAACTCTTGGCAGCAGTTTGTTTTAATTTTTGTAACATTCTTTAAAAGCACCTAGTGGAGTCAAACTGGTAAAACTTTAGTCTAAAATACTCAAATAATAACAAATAATTGTTTCTGCTCTGGAAAGCAACTGTGAATAAACTTAGCGATGATTTCACTGGATAAAAGAGCCAGACCTTCATTTTTTGTCTATACTGAATCCTGCAATCGATAACTCATCCTGTTGTTATAAAACAAACTTTAAGGTCATAACTTTCTGTAAAGACTTAAATCACTGCATGTATCAGTGGAAGGATTAAAAAGTGCGTCTGTGAGCACAGATGACCCACACAAGCTTGAAAACGTCTTCATTTTGACTGCAGATGAAAAGTCTCCTCTTATTTTCCTCTTCGTGCCCGGCCCTCCTGATCCTCCACAGTTTTCTCTGCACTCTCTGCTCTTTGTGTTAGCAGTGAAGCTAATGGTGTTAGCGTCCTAACTTTAGCAGTAGTGCTCTGAACTTCCTCATGTCCTCTGTGACGAGTGATGCAGCAGTCACTTTGAGAGAATTATCAGTCCCATATCGTTTGGAGCTTTTTACAAGTACATATATATATATATATCTATATATTTATATTTTATGAGACATTATCAAGTCATGGGACGAGTTTCTTACACTAACATTTAAAGGATTGTGCGATGGTGTTCTGAGCTTCGATGGATTTTCAGGCTAAGGCAATAATGTTTTTGGATACTTGGGGAAGATGTTGGAGTTCTTTCTTTTTCCCTCTGAAGGAGGCGTGTGAGGGCGGGAAACAATTTCTGTATAAAAACACTTAAAAAGCAGCAAATGTTACTCTTGGTGTTTGTACAGTTCAGCTCTTGGAGTTCTGATGTTGGCCTTACTGTCCATTCCTCCTCTGTTGATGTTTTTTCAGTTGTATTCTGTACAAAAATATTTTGCAATAAATATGGAACTGTTTTCTAAGGACCTGCTGTGGACTGGTTTTTATGTTGTTTATTTTTTGTATTGTTTTTCTGCAAAAAAATCTGTTTTCATTATGTTATTTTTTTGTTCTATTTTTTTTAAATTACATTCTTACCTTTCGTTCATACAGTCTGATCCATGTTATTTTGTATTTGTTTTTTGTTTTTTTTCCTTTTTTTTAAATCTTTGTTTTTAAGGATTGTTGTGAAGAAAACCTGATCATCATGGGTAAAATTCTTTTTCTTTCATTCATACAGTCTGAACCATGTTATTTTCTGTTTTATTTGTTCTGTTATTTTTTAAAGATCATCATATAACAAACATGATCATCATGGGTTACATTCTTGTCTTTTATTTGTACAGTCTGATCCACGTGTTTTTGTATTTGTTATTTTTTTTCTATTTTTTTCTTGTTTTTTTTAATCTTTGTTTTTAAGGAAGGTTGTGAAGAAAACATGTGATCATCATGGGTAAAATTCTTTTTGTTACATTCATACAGTCCGATCCATGTTATTTTCTGTTTTGTTTGTTCTGTTTTTCTAGTTTTTTTTTTAGGATAATTATATAACTAACATGGTGATCATGGTGTTACATTCTTTTTTTTCATTGACTTGATTTATTATTCCTCAACAAGAGGAATAATAAAATATAAAAGTTGAAAAACAAACAAAAACAGCAAAAATGAAACATTATTTACAGAAATTCTTTAAGTATTAATGCTGTTCAATGGTTGAAATGGAGTAGGAAGAAGCTAGGCTTTTCTCCTCCTACCCCATTTTTTCATTGGTGTATTATGTAATGGCTAATCAGTCTGAAACACAGTACAAAAAAATCATTAGAAAGTAGAAAAATAAAACAGCAGAGCAGAAGAATCAGCCACTTTTACCTTGACCCTCCTGTTGTTCATTAACATATTTATTTCATTCATTCATGTTTGTTGTTGTTTTAATGCTACAAATCTTTTCCTTTTGTTTCAAATCTTCTACAGGGACATTTTTTCATAATTGAAGATGTACGATGGACCAGAGTTCAAGCTTTTAGTGAAGCTGTCCTCCTGTCCGTTGTCAAAACATCCTAACCAGGTCTGTCAGCATTCATATATTCAGTCTGATAAAATTTAGGCTGCTTTACGTTTTTATGAATTGCAGTTACAATGACCTGTTTTCTGTTTGTGAAGTTGAAGCACCACAGCAGACTTCACTCAGCTGAGATCAGGCTCCATGATTTTTCATTGGTTATAATGATCGGTGTGTCAGTTCAGGACCACAAGGCCACAGACAGAGTGATCTATGTCGGACGGCCGCGACAGACCACACGTCCAAAATAAACTGCTTGTAGTGACATACCTACAACAGCATTTGTCTGTAAGCAAGATACCTCCAAAGTTCTGAAAGTAATTTGATAGTTTTGTCAGGGAATGTTGATCATGGCACAAAAGAGGAGGGACAACATTTTAGTGGTGATCTGAATTCGATGCAGATCCAGGACATAAATGAAAGATTTGTTGACATTTTCAGATTAGGCAGTTTTCCACCTTTTCTCTAATAACTCAAAAAGTTCTGAACAGATTTGATGAAATTTTTCATGGAATGACTGTTATGGCACACAGGAGAGAAAACAGATTTTGTTGGTGATCCAAATTAATTTGATTTCAGGATTTTTTGGCACATTTGTTAACAGAGAGAGCACTTCTGAGCAACAGTGTCAGAAATGCTTTTTGGCATTGATTTGTGCTTTCATCGCACTTCTATGTATTAGATAGATTAGATTAATTTAGATAGAAACTTATTGATCCCCTTGGAGAATCTCCCTCAGGGGAATTGGTAAAGAACGTTCTTATTATGAAGAATATTACTGTTATTATAATTATTGTAGTAGTAGTACTTTTTGTCAACCACCTTTTTTATCTGCACTTCGAACTTCAATTGAAATTGTATCAAACTTTACTAAAAGTTTGATTGATTGATTGATTGATTGATTGATTGATTGTCTTCAGGTGTGATGCCTCACATTCTGACAGAAACTTTTAGAGTGTTTGTTTGGAGGATTTCAAGTTTCTAAAACAGTTTAAGTTATTCAAATAAACATGCAGCATCCACAGATGGGACAAAGCTGCTATTTACTGTGATCAGCTATTCAAGAAATGATCTGCCTTTACTAGGGCTGGGTATAAAAAAATCTATTTAATCAATTTTAATCGATTTCCCTTTAAATTGCTCATAATCGATCCATAAAATCCAAAGATCAATCTTTTGACTTTGGTGTTTTTTTCCTCATTGGACGTGCAGAGAAGCAACCTGTGGTATCAACCCCGCTAGACTCACATGATCAGCGTTTAGCGCTGCTTTCCACTGAACAAGATCTCATGAGATGTTACTGCAGGCAGTCAAACAAACATGGCGGAAGGGAGTAGCACTACATGGGCCCCACTGGAGAGTTTATAAGCTGATGTTTGGATGTATTTTGGATTTAATAAGCACGAAGGAAAAGACAAGTTGGACAAAAAAACAAGTGATATGCATTAATATGTATCATAAATATATGATTAATGTAAATACTTTGGGTTCAGCTCTTAATGTAAAAACATTTTTTAATAATGTATCAGGTCAAAAGGTCACTTTTTAAAATGTACTGCATTATTTTAACTGAGATTTCCTAGACTGAATAAATATTGAATTAAATCATTAATTGAATCAATTTGAGACCTGATAATATCGAATCGAATCAATCCAGAAAATCTGAATCGATACCCAGCCCTAGCCTTTACCCAAACACACTATCTCCCATGACAGTATAGTTTTTGGCCTCCTTCCTACATCCTTAGTCTGCTTATGTGCTGCATGAAAATAAAGAGAGACTAAACAAGGAGGAAAATCAAGAAATAAATGAAAGTTCAGGTTAAGTCGGCGATGCCAGAGGAAATTAAAAGAACAAAAGAGGGAAAAAACTAAAAAGGTCAAACGCAAAAAGGAAAAACATCTGTTTGAGGATAATCAGAGGAAACTTCTGATGCTTTTATGACAGAAAAGTGAAGTGAAAACACTTGACCTGTATCATGTTCCCTTTTGTCCTTTTTAACCTTCACCAAATACTACTACTACAAATACTTTCTCATCCGTGTTCTGTGACACGGTGGCACACAGCTGTGAAATGCTCTCTGTGCTCCTGTAATAACTGTAACTGTGACATTTATGAACATGTTGACCTCCTTAAACTTATGAGTCACTGTGGGCACCGTCACACCACACTGCAGCTTTAAGAGTTCAATCTCTGCTTCAGTGACAGGAGCACATCTTTGAAGACCAGAACATTCCACCGTTTCCTGTCCCATTTCTCATTCACGTCCTCCTGCAGACATCAGCGCAGCTCCTCTGTGCCGGTCTGTGTGCCACTTCTTAGTCCTAATTGTCTTACAGCTCAGAAAGCTTTGGCAGATGACTCAGCGCTTTAGCTGTGACGTCGTCTCTGAGGACAGGCCACTCTCAGCGCTGTGGGGAACCACAATGAAATAACAATACACAAAAACAGCCCTTTGTCCTATATAATGTCAAAGCCAGAAGACAGGGATGAATCTGGGATTATATGATGTCCACGAGGTTTTTAGTGTTGGTATGAAGGAAGTGTGTCAGTGCCAGTCATAGAGCAGTCATGGCAGGCCACTGTCCACTGATTAAAAATAATCCAATAGTTCAAGATTTCAAATGAAGTCACCAGAACTCATCACATGTATATGAGAGGGATTAAATAACAGATTTCACATCTCTAATTGGTTATTTCAAGTGCTAACACTTAAATTGTTCTCTGCTCTTCAGGTTATTGATCAATCAATCAGTCAATCTTTATTTGTATAGCACCATTTCAAGCACAATGTATGCAGAAAACTCTTCATTTTATGGATACACATATACATATTTACATCCAACATGATTCCATATAGCCAATCATGAATCCCTCCATCATGGCAGCAAGAAAAAACCTTGTGTTAAGCATCAGAAGATCTTGAATGTGGATCCCAGTCTCATGATGAACAGCAAATCCACACGATGCTGTGTTGCGTGTGTGGGCGAGGGAGGGAGGTAAGCAATAGTTCATTCATATTTTGGTCATGAAATTGCATCCTTTAAGAACTTCAGGAGCACAAGAAAGTTTCCACGAGTTTGATCAAACTGGTTCTTTGATAAACTAAAGCTAGAGTGCAATTGATTTACAAACTTTAAATCAAAATCGTATTTTTCTCCAATTAATAATCAAATTTAATCTATTCTTCCAACAGCGACCATAGTAAAAGAAATATAAGTTCTGTTGACATTAAATTAAAGGTCCTTGATTTCCTCCTATTTACGTTTCAATTCTTGTTGCAATTCCAATATTTTTCTATTCCAGCTTTTAATTCAAAATAATTCAATAAAACATAATATGTTCAGTCACAATAACTTGTTTGTTTTTTTTTGCACAAAATTGGTTTATACATTTGTGACTGGGCCAGACATTTATTTAAGTGATAATAATTGCTTTTTATTGTTAAGATTGACTCAGAAATATTATTTTAGAGTGCAGAATGATAAAATGTTAACCCTGCAAGTAAGTTATTGATGTTGATTTTCTATACTTTTCAGCTATTATTTGCCATTTGAAAGAAATAAGTCATTTGGAAGGCTTTTAGCCAAACACATTGTCTTCCATTACAGAATAACTGTTTTATCATTCGGGGTCAGTCCAATGATAAAAAGTTAACCCTGTCATGAATATGGAAGAATTCTTACAAGTCAAAGTGTGTGATATTTGAATGCAGACTGAGCTCATGAGGGCCACATCAGTCAAAATTATGGAGAATCCTTTTTAAAACTATTGAACACTTGCAGCTGCAGACAAAGATTTTTATTTTAATAATGATAAACCTCAACCCCTTTAAGCAAAATCAGGCTGAAGACATTATGATAAACACCTCAATAAAAGTATGCAAAGCATCTTACAGAAAAAAAATACATTTTTAGTTTTATTTCTACAGTTTTTTCTCTCTTTTTTTTTCTATATTTAGTCATTTGGGCAACTTGAGAGGCAATGTTTGCAAAGAGATGCATAACATTTGTCAAACTTTCTGTTTGATAATTTCAATCGCTTGCAGAAAACTATGGTGTGATGGAAATCCAACGCAGTAAGAGCCTTTCTGGGCATGCATGGGTTCTCTCAGGGCACTTCAGTTTCCTCCCAAGGACCAAACATGTGCTTCTTGGGTTAATTATTGACTCAAAATGGCACTTAGATATGGGTGTGAGCAGTAATCATTGTCTGTCTCTCTATGTGGCCCTGCAATTGGCTGGGGACCTGTTCTGGATGTCCCATGTCTCTCCCTGAGTTTCAGGTGCCACCTCCATGTGACCTTGCAGGGATTAGCAGCATAGATAATGGATGGATGCTATTGGACACTACTGTCAAAAAAAAATAAACAAGATGGCACTGTGTGAGTTTGATTCGTCAACAGACAGAATTTTTTTTACTTTTTTCAGAGAAAATATTTATCACATATGACATAACTGCTACAATTTTCATTTAAAAAAATGGATGAAATGGAAATAACAGATTTATTACTGTAAATCTACAAGCACAGAATTTCCTGAAAAGCACCACTGCATTGTTGGATTAAAAAAAGAAAAATCGTCTTGAGACTGATTTTCATACAAAGCCCTTTAAAGAGCAACAAAACAATGAGCTGTCTTTTCTCCATAAAGATCTATTGTTAGGCTCCAAAGGTAAAAGTGAACAAAGTAAATGTTGAAAGAGTTTAAGTTCTGTATTGTAAAAATACAGAAGACAAAAAAGACTGGTGCTTTTAAAGTTTTATGTACATTAAAAGTATCCAATAAAGTCGTGACATTATATTTTGTTTTGTGTATTTGACATTTATAATCAACATTTCTTTGTTGATGTTTTACTAAAACCACACATTGAAAAAGGAAACTGTTTTGAAAATACATTTATCATTGTTGTCTGTCATTGTTATGAAAACGTCACAGTCCAGAGAAATAAAGCTGATGTGAAGATGATGGTACAACAGGGACATCTAGTGGTTAATGAGGGAAAATCTAAAGTGATTGAAACAGAACTAAAAATTTAAAAGTGAATAAAAAACCAAAACAAATGAAACAAAACTGAAGGTACCCTGCCAAAATATTTTCCAGCTGAGTTATTAATGAAGATGTGAAAAAATGCCAGACTGAAAAATCTTCGCTAATATTTTTAATATTCCTGGATCTCCATCTCCAAAAACGAATGTCTTCCCTGTGTGCCCGCAGCAAACAGCCACAGAAAATGTTATCAAAATTTGTTGAGAACTTTTAGAGATATTCTGCTCAGATACAAACAAACTAGTGATGGGAAAAAAGCATCCTCCATTGTTATTACCCTTCGAAAGAGGTTATGTTTTTGTATGTTTGTTTGTCTGTTTGTTACTTAGCTACATGAAAAATGCTGACCAGAGGGAAAACTTATATGTTCATTTTAAATCAAATATAACCAAATTTTGTGCACCTGTATGTTTTTCTTAATGAGAAGGTCCTAAAAAGTCATGTTGATCAAAGAGCAGAAGTCAGAAGACACAGGAACTGTTTTAAAACTCTGCACATATAGAATGTTAAGAAGAGATGGAGATTATTAAAAAAAAATCTGTTACAACAGTGATTATTTTCATTGTATGATGCAACAAAAACGCACTGCGAAGCACTGCAAGATTGCAAACCTCAGCCAAGGTAGCTCACATGTTGCTGTTTCATCTATAAGCAATAGTTCCATGATAAAGTTACCATCATTATATGATTCATGACCCTGAAAACCCACAGCTAGCACTCAGAATCATGTTGATATCATTATTAATTAGAAAGTTACAGAGCAAAAACTTTTTTTCTGCCACTAGTGATTACCTGGATCACCACCAGAATCTATTCATTTTTAAGTTGGGCCATTTCTAACATCTCCTGACAGCAGTTTCTGCATAGGCTTGCTAACAAACAGACATACAAACAAATAAGCAAACAAACATAAGCCACCAAAAACATAACCTCCTATGCTGAGATAATGATGCTTCCCCATCCACCCAAAACAGCAGTCTGGTCTCATAACATAGAATAAAAACCTAAAATTGAGGGAAAAAAATATTGTTTTGTTGCATTTGTCTGTAACTCTGAGGTTTGCTTTAAAGCTTTGAGTTTTTATTTGATAACATAAATTTGCAGAAGCTATCTGTAGCCCAAGTCATTTGAGAGCAGTAATGTAATATCTAATATCTCATCTTAAGACTAGAAACAAACCTATACGTGTATGTTATTCTATTTCTGGTCTAACAAATGATTTAGTTTTAATCATCCAGTTGGACCTTTTGATGCCGACAGGCTGAATCCTCCCTACATGGTGCAGCTTCACTTTTCAATTGATTTAATTTTTGTGTATCAACATGTATAGCCATCTGTTAATGATTCTGTTCCCTCTTTTGAGTGAAAAAAAAAAAGAAAGAAAGAAAATTTTACAAGTAAAGGCCGATATTTCAGTTAAAAAAAGAATTCTGTCCTCTTTTTTTCACTTTATCGCTTTATTTCTTCATCAGAGTTTGGTCTGAGATCTTTTTTTTTTTGCTACTTTGAATAGAAAAATACAAATAGGCTAAATAAGAAAAACGGCATAATCTCATCACCAGGTGCTCCACAGGGGGGCGCACTCTCCCAAAGCTTCTCTCCTTGAACCTCTAATGAGGTTCACCTCTCATCAGCACACCCTTCACACATCAGACTCTTCAGACACAGTTTTTTTTTTGTTTTCTCAGAGTTTGTGTTGGCATTAATTTAGTTTTTTAAGGCTGTGGGAGCTGAAATTACCAGAAATTAAGTGATAAACAAACACTACCTGCTGCACCACCGTGGTCCATTTTCATGATTAGTCTATCTTTATTTGTGTAGCAGCAAATCATTACTAATGTGATCTGAAGACTCTTTATGAAACACAATGAGGATACATGATGGTGTTAAATTCATGGACGCTCAGATCATGAATCTGGCCTTAACATACTGTATTTCTCTCTAATAAAAAAATGTATAGAGTTAGCCCCCTTGATATGTGGCATCTCTTTTTTAAGAGGGTCCTCTTCGCTATATGGCTGTACAGGTTATTTAAATTGAGGTAAAATTAATAACTACCATGGATAAAAGGATCGTTCTAATATTAACTTTAACAACTACAATAATTAGAGAGGACTGATGTTGATAAATTAAGCAGCATTTTAGTTAAAATGCTTTTAAATTGGGTTAATCTATTCAGAAGTTACAATTTATGTTAAAAGATGTTTCTGACGATGGTTAATTCAGGATAAAGCAGCTGGAGTCAAGCGGGTCCACAGCAGCAGGTCGTCCATGTTGTCACAGCTGCAGTAAAATGTTTGCGTTATTTGCAGGAACTCAATTATATATTAAAGGAGACATATCATGCTGATGCATGATTTAATACTTACATATAATAAATTTGAAAACAAGACCTTACACTCCCTTAATTTTCAAAAAATGAAATATTGTATTTTTTCTGATATCCTGAACGAGATTTGATGCCTCTGAAAATAGGTCATTGCGAGATGACCGCGAGATTTAAATTGTCCTGACGACACGAGCTACATTTCTTTTATTGGAGTAATCTGATAAAACAGCTCCTCCTCTGTGATGTCCGTTAGCCACAAAACCGTCACCGAGGAACACATCCATCCAGCAGGGGTATATAGATCCCTAGCTCACACTCACTCATTATCTGCTCTGGCCTGTAGGGGGACTCAATATGCGCTCGCTGCTTTGAGCCTGTCGGAAAATACAGTAGAAGAAGAAGGACAGGCTGGCTCAGCCCCCGATAGAACTGACCAATCAGAGCACAAAGGGCTGTGACGTTGCGAGGTAACTTTAGGTCATCCTCAGATCCGAGCGTTTCAACGAGAGCTTGTTAATGGCCTAAAATGAGGATTTTGAGAACGCTATTGTGGGGCAATGAAGGAACTAAATGACTTGTACTGAGGGCAGAAATGCTTTACAGGCATCCTAGTCTGGCATAGTGAAAAGGAGAAATAAGCATGATATGTCCTCTTTAATGTATTGATCCCACTGGTGCTATTAGGAAACGTCATGTTGGTGGAACTGAGATGTAATATAAAATATGTGTAAAAATGTCTAATAAACTTCTACAAATCCATAAAGGGACTACAGAGCTGCAGCAGAGAAGCTTAAGTCATTACTGTGATGTTTCATTCTGGAAAAATATATTTTGACCAGACAGATTTCTCTGTGAGAAGAATAAAATCTGATTGCCTAAAGCTCTTTCCAAACTTTACCATTAAAGGTGTAGTGTGTAGAAGTTGGTAGCATTTTGCTGAACAGAAACGTCTCTATTTGTACGTAAAGTCTGTCAAAATAGGTGTACAATCATCACCATAAAACTTTTTTTTTTTCTTAAGTTAGAAAAAGCTTTTTATATTTATGTACTGTGGGTCTCCTCTTTGTGAAGGCTGACATAACGATCCACCGTTTTGTCTACGGGTGGGTTTTGAGGACAAAAAAAAAAGCAAACCGTGATTTTTGAATACAAGTGTGGCCTGAAGAAACAGATGTGAAGCAAGTAAAATAATATTTATCCATGACTAATTGACACTTTTGATTAAATGTTTAACAGTGGACAATCAGCGATAATGAGGTTAACCATTATGGTACATTTTTACATTCTGTCAATATTACAGCAAATATTTAGGATATTCTTTATTTTGCACAACCAAAATGTCCATACCTGCCCACACCAGCATTGTTCCAATAATATTATGCATTAAATATGATAGATTTTCCTTTCCTTTGACATCAAACAGCAGCTATCATGTCTACCTGGATGGCATGTGGCCTTTTAAGTGACCTATAATCTATTAAAATAAAAGTTACAAATATGAAGAAAAAACCATCACCATAACTGTTGTAAATGAGGCCCTGTTCACGATCCTTTTTGGTCTTCACCGGCTCTCGTCACTTTGTGAGGTAACGGCGGGCTCATTCCAAAATCTGAACACTAGATGTCACTAAAATGCCAATTTCTACACACTGCACCCTTTAAATCCTGGTTGACTTAGCAGAAAAAATGCACCCATGTCACTATTAAACATTCTTTTCTTATTTTATATTGTGTGTAATTGACATCCTCTTTTACTGTGTCAGCCTACAGTTTAAATATTTAATTCTTCTAGAGATGGGCGGGCAAATTTACAATTAACCTCAGCTTAACTTGACAAAACAGATGGACCATTAAATATATCTTTCTATTACAGACATTAATTCAGGCTGATCCATCTGCACTGACAATCAACATGTATGATGGTATTTGCGTGGGATGACTGTTCTCAGACTGTCTATGTAAACTGTATCTATCATTAACAACCAATAAATAAATAAGTAATAACTTTGGACCAGAAACATGGACATGTATGAAGAGATGAGTTTGATTTCATAATTACCGTTTCATTTCATTTACGGCTAAAATACCCAAACAGTGTTTGTCGTGGTTTAGTGGCAGTTCTGTGATTAATAATTTAAGGGAACATTTTGCTTCACAGTTGCACAGACAACTTCTCTAAAGGACGTCATTATTAGAGCGAGGATGTGATTTGAGACTCTGGTGATATAGACTGTTGACTGGTGTTTGTCTTTAGTTCCTGTTTTCTTTCTGAGAAAAACTCCAACATGGATGTAAAAACAATGAGGGGAAACATCCAACTGAGCTTTGACACCAACACTGTTACTGAACATTACGGCTGTCTGTCTTTGTACAAAAAAAAATACATGTAATGTTTTAGTGTCTGTCCTCAAATGCTGCAATGTTTCATGATTCATTAACATATTCTATCTCTATAATAAATGTTTCATCCATGCTGTTGTGAGGAGTTTTAAAGACAGTCAAGCTCAGAACTTCATCCAGGCATCTGTTCCTCAGAGGATCAGCTGTTTACTCTGAGGCGTGGCCCCTCAGTGGGTTGATGATCTCTTCACACCATGATATGAGATAAACCCGCAGTAAAAGGAAGTTCAGCGTGTGAAGTAAACTGTAAAACTCCCATCCTGTGAGGCACAGGTTATAACACATTTAATAAAAAGATAATAGTCTGAATCAGAGGCACCTTGTGTGTTTCATGTTGATGTGATGAGATGATAAAAAAAAAAGTTGAAACACAAAACAGGAAGATGTTGAAATACAGAAAGAGCGTAATATGTCTAAACAATAGATGGACTGTTTTACAAAGAGAAGAGGCTTCTTCAGATACTTCATGTTTCTAATGATACAACTGGAGATGCACAACATAGGATTTTTACCATAACAGATATTTCTGAGCACATTATGACTGACACTGATACTAATATTTACTGTCAAGGACTCAAGTTAATCTGCTCCCTTTATTATAATCATCTGTGTTTGAAATGGACATAAACCAAGAAAAAACAAAATTTCTTCTTTTCCCTCTTTCATATTACAATAAATTGCAGTTTTATTCATAAAACTTTGTGCTATTCGAGCCAGTATAAAGGATACCCAAGCCCAATAAATACTTTGAAATATCATCTGCAAATTTCAGCAGAAATCTTCAACATCTTTAGCTTTTGAAGCAACCATCTGCCAACACAATATCATATCTATAATAAAGTTTATCCAAAGTTACAAACTGTATTAATTTGATGATTAATAGGTTCAAAACCCTAATTTTGAAAAGCAAAAACTTCAGATCTTCAACCACTTTGTCTTTCTAATCAGAGCTTTCTGTGCAAAACTAATTGACAATATTTATGTTACTTTAGGCAGCATGTAATGATTTTGATTTTGTTTATTGAAACTTCTTTTAGCTGGCATCTGTAGGCACTGATTTTTTTTTTGCTGTTGTTGTTTTTACTAGAATCATGACAGGATTTGCGATAATCAATCAGTTGATCTTTATTTGCAAAGGATTGAATCATAAAAAATTATTCAATCATTTTAGCTTTAGACATTTTGTGATGATCTCACTCTGCTCCTCAGCCCTCTCTCACCCCCTCCTTCACCTCCTTCCCTCATTTCTCTCCTGCGGAGGCGTGGCTCCAGGAGCACTGCAGCAGACGACACCTGACACTCATCTCCTGCAATCACCCTCACCTATTTCTACCCGTCTCCAGATGACTGCAGCACGGGTGGATTGCACATACAACGCTGGCTTGTGCTCTCTAAGTGAGTTTATCGCACAACTCTCGCTCTAAGCCTGTTCCCCCTTCTCTGGGATTTTTTAAATATTTATTTTAGGTCTGCTTGGTGGACATCATACTAACCTTTTTCCTCTGCTCCCTTTGTTTCAGGTCTCCAGACCTCGCCACCACACCTTTTTCATCTATTGCCACTTAACTGCTTTGTATCACCTTCTCATTAAAACTGTTGAAAACTCTCCCTGTTTCATCTGTGAGCTTTTGGGTCCAACTTAAACATCTAGAGGGTCATTTCCTAACACATTTAAAGGAGAAGGGTGATGCCATACTCTTCCTTTTATAGGTAGCTTTTTACAAATTTATTTATTTATTTATCTTCTAAACCAACATGAATCCATAAGTGCAGCTCATTGCCACAACCAGCAACTGATAAAACAACCAAAAACATTTATCTGTGCTGAGTGTTTTTAGTCAGGACCTCAGTTTTGTGCACAGTTGGATATTGTCAGTGCACCAGTTTAATCAAATGTGTTACTGTCCTGTGATCATTTTCTTTACACTCATTTCTGACTGAAGCCTGTCCTGAACAAAGTCAGGAGAGTTTAACAGGCTGAAGTAAAATTTTGTGAAGTTTCAAGACATCCTAAAGTTTAAAACTCGTGGGGCCTCATTTATAAAGCTTGCCTACGCACTAAAGGAAGAATACGCCACTTGTAAGCATTGTTTGGGATTTATACAAAACAAGCTTGACAGGTGAACGTGTGCACCTCTGTGTCAGCTCTAACCCTGCTGTATATGGAGAAATGAGAAACTGTGACCCCAGCAGTGGAAGGATAAAATTAAAGCAGCTCTGTGAAACTGATACATTTGTGTGAAATAATTCAATATTACATGTTTCACAACACATAACCTGTGAAGGATATATTTGTATTAATGTCCCAACTTGACAGACAACTTTTGAGTTGATTGTGATTTTTAAACTGAAACCAGTGTAGGACGTGCGTGCACACTTTTATTAATCTGAAAGTTTCCTGTGTTTCTGGCATATGCCACCTGTTGTGATTTTTCCTACACACAGTTTTCTATATGAGGTCTGAGGTCTGCTGTCACTCAGCCTTTACTTCCTTTTGTTACTACAAAATGGAAAGGCAATTATTTTTTCAACCTAAAACTATCAAAATTTAGGATGTTGCTCCAGGAAAAACGTAAATAAAAGGATCTTTGATATTTTATACTTTACTGAGCTATTTGTCCGAGAGTTTTTTTCACCAAAAGAATCTGCTCCACCATCAACAGGCAACACACTTCACATTTCTCTGTTTTTATTTCTAACAGGGACCTGAAATCATCAGAATTTCCTGATATGGTTTATGATACAAAAGTTATGATAGATAAGAGTGTTTTGTCAGAGCATAGACTGAGTGTCTCCTCAGGGTCCTAGAGTTTCATTTACAGTCACGTATCTGAGGTAAGAAGAGCAGATGGTGTTTATAAAAGAGGAAAATTATTCTCAATTGTGAAGTTAAACAAAGTCAGACAGCCTTGATAATATCACTGATGTTAAAAATCAACTCAATATCTCCTGCACAACTTATCCTGCCCCTTATAGTCCTGCATCACACCCACTGAGGCCTGTAATGTGACAGTTTATCTATTTAATAATCACAACTTCTGACGTATCACATTATACCATAAGTATAGTGTTTTTATTAATATTCTGACACACACTTTGTATTTCTGTATGTTTTAGTGCACCATGTATGCTTTTTAACATTATAAATACACATATGTATGGACAGTATCTTCTGCCTGACTTCCTACTTTCATTGTTGGTGAGGACGTCCTGCTACAGTATCACACAGATATTAATCATGATGACCAACATGGACGACCTGCTGGGCCCTGTTCTACGAAGCAGGATTACTGCCTAGCGAGGTAGCTTTGAGAATAAGTTCCGGATTCCCTGTTCTACGAGACGGGATCACTCCTTAGCGAGGCGAGTCTCCATGGCAACATGTGCTGAACGGCTAACCTGCTCCGGGGCAGGATAGGTTCCAGATTGAACTCGCGGACAATAAAAACCCCGCCCACTGACCAATGAGCTGACCCGATGGCTGCGGAGGGCCAGCTCCTCTGCAGGAGTAAAATCTGGGGGAGGAATCCCCCCTAGATCTTTTTTTGTACTTTGGTGCTGAAACGAAACCCAGATTTAGAGTCACTACACAGTACATGACACTTGCGACAGGTAGTTGAAGAGATTGAAGAACTCTCATTGCCGTAACAAGATCTTCAATGCAAATACTTCTGTTCCATGACTTAAATTTCTACTGAGATGTGATTTTGACCCCTTAAAATTACCTATGGAGTTATCAGACTTTCATCTACAGGTATAACGGTATTGGAAAATGCTGTACAAACATAATTTCAGCCCACATAAAGCCATCATTTGGAACAACAGATATATCTTGCATAAAAAAGTCTTTGTTCTATAAAAATTGGATAGAAAAAGGTGTTTGGGCTGTAATACATTTAATGGATAAAGATGGAAATATATTAAATCATACCAATTTCAATCTGAAATTCAAAATCAATTGTTCTTACAAACAGTATTCAATAGTGATAAAAAGCTGTTCCTGTAGCCTTGTTTAATTTGATCAGAGAAACTCTGAAATATTCTGCTGTAACACCTGTACTTGACAATCTTTTTATTGGTGAATATGATTTATTAGACCGTAAGTGTATGAACAAAATTTTGAGAAGTCTTATCACAAAGGAATTCTTTCCTCTTCCTATTAAAAGAAATATCACTTTTCAGGTTTCTCCAAACTTGATTTGGTTAAACTAAGAACAAGACATTTAGACTTTGTTGCCAAAAATGAAAGAAGTTCATTTTAAGACTATTAATGATATCTATCCATGTAATGAATTTTTGAGAAGACGATTTAATATAGATAACAATGAATGTACGTTTTGTCATACAGAAATTGAAACACAGGAACATCTGTTCCATGATTGTAATGCTATTAAGATTTTTTGGGAAATAATTCATGCATGGCTAAATGCAAAATACGTAATACCTGTTTTTAATTATCATATGATCACATTTGGAATCTTTGTAAAAGATAAAACTGTTGAATTTTTATATAATAATATGTGTATTATAGGGAAATTCTACATCCACAAATGTAGATTCTTCAAAGTTACTCCCAATTTTGCTGCATTTAAGAACGACCTTAAATTATTTTCTCAATCTTTAAAAAAGATTGAAAAAGAAAGTGCCTCAAGACTCTATGAAATTCTTGATTTGTGTATGAATTGAACCCCTTGTAAATGTTTTCATTGAATTGTTTATGAATTATTTTTTTTGTTTTTCATTTTTTATTTTGTTTTATATATTGGTTAGTGATGCTGCTCAGTGATTTTTGAAGAATGTACAATGCAAAATATGCCTGTTTGTTACTTGAAATGGCTGAATAAAGAATTGAAAGACAAAAAACTTCTGCTCCATGACGATATTTTATTGCCCATCTTAAAATTGTGACAGGAATTCATGTAGGGCTCATGTGGCCTACATATCACACAAAAAAATGTAAACAAGATAGGAATGAACAAATGAATGAATTCATCTTGGAAATGAATTAGACATGTCTGGTGCATGTTATAGTAAAAGTGCATGTTGAACAGTGCTATTTCAGGATGATAATGGCACAAAAGTTTTTTTGCACGCTATACTTATGCATTGAGACTGTCAGCAATTTTCTGCCCGCACTCCTTCCGTGCTTTTGCAGCGGCGGCGGTGTTGCTTTTGACGTTTATTACATGTTTTAATTCTTCATACTTTGTCATGATCGCCTCCTGCTCCTCCTGTGTGAAGTAGGTTGTCCTTCGCTCCCCTGCTCTGACGCTCCAGACTGGTCCATGTTCGCGATTGGTCAGGTGCGGCGGGCTCCGCCTTATCTGCGTGCACGCGCTCATTGCAAAGCTGGATCCACTAGGTTGATTCAGAGGGGGGATGTTCAACTGTAGTCTGGTTCTGCTCAAGATTTGCTGCTCGAAAGTTTTTTTCTTGACAGTTTAACTACTAAATGTTGCAAAGTCCTATTCTCATGATGGAAATTTTGGGTTTTGATGAATTAAATTTTGATCGTAATACAAAAAACTTTTACATTAATCCACTTTTTCATACAGTTTCCAGAGTTCTTATGTAGCTATTTGTGCAATTGGTATGCCAAATGAATGTAATTAATCAAAGTTTATTTACATAGGAGAATATTCAATCAGTTAATCAAATTGCAGCTCAAATTGCATTACAAAATGATATATCTGAATAATGAAAATGATAATGATACCAATATGTAAGATATATATATATATATATATATATATATATATATATATATATATATATATATATATATATATATATATATATATATATATATATATATATATATATATATATATATATATATATATATATATATATATATATATATATATATATATATATATATATATATATATATATATATATATATATATATATATATATATATATCTATCTATCTATCTATCTATATGCACACCACAGTGGCTCAATTAAAGCAAGGCAAAGCAATAAAACCAAGAAACATCAGATAACTAAATAAAATGCAAAAAAAAAAAACATTTAAAACAAAAAAAATAATGTTAAAAGATTAAAATTAAACTTAAAATGATTAAATGTAAAAAGATAACTATTTCAAAATATATAAGCAAATAGTAAAAATGGAATAAAACATCAGACAATAAAATATTTAACTAAAATGTAATAATAAGAATCACTACTTAGAAATGAATGATGATAGTCATTAAAATAATAAAGTTCTACATTACAGCCAGGCTGAATAAATTAGTTTTTGGATAGGGTTTAAAAATATATGCATTTGCAGCTTGGACTGAGAATGTTGGACTGAGTCTGAGAGATGTCGACTATTTGATTATCTTTGAGTCCAGTCTACGATGACCACGTTGAAAGTCTCAAAATAACATTAGATCTGCTCTGTAAAAGACAAGGAAGCTGAGGTGAGGCAGGACTTAAAGCTATTAACTTTAACTTAAGCTATTAGCTACTGCTAAATGCAATTCAGCCCAGGCTTTTAGTTAGGGATGATCCTTCATATGCATAACCTTTAAATCCTATACAAAATCAAACAGGGGACATGTAAAAGAATTCCACCAGTTTTAGTGTGAATTAAAGGAGACATGAACTACTCAGACCAAAACTGTTTTTTAAAGAGTCCATATAATGTTATTTTTTCAAGTCTCATATACCGTTTAGTGTGTTTAACATGCCTTCTCCACGTTGTAGAGTACTTTTATGCACAAGATACAAAAAGTCTGCAGTTTCAGGACTTCTCCCTCTTTGCTGAAGCAAGCCGAGTTCAGCGTATAGACCTTAGGATGAATGCAGAGTCATTGACAACATGGCACCAAGCCACTGGGCTGAACAATTACTACAGGGTAGACCGGTCAACCTATCCCAGCAGACTGGGTCCAAATGGGAAATGGGGAAAGAGCTTCAAAAGATTGTCTAAGACTCAGAGACAAAAGAGGTGGATTAGGGGTCCTTGGAATGTTTAAAAAAGAAAGCAGAAGCTTTTTTTTAAGTTTAGTGATTGTGAACATATTCAAGCAGTCATCAAATTTGAATCTATTGTCCTGAGCTGAGGCAAACATGGCCTAGTCAGTATGTTAATGTGACTTTCAGAGACTTTCCTCAAGTGGACGTCTGAAGCTCTGCAGTCTGTAGCACTTCCACATTAGCTTCATTTTGCTATCATTAGTTCCTGCTTCAGCGTAAAAATCCCTCTGAGCTGTCAGACAGTTAGGAGGAGGCTTCACATGCTCCAGTCTAGTCACCATTTCCCACAGCTCGGCCCACGTTTTGATCCTTGTTCTGAAAAGTGTGCTCATGTGACACTTTATTTTATGACTCTGAGTAAAGCTCAGACTTGAGTCTTTGTTCTGTCTGACTGTTGGCACTCTCAGTCTGTCTTTGTCTGTGATGGTTAATGATTTATAAATCTTACTTTGTTCGACCTTGTATTCAGAATAAATGAAACTCTAAAAGATCAAACACTGTTATCACTGATAAGAGAAAGTTATTTATATGTCACACTACATGAGAGAGTGTCTTGTTTTCTCCGTCTCTCTGCTCTCTCCATCCTCCAGGCTGCTGCAGGCTCCTGTTGCTATGACAAAGTCCCACTGATGCAATAACAGCCCTGCTCTGCCCAACTCTCTGGGTACATGGATACAGTCTAAATTTGGGTGAAGATGTTTTTGACCATGGTGCACAGCCAGTATGAAAAACTGGAAGTGACTGAGTAAGTATTTGTATATTTAAATGTGGTTTTACTGCTGCATTAATAGATTTTAGGACCATTATTTATAAACACTGCTTTATGCAGCCTATCATCCATCACTTTGTACCAAGGGCGTAAGTTTGATTTTGACATTGGTGGGGACATAAAAGTACTCCAAGATGGCACCCTGAAAGTTGATGTGTTTTGCATTTATGACTGTTTTTTTTTATGTCATGTAGAGCTAATCAAACAAACAAGCAAACTATCGTATTCAGAAAAAACTACTCTAGATCTCTACTGTCTGTTCATTGACAGAAATATATATAGTCTGATAAGTATAGAACCAAAACCAAAAAGGAGTACCGATAAGTGTAATCTCTAACAATATGAATGTATAAAGTCATGCTTTAAATTTTTTATGTTTTTTCCCTACAAACTTTTATTGTTGGTCTAAAACAGTTGCTGCCTTTCAATACACAAATAATACATGGATTATAAATTAAAAAAAAACTCTTTAAGTGTCTCTGGCATTAGATATAAGTCTTTTTTAGTTATAAAGTTTTATACTGTGCTTCTGTTTTATGTTAGGGACCATGCGGTAGTGGCATAATATTGATAGGGACGTGTCCCTAGCGTCCCTACCCAATTCTACGCCCCTGCTTTGTAATCTTTATTAGATTTCTTTATTTTGACGTCACAGCTGAGTATTAAAGGGCTCATATTTTGCCTTTAGTCTGGTTCATATACACATTTTGATGACCTGTAGAGCAGTAATCACCAACCTTTTTCAGCTGAAGATCACCTGTGATGCTAATTGAGATGGCTCGATCTACTTGCCTAAATTCACTGAGAATCATTAACAGAACATCAGATTTTAATGATCGTCATCTAACTCCACAATCAAAGTTTTTAATCCATAAATGTGATAAAAGGCAGGAATTAAAAATAAAGATTTGTGAATTTAAAATCACATTAGCACTTTATAATGTACGCAGCCTAATACAAAACAAAACTGGTCTCTATGGACTGGAGCAATTTTAGCACAGTTCATCTTAACATCTTTCTAACACTAAAAACTAATGAGGTCGAGAGAAACCAGTCAGATCATGTTTATCTTGCATAGCAGCTGGATTCACCAGATTTGCCATGGATAAGCAAAAAGATCTAACTGTGTGTCAGATACAGGATGAAGCATCTAGTCTTAAATATCTACTCAAATTCCCAAATGCAGCCCGCTGCCCATTTTAAATTGGCACCCGGAACAGCTGATGAAACAAGACGTTTTGATTACAGCAGCAAACACAATCAATTATGCACATTTTCTGCTGTATTTACTTTGTCACAAGATCTCATTCACAAAGTCTATTGCAATATTCATTCTTAGCACCAACATTCTTGCAGTTTTCTCTTGTTTTGTGTCTGAAAGTGATGATAAGATATCAGTGTCTCCCATCTCTGCAGCTATAAAGGTCTCGTCCGTAACAGGTGGGAATCCAGTATTAGCAGGGGGTTGCAAGGGCCCCTTGACAGGTGATAACCCATCCTTAAACCTTAAAACTTTAACTGAAATACACTAAAAGTGGGGCCCAGAAAGTGTCTCAGTCGTCCATGTATTCCTCTTTATGCGGCCCTCGATGTAAAAAGTTTGGACACCCCTGGTCTAAAAGATCTACAAGTAGATCAAGATCTACAGGTTGGTGACCCCTGATCTAGAGTAGCCTATGGTCATGATCAATTTTGTTCTTAAAACCCTCTGGTTTCAAATTCTGAGTGTCCCTGATCCTACTGTATTGTCTCTCTGTCTAAGATGCCGTGTTAGAGCTCCTACTCTTCAAGTCACCCTTACCAGTATGTACTCAGTCTGCTGTGATCGATTAACAGGCTCATTCTGAGGTATTGGTTAAGGTCAGAGCTGCTTGGCACCACAACTCTGCATTAAACTTAAAGAAACAACAGTAGGGCATCACACTGGTAGATCTAACTAAGGGTGCAGAAACAAACTCTTTCAAGCAGCTACTTTTGCTGGTAAGAGTGGAGGAAAATAACATAACAGGAGGGCTTCTTTAAAGTTACATTAACTAAAGTCTTCTTGAATTTCATGGGAACAGTATCTATTAGGACTTGTCAGAAGTAAAACATTTGAAAAAATCTTTTAGTGTCCACCTCGTTTACTCATGGAATAAACTCATTCTTATTTCTGTTTGAAGCTCAGATGATTGCACATTAAATCCAAAATTTGCAGTTGTGATGCACTTTCTGATCAAGTTGTTCTTCAATGAATAGTCTAAAGATTAATGTTATCTTGTTGCTCACATGAAATAAAAAGTGAGAGATTGATTATGACCTTAATTCAGGTATGAAAATTCTAAGTTTTCAGTAAATTTTTGAAATTATTTTAACCGAGAGCATCATCTGAGGGACATGATCATCTTTAAAATATCATTTTCCAGCCCAGTGGCACCTCCATATCAAACAAATGGTCCATTAATCAAACTCTGACATGAACATATTGATAAATGCATCAGCATTTTTTAAATATCGAGAAAGTGAAACCTAACTTGACTTCTCATGTTTCTGCGGTCAGCCGCAAGAGGACCCTCAATGAAGTGCAACTTTCTGCACATCTACAGTGACTTTATTATTCATAATAGAGCTGGACTGAATAAAAAACAATTATACTGCTTGAATACAGAAGACGACATCAAAAGGCATTCAAAGTTGTAAAAGTTTGGTAAGAAAAATGATTTCATCTGGAATTGAGAATTTGCTTTTTATACAGCTTCAGCTTATTGAATTTCTAACTATTTAAAAAGGTTTAAAAGCAGATATAATTGCCATGTTAAAGACTTTTCTTAATATTTCCGATGATTCTGCTTTTTTCAAATTCATGATGTTTTTCACTCATTCCCAGCACATATGTTCATTGAACTTTAAAAGAAAAAGCATCTTTTTTCCTGTAAACATGTCTTACTTCTTCAGATTAAAGCTATTTACTTTGTGTCCTAAAGGAAGAAGAAGCTGATGTTTTAATCATACAATACAAAAGCATACAGAACATGTATTATTATGTTTAGCCTTTGGTTTAATTGTGCCTCTACCAGATTTCCTTGTCCTGTAAACCTTAGTGAATTATTTTAGGGGTGCAACTAATCTAAAGATCAGGATTTTCAGTTTTTCCTAATTAAATTCAGTGCATTGCTGTTTGACTTTAGTAAATATTGTTGGACTTTTGCTGTTAATAAATTCAACAATAACTCACCTGGACGGCCATGTGTTAATGCAAAGCCTCCTGTAACTCCCTGCAGACGGACCCCACCTTTGTGCTCCTGTTTAACACCTCAATAGGTAAGCCATGCCACAACATATGAACCCCCCCCCCCCCCTCCTCTGCTCTGCCCTCATTGTAGTCAGCCTGCTGTTGCTTCTGCCCAGAGCTCCTGCTTTACCACAGATTTGTTAAGAAGGTGGTCATTACACTTCCTATAGGAGAATAAAGCCCATATGTAGACGCTCGGCAGCAGATGGGTTAACCTGATGGAAGCAGGTTTATTAAGGCAGATGACAGATGCTGCTCTTTATTACAGAGTAAAGGGAAATAATCTGCGGGTCAGCCGGTTAAATTGTGTGGAAACTATGGTATGTAGAACCCCCATTAGATCAGAGGTCAATATTTTCTTTTCTTGAATTTTTGCACAAGTGTCAAGTCTTAAAGCTAGGGTTGGCGATTTGATGTAGATACACCTCAGGCGCCCTGAGGAGATGCTACTTTCAAATTCATGCTAGTTTTCCAAAATCACCAACCCCAGCTTTAATCAAGGACGTACTGATCAGATTTAAGAGGTTCAAAGTTCAAGTACTTTGCTTTTGTGATCTCTGTAACTGTGAACTTTGCTGTGGAATGAAGTGATCAGGCAGGAGAAATTCTGTCAACCCTTCACAGATCTTCTTTAACCCTATAAAGCCAATTGTATCATATTTGATTAATACTTTTATAATACCTCTATCTACTCAATATGATCAACAAATTACAAAAAAACCCCATCTGAATACAATCAGATAAATGATAAAAATGTTCTCAAATGAGGACATTTGAGGAAAAAAAGGTAGAACTAATATTGCCAAAAACACCTAATGTATCAAATGAGATACGAAAAATCTATAGGTTGAATTTATGGACATTTTGATTTTTATGGATTTTAGCAGAAAGTGAAACAAACATTCCAGCTCCAAAAAAATAGAATTTTCTGTCTATAATCTATGGTCTTGGGCCTTAAAGGGTTAAACTGTATCTTTAAAAAGTATCTGCATTACTTGCAGTCATAAATTCAGGTCCTGTCAGCCGTCTGTTGGTGTCTTGTACAACTATAGAAACAAAAGTTTTCTTAGTCTTGTCTGCAGCTAAAGCCGGTTTTGCATCTTGGTTTGGTTTGAACAAAAGCGTTCAGGAAGAGACCTGCCTAGTCTCTTGCAGCTGGCTCTGGATCTGCTCTCTCAATGCAAAGTTATTTGCATAGGAAAATACAAGAGGAGACTTTGGGAGCATCAGGAGAAAAAATATGACCCAACGATCACAAGAGTTATTAAACTGAATTTGTTTGACAAGAATGAGCAATGTTCCTCTTTTGAGAGCTCACTGTGTTGTCTAGAAGAGAAAATAATTAATGACCCAGCTTAAATCAACTTTGTCTGTGACTTTTAATGCATGAAAGTAGCTGAAAGAACTGACAGACATGTACCAAAGGACAGAAATGGACAAAAATAGACAATCATGTCATCCTTGTTTTGTTCTTTTTTTTGTCTTGGCCAGGATTCCCTTTAAAAAGAAATATTTGTATCTCAATAGGAACACTCCTGGTTGAATAAAGGCTAAACAAAGGTATAAACCAGTAAACAAAAGACAGATTAGGAGCCAAATTAAAGCAAGTACATCTAATATATTCAAAGTTATTGCACATTTTCCGCTCAGGGTTGAGGCACAATAACAGTTGAGCGGTAAAATCCCTGCTGCATGATAACTTTGTAATATTTGGCATCACGCTGTGAATGAAAAAGCATAATGCTAAGAACTAAGGATACAAGAATTCTGTCTGTGACTATATAATAAATTTGAAATCCAAAACACAATAAAAATCCTTCCAATGCATGGACCTTTAAAATAGTGAAAACTTTAATGTAATTTTGAAAGTGATGTAGCCTTGCTCATCAACTTGTAAATAATAATTTCACTTTAAAGAAAAGTAAAGGTTATGTCACACAAAACAAAAGTTGATGCAAGGTCACTGACTTAGAGGAAACGGAGTTATAATAGTTGTTTGTTTAGCTGCAGTGACATCGTATGGATTTATTAGCTGCAGTTCTGCCACACCTTTGCTCCCCCTCTCACACATGGATTAGTTTGCCTCTGATGCAAATTTAAACTGACGTTTTCTGCAGTGATGCTCTCAGTGAGAGAGAGAGAGAGAGAGAGAGAGACACCCTCAGACAAAGGAGAGACAGATTTGGCTCTCACGTCAGACGGATTTATTTTAGTATCATGTTGCTTTGTGTCCTGTTTGCATGATCCGGTGTGTAAAAGATGCTGTGCTGTAAGACAGGAGTGGTATTTTTTTAACTGATGAACAAATACAAAGTAAACTAGAAAAGCACTCGGAGAGCGCAGACCTCCGCCAGCACCAAAGTCCTTAGCCAAATTGTGATTTTGACCATAAATATTAGTTCTACCTTTATTTCATCTCAATAGTTAGATTCCTTGACAATGAAAACATACCATTAGCAAGCGGATTTATAATGATATCTATTTTAGTTCAGTAGTTATAAACAGAAATCACATTTTTCGCCATGGCGGCCTGACGCTGATCCTGATCAACACCAAAATCGATTCAGTTCTTCCCTTTCCCATCCTGAACATTTCCTGAAAATTTCATCAAAATCCATCCATAACTTTTTGAGTTATTTTGTTCACAGACAGACAGACAGACAAACAAACTCTCCCGAAAACATAACCTCCTTGGCGGAGGTAACTAGAAAAGCACTCGGAAGCGCAAACCTCCGCCAGTGTCACAGTCCTCAGCCATATTGTGATTTTGACCATAGACCATTTAGACCATTAGTTCTACCTTTATTTCATCTTAATATTTAGATTCCTTGACCATGAAAACATACCATTAGCAATTGGATTCATAATGATATCTGTTTTTAGTTCAGTAGTTATTCACAGAATAACTACTCCTTGGCGGAGGAAATCAATGAACAAATACAAAGTGAAAGAGCAGGAGAGAAATGTAAAACAAGATATCTGCTGTGACCACAAAAGTCTGTGGAATGTTTCTGCTATTTGGAGCACACATTATAGATTGGTACACATCAGTGAGATCAAAACACAGTTTATTGCACTAGGAAAAGGTGGATGATAATTTTACAGTTACTTTCTGGCAGCAAGATGCCAGTAAGGAACTGTGAATGTCTATACTGTAGCATTATGTTATTTTAATTAGCATAATTATGACTGTGTTTTCTATTTATAGTTTTTCTCCTGTATTTATATTCATTCAGATCTTACTATATTGTATTCTTCGACTTTTTAGTGCATTCTAAGTTACAGTGAACTTGCCTTATTTTAGTTTATATTACTCTCTCTTTAACTGTTTTACTGCACATTCATTAGCAAGATTAAAAAAAAAGCAAAGAAAATAAATAACATCCATTTTTATACAGAAAAATACATTTACTTAATCATTTGCTTCATGCAAAATTGTGAAACATGCACTGAAAGAAATCTTCCCTGCTACTGTGCAAAATGGAATTTTCCCTTGATCCACTTCCCCTTTTAGTAATTTACTGCATAGACTTTGACAGTGGGTAACTTCTTTTTATAGTTAAATGCTGTTATTTTAATTAAAAAAAATCAGTTACAGGATGCACATCTGTCATTTATTATCAGATAATTTATTGGAAATTCAGTTTAAAGTTCATCAGGGTACAGAGAGCTGAAAGACAGCATGTCTTTTTTCCAGCAGTCCTCTGCAGGCATAAAAGCACAATAGAGCCAGGGATTCCTGCAGGAAAATGAGAAAATGATTTGCTTAAAGCCCACAGTAATTTACTATAAAGTTAAAGGGTCCACTATAGATATGCAAAAGGCTGATCTTGTTGTGATTAGAGATTTGCATCATTATGGAAGTTATTTTTGCAAAAGTTTCAGACTCTACTGTTGGATTGTTTTTTTTCTAATCCTGGTGAAAAAAGCCCCCTGATATGAGCATTAACATCTGTCATACAGTGTGTTCTTTAAGCACAGAGGCACAATATCAGGAGATGAATTACAAAACCCAAAACCAGTGAAGTTGGCACGTTGTGTAAATCGTAAATAAAAACAGAATACAATGATCTGCAAATCCTTTTCAACCTTTATTCAATTGAATACACAGCAAAGACAAGATACTTAACGTTCAAACTGGTAAACTTTGTTAGTTTTTGCAAATATTAGCTCATTTGGAATTTGATGCCTGCAACATGTTTCAAAAAAGCTGGCACAAGTGGCCAAAAAGACTGAGAAAGTTGAGGAATGCTCATTAAACACTTATTTGGAACATCCCACAGATGAACACGCTTATTGGGAACAGGTGGGTGCCATGATTGGGTATAAAAGCAGCTTCCCTGAAATGCTCAGTTATTCACAAACAAGGATGGGGCGAGGGTCACCACTTTGTGAACAAATGCGTGAGCAAATTGTCCAACAGTTTAAGAACAACATTTCTCAACGAGCTATTGCAAGGAATTTAGGGATTTCATCATCTACGGTCCGTAATATCATCAAAAGGTTCAGAGAATCTGGAGAAATTACTGCACGTAAGCAGCAAGGCCAAAAACCAACATTGACTGCCCGTGACCTTCGATCCCTCAGGTGGTACTGCATCAAAAACCGGCATCACTGTGTAAAGGATATCACCACATGGGCCCAGGAACACTTCAGAAAACCACTGTCAGTAACTACAGTTCGTCTACATCTGTAAGTGCAAGTTAAAACTCTACTATGCAAAACCAAAGCCATTTATCAACAACACCCAGAAACGCCGCCGGCTTCGCTGGGCCCGAGCTCATCTAAGATGGACTGATGCAAAGTGTAAAAGTGTTCTGTGGTCTGACCAGTCCACATTTCAAATTGTTTTTGGAAACTGTGGTCGTCGTGTCCTCCGGACCAAAGAGGAAAAGAACCATCCGGACTGTTATAGGCGCAAAGTTCAAAAGCCAGCATCTGTGATGGTATGGGGGTGTATTATTGCCCAAGGCATGGGTAACTTACACATCTGTGAAGGCACCATTAATGCTGAAAAGTACATACAGGTTTTGGAGCAACAAATGTTGCCATCCAAGCAACGTCTTTTTCATGGACGCCCCTGCTTATTTCAGCAAGACAATGCCAAGCCACATTCTGCACGTGTTACAACAGCGTGGCTTCGTAGTAAAAGAGTGCAGGCACTAGACTGGCCTGGCGGTAGTCCAGACCTGTCCCCCATTGAAAATGTGTGGCACATTATGAAGCGTAAAATACAACAACAGAGACCCCGGACTGTTGAACAACTTAAGCTGTACATCAAGCAAGAATGGGAAAGAATTCCCCCTGAAAAGCTTCAAAAATTGGTCTCCTCAGTTCCCAAACGTTTACTGAGTGTTGTTAAAAGGAAAGGCGATGTAACAAAGTGGTAAAAATTCTCCTGTTCAAAATTTTTTGCAATGTGTTGCTGCCATTAAATTCTAAATTGATGATTATTTGCAAAAGAAAATAAAGTTTCTCAGTTTGAACATTAAATATCTTGTCTTTGCAGTGTATTAAATTGAATATAAGTTGAAAAGGATTTGCAAATTATTGTATTCTGTTTTTATTTATTGAATTTATTATTTTTTATTTACGATTTACACAACGTGCCGACTTCACTGGTTTTGGGTTTTGTAAATTATCCTCTGAAATTCTGATTAAACTAAATTGGGTGTGTAAATACTGAAGCACCACCTGTGCGCACAGATAAATCAAATGAGAACTGACATTCTGATTGGTTTTATCTATAAAACGCCCAAAACACACGCATGTATAATCAAGGCGCATAATTCATCCTCATTGCGCCCTGTGCCTGGCTTTGCATCGAGAACTGGTGTCCTGAAAATAGCAAAATATACACTGACATGCCTTCAAACCGCTTTACTCCACACGCTTTACACAATGTGCTGTAGACAAAACTGCTTCACACTGTCAAAAAGGATCCTTAAAGTCTTTGGTTATGTCCTCTGTACTGGACCCAAAGATGAAAGTATTATTCTCTTACACAAGGCATTATAACAAACATGGGTTTTTCCATGAATGGACTATTCCTCTAAAGAGCAGGGACAATGTGACTACAGGAAGTAGGAAGAAAAACAAAGAGCATTTTCAGGTGCTCTGTGAGCGTGCATGGCTGCCTTAGATAAACACTGAAGCTTCATGAATGAACACTTAAGGATCTTTCCTCATCACCTGAGTTCTTCATTGATAATATGTAATAGTATGAATCTGTTGGCAGAAGCTCAGAGTTACATTCAGGTATACACACTCTCCTCCCTTTGAAGTGAGAGTGTGTGTGTGTTGGCGTGGCCTCTGTCTGCGGTCCCCCCACATGAATAGAGCCGAGCCTTGTGCAGTCGACAGCTGTCTCCTTTGAAAGCCCAAAGACAAAAAAGACCTTAAATCCAGCGCCCTGCCTCTTTCATGTGTTCACCTGATACTCCTCTTCCTCACCTCGCTGTCACTGCCGTCGGCTCAGCGGCCCGAGGCTGCTGCCTGTTAACACGCAGTTTCACCGCTGGAGTCTGAGGAGGAAAAGTTTGTGTCCTCTGGATCATTCAGAGAGTAGAGGAAGGACAGAGTCAAGCTGAGTTAGAGAAGAGAAATGCTGCTATTGTGTAAGAGATTTTAGCTGCTGATGTTGAAGCATGTCGGGGTTATGTGCCTCTGTGGGTTTATAATCACTTAAAGAGATACACCAACATACTTTTTTGTTTGTTTTCATGTCTTGCCTCAGTTCTGAGTCCCTGTCAAGAGAATAGACACCATTCTTTTGACTGTGTGCACTTACAAGGAGGATACAGGCAGTTCTTTCCCACTGCTAATTAGCTTAGTTCAAACAATGGGAGTCAGTGGGTAGCATTAGCCTGCCTCTGCCACAGTCCTCATCCATACTGTGATTTTCACCATAAATACTAGTCCTACTTATACTTCATCAAAATATTTTAATTCCTTGACCATAAAAACATACCATTAGCAATTGAATTCATGATGATACAGTATCTATTTAGTTCATTAGTTATTCACAAAACTCACATTTTTCATCATGGCGGTTTTATGCTCATCTGGATCAATCCCAAAATCAAATCATTTGTTCCTTGTCCCAATCTGGACATTTCCTGAAATTTTCATCAAAATCTGTCCATAACTTTTGGAGTTACGCTTCTAACTTATGAGTGGAAGTGAGCTGCTTGGCGGAGCTCTGCGCTCTCAGAGTGATTTTCTAGTAGATGTTAATGTTAATATTAGAATGATCTCTCTATCCATGGTTGTATTGTTTATACCTTCATCATAAAAACCTTTACAACCATATAGGCATGATGGACCTCTTGAAAATTAGATGCCACATCTCAAGGAGCTAACCTTGAATAAATTTATATTCAGCAGAGACAAATAAGACGAGGACAGATTGATGATCTGGGCGTCCATGGGTTTGTCAGAAATTCTTATTTTTAGTGCCTCTGTTTCTGCCTGGATGGATACATCTCTGGATGTATGTATGTGTATTATAGTGTTAAAATATGTATGTGCATATGTGTATATTAGGGATGGGACAATACACTTTAACTCACGATACGCTGCACCTCGATATGCCCAGGTCACGATACGATACGTCACGATACAATATCAAAAAAGTTAAGGAGAAAAAATATTACTGTGTAAGTACAACTTATTTATTTTTTTTGTTTGAGTTGCAAACAGGAAAACACAAGGCCTAACAGACCAAACACAAACAATAACCCTAGAGGGGTTAGAGAGAGTGTATGCTAACGAGCAGTAGGCTTGTTTTCGCCGGGGTCTTCTTCACATTTTTATGGTGATGCTGAAGGTGGTGGTTCATGTTTGTTGTGTTGGAGGTGTACGAAATGAGAGCAGAGCAAAATTTACACAAAGTCTTAGTCTTGTCAGTTACTCTATTGTCGTCTTCGTCTTTTTTAATGAGAAAGCCAAAATACTGCCAGACAGATGAGTTGTATCCAGGCGGAGCGTCCTCAATTTCGACCTCATTCCACTCCATAGTTCGGCTTTTTGGAGGTAAGGTAGTTGTTGCTAATGCTTGTTGTTGTCACTTCTGGTCACATGCGCTATTACCGGATGTGACGTCTTTATTTCAAGGTCCATTTTTTTCAAACTCGATGCGTTTTGTCACGTACTGTATCGCGATATTTTGCCAAACGATATTTTATCCCATCCCTAGTGTATATGTATCAAATGATCGAACTTTATTTGATTAGCACTTTTCATACAGGACTTTGTAAATGCAAAGTGCATGTGTATATATATTCAGCGAAGAGCATGGCTTCAGCCTGCTCTATTGTAAAGTGCCTTGAGATACACTTGTTATGAACTATTACTATACAAATAAAGATTGATGGATTGATTTATCGAAGGAGTCAGGACAGGAATCAAACTTTCTAGACTTTCTGTTCTGGAGTGGTGTGGGGTCTCATTTATAGTTGGTTATTATGACACACTACAAGAGATAAAACAACTGATTTTCATGGTCCCAAAACCCTATGACTATCAGGACGGGCCATAATCATGCATTAATCATGTAGCCTGACCCTCAGCATTAGATATCCGGGCACGGTTTACAGCACCATGTTGAATACACACAGTAAAGAATTGGGGCAGTTTCTGATACATTGCCCTAGCACACTATTAAAGTGGCCAGTGAGTATGCTTTAATTACATGGTTACTTAAAATCAGGCAATCTACTGTACTTTATATTTTTATTTCTGGCTCAATTCCCATTTTCTTCGGCTCCCTGTGTCCTACATACAGCTCAGGTTACTTACTATCTAAGAAAAAAGCCACAGATGAAATCTAAAAATAGTTTTCAGGAGAAGATCAGGGAGTGCCGGTGAGCATGATAACCTCGGCGGTCTGCCCTCCTTGTGTCCGGCTGCCTCCTGCTCTCTGAGGGTAATTAGAGGATCTTGAGGCCAGGATCTTCTCCTCTCTGTGTGTTTGTGTGCGTGCCAACATGAGTGTGTGCACAAGGAGGCCGAGGCCCAACACTGTACCAGGCAAAGGTTTCCACCGAAGCGTTCTTGCATAACTCAGTGAGTGATAACAACGGCGCATTCCTCACAACACACATCACAGCCGCCAGCATCTTCGCCTCGCTTTTTCCAACTTTACTTTAATTCAGTCTGGATGAGACAGAGAGTATTTCTCATGCTGGGCCGTCAGAGGAGATGGGAGTCTGAAGGCTCTCTCTCTCTCTCGGCTTTGTCTTGGAGAGATGGAGAGATTGGGTGGATCTTCAAGGTCAGGGGTCACGTACATCAAGAGGTAGGTCATCTGGGGTCGAAGCTGGAGGTGTTCCCACATCTATAGGATGTCTCTACTCTATATGGTCAAAGGAGGATGATGGGAAACAGACTGATTTATGCAGAAACTTGGGCTTCTCTGTCTGTTGCTGCTCATATTTGTCCTGGAGCTGGTTTAAAGTGCATGTTGGACGTCCTGAATAGAGAGCGTGACGTGACGTCAAGCTGGGGAACTGTGGGCACCATGTTCTGAGGAATCTGTTTACATTCTATATGCTGGCTACCTGTCATCTATACAGAGAGAGCTAATGGTAAAAAGCAGCAGGGTCCAAACTATGGCCTGCAGTGCAACTCTGGCCTGTCATTCATTTCTACAGAAGAAACACACTAGCAAAGTTGGATTTTCCTTTTTTAATCAGCTATGTTGTATTTGTTTGCTGTTGGTCAATGTGTTGTTGTTTTCCTGATATTGTTGTTTCTTTGTGCAAACACTTTGTTGTTGAAATATTTAACTGCTGTGGTAGCTGCATTCATTTGATTCAATTGTGTACTCATTTTACAATTCTTTGATTAGTTGTTGTGGTTGTGATTTACAGTTCTTTTTACCATAATTTTTCCTCAAGCTGCCAATTTAGTATTTGTGTTGTTTTTTATGTTTTTTTTGGGGGGGGGGGGGGCATTTTGTGCCTTTATTAATAGGACAGAAACAATGTATAGGCTAGGGAAAGGGGGTGAGGGAGTAGGGGAAGACACTCTGCAAACTGGTCACAGGCTGGATTCGAACCCTGATGGGCAGAAACATGCAAAGGGGACGTGCATGGTTGCTAATCAGTCCTGTTTTAAGTTTGTTATGATTTGCTGTTCAGTTTTTAGTTTTTGTGTTCTGTTTTTGTGTTTTTTTGTTGCATTTGTGTTAACAAGCTGTTTTTATTTAACTGTTGTGTTTGTGATTTGAAGTTTTTCATAATTGTTGGATTTTTTATTTAATCTGCTGTTTGATGTTATGTTCTGCTCTACTACATGATTATTGCTGTTTTGTATGTTTGTTTGTTTATTTTTGTGCCATTCTCAGAAAATGGTTCCAAGCTTCCAATCTGCATTGCAGCTTGACAAACCTTTAAATTCTCAGTAGACAGAGAATAATGCTGTGACTACTACTGCAAATTCTTGTATTTCCATACATCATTTATTCTGCACTTTCTTCTTAGAGACTTACCCTCAAGGATGTTATTTTAAAACCAGCTCTGCTCTTCACACCGACTCTAAACCTCAGCCTCACACTATCTTAACCTGCACTCTCTAGTTTTTGCTTCATTGAACAGCTGTTTGCTGTCATCTGCTCTCCTGTAGGCTCTTTAGACTTCATCACACCTCTCTGCTTGTTTTTGATTGGCTGCACAGTCCACTGTAGTCCTGTATCTGGAGACTGCAGTGTTGACAGAGTGGCGCCCAAACCCAGCCCTGGTTGTAAAAGTGTGTGTGAGCTGTAAGGAAGTCGGTGTTTTCAATGCGTTAATGAGTCAACTCTGCTACAGTGACCCGTCAGAGCCTCATCACTCCAATAATGTTTAGGCCTGTGGACTTTGAAACTCATTTGGTCCTGATTCATACAAAAGAATCAAATCTGACAATCATTTACTCTGAGTGAATTCAGGGTACAGGACGGGTCATTCTAGGTATGAGCTGATGGGGGGACTTCAGCCTGAGATCCTTGAAGAGTGTGCAGCTTCAACCTGGCTGTAACTAAGGGGCAAACAAAAGTTAAGTTTAGTATTCACAGTATTTTAATGAATATCCACAGTAATGCATCAACATATTTTTCATTTTCAAAAAAATTCACAGCCAGGACACCATTAGCTTGAACTTTTTATATCAACATTTCTACCAGCTACGACAGAATAATACACAACGGCCAACTTACACAATCATGCTGACCAAGTCATGCAGACTCACATAAGCCACATGTAAACATGGTAAATAACTGAATTGATTTAAACACCATATAACCACAAAGAAACTGTGATGGAGTGCTGTTTTATCATTAGTGTGTGATTATGTGATATTTTATGATAGGTATTAATTGTGACTTTAAGCTGAGTCATATTCACATCGTTCATATATGCAGATATTCAACCATCATGTCCACAAAACATATCAGGGCCCATTTTAACAGCATGTTGTGTATTAGAGGGTTTTGTGCAAAGGGTGTGTTCATTTACATGTTGCTATCAAGAAGGTGTGCAATCCTTGTGCAAAGCTTGGCATGCTTTTAACACAGCCTAGTCTTTAGTCTCTAGTAACACAGTCTTTCTTTTTAATTATTTGTTAGCACTTTCTACACTTTTAATAACAACTCAGAAAGTTTTGGACAGATTTTCAAGATATTTTAAGGGAAAGTTGTTCACGGTACAAGGGAGAACTGATTGGATTTGTTGGTGATCTAAATCTGGATTCAGATCAGAACGATATTTACAAGGATTAGTTACCTCCGCCAAGGAAGTTATGTTTTCAGTAGAGTTTATTTGTCTGTCTGTCTGTCTGTAAAGTAATTACTCAAAAAGTAATGGATGGATTTGAATGACATTTGAAGGAAATGTTCAGCATGGGAAAAGGAAGAATTGATTAAATTTTGGTGTTGATCTGGATCAGTGTCTGGCCGCCATGGCGAAAAATGTGATTTCTGTTTATAACTACTGAACTAAAATAGATATCATTATGAATCCAATTGCTAATGGTATGTTTTCATGGTCAAGGAATCTAAATATTGAGATGAAATAAAGGTAGCACTAATATTTATGGTTAAAATGACAATATGGCTGAAGACTGTGGTGCTGGCGGAGGTCTGTGCTCTTCGAGTGCTTTTCTAGTTTACATAAGGGACTTTTTTCATTCATTTTTGATGATAACTTGCTTTAGAGCATTGGAGATGCCTTGGCTGAGGTCTGTGCTCTCGGAGCATGTCTTGTTTCTTTCTTGAATAGTTTTTCTTCAAAGCAGTACTAATGTTTGGGCTGCCTGCTCCTTTGCCTGTCATTTGAGCTGGGCAGATGCAGGCCACCAGACTTCAGAATAATAACTCAATGTTGCAAAAAGGTAAACTAGTGGCTTTTCAAGCTAATTTTGCCCAAGGCAAACCTAAAATTAAACCAAACTCTACGGACACTCCACATTCACATCCATGAAAATAGCCCTCTTGACATAATTTCTTTAAGCAACTTCAGTAAATCTAGCAATAAACAGTAGGACACAGTTATAGGTAGGTAAGCTGATAAATGGAAGAGTCAACTCTATTTATTCCTTCCATCTGCTATTTCTATAAAGTGCTAAAGATTTGTTTGCTTTAGCTATGTGTGAAAATTAATATGCATAAAGGACTGATGAAGAAGTAATAAAAAAACATTTATTTGTCGTGAATCTCACTTTAACAGCAGTTGTAGTGATGCATCAGTTGTGCATATTCCTAAAGCACACCACAGTGCCCTGGTACATCATTTAAGAGCCACTGAATTGATTCATCTTGCATAAACATCTATAAACAGACAATAAATTAGCTTGATAAGCACAACATTCACAAACATTGTTTACCAGTGTATACAACACAACAGATTTCATCTAAGTTATAAACAAAGCAAAGATGTACATTGTTGGTTTGGAGTTGGTTCACCTCTAAAGTTCAACTTATAGACAAAACCAAAAACAATGAAGCAACAATCGTATCAGTTACCTGAAATTAGCTGATTTCCTTTGGACATCAGCTCAAAGACCCTTTTATGATCTACAGTTAAAGAACTGCGGCATGTATCATGAGGAACAAAAACTATAAATGAAGCTGACATCATTAACTTTATCTGTGTAGATAAGATACGCCACACTTTCAGTTTATGTCTTACATAATCAGGTCAATAATCATCTCTAAAGAATCAAACTGACCAATAGTCAGCACTTCTTTCTGCAGATCTGTTTAACTTCATACAGAACATTAAAACTCTTTAATCTAATGAGAATATTTGCCCCTGATGCTTCAGGATGTGATATTATCCTCCTTTAGATAACATGAGCCTTTGAATTTGAGAGCTGAGGACTTTATTATCTCCCTCCCTCAATTGAAGCTCAGCTCAGACGTATATTTTGGCTGTAACTTTAAGTGTGACAGATTTCTCACGGCTGTAAATCGCTTTTAATTGCAAACTCCCGTACATTTTTCTGCAGTAATTTCCTGACAGCAGACAGTGATGAGAAACAATGCTGTCATGATGAGCTTATATGCTGAAATCCTGCAGAAGCAGAGAGACAATCTCAGTGAGGAAAGACTAAGTCCTGCACATCTGACTGAGAGCAGAACCAATAAGGTCATGATTTATTATGGTGTTAATATTAACTGCAGACAGTAGGCAAGGCTGTCTCATATGCAGTGTTGGGCAAGTTACTGCAAAAATGTAATGCATTATGTGGTACTTGTTACTGTCATTTCAAAGTAATTAGTTACGTTTTAATATTACTGTATTTGAAATGTAAAGCATTACACTATTATCACATTACTTTGAAGTTACTCTACTCAAAATGACAGGAAATATGGATTTAGCATTCTAAATGTAGCTCATTACGCTCAGAAAGCTCATTACACATCCAGTGGAAGGTAATGTGGTGGCTATCTGAATGAATTTGGCTTAGGGCTAAAAACTGTAGAAAAAACAGTTATAGACAAACCGATGGCTCATGGCACAATACAAGAAATGATCGTGGCAGAAACAGAGAAAAGGTAAAATTCTGGTAAACTGTGTCAGAAATACTGTAACTTGGGGCCTAGCTGAGGACTTTTCTCCTCTGCTGATCTCATGTAGCCTTGCAGAGCAGACAGACCTGCCTGATTCTGAAATCCTGCAGCTCTAATATTTCTGTGACAGCTATATGGAGCTGTCCATCTGGCTTGTCAGGTTAGATCTCATGGGGTATTTGGAAAATTTGTATTTAACCATACAAACAAAAAAAATACCTCTTCATTTCGGGTTAAATTATAAATGCATTGTAACTTGTATTACTGACATTTGTACTAAGTGAAATATTATCGTTTTTTTTTTTTTTTTAGAATGCCTTACATTACTACATTACAGTGAAAAGGAATGCATTACTCCCAACACTGTTCATATGACATTGTCATCAGAATAGATTACACTCTTTAAAACATTTGGACACTTCTGAAAACAGTCATACCTTGACAGTAATGAACGAGAAGCTAAAGCAAAGCTAAAAACGGTCATATTCAGCTTTTTTGTTTTTCATGCCTCCCCTCATGCATGATGGAGTGCATCTTTGCACAAGTTAACGATGTCTCATCTGATCTTTTCTCTCTCCTCTGGATAACATTGCTAGCAGCTACCAGAAATGACTGATTTCCCCTGCCCCCCTCTACAGACCTACCAGTGGGATGTCACGCCATTGTTTCATCAGCTGTTCAAGCACATTGACTTGGGGTTTGTAAGCCTGGTGCAGAGCTGATGAAAATGGTGTCAACCTGTGCTTGACTTAGCCATACCAAATAGTAGACCAATCAACCAATCAGAGCAGACTAAGTCCACATAAAAAAGAAGAGAAAGCTGCAGACAGAGTGAGTGAGGACAGCAGAGGAATAGGTAAACTCAGTATACGAAAACTAGAAGGTTTATTGAACATTAGTGATTGTGTAGATAATGTTGCAGTCACACATACCAACCCAATCACAGAGTCTGTACCTCTTATGCTGCGTTCACAACGCACGCTACCTGTACTACCTCGGCGATCACTCTCCATGCAAAGTCAATGTACAGCCGCGATGGGGCGAGGTTAACCCTCCCGCGATGCGACAGCCTCTTTTTGCACTACCACATAGCTTGTCGTGCAATGTCAAAGTAAAAAAAAGCTGATCTTTTGGATGATGTCGTGTGTGGCTGTGCTGCAACGGCCAATCAGCGGTGTGTGCGTGTGTGACGGTGCCCATGACAGACAGTTATTGATCCGGACTACAGAGTAACAATCCATGTCCGTGTGGGAAACATTAGTCAGTGAGGACATTAGTTTGGCCTAGACAGACCGCGGAGAACTGACAGATGCTGCAGGGCATCAGCTGCAGTGTTTTGTGGTTGATAAGAGAATGAAAAGGATACAGCTGAAATAATGTCCGCTTATACTTCCTATTCTATGATATATGAAATGATCACGGTGAAACTTGAGTAGACGTGACACCACCGAGCGACGGCCGACGGCAACGGTGACCAAAATGAGGTATTTATAGAGGCGCGACGATACATCAGCGGGCGACGCGATTTTGGTAGCTGGGTCGCTTGCGGTGTGAATGCAGCATTAAACGGACAGTTCAGTATTTTTGCAGCTGAACTTTAAGAAGATCAAGCTGAGAGCAAAGAGGTACACTGCTGTTAATGGGTACAGTTATTTTGTGTCATTTTGTGAGTTTTACGTAGAGAAACTGTGTTTTTTTGAGCACTTTATTTTTCCTCAATATGAGTAAATTAAAGTGATGAAGATGTTCTCCTGACTGCCGATGCACAAGCTTACTAATAATAGGCTTTTACCCACAATCGTAGACCCTTAAAACTTCCTAATAAAGCGCTCTAAAATTTTTGCCCAACAATACATTCTACTCACCATCGATCTGTTGCTTGTTTTCACGTTAAAATCACACAATTACACCAAACAGTCCCATAAACAGCAGTGTACCTTACTGCTCATCTGAGCTTGTTCCTGTTAATGGTGCAGGGATCCCCTTCAAGCCACTTTAGTGACTGTCGTCAAGTACCTGATACCACCCAACTAAAAAAATACTGAACTATTTCTTTAACGGCTTTTCTCAGTGAGGGATTGTTTACATTTCCAGTCTGGTCAAATAACAATTCAATTTTTGTCTAGTTTGTAGGGTGCTGGGCTCTTGAGTTTGATTTGGTTTTATGTGATTTGGGAGAAGCCTTTGGACTCAGGGATGCTGATAGGATGATATGACTGGGAGTCTTAGTTTTTAAAAGTTGGTAAAATTTTAAGTCTTGACTCCACTCTCCTGCAAATACATTCAAAACAATGTACTTTCTCAAAATCTAATTATTCTTCTTTTGCTTGTCATTTCTTAACTAAAACAGTTCAACTGGTGCTCAACATTAAAGTTTCTTTTCATGTCTTATCATTTGACAAAACAAACATCTTTAAGATAACACTGCATCAGTGGCAACATTTTTGCCAGGCCAGTATTCAGCTCAGTGCAGCAGCAGCTGCAGCAGCTCAAAGTCGTACTTTTCCATCATAACCAAAACACTGAGTCATATCACATGAATTTCTGAAAAGTTTATTTTGCATGATTCATTTGGCTCCTTTTATGACAAACTTTTTCCTGTGGTTCTCAACAGGACTCACTGCCACCTCCTTATAGAAAACCATGGTACAAATATAAAATAAAAGTTAAACCACTTAAAATATCTTAATGGAACAGATTGTGTTTTTGGACCTTGCATGGGAAAAGGAAACAAAAACAAGCTCATATTATGCATTAATTCAAGTTCATATATTCATGTTTGATCACTGAATGGGAATATTCATAACCACTAATGTTCAAGGAACTTTTGATATTTCATAAACAGTGGACCCTGATCCAGCTGTATTCTCTCTCTGCTTTTTTAGAACTCCTGATATTTTAAGGCCCTTTTCTCACATGGGCCCAGTCTACTCTGTATTTGGTAGTTCAGGGCCCTATTCTACGAAGCAGGATTACTGCCTAGCAAGGTAACTTTGAGGGTAAGTTCCGGGTTTCCTTTTCTACGAGACGGGTTCACTTCTTAGCGAGGTGAGTCTCCATGGCAACGTACGCTGAACGGCTAACCTGCTCTGGTTAGCCGTTGGCTGGGGGGGGTAGCTTAATATCTTCATTGTGTCTTATCAAACTGTACAAAAATAAATTAAATCTTCTTCAATTACCACTTTGAATGATGTTCTTGTATTTGTTGCGCACCTGTCCCCAGGTGTGTTTGGTGCCACTTTGATTGGTGCTGAAATGAGACTCCGATTTAGAGTCACAACAGTACATGACACTTGCTACAGGTAGTTAAAGGAAATGAAGAACTCTCATTGCCGTAACAAGATCTTCAATGCCAACACTTCTGTTCCATGACAATATTTTATTGCCCGGCTTAAAATTGTGACAGGAATTCATGTAGGGCTCATGTGGCCTACATATCACACAAAAAATGGGAACACGATAGGAATGAACAAATGAATGAATTCATCTTGGAAATGAATTAGACATGTCTGGTGCATGTTACAGTAGAAGTGCATGCTGAACAGTGCTATTTCATGATGATAATGGCACGAAAGATTTTTTGCGTGCTATACTTATGCATTGAGACTGTCAGCAATTTTCTGCCAGCACTCCTTCCGTGCTTTTGCAGCGGTGACGGTGTTGCTTTTGACGTTTATTACATGTTTTGATTCTTCATACTTTGTCATGATCGCCTCCTGCTCCTCGTGTGTGAAGTATGCGGTCCTTCACTCTCCAGCCTGCTCTGACGCTCCAGACTGGTTCATGTTTGCGATTGGTCAGATGTGGCGGGCTCCGCCTTATATGCGTGCACGTGCTCATTGCAAAGCTGGATCAACTTATGAGGTTGATAACCAGCGTCGTCAGACCGTTTAGCGAGACCGCCGGCTACCGCACTCAGTTCAGCGAGGTAGCTCCAAGGCTGTCTCGCTAGGCTGAACTTGCTTCGTAGAATAGGCCCCAGGGCTGCTATTTTGTCAACAACTCTGCATTTACTCCAACATAATGGACTTAAAGTGACAACAAAACAACTGTACAGAAGGTGTACTTGGGATGGCCAGAGCAACGAGAAGTTTAGGCAGCTACTGGCGCCATAAACATAGGTAAAAGAAGATTTTCTGATGCCATCAGCCTGTGGATTTTTCAGAGAGGTGCTTAGCACATGGAGAAGACATATAAAACACTTTGAAAAGCATATAAAACTAGAAAAAAGCACAGATGCCCTCAGCAGACAAGCTTCCATATACAGTATTTTGTTTTACTTTTTTCAGTAAAATGTGCACACACATTATTTCTCAGGTTTTAAGGAAATTAACATGTTAATATTATCACAGAAAAACAGCTTAGTAGTCTAAAGATATAGGGAAATGTGAATCAGGATCATAGGACAACAGGCAAAAACATACTCATTGTGTAAAAAACTGGCTAATAGAGATAGAAATATGGATACTTTGTTCCCAACCTGAGGTCTGGCTCATCCCAAGTGGGGCACCAGAGAGTCTCAGAAGGTTTACGAGGCTCTGAGGCTGTCCAAAACTGATTTACATTTACACTTTTACACCCTTTTCAAAGGCTCTTCAAATTAGAACATATTTAAGGCCAATTTCATTTTGATTAAACAACAAAAACAATCAAAACAGATGTCTATGTATTTTGCACAATAATGTATCACTTTTTGGGAACGTGGAATTTAGATAAATGTCAGAAACCACTGACCGTGTTAACCATTACCATCTCTGTTGTATTGTTTTTTTTTTTTATTATAGGAACACTTCTAGGATCCTATGAAATAAGTCTCATGACCCACATTAGAGTCCCAAACCACCAGTTGAGAACCACCAGCACAGTGTGCTCTTGTTTGTTTAATAGCTATGAAACTGTTTGAAGAATATCATATATTCAGCTTCAGGTATCCAGATCATTCATATCATTGCTCTGTTTTAATTCTGTCACCTTTCAGCTCAGTGCAGCAGCAGCCGCAGCAGCTGAGCATCCTGATATTTCTATCAGAACCAAAACACATTAAGTTATATCTCATGATTCTCTGGAAATGTTGGTTGCATTGGGCTCATAACATAAAAAACATTAAGCTTATGCTTTCCTTCTCTCTAATGAAAGATGATCTGGTTTTGTTTTTGTCATGTCACACGCCTGCACAGAGGAAGCAGAGAGGTGCAGGTAAAAGTGGAGGAGGGGTAATGACGGTAGTGTTTGTACCTTGGTAACTGGTCCCTGTGGGTCTCTTCCTGACTGCGTCTTCACCTGAACCCTGGCTCCCTGGAGAGCTTCCACATCACAAACACGTGTTGCATCATTATCAGGACCTGCTGTTACCCTGCAGCCTGAGCCATGATACACTCTGAGGGAGAGATCATATGTCACCAAACACTCGCTGAATCTGTACAGTACATGTCACAGAGCACAAACCTCTACCAAGGTAGTCCCAACTCTTTTGGTCAAACTGCCCTCTCTCACACTTTTCAGAAATCCTTTAAAAGTTCCTGGATCTGCACCCAGATCTGGATCACCACCAAAATCTTCCTCATGCCATGACCAACATTTCTTGTGAATGTCATGATAATCTACTGTGAAGTACGAAAGCGTATTGCTGCAACCCTAAATAAATAAAAATTGATCATGTCAATGTTGTTATACTGCTAATTTATATTATAAAAACGTGCTAATTATATTGTAAAGACGTGATAATTATATCGTAATAATGCAATGAAACACATAAATAGCTGTTCTTTGGACTTTTGTCATTTTCTCACATTGATCTGGACTTAAGTAATCCTAACATGGATCATCACACAGTCAGAAACACATATTCTGATGGCGACAAATGCGTAAAAAACTCTCCAGTAGGACTGGGTCTTGGGCCATGGTCTCCTGCACACTGCATCCGCTTCCTTGCACACTGTTAATCAGGTTCTCATCACATAATTAGCTGTTTTTTTAACGTTTTTACAATATAATTACAATATAATTATCACATTTTTACATAATAAATTATCCTGTTTTTACAATATAATTATCATGTTTATACAATAAAATTATTACATTATTACAATTATCACATTGTTGCAATTAAATTATGTTTTTTCAATATAATTATCATGTTTTTACAATATAATTATCACGTTATTACAATAAGATTATCATGTTTTTACAATATAAATTAGAACATTTTTACAATGTAACGAAACATCTAATGAAACGTTTCACGTTCTTACAATAAAGATTACCACATTACAGCGTGAAAATATATTGTTCTATCAATAAACGTAACACATTATAACGTGTTACTGATCAATTTTTATTTATATAGGGTGGCAGCAATACGCTTCCGTAGTGAAGCTATAGAGTTCTTGTCAAAGATGTGGAAATATGCTCTATCACAATGTAAACAAACCTTAAAGAAAAAAATCCTGAATCCATACCCAGTTTTATTTCACCATCAAAATCTTACCGCTTCTTCTGGCATCAAAAACTATGCCATGTTCGAAGTCACTTTAATAATCTTTCTTCTTCTTTCTGATGCTCGGTTTGAACTTCAGCCTGTTGTGTGGGAATGTGTGCAGGTCTTATTGTAGTGAGTTGCTGCTCTGTGATTGATTGATTGATTGATTGGGGTATTCGCATTAATCTACAGTAAAATAGGTGAAGCTAATGAAGAGTACAGTGAGTGCATATTGCAATTAGCTTCCAATGGAAGTTATTCTGTGGATGTGGTGTGACTTTTATTTCCATTACTCATTTAGTTGACGTAAAGTAAACACAGTCTGTCATTCGTATCAATATTAGCTCTTGGGGAGGGCTTTCCTTGTAATCTTTATTGACTTTATAAAAGAAAAACAAATGGATGACTTATAGGATCATGTTTCATCGAGATCAGATCTGCATCTCAAACAGAGCTTTTGTTGGTGTGCTTGTCTGGTTGTCAAAGTTAAAATCTGGTGGAAATGCAAACAGGATTTTACCAAACAGGCTTCAGGTTCTTAGCAAAGGCTTAGGCTTCCTGACTACATAGGATATTGATTGTAAATGAATTAATATTACCTAAGTTACAAGGTTTCATAAAACATTTCAACCTTTCATATGGGAAAGTACAAGTTTAATTTCACCTACACTTGGCCTTTTTTGTACTACAACCCGATGTGTAACTCAGTACAGCAGCAGATCATCCTCCCTGCTCCTAATCCCAGAACGATGGTAGGAGCAGCACTGTTGCTTGCAGCTGTTTTCATTTGAGCATGTTATTCAGGCAGAGCTTTAAGATGGTAAGCGAGAGCTGCATGTCTCAGGAGTGTCTCTTGCGCCCAAAATCTCAAGAAAGGAGGCTCGCCTATAAGATGATAAATATAAAGCCACATGCCTTAATCCTGCTTGTCCACAGTGGCAGAGTATGTCACTGAAAAGATAGACACCCTTCAGTTACAACTGCTGTCTGTTATGGCCCTTTTCCATTAGCCCTACTCTACTCGACTCTACCAGTCTCTACTCTACTCGCCTTGTGCTGCTTTTCCATTAGCCCCAGTGGCCTGCCCAACGGGGTGCAGTGTCGCTGAGCAGCACTGCGGTGACGTCATTTTGAGCGCAACACAACAATCTGTGGCTTTTTGTCACAAAAAGTGAGTAAAAAAAGGAAAGCAGAAGAAGGCTGCAGTAGCTACCACTAGCATACTAGGTCATTATGCTCATGACTCATCAATGAAGACATTGTCTGACCAATCAGTAGCCGGCAGTCGGCGACGTCATCTTATAGTATTGACTCAGCTCGCTTGGAACCAGAGCAGAGTAGGTACTAAAACTAGCTTGTTTTAGGAGGTACCAGGCTAGTGGAAACACGCTGCAAATCGAGTAGGGCCGAGTAGAGGAGGACCAAGGCGTGCTAGTGGAAAAGGGCCATTACTTTCAAAGCTAAAGCTTCTTTTTGCCTCCTCTGTAGAGAAACCCCTCTTGTTCATCAGAATGTTTCAACTCTGCAGGTTTCCCAGTTCACTTGTCCTATAGATCAGATTCCGTATGGTGAGACTTTTTGTGTTTCTTCCTAAACTTTAATAAAAGCTCTTGAAAAGGGTGATATTTGTGGAGAGGGAGAGCTGTTAACAGCAGACTGAAGTTGGAGGGCCTTCATGTGTCTGGTGTGAAAGCTGACACGAGTGTCAAATGCGCACAAAATGCTTTCAGTGTGAAACAGCTTATCATGCAGATCACTGGGAGGGACAGGCTTGTTTCTAAACAACAACAAACTGATATTCAGGACTTCCTGATATATGATTATATTTATGGTTTATTCCAAGGACTCCACCTGCTTAACAGTGGCGTTTTGTAGCTGCGGTTAGAGTGAAGTCACCAGTTGGCAAGGGAACAATTTAAACTGCTACACCTTTGGAGCGCGGAGGGAAACAGCACAAAATGGTTTTGATAGTAGGCTAATGATGTGTTTCATCTATAAAATTCTCATTTCGATGCTGTTGTATTAATCAGTGTTAGTGTAAATATATGATTCACCACTCGTCATGGTTATTATTGATTATACTTCCATAAAAAATATCACTGCCATCATACAGACATGAGGACCCTCTTGAAAACGAGATGTTGCATCACGAGGGGCTAACCTCTAATAAATTTATACTCAGCAGAAAGAAATTTGACGATGGCAGGTCTATGATTGCCCCATGGATCTGTTACTAGCTTTAGTTACCTCCGCCAAGGAGGTTATGTTTTCGGGAGAGTTTGTACGTCTGTCCGTCTGTCTGTCCATCTGTCCATCTGTGAACAAACTAACTCAAAAAGTTATGGATGGATTTAGATGAAATTTTCAGGAAATGTTCAGCATGGGAAAAGGAAGAACTGACTTGATATTGGTGCTGACCCGGTTCAGTGTCTGGCCGCCATGGCGAAAAATGTGATTTTCATGAATAACTACTGAAATAAAATAGATATCATTATGAATCCAATTGCTAATGGTATGTTTTCATAGTCAAGGAATCTAAATATTTAGATGAAATAAAGGTAGGACTAATATTTATGGTGAAAATCACAATATGGGTGAGGACTGTGGCGCTGGCGGAGGTCTGCGCTCTCCGAGTGCTTTTCTAGTTCTTACTTTTGTGCATTTGTCTCTGCCCACCTCCCTTCCTTCACCAACAAACCAAACACAGCATCGTGTGGATTTGCTTTTCATCAAGAGAATGAGAGTTACATTAAAGATTTCCTGCTCTTTAACAGAGGGTTTTTTCTTGCCACCATAACAGAGGGATTCATGATTGACTATATGGATAAATGTTGGGTGTTGGATGTATGTATTTGTATATATTTGTGTATCTTATATATGTATCCATACATATATGTGCATCCATAAAATAAAGAGTTTGTCTTCAGCCTGCTCCATAGTAAAGTGTTGTGAATTGGCGCTAAATAAAGATTGACAGATTGTTTTAACTTTTGGTCATCCATCCTGATCTTATGTTTCTATTGATTATTAATAAACTTTTCATCAGTTCTTACCTCTGAATTGAATCCTCCACATCAGAAGTTGACCTGCTAAGTCAAAGATTATACAACCATGTCAGGGCAGAGGCAGAAGACATCTCGAGCACAAGTTATAACGGTGAATTTATCTCCGGTTCTACTTTTTCATTCATTGCAAGAATGTGATAAGAGCCAATGTGTAAAGTAAAGATGGAAGTCTTGATGCTGCAGTGTCGAAGCATCAGTACTAATGTACTAATACAAATGTAAAACTTCAGAGAAAGATGCCTTTTGTTTTTCTCCCTGAGGGTTCAAAGGGCTCTTGTAATGGGCAATTATCTTGTGTTGGCTCCATTCAACATCTTCATGGATGATTGAGCTGGACACACAGACTAACATCATATGGCCTCTCTTCAGAAGATCATTGTCATTGGCTGCATGCTAAAGCCTCTGCAAACACATTACACTGAGCTCATTACGTGAGACAAACAGAGAGTCTTTTGGAAGATGCAGGCAGGTGTGTTTGGAGATGGTTCACTATCATAGCTGGTCATAATGGACTCACACAAACCCTTTAAAGTCTGACAAAGCCACGTCGGGTGGTGAGGCAGGCGAGGCTAACATGCCATTTAAAGTCATTGACAATACACTATGACCTTCAGGTCAGCATTTACCCTCATTTCCTAAACAAACTGCAACGTCTCCTCGGTGAATGAGCGAAACTTGAGCTGCTCTACGACTCTGCAGCTGTGTTTGACAGGCAACAGGAGGCAGACTGCAGATCTGAGAGTGTGTTTGTGAGGTTTGTACTGTTCACAAACCTGACAGCAGACACAATTTACCCTCTTTAAAGATGCAATGAGGAGTTTCTAAGTAATAACAAAAAAGTGTCACTGTTAGATATATGCCTGATGGAAATACACACTTTAAGATGAGTTTTATAGCATCTAAATAGATTATCTACAGATGCCATTCCTTAGCTTGGCGGTTGGGTCGGACAGGGCTGGACTGGCCTGGATACTCAACTTCAGGAACAAGACAATTAAAACTAGAGCAAATTTATATTATTCGGACACGTCTTAGAGCACCGGGCTGTAAGTAGCAATATAGCCGGCTACAAAACTACAATACTAAGTTTTCCAGAAATTGCTTGTTGTCACACATTAAAAACTACTGCTGCGTAAGTAGAAGAGATACATTACCTCGTCCCTTTGCATCCTGTAAGTTGTTGTAAAAAAAAAAGTTGTACAGCAATGCAGAGTTCTGAGGAAGGTCTGAGCTGCATTCATTAGCATCACAACAAATGCACGCTTTGGCTTGGGTCATGTCTTTACGACAGTTGCCACGCGTGCTCATGGGAAGCAGAGTCTTTATGTCGCCAGAAATAGATTCTCCTCATAGCACCTTCAACGCTGTGATTTTTCCAGTACTCTTCTCTTGTTTTGTTCTGTTGCAAAACAGAACTCACATCAGTTCAGCCAGTTTAGCAGGTTGATGGTCAGGGTAAAATCTTTGGACAGCATTGGATAGTAGAAAAACAATGCAGAAACAGATTATTTCTTATTTTTTGGGTGCCCTGTAAAAGATGAGAAAACAGATGAACTGAAAACTAAAAATAAATTTTGGATAGTTCTGAGTTGTTTCTTTTGAAATCAACCTTCGAGTGGCCTCCCTGCCTAGCTGTGCCATCCTGTTTTTCTGTGATCTCACATTTTCAAAAGATTTTTCCAGCCTTACACGGAAGTGAATCTCTAGTTAGGGACTTGAACAGCAGGCATCAAAAGAAAATCACTTATTACACAACTTTCAGTATTAATTTTCTTCAAGGAAACACAAAAAAATTGATGTAATTGTTTGATTTTTGGCTGCTCAAGGCTATTTATTTAGATGGATAAAATAAATTAGTAATGACAAAGGCAGCCATCACAAGCCAATTTTTCAGTTCTAAAGAAAAAAACTTTCATCCTACTCCTCATGAATAGTAAAGATGAATTACTTCAAGTTGCTATGATTTTCTATTTTAGTCTCCGATTCTATTTTGCACGTCTCAGTTATAGTTATTATTGAGGCTGACATAAATGCCAATTATAGCTTATAACAAACAATTTATCAAAATCAATCAAATTTTAATATTTGTGCTTTTCATTTAGAAAGCTGATAGTTCTCATGTCAACTTGTGTTGGCCTATCTGATGTCGACATACTTCATCTGTGGGCATACACGGTGAATGTGGCCCCTATTTGTTAATATATATAAGCTCAACAATTATGCTGCTTCTTCAGCTGTCTTGACACATTAGTCAAAATCTCTCCCTATGTTTCCATTTTTTTTTTTAAATGTATATTTTTGGGCATTTTGTGCCTTTATTGATAGGATAGAGACAGTGGATAGGCTTGTGAAAGGGGGAGAGAGAGCAGGGGAAGACACTCTGCAAACTGGTCACAGGCAGGAATCGAACCTGGACCGGCAGAAGCATGTACATGGGGTGCTAACCACTACGCCAAACCAGCACCCCATATGTTTCCATTTTTAAGAGAACGAACTAAACTGACAGCTGATGATCATTTCACCCCAGTGATAAGCTTTTCCATTTGCAGGTATATTCTGCGGAACAGAAGCTGTACTCTATTTGAGTCTGACTGATGGGAAAACAAAAAGAAAACTGGTTTTCTCCTTCATCATCTCAGAATCAGAATCAGAAATATTTTATTATACTCCGAGGGGAAATTTGGTTGTTTCAGTTGCTCGGATACACAGCATAGTAGAAGGAAACAGATAAGAGCATGAAATCTAAAACATAAAATAAAATTGAAAATTGGAAAGAAAAAATATGTAGGCAGGTTGCAAAATGAAGAATCTTGAAGTAATATCAAACTTTTATTATGATACAATAAGTAAGTTAAGGATAAGGGAGACTATAGATAAGGTGTTAGATTTCCAGAAAGTGTATTTGGTGCAATGTCATGTAACAAGTTTACACAAAATCTTGCCCACTTTTGGTCAAAGTTTCCATAGCTCAGGTTTTTTAACCATGTTTATACACTGACTGTCGACTGGTATTTGTATTTTCATTATTTGTTCCACTCATTTTGCCGCAGATATAGTTGAGTGCACACTTTACAAAGATTAGTAAGTGTTTTAAAATAAAAATAAGAGCTCTCAGTCTCAGTGGGCCCTCCCTGCAACACAGCAGGGTTAAAACAATTCTTATGTTTAATTCATGAATGTTTTCTTCATATCAAACCGTTTCCTGTTTGCGTGTGAGACTGGTCACAGCCGCACTTTGTTTCTAACCCAGCAGATGAGCCCAGCAGGTGTGTTGTGGAATAAGATGCAGTAATAATTGGTAGTCTCACTCCGCCTCTATGGTAACTGCCCCATTGGAGATTACGGGATACCTCGCGCCATCCACAAGCAGCATCCCGCCCTAAATCCTCCGGGGCCAATTACCCGCTCACGGTGGCAGGCCGCAAGTCGGAGCATGGCTGTGGCTGCTAGACCGTTTGTGTTCACGCTGCTCCCTTGGTGATTCTCCGGCTTTGTGAACAGAAATGAAGCTTGTTTCTCATCACTACTTGGCAAAGACAAATAGTTTGATGGATGGTCTCAGCTATAGTAATAAAGACAATGTGAAAAACCTTCAAAACATCAAATAAGTTGTTTATATACTGCTGTGAGGAGGGGGCTGTGCTGCCCCAGTAGAGAGGGAGACAGGATGCTAATTGGTGAGAGACTTGGCAGAAATCAGTGGTTGAGTGTTGATCAGTTTAATGAGGGGCCTTTAAACATCACACCTGGGCTAAGTCCTCCAATTTCATCTAAGACAATGTAAATCTCTGTAATTACAGCAGAGTCACCTGAGCATAAGGCAGAACAAGGAGACAGGTGGATAAAACAAGAAGAGACTCAACAGACAGATGCTGCATATACAATAATACCAAACCTTTAATTTGGGGATATACATGAGAACGTCTGCTCCTCGAGCTATACGTTGTGATTACAGCCATTCAGTCACTGTGAGAAAAAGTTTTCAGTCTGGTTCATTATCATAAGTTAATACTCATGATACATAAAAGATCTTTCTCTTTTTTTCAAGGACAATGATGAACTGCTTGTTAAGCTGTTTTAACATTTGCACCAATATTTGTGGAGGACTGACTTGGAAATCCCCTACATAGTTATTCACATATGTTGGGACAAAACATTTCATCTTAATTTTTTTCATTAAAACAGTGCTAATAGTCACCATCCATGTTGGTAAGCGAGATTTTTTTTTAAACCAATTAACAGGAAAAAAAATATCGGAAGAATACAACAGCTTTGCTTTTAATAGCAGTGCATTTTTTCTATGTCCTGTAAAGCAGCAGGGTTTGCGATACGTGGTTTGAGCCCGACAGCAACGATATGTACAAAACTATAGATTATTCTTCCTGGATGATGAGCAGGGCCGGTGGTCTAAGAAAACAGCACAATATCTGAATGGTGGAGGAACCTGGAGGGTTTGCTACAAGTTACAAGAACTTTTTTTTTGTTTTTGGAGATCAGATCATTTTAGAATATTATTATAATGCAATATTTTTGCAAGGAGAGGGCTCTGGTCCAGGATTGTACAGTCTCTGGTGTTGTGCTCGTCCCATAAAGAAACTTCATCAGCCCTGCCTGCTCAACCACTGAAGACTGTGTACTGCTTAACGCATCCATGAGTGTCATCATGGCGGACATGGTGTCACACATTAAGACACTTAGTGACACTCGTTTTGCAGACAGATAATCAGTCCCAAAATAATAATAACTTTACTTGTAATACAGTAAACCCCTGTGGTATCAGAGTTCAGTTTTTTGCGGTCCTGGTATTTCACTTTTTTGGGGGGTAAAACCTATTCATTTTGATATTGCGTACATTTTCGCCATTTTGTGGCATTCTGCAGCATTGTTTATAAGTTGAAATCTTGCACTATCACAATATAATGCCTGAATGTACTGATTCAGCCAGTCAGTGACCTTAACATTCTTGTAAAAGTATTATAAAAGCTGTAAAAACATGCCTAGGGTATTTGGGGTATTTCTATTTCGTGGATTTTCACTTATCACGTGGGTGAGTCTGGAACCTAACCCCCACGATCGAGGTTGGACCTCTGAACTTTTAGAAACAATGATTGATACACTGCTTAGACAGACAGGAACTTATAGAAGATGAAACACAAGAGCTTAAGCTTAAGGAGATAACCAACGATAAGAAAAATTTAAATGATAAAAAACCCTTAAAAAACAGTTTAACTAACCCAAGAACTAAAACAACCTAAGAGGAAAGAGCAAGAGTGCTTCTGGTGTTCATCGAGTCCAACGGTGCTCATTGGAGGGAAAAAAATTTAGGGAATGTGAGGAAAATTTAACCTTGCACAACAGCTGGATCTGATTCAATGTCTGCAATCAGGCTGATCCATCTTGCCAAGCTCCAATCTCTACTAGCTGTGAGTGGCCCAAATCAGCACAACCCAATCAGAGTCCTTCAAAGGAGGAAGAGATACAAGCTACGACAGAGACGACAGCAGGAAGTGACTGCATGCACAGGGATTAGCATAGATGCTAACAGCCTGAGTAGCAGTTTTATCACATCCTGACCTCATTTAAATAAATAACAAGTATCACACTGCCTCTCTGAAGAAAGAGTATGTTTGCTCCATTCTGACAAGTATTAACCTGAGTTTATTTTACAAAGTGGCTCCAGCCAACAACGTTATCTGATTGGCCCCAAACAATTTTTATGTGCTTTTACCTAGATGGATGACAAACATATATTGTGGTGTACAAGGTTAAGAAAAACCTAAGACCCCAAAAATTGGGCACAAACAATCCTGAAACAATCACAATCACTTAAGACAGTCTGACAAACAAAAAGAGCTGTAGGCCTCAAAACACCAAAAAAACACACCAACAGGCAATGACCCATGCGCCGTCACAGTCCCCCATGTCACTTGTCCCCCCACATTCCCAAAATCATACCAAGGGGCTTGACCTGGGACCACCTATGCTCGTCGTGGTGCCCCAGCTCCCTCTTCCTTCCTCACAATAAGAACCTTTAAATGTTTAAAAGAGGCGACACACTGTGCACATAATGAATTCTAATGCAGCTTCGGAGGGGTCTTAGGCTTTTTTTCTGAACCAAAACAAGGGCTTATTTTATTTTTATCAACTTCATCCACATCCAGGACATTTAAGAACACATTCTGCTAAAAGTCCTGAGTTGACAATGTAACTAACTTAACCTCAACACTTTTTGATTACACAGGAACATGTTTTAAAATGTCATTTATGTGTTGCTGACACTGTGTGTGTCAACAATCATCAAGAAATCTCAGCTGATCTGGTGTTTCTTTCAACTGTTGATGGCTATTAGACTTGGAAATCCTTTAATGTCCCCTGGGGGTAAATTTTGTTTGCAGCACATTCACCAACACATACATGTATTTGTTGTTTTTATTGTGTAACTGTCTGCTGCTGCCATGCCAGGTCCTCTCGAAAAAGAGATTTCAAATCTCAATGAGGCGTTTATCTGGTTAAATAAAGGATATAATTAAATAAAAAAATACGTCTTGATACAATGACACACGCCGATTACACAGACCTATTAATTTATTATTTATTTTAGTCTGACCTCTGTCTTCCTGCATATCAGGAATCACAGGATGAGTGCATGAGCAAAATGTTAAGCTGTGACTTTATATGTAAAGTCTGTGCAGTAAAACTAGACCGAGCAGTATGCAAGAATCCAGTTGTTCTTTCAAAATAAAACACTGTCTGGACTTTGTTATTCAAAACAGACTATTGAAAAGTCTGAGGAGCTCCAGCAGCAGTTGTAAAGTGCTGCTGGAGCCCCTTAGATTTCTTGAAGCTTTCTCTACTTTGAAAGTTGAAGTTATGCCAGAACATCTGTTGTCCAAACAGATAATTGAAATAAACTGCTTTTATTTCAGTGCCTGCTCCAAATAATGCATGACACAGTTTGTGGGGGCTTTTGCACTGAAAGATCCACTTTTGATAAGATTTCACAAAATGATTATTTTATAGTTTGCCTGTTTTAATAAACACTTGATGATCGAGAAGCTCTGGCCTCAACTCTCTGTTGCTTTACCAAGTATAGTTTGACTAAAGTTTAGTTAATGGAAGCTTCAGCTGGTCCTCAGAGGTCACCTCTGGTGCTCATTGTGATCCTCAGGTGGCTGAGCACCATAAAAGCTACGTCATGACTTCAGTTAGAGGCCTGAGGGAAAATACACATCCAGCTTTACTCACCTTGGATACTGAATGCAGATTAGTGAAGGTCTACATGGAAATGCTCTGCAGCAGCACATGGTGAAAGATTAAACAAACATGAGGCATTGTTTTCCTTTCTTCAGTTGGCAGGCTGTGGTGTCTGCCCTGTGGCATCTTTAAGTCAGTTTATTGTCAACAGTTTAAAGTGAGCAGTAATGTACTTTAATCCAGAAATGTGGTACTATGCTTATGTTCAGTAGTACAATGAGCTGAGACATAAAGTCAAAAAGCAGTGTATCAATAATGAGGAAAATTACAAGGTGGGAAATGAGAAGTATGTGAACCTGTATAAGTACAAAGTACGTTAAAGATGCAAAATAACTCACTTTTTAATAAGTCTGATAAATTATGTCACTGTAAGAACACCGTTAAATAAAGCAACAAAGGTGATATGAGGAAGCACTACACTACATAACTAAAATCTATGGAAGTTTATAAGACCGATTTCAAATCTGAAAATGTCCTTTATCTTATGTTAGCCAAAATTGCATGACATTTACAGTGTCACAACTTATTTTAAAGAGGCTATGAGGAGTTTCTAGTAATTACAAAAAGTCTCACTTTTAGATATATGCCTGATCGAAACACACACTTTAAGATGAATTTTATAGCATCAAAATAGGTTATCTATAAATTCTATTCCTTAGCTAAGTGGTCAGGTCGGACAGCTGCTACAAAACTACGATAATAAGTTTTCCAAAAATTGCTTGTTGTCACACATCAAAAACTACCGCTACGTAACTAGAAAGAGATACATTACCTCGTCACTTTGCATCCTGTAAGTTGTTGAAAAAAGAAGTTGTAAAGCAATGCAGAGTTCTGAGGAAGGTCCAAGCTGCATTTATCGCAACAAACACACGCTTTGGCTTGGGTCACGTCTTTTGGGGTGTTCCAGTTGTAGTCTGATGTAGGAATTTCCAGGTTCCAAGTAGGAAACTGCAACTGGAACGTCTGAATTTCCTACTGGGAACTCGGTGAAACCTCGCCACCCCCGAGTTGACAATCAAAGATGGATGCCTCAGTGTGAACAGTTATTTAGCTCCTGTAATAATCAATTTATTTGCACTTCTGATTCGGGTGTGTTGCTCTAGATCAGCTGTATACATAGTATTGTTAGACTTATCACAAAAATGCTGCCATAGTGATAATCACATTCTTCATGTGATTTTTGTGAACAACAATGCAGGGCGTGCTAACAAGAGCTAATGATAGCCTGGTAGATCGGCATGTTGGAGATGTTGGAGATGATGTCACTTACAGTCTCGAGGTTACTGGAACGCAGCATTACGACAGTCGCCACGAGTGCTCATGGGTAGCAGAGTCTTAATGTCTTCGGAAATAGATTTTCCTCATAGCATCTTTAATTTTTAACAACTAACACAAAGACTGATTTGCTTGTAAGAAGTAAAAACATCTATAATGAGGCAAGATAATATTTGCTGGTGTGGTACCTAATAATAAAATGATTTTGGGGGTGCTTGTTTGGCGGAGTGGTTAGCAACCATGCACGTCCCATGTACATACTTCTGCTGGCCCTGGTTTGAGTCCAGCCTGTGGCCAGTTTGCAGAGTGTCTTCCCCTACTCTCTCACCCCCTTTCACAAGCCTATCCACTGTCTCTCTCTTCCCTATCAATAAAAGCACAAACTGCCCCCCAAAAAAATTTAAAATATGATTTTACCATTAAGTATTGATTACACCACAGTTTAAGGCCTTTATGCAGCACTAATTTGTTTAATTGGCAGATAATATCTGATAAATACAAGCAACGCAATGATTTATTTGAGTTTATTTCTTGAAATAAGATATCCATATGGATTTCTCAATTGAATTTGAGGAAGTGTGACTGATATTACTGCACTTGCCAAGATCAGAGTAATTTCATTTCTGTGACTCCTCCCCCGTTCTTTAAAGCATGAGGATGCAGACAGCTACATTTGCCTTGCTGTGTTTGTATTGTGCTCCTGTTTGGTCAGCGCTCCTGATGGATGTCCTTACATCCTGCCTTGCGTGACCGCGGAGCCAGATAGCCATCAGTACCCAAATGAGTTCAGGTCAGGCCTCTGCGCTTCTCTTCAAACCTCATTTGGTATGCAAATGAAAATCCCAAACAAAGCAAACCTTTCAGAGGAGAGCAACTGCTGCCTCTGTAGAGACTCAGCTTTACTCTGAGTTCAAGACTAAAAAAGTTAATAGGTTAGCTTTCAGTTCTTAAGCATCGACTTTCTGCTATTTTAACATCACGTTCCAAGAGAGTGGACCCAGATTTTTTTCTAAATGGTGGTTTTAGCATCAGGTAAAAGTTTTCAGAAGCCTGGAGCCATGTGTGTCACAGGGCCTGAGATAAAATATGATCTTATAGGATGTTATACACGTCATTGTTTCATTTGGGAAGTTTATCTCGGACTCCAGCTGCTACACATTCAGTTGCTGACACAATTAGGAATAGAACAACTAAAATCTCCAACAATCTGTACATATATGGTTCATTAATTAATAGAGAGTATCAAATACTGTAGAAGGTAATTATAAAAGCGGAGCTTTAAGGGCCCATTACCCTTCAGGACCCAGTCTCTTCTAATTGTTTGACTTTCCCAGTCTGTTTCAATTTATCATTTCAGCCCCATTTTTGATAGAGTGGTGCAGAGATGGGGTGGCACAGTGACGCAGTAGGTAGTGCACGTGCCTCACAGCAAGAAAGTCTTTCTGTGTGAAGTTTGCATGTTACAATTCCAGCGTATTATTTCACACTGCAACCTCTTGTTGGAGAATTTCCTCTCAGACACATGATCTGATCAAGTTTAATGCCCATGACTGTGGACAGAATTATTTGTATTTCTAAACTATCATCATCATTCTTGTTATCAATTTGTTGGCAGCCTTTGTTTAAGAAACATGATAAAATATTAAAATGCAAATGGGGGGCAGTGTCAGATGCATTTTCATATTGCAAAAGGAAATATGAAAATCTCTAATGCACATGTACATGCGTCATGGACTTAGTTTTATATAATTATCAGATGCTGTTCTAAAATCCTTTTTACTTTTGGGCCTTGGGAACCAGAAGGGATAAAAAATGCTTTGGTACATCTTTGTTTTTGGACTCATTCCTGCCCCACTGTGTTGGTATATTAAGTGTTTTCAGTGGCTCACCAGAGCCAATGGGCTTTAATTATGAACAAGACAGCTGAAGGATGTCATGATGGTAGGTCTAAAGGGGTAATGAAGGGGGCTGTTTCAGGCAGTCAGGGGTGAAAGTAAAATACATGTAACTTAATGTTTTAAAAAAGTGAAGGTATAGTACAATCTCTATACGGAGTTTTAAAATCCAAGATTTGGTTCAATATGTTTTATAATTAAAGTGATGCTCACAGAACACCCCAGAGCAGGACCGTTATGACCCCCTTACCACTTGCTGTCATGCAGCTGAGAAAAAGAAGCACATTGCATCATTCGCACTATATGATACATTTGTATTAAAAGATGAAACTGGATTTTTACCTTTGAATGTTTGAGGAATGTTTTTGACAGAAAACATGAAGGTAAATACTTCACGTCATGGCTGTGTGAGAGGTTTGATGGGCCCAGAAGATTTCCAGACAACAGATTGGGCTGCATCATATTATTGTTTAGGACAGGCTGGGGGCAGTTTGTCCCTCTTGTCCAAACACTGATCAAATTTGTGAATTCAGACTCTGCTGTCTTTCTTTCACTTTTGGTTAAAACTGTGACTAAAGTTCAAAGACTTTAGTCAGTATTAGATTTCATGATATTATCTGGCCCATGATTAAACAGATCCTTGTTAAAGGGCCTCATATTGGTCTGACTGAAGTCCCCTGTCTCTGTCACTGTTCAGCAGCGTGGATAATAGTTTCCTTTTGAGGACATCCTCCCACACAACCTGAATCAGCTCATGAGCACAGTTTGACCTATCGGAGTCATTGTATAAACCATCTAAAAATGTACAGGTGAACTGTTTGATAAATACACTGTGAGTGATTTTATTGCACTTTGAGCCACTTCTTCACAGACTTTTGTTTGTTTTACGGCCTATAGACTCTGATAATCACCTTCCTCCATCTTTGCCAGCGTAGTTCAGCAGCAACCTGCGCCACGCCCCTGCTGAAACAGGATACAGCTCTGGCATTGTGCTCATTGTTGAGAGACTAATCCCGACAATTACACCTCGAGACCGAAAGTGGCTGCCTTGCCCCACATCCATCCATCCAGGCCCTGTCCAGGCTCTGGGATTAAGCCCCCCTCCCCAAACACACACACACACATACTCCTTTTTGCCCCTGAGGGCTGAGAAAGAGCCCCACCAGCCATGTTGTCACTGCTCCCCCATCTCCTACTCCTCAAACTGCTGGTGTGTCTTTCTCAAGTTTTACTCACCTGCACTTTGTTCACCTGCCGCTCTCTCGCTGTAACCCGGCCGGGTTATTGTTAGGACAAAAAAGGTGTGTGGACACAAAGGGAGGCACAGAGGAGGAAGGTATGAGAGCAAAGGGCAGGTATTTCAGGTTGTGGCGGGCTTACACAGCTGGGAAGTGGGCGAAAGTTTATGCACGTTATTGGAGCGTACAGATACATATTTTTGTGAACTTCTCGCCAGATTATGTCAGCCTCACTATTTGGCTCTCAGTTCTCTGGTGTAATGTCTTTTTGCAAATGAGTTTATGGAGCAGGCATAAGAACAATTGATTATATAAGAGTAAAACTTAATAAAATTATGTTGTAAATCAAATAATAAAACCTAATTCTTGAGAAATGATTTCAGCTTTCAAGAATATTAAAGGAAGACATTTTTTATACATACAGTAGAAATGTGAAGGAAGGTCAAAATGTAAGGAGTAAAACTGAAATCCTGTTTCAAAGACAAAGTCAGTATGTTCAAAATGAAGCAAAAATGAAGAAAGTAGAAGTAATCTGTGAGCACAAACCTCTGCCAACACTGTCGGGTATGTTATTGTCAAAAATGAAAAACTCCTGGATCCACATTCAGATTCAGATCATCACCAGAATTTTGGCCTATCTGATCTTTCCTGAAAACTTCAGCAAATTCTTTTTGAATTATGCTTTTAACAAACTAACACATGCCAGAAAAAAACGTCTTGGTGAAGGTAAAAAGTATAAAATGTCCTACAATCTTGTGCATAAAGTCAGAGTGTTGAGAAAATATCAACTTGTTTCTAAAGTGAGATATATCCCCTCTGTACTTATTTCATTGTCCTGCCTGGTCCTAATACTCTTCTACTTCACCTTTTTTTTTATCCACATTACTGACTAAACTATCGTCACTCTGATTGGTGGCGCTCAGGATGGCAAAGACTCTACATGAGCACCCACGGCCATGTTTTATTATGTGAGTAATAAGTTGTTATAGCAAGTGACATAGGTCAGTACTTAGATTTTGGTAACACTTTGACTAAACTTTCATGGCACCTAGAGGTTGTGTTTTTGTCTGTCTGTGTGCAAGATAACTCAACAAGTTAGTAATGGATTTTGTTGACACAGGGACAAAGTGATTTCTCTGTTCAAGGGCTCAATAGGTGGGGCGCCTCACCTTCAGACCTTAAACTGGATCCAGACTTAAATCACTTTAAACTCGAACTGAAAAACATTTTAAAGAGGGCTCAGTTTTGTTGTCACGGATGATCATGTGCTTCCCGTTTGACTTCATACTTTTATTGTAGTGTGCATTTGTTCTGTCATGTGCCTGTAATTATTTACTTTGTTAGTTGTTGTTTTTACAGTATTAACTGTAATATTTGTTCAAATATCTATCAAGAGACAGGCATTGCAAATTGGCCTCTAATGTCTTAAATCAGACGGATCTAACTAGCAAAACTCCAATTTACAACGAGGCCCATTCAGGATCTTTTAGAGCAGGAAGAGGTGGGAGCTTCGAATGACAGCAGCTCATACAGTTATTAGCATGGATGCTAACAGCCTCAGAAGCAGTTGTGTCAGATCTGGAATGCATTTCTTCACTAAATGAAAAACAACACTACACACTTGTGTACAGGAAGGATATTTTGCTACACTTCCAACATGCTTTGGTGATACTTTGGCCTACAAAATGGCTCAGTTTGTCCTTTACGCCATAGCAGTAGCACCTGCCAACAACATTAAATGATTGGTAGTGAATCTGACAAAACGATTGTCCAATTCACCTGCTGAAGTTTGCTTAGGTAAGATTCTCCCTTTGACCAAACACTTTCTATGTTTTTTTTTCCCAGATGGACTAGTGAGATATATTGAGCGATCCATTTGGTGTTTTAGGTTGTTGTTCTCTTGCTTCACACTGTCCCAATACCAATAAACTCTAAATAAATAAATCTAATTCGATTTTGGTGGTGATCTGTATACAGATCCAGGATGTTTTTGATTAATTTGTTAACATTATAAGGTTGGGCACTTTCAAACATTTTTCGCCGATAATAACGATTTGGCGAAGGTTTGTGCTCTCTGATTACTCCTTGCATTGAAGAAATAATTCATTAAGAGGATCAGTAAAGGAGTTAAAGGAGTTATCGTGCTTTGGGACTTCTGATCTGACCGAGAGATCTTGATGTTTGAAGCTGATCTTTTACATTAGATATGCTTTTGGGTTAGGTCTAAGTGATTTTTGTTCAAGATATTGACGATTTATAACTAATGGAAATTAATTTTATTTGGAAATTTAGAAGATGTGATTACATATGAAAGTCTATGGGTGTGTTTCATTCTTCACTTATATCTGTGTGATACAGTGAAGATTAATATGGTTTGAAGTAAATGAAATTAATTTTATCAATCAAGTATTGGACAAGTTAGTCTTTTCTCAGAATTTGGGCAGATCATTTCTCTTCTGGGAGATCTTTAAGTGGAAAAGTTTGATCTCTTTTTAGACTCAAGTAATGAAGTTGAGTATTTAGTTCACAACAATCCCCTTTTACTTGTGTGAAATTGTCATTGTACTCCCTTGTCTTCCTCGCTGAGTAAAGGTTAAGTAGAGAATAAGAAGTAAAAGGGTGTGTTCGGCAGTTGGGGCTGATGGTGGTTTATCTGTTGTCTGTGTTGTAATAGGAACAGAGGAGGTCGTTCCCACACAACAGAAGCCTGAGCTGACATCATAAAGAAAAACACACAACAAGTTACCTGGGGGCTGCTGGGGAGGGCGGAGGTGAGTGAACCGGTGAGCTGGGAGCAGCATGGGGGGGGATAAAGAGGGGGGTTTCGTCTTAACAACTATTGGCTAAAGGCCGCGCAGGGGACACACCTGTGAGTGCCAGAGGCTAAGGAGATTGGCTGCGACCTGAAAATTACACCTGTGGGGGAAAGAAGGAGGAGGAGGGGTCAGGCTACATGTAAACCAAGCCCTTTACAAATTCAGGCTCTGTCTTCTGGAGGAGCTAAACCGACTCACACCGCTGACGAGACAAGCTCCTGGAAAAAAACAAGTTCTGCTCGAGCGACAGGAAGAAGGCTGACGCGCTTCGAAAACTGGTTGTTCCGGGGTTTGGCCCTTCCTCCTCCACGACTCCATGGCTGCATCTACCTGAGGGGGACGGCTTTTTTTTCTCGCCACTCCAGAGGTCGACCGTCCTTCAGCGGGAGCAGGAAAGAGGAAGACTAGCCAACGGGGCGACAAGAGCCCTCATACAATGATGCCTCTTGTCTTGGGTTTCTGGCTCGGTGACCACACCTGGGAAGAGACTGGGTAAATTCACAAACGTGATCCCTTCTTTGTCTTCGCTCTCCACCTTTAAGGCTTCGGCTGTCGTCATGACCTGTTGCTCAGCGACGGTAGGGTTATAATTTTAAGGAGAATTGTTCATCGTTTGCAAACAAATTAGGTCACGGTACGAAAAAGCCCTCTGCGATTGTGTGCTGATACATTAGGAGGGTCCAGGTAGTTTCGATGGGAAGCGAAAATAACGTGTATCGAATTCCAGCTCCTTTTAAGCAGAAAGAAAGAAGAAGAAACAATAGAGGCCAACGCTCATTCCTAAACTGGACAGACCAGTTGGGGCAGGTAAAGGCAAACTGCCAGACATGTCAAAGGATACGAAGACAGAGGCTGACTCCGTCTTTTAGAGCTTTTAGATGAGCTTTAAAGGAGACGCACGGTATGAAACTCTTTAATAATTCAATACTGTCATCGTGATAACTTGTTTATCTTACTTACAGTACTTTTTAGTGTTGGTTTGTAAAAGTTAGAAGCTAAATTGGCAACTTTTCTGTGCAACCTGTTGAGCTTAAAAGACATTTTGAAATATATTTTCTGGATTTTTGCATCCATCTTGAACCTTTTAGCTCTAAAGTTAGCTCTTTTGTAGAATATCTGCCTCATTTGCTTGTAAACTGGAATTAAAGTTAGTGTATAAGAGAGTTAGTGTGTCGGACATAAAATGTCTGCTCATCCGTTTCCCTCGCCTCCGAGCTTCAGCTGCATGTCGAGTCAGACAGCAGGGTGCAGCTTATCAGAGGGAGGAATATCCATATCTGACCATTAATAGCATCATGAGGTTGCTTTAAGGACATGTTTTTGGCTGATGAGGGCTGCTGTAGCGTGAGAAGTTAAAGAGAAAATGGAGGGAAAATGTCGACCGACTGTACAGTGGCGACTGCAGAGCGAGGTGGAGCATCGTGATTGGTGGAAACAGCGACATTTGTTCATTTCTTTCATTCACCTGAATCGCTGCGAGTCACATGAGCGCTCGTCGCTCTGCCCGTGTGTGACAACAGGGCGGGAAGAGAAGCTCAGGGTCGGTCCATACAGAAAAGTTAGATTTTACGAGGGCGGCCAGACGAAACGGTGGACTGGGTTTATGATGTTTTGTTCCTGCTTGAGCTGCTGAGGGGGACTGCAGGTCTTATCGCTGTGAGGTGAGGGGTTAGGTGAAAGGTGCAGGCAGATGGAGCTGATAGGGCCAATGACACGGCATTATGGGACAGGGCCTACTTTTTAAAAGCATGCTAATGTGTTAACAGTGTGGTCTAACATTTCATTATATAACTCTATTACTTTTACCCACAGTGTTACATTAAAGAAGCAAATGACTCTTTAGGGAAAAATCATAGATAAAGGAAGATGACTAAACCCTTTTAATAATTTAGTATTATTCCTTACTTCTTCCAGATTTCACTTTATTTTAATTTTAGGAAACTTCTTTAACTTACATTTTCTAACAACATTTTACTCCAATATATGTCTAAATGTTCTCAGCTTTATTTTGTAAGTAAACAAATAAACAGGTTTATTTTGTAAACAGAAGTAATAATAATGTTCAGTGTCAAGGGAGATGGTCAGCCCTAATTAGCCTAATTAGCCCAATTTAATTCACTTTTCCCTCAGGTTTAACTCACCAGAATTAAAGCAAACATTTACAAACTTTTCTGAACATTTAGACTACTTTTTTCTGTTGTTTATTTTCAGGAGGATTTAATAACTTTAAATTCATTTGAACTAGTAAAAATGAAAACACATAATCAGTTATGATGGACCTAATGCTGATGTCATGTCCCAAGAGAGATGACCAAGCTCACCTAAACTGCCCTCAAAGGTGACTTCACCTTAATTTAAGTGAAATGTGATCAATATTACTTTTTGTTGTTCTAAGCTTAATGAAATTTCATGTTTTACCCAAATTTACCATGATTCAAAACTTTCTAAAAACATCCCAAATTTTAGATTTGCAACATTTTTTGAAAACCAATACTGCCAAACTTTCATAGTACATTTACATATAATGGGAAAGCATACTGTAGTTTTTAGCATATTCCTTTTTGGTATAGGTTATCTATATCTAATCTTTTACAATTTATGTCTTAATTGCAAAAAAAAATTTCAAATCTTTTCATAATAAAAGCAGTTTTCTATTTTTATCTTTCATTAAAAACTAACTCAGGAAGGATGTAGTAGTCAAATTTAACACAATTTTAACTTTTTTTTACTTGTATTTTGATCAATTAATAAAACTCTTTAATATTACATTAATTGAAAACAAAACTCATATTTAATTCTTAATTTATTTTCTAAAATATCTTTGTAAGCTTTGATTATACATGCAAATAAACTCTAGGTAAATTGGGGTATAACAGGCAGTTTGACATAAGTAAAAGTTCAGACTCTTCAGTTAGTTTTATATATTTAGTTTATAAAAATCCACTTTTTTATAGATCTATTTCATAACTTAGATTACTTATACTTATGCCTTTACATCTGGTTTTTTCTATTTCTATTTTTTTGACGGTCAAAACATAAATGTGAAGCAGCCTGGCAGTCCAGAGAAGGAGAGAAAAGTCAGTTTAAAGAAGGATCTGTTCAAGCTCACACCCTTTTTTGATTAACAAAGTAGCTGAATATTGTAGTCCTTCATTTAAAATATTCAAAACAGGAAGGTAAAAAGACAAAAGAAAAGTAGGTGGAGCAACAGCAAACCTCTAATATGACATGAATCTAGCCTATGGCTGATTTTACATCTAAAAACTCACCTGAGCAGCTTCAGAGGCTCATGGATGAGAGGCAGTATCACGGCCTATAAATCAGCAGTCTGAAGGCCCAATCAGGTGGTTTGAAGATAAGGCCGGGGAGTTAAATAAGGTTTTAGGTTTCCCTGCCATTGTTTCCTCACAAAGACAGCAACTATTGATTAAGGGCCAGGCCAGTTTACCTATCGGGTTGTTGACTTGACGGTGGAGTCACATTCCAGCGCAGAGGGCAGAGTTACCTGATCACGCCTCACTCCAACAGGCAAAAAGCGTGGGCAAGCCGCTCAGACTCCCACAGAGCTCCGCGTACAACAATGGGAAGCTTCGGAGCCTCGTACAACTTTGAGGGGGGAGGTTTTGGACATATTAGGCAAAGTTTTTGGACACAGGAGCTGGTTTGATATTTCATCTTGCCCTACTTTGATCAGGTACTACTTTTTCACTGCTTGCTTGAATTTTCTGGGCTAATCTATTTTCTCACTCCTTCTTTTTCTCTCTCTCTCTTCTTCTTGTCTTCCTCAGAGGGCCTGCAGCACTGGTTTATAATGCTGATGATTAACTAAATAGAGTCTGGGAGAGCAGGTCTGCTTGGCTTTCTCATTTCATGGGGGCCTGACTGACCGGGGAGGAAGACGGAGCGGTTCTCAGGCAGCGGGCTGGAAATTCAAGATTTTTTTGTTCTACCTCCTCCTTTCTTTTTTCCCTTTTTTTAGGCCCTTTCCTTCCAAACGCACTCACTTTACTTTGGTTTTGTTGCATTCTTTCCTTGGGGTACCTTTCACGACGGTAAGGTTACAGGTGCATTCTCCCTTTTCCTTCTCCACCTTGTTTCCGTGAACTTTTCCCTCCCTCGTCCTCTCTTTTCTTTCTCCCTCCCCCTCCTCTTTCACTCTTGTGATCTACTTCTGCACTGCTTGCAGGATAACTAGAAACTTTGGTCTCTCTTTAGGATCACAAAACTGTCTTCTCTTCACAAATATTGAGTTTTCAGAAGTTTTGTAAGAGATTTTAAAGAAAAGGGCTAAATCTTACGTAGGTGTAGTTCATTAGGGAACACGATGACTCTGGATATTTCCTTATTATTTAATTCTGAAGAATAATAATGGATATTGGATTGTGAGCAGTTGGTGTGAAGATTTCACGCGATCTACCTGTGAATGATCCATGTTATTCAGCAAACAAGGGCTGTTTCGTTGACCTTCTGCACACAGTGCCGGTTCAGGTCGAGCCTAGCAGCATTCCTTCAGCCTTTCATCACTCAACAAACACAAAGAAACCGACATAAGAGGTCCACCAACGGAAATCAGACCAGAAAAAAGGCTTTTACTTGTTCAGTTTAAACATTTTCCATTAAAACCTAGGCAGTAAAGACTGTATGTTGTTACAATAACCTATCTGCTGGTATACAGTGTGAAACAGAAACAGCGCCCTGAGGCTGCTGTGCTGTTTGACTTCAGTGTTTTTTCAGCATGTGATATTTGAAATTAGCAGCCGCCATGCCATTGTGTGAAAAAGCAGCCCTCCCAACCTTGCCGTGCCATAGATTTAGACTAGTCGCAACAGGTTTGGGCAATCATTAACAACTACTGTGGCCCAGTCTTCTGTGACGAGGAGTTTAAGCTGAAAACCACAACAAGGGCTCTGCAATTATACTATGGAGAGGTGGTCTCCTGATATGGACTTCCCCTTTCCCGTTTACAGAGACATTGCTATTTTTGGGCAAGACCTGGCTCGGACTGAGTCACTGCCATAAAACCGAAACAAGACCAGTCTTTTTAACTTGGTTTTTATTTGAGAATACTATTTTCTTAACTGTGTGTTTACATTAGGCTGATGTCCTGTTTTGCTTTTTCAAAACCATATATGGACTTCCCTTTTTCCATTTATGCTGCTTTTTGGGGGTAATACAAGAGTTCGTTTTAGTCACAACTTAACAGCCATTGCTCATAATTGGGGGTCTTTTCCATTTCAAAATCCAATTTAAATCTATTTTAATGAGGACCAAATGGTTTTTTTATAGGTACATTTCCCATGGTAGATATTAAGAGCAGTATTACATTGGACAGCAGGATGATGCCAAAAAGGTGCCAGTAAGTGACTAATTTAAAATTAATCACAGGCAATTTTAATTACCTTTTAAGCAATCATTTTCATGCCAAGGCAAAGTGTAAATGTTCGACCTGTGAAAGTGAACCGTAATAACTGACTTTAATTTTGAAGTAGTATTCTAAACTTGATCAACCTATTAATCACAGGATGTACTTTAAGTTTGTGCTTAGTTTAAATGGTTTTTGAAACCTCATCCACAAAAAGGCTCTGCACTTAGGTTATTTTTAAAACAAACTTTTGTCCTTGTATTATTTACAGTCACATTTTTATGCTTTAGTCTTTGCTCAGTTTTAGTCGCACAGAAAATAAATCACTCTAATTATTTACTATTTCCATTTAAAAATGCTTAAATATTATGAATTTTAGTTAATAAAAGTGGTACATGACCACTTTTTGGTTTGATTTACACAGCACACAGTGAGTAATACAGTTCACAAGGACTGTCCTATATAACGGCGCCAACATGAGATAAACTAAAAGTTCCTAATTGGAGCTTTAAATCTATTTCTGGAAAGAATTAAGATACTTATAAAGAAAGAGAAAAAAGTCGATGTTTTAAAGCAGTAAAGTAGAAGTAACATTTCATTCCTAGTCAAGTTTTCTGATATAGTTTCAATTGGTTTTATCAAACAAGATCTACAACAAGAGCTTTGCAATGAGGTGGTCTCCAAATATGGACTTTACTTTTCTTATTTATATTTAGGCCAATTCACAACTCAGTTGCCAACAGTCAATAAAATCACTTAGTTGGATAAGATAAAAATACTACTGTGAAGAGGCTAAACCCTTACAGTGTTTCTTTTATTTTCTAAATGAAAAAAACAGGCTGCATTGTCTGTTTTCTGTCAAAATTGTACCAAAAGACACCAAAATGTCAAATCTAAAGTTCCTCACAGAGGCTTAAGATTAGTTTGGAGTAATAATGGTCATGCCAGTGCAAATGGAAAATTGCAAGATAGGACAGTTATAAAAAGTGATAGTAAAGACGTATTCTTATCTCTTACTTTTATATTGCACTACTTTTATCCTTGGTCAACATTCATATCATGGTGTTGAAATAACTTTTATATCTGATTTTATTTGTATCTCATTCATATTAAGACAGCTAAATTTAGACAATGGAAACATTGTCTCCACACACAAACTTCCCCTCTCCTGTTAACAGTGCTGTTTTTGGACAGGATGTGACTTGGTTTTAGTCATAACTTTAGCCACCATGATACTGTGTAATTTGTGGTGCTTCCTGTCTAGTGGTCTGGTTCGGTTTAGCACAGTTTGATATGGTTACAGTAAACTCTGGTCTAACTTATGTCTCCACAGTCAATCCTGTCCTTATTGATCAGAGTCTGAGCATCTAGCTTCTGCTTTTTCAAACTTCTGACGGGTAAACCAAAATGATCCAGCTACCAGTTTGAGAGAATCACACTGACAGGGGCAATCTTTCTCACTCGAGGCTTTATGTAGATTTACATGCTCACATTCATGCTTATTTAGTCTCAGTTAATTTTGAGTTCTCCCTTTTCTTGTGGAAACGAGTATTGTAGGTATTTAAAAACTCACAGTTATGTTACTTTACATTGTTCAGTGAAATATATCCTACTTTTGTGAAACTTTCCTGTGAAGTTGATTATCTCCATCTTACGAGGCAGCATTGGATTTCAATACTCTTTCTAATACTGCCTGGTAATGATGATGATAGTCATCTGTGGACAACAACCCGTCAAACCACTTTTTAGCCATGTTAGTCAGGTGTAACATGCTAACTGTGTGTGCTCAAATTCTTGACAGAAATGTCTCTCAGGATCCATCTTACCTGACAGTGCTGGATTGTACAACTGTTGTTCTAACACTGTCTGGTAACGATGTTTTCTGGGGGACCCTTTGGACTTCGATGAGACGATTTTGATTGTTTCTCAGCAAATGTAACATCCAGAAATATGTAAGATTGATAAAAACTATTTCATGTTTTACTTTATAGAGAAGTTAAGTAGTGAGTCCCAAACACAAAAACAGAGCAGCATTCTGGTACATACGGTTCTGTTATCTCCAAGTTTACTGGAGTTTTGATTTGTTTTTCAGTGTGAGGTCTGCAGTAAGACTGATGAAAAGCAAAAGTTCAAGAGAAATGAATGTTTTTTAATTCAATTATAGTGCAGAGTACTGTATGTATAAAGGAGCACAAGCAGTAATGCGGCTGATGATGCTTCTGTTTAACTTGGCTTCAGACAAAATGGTGGGGGCATGGCTGGTCTAAAACCACGCTGTGATTGCTTACAGTCACGTAAAGCATGCCATGAGCCATACATGTCTTAAATCTTTGAATAAAATAAAAACAGACAAGTTATTGAAAGATTAACCTCCAATTCAGTGTATCCATTCACACAAAACATACATGACATCTGGTGCCTCTACAGCAGACCTCAAGTGGACACATGCGGAACTGCAGCCTCCTGCACACAAGGTTTATTTATCACATTGAGGTTGCTGCTTTTAAAAGAGTTCACCACAGTCATGAAACATTATCACAGTTATAACTTTGTGGTGATGACACTAAAGACAGTCTTCGGACTTTTTCTAAACCCGTTAAAAGTTATTTTTATTTATAACAAAGCATCCATACACCCACTGAAAACCATTGTCTTTCCCTCAGTGCACCCGGCACACTGCCAACCTCCATGCTGGCCTAAGAAAGAGTCATCTGTGCAGTTCTACATAAGCAGTACTAGCTCTTTTTATCTCTGAAAGTTTATTACAGAACACGTAGTGCTGTCTTTTGTTGGCATACACCTGCCTTTGTAGATGCCCCCGGCTGTTTGCTGATCGATCATAAATGAAAGAAGCAGCACAGGTGGTGCAAAGAAAGGCCAGAGAGGGCTCGTCATGTGAGGAACAAGATAAATCAAGCCACTTCAACTAGAACTAACTAAATAATAAAAGGAAGCATGTGGAAAAAAGGCAACTGTAGGTTAAATAATAACTGCCAACTGAAATAAAACAGTTATAGACAGGCTGTCATCTCTGACACAAGGGTACAGGGTGTTACACAACATTAAAACAAATATTTAACTCATAATACACAATTTAATTAACTTTCTAACGACAAAGTTTACAAGTTGAATGAAGTAACCAAAGTAGAATCCATTGACTGAAGTTAACAAAATGTTATGTTCTGGCCTTTTTTGCAATTGAATGCAAATGGAACTACTGCCAACAATTTTATTATTTTTTTTTTTTACTGTTTCTTAACAGTTTGTCTTACAAGAATATGCTTCGATTTTAAATGAACTTGCCAACCACAAAAGCTGAAACTTCACACCTTTTTATTCTGTGGTCTAGGTCGTTTAATGAAAATTCTGAGATATGATACTATGTCAGAAAAATAAAACTAAATCCAAAGACTTAAATAGCTGCCCTTTTATCTAATATACGGTGCTCAGAGCTAACAAATAGGCCTTGTCATTAATAAAGTGCTACTAATGCTTTGGGGGGGGGAAAGGTGAGACAAAGTTACTGAAATAATGTACAGTAGCTTTTTGTGACTACTGCCTTTGTCAGGTTGATTTTGGAAAAGGAGTTTAATTCTCAGTTGGACCTACTGGTAAAATAAAGTTACTACTTGTTTGTTGAATTTAAAAGTACCTTAAAATGGCTTTATAATCAACTTTAGTTTTCCTGTTTTGTTTGAGCTTGAAATTATAAATACAGACTCTTATGAAAGAATCTTTTTGGTAAGGTACAGATATTTATGATCCCCATATTTTCAGTTTATTTATAACAACTGCCCCTCTGGAACTTAGAACGGTAGCGACGTGGTCCTTGTGGTGTACCAAAGTTGCCAATCCCTGATCTTGGTATCTTATTAAAAGCTTTTACATTAGGGCCTTTATTTTGCAGAGAAGTTTATCATCTTTACAGAAAGGCTTCTGATAGCAGGAGAATAGTTTAGTTCTGTGTACACCTTGTTCTTTTTCTTTGGTTTACGGCAGCCCTCACACTAAAAGCTCATATATTGACTTTCAATGCTGTCAATACAATTATGCTTCTAATAGTTGGTGTATATTTATTTTTTACGCCCCAGTTCTAACTTTACCTGTATGGCAGTCCCCACTGCACAAAATGTTCCTTTTACTGTAAAAGGCATTGAAATACTGAGGTCCTTTCACAATAATGCCCCTTGACAGGGTGTTCATTTTTATTTTATGTACTTCCTTGTCCTTTTTCTCTGCTTTTATGGCAACCCCCACCACACCCAAAGTTAAAGAATAGCAGTCAGTTGATGGTTCCACCGGTCCTGCAGGGCCTTATTTCCTTGTTCCCTCCCCTCAAACAGCCCCGGTCTTTGTGTTGTGTGGCAGTGATTGGTCCGACAAGCCGTACCTGCGTGGCACATCCTGAAACTGACACACAAGCTCACCTGAGAGCGCTTTACTGTTAGAAAACGGAGCAACAGACACTTTTGGCTGCCTCCCAGGTATCCTAGCCTACAAAAGGGCAATGAAATGATACCTCAATTAGGCACATAAAAGAGTTGCTATGACATTTTATCAAGAGATAACAAGACTCTTTTCTTTGTCTGGACTTAAATGGGAGTTTAATGGTTGAAGCTGTGAAGCAGATACGAGTAACAAAGGCAAATAATAAACACGTAGCAAGCAGAAACCTGGTGTTTGTTTAAGGAGGGAGAATAACCCCGCAAATATAGAGCCGCGCCTTTATTTGCCCACCCAGCTCCATTATCCAAGCCACAGAGACATGAAATAGCTTTTCTTCCAGCCAGGATTTGTCCCTTTTCTTTGCATTTGCGTAATATTTGTGTAGTAATGTCGAAATACAGAAACACTGGCTTACTTTGCTTCTCTCTGTATCTGTTTACTCATGGCTTTCTTTGCATGCTTGACAATTTAAATGTACTATTGAATCAAATTACAGTGTGTAGATTAGAATCTGTATTTAAAAGAGGAAGTGCTCATTTCACACTGTTTCTGCTGCTCTGTTCTGTTTCCTCCAGCGCTCTCCTTCCTCTTTTGCGCAGGTGGAGGCTCAGACGTCGCCCTTCCAGCCTGTTGATAGGCGTCTTACCAGACATGGTTAGATGTAATAATTGGTGTCTAATACTGTCTGGTAATGCCGTCCATTAAATGGCATTACCTTCTGCTCTCTTAACTTCCCTCCTCTTCTCGCTCTCATGCAGTTTATTGACAAAAGGCAGTGAAGGGAGGCACACCAGCATATTTATAGTACTGACAGATGGCGCTGAATGATGATGACTATTTAACTATGATCCTCGCACTGGAAGAGTGATTGATTTTTGAGGTTCCTTCCATGTGACTTGAGTCAGAGTTACTCCACTGAGCAGCAGTCCATGAGAACAGCACTTGTGGTTTAAAAGTTTCTGTGAGAAGTTGTATTTGAACATGAAAATGATGACAATTTTAAAAGAATCTCTTAAATTACAAAAAAACATACCAGATCACAAGAAATTTTAATCCCAAAAAATGCTAAACTTTTGATGCCTTAAACTGTCACCATGGGGTAGGCTTAGGTTCAATGAGCAATTTAGTACATATGGGGCATTATCAAATGTTTCGTATGCTTAATGGCCAATATGCAAGGCTTGTATCATACCTGACCAACAGAGATGGTACCAAAAATGACAAATCAAACATTCCTTACAGGAGTTTTAAATTAAATGTTTAAAGGAAGCCCTGCATGTTAAGTGATGTTGTCTGTATCAGAGTAACAGAACTGACGTTTAATTACATGTCATACAGAAAATACTCAAGCTTTTTACATTTTGCAGAATAATTGAGATAAATTGAGTTGTGTGCTGCCGTTGTTGTGCGGTGCATTTTGAGTAGAGATGCCAAATACTTGCACGTTTCTCACTCTAGTATGTTTACAGTTGAACTCAGTCTACATTATAGCATAAAAAATTCAAAGATCTCTTCCCCTTCCTTGCTTCAGTGTTTTTAATATACTTTATTTACATTAAATCAGACATAATACACAAGGACAGCCGATAGCATCCCCCAACGCTATTGACATTTAGCCAGGGAGCCCAAGGAGCATTATTAAAGGTAATAAATAAACCAACGCTATTCATTTTGTTAGATCTTGTCAACCAATGTTAATGAGAGTTTTTCATACCACAATAAAACAAGTCTGAGAGTCTGATCTGGCAAAACAAATCAGTTTCGAGTTCGCTATGTTGAGCCACCTTCTGAAACATGGGATGTTGTACCTCCAACTTAAAAATACTTTCTTTATAGCTGTGACCATCCCAACATTAACAACCTGTCATGATGTCAGGACAAATTAAACTGTTAAAGTTGAGTACAGACAGTACAGACTTCGTAAAATGAGTTGGCACCTCCATATCTTAAAATTCAAAATATGAAGCAAGTCCAAAACATGAACCAGTTCACTTTTTTAGTCCTAAATACTCCTAATCAAATATAACTTGGGCCATAAAAAGAATTCTTCAGTAAAAACTGATGACTATGATCATGACAAGAAAAAAAGACTTTTAAGTGCAACATGTCATGAGGCAAAGTGATATTTATTCTCAATTTTTTAATTACTCAGTTCTATTGGATCATACTTAACTGATTTCTAACAAAAATAGACTGATAATCTTAACTAAAGCTTAACATTAGACCCTCTAACCACACGACAGATGTAGTTAGTTCATGATGCGGGTTTACAAAAGTCAGCTTTGGTCAAACAATAGCCTATTATTACATAAAACATGTCTGCCTTTTAAACACGAAAGAGCTGCATGTGGAGAAAAAGTCTGTATGAAGCAGAAAACACGAGGCTCACATGAGTAATTTTCACCTGTAGTCTGATGTTCCATAATGATTATCTGCATGAGTCATTTTGTTTGTGTGTAAATAAAGTTTACAAAAGAAACCAAGCAAAACAGGTCAGCAAGCATCATCACACTCTCTCTCCAGGAATAAAGAGAAATGCTGTCAGAATAAAAACAGCACGTAACGGTCAGGTTTAATTATAGTATAATAACAATGGAGCTTTTTTCTTGAACAACATGCAATGACGTGCTTCTTTTTGAATATTTTAGCAGGCGTAAAAAAAAATGCTTAAATGTGTTAGAATAGCATCACCTACTGTTACCTCCTCTCAAGGTCGATGCTTTTGTATGTGGGGATTTATTTAGAAATGCTTGAAACAAAAACAAAACATTTTTATCTCCAAAATAAATTCTCCCTCTAAAGAAAAAGGAAGCATTATTGTGTTTAAAAAAGGACAGTGTGTTTTTAACCAAAACAAATATGAGTGAGGGGGGGCTTAAACATGATCTTTTATGGCCATCTTCATAAAATAATGTTCCTTACTCTACTGTCTGCCATGAGAACAAACTTCATCAGGCACACTTGGGGAAATTAATTTAGATAAGAGAAGTTGTTGTTCTATAAATAGCTTTTACTTTCACAAATTTTACGCTTATAATCAAGGAAGTTTTGGTCTTTTGTTCAGATTATCATGATGAAAACACTGAAGTTTGCATAACCTTTTTTGCTGCTTATCATCAACAATAATTCAAAAATCCAACTGAAAATCTCAAAAGCCTTTTAGTCGAGAACTTCCAGGTTGACCTACAAAAAATACAATAAACGGATCGAAAATCTCCCACTGCTTTTGGAAATATGAACACCTATTCACTGCCTCCAGAGTGAACTACGCACATGGTTTAAAGTTCAAGCATTAAGTTCATCACTCATCAAATGTTGGTGCGTTCAGGCACACCTCAGTTTGAGGATAAAACAAAGTTGAGGGGGATTAATACAGCAATTTGGCATTATTACCCAGAATGCACTGCACAAAGAGGGAAATTAAAATCTAGAACTCTGGTGTTTCATTGTGCAACAAGAAAGTTAAAAAATAAGCTGATCTGACAAAGTGTACGTTTTAGCATGCAAGGTTTCTTTAAATGTTGATGAAAGGTGATAATTACTTTTAAAAGACAAAAGGTCCACTTTAGTGAGTAGATGCAAACTTCATTTTTTGATCTGGCCTTTTATTTTTATCTTAAATTATTATTTATTTTGTATCTGATTTTGTTGTTTCAAATTTTACAGATCTATTATGATATGAAAGTTTGAACTGTTTTCATTGTATCTGTTTATTCTGACTTTCTTTTGCACATCTTTGCTTATTCTTGTCTTCATTCCCTTTTAAATTATTGATATTCATGTAATGCTCTTAGTTTCTGATTTAATTTCCAATGTGTCATTTCTTTGTAAAGCCTTTAGGCTGTGTGCCTCTGTGTATGAAAGAATCTGTAAAAATAAAGATAAGATGAGTTTTTCACATACTGTAATAACTGCATTCCTTCTAGGAAACTGGTCTTTCTTCAGGTACAGTAGAACAATCCACATTTTTAAGCCTTGATTTTCTGTAAAGTAGATCCTGCACACACTGCAATAACACATCTAATCAAGTGTATTTGTCTAATTTAGAGTAAAAAATGTATCATTAAACTGATTTAAAGCCACACTCGTAGTGAATACAAAAACATCTACAAATGCAGTAAATTAGTAAAAAAAAAAAGAAAAAGAAAAAGTGCTGCACTGACATTATTTTTCCTTTTCACAACTTGATTTGGCTTATAATGAGCCCAGATTCATTTTGGCAAGAAATTAGATCAGCGGGTGGGCCACATTAAGTTTATACTCATTGGTAGAAGCCAAATTGTTACACATTGTAGAAATTTCTCCATTAAAATAAATCATATGTACTAATAATGTTCAACAAATTTCTGATTTTTAAGTATTTTGTTATACCAACATTTATATCTTCTTTTTTAAATTTGAAAACGAATCCTTAAGTTGATGAGCAAAATTCACATGCATTAGGAACACAACTGAGCACTTTGAAACATTTACAGCCGACTACATCTCTAATTTACAGCAGGTAAGTGAATAACAAACAAAGATTATTTTATAAATATTTATAACTTTTATGTTTTAAGATCACATTATGTGATTTTTCTAATTTTTTTATGCCAGTTTCCCAAAGCCGGATTAGACAAAAACACTTGTTAGGATCTGAGTTTCCAATCATTGAAGGGACTGTAACTGTGATGTGATCTTATGTAATGTATAAAGACAAACTTAATAAAAATGGAATCAAATCTGCAGTGTGTCCTGTTTTTTTTCCGGTTTGGTATTTCATGAATTCTCCTGTTAACTTTTTAACTACATTTCATGTTTCCTGGGCCTTCGTGGCAGCCTCTATGCTCGATGTGAACTCTTTCCTCGGCAGGACCGGAATGCCGAGCCTCAGTCAGGTGTGGATCAGGTTACCGCTGAACAGAGCTTCTTTTTAAATGCCTCAATTTACCCGTGAGGTCCCCCTCCCTTCAGCTAAGCCCTCATTGTGTCCCAGTCTATGGCAGAACACAGAAGAGCAGCTTGATAAACCAAGAAGCACAAGGCGAGTTTTCACTGCCAGGTCCTGGGTGACTTACAGCGATGAAATCCATACATTCAAGTCTGTGAGGTCCCTGCTTACATTGGGAGACTACAGAGTGGTTCTTAGTACTGTTCTTCTGTCTTAAAGGGGTACTTCAGCAGTTTTAGAGGAGGGTAGTATGAGGCTTGTTTTAATTGTAAATACATTAGCTGCTGTGATTTACTCAGCTCTGCACCTTTACGGAGAGAACTGATGCAGGATTTAGGCCATACATTGCTGCAGATGGGGCCAAGAGCTCAGCAAGATTTACTGAATTTTAGGTAAAAAAACTCAAGAAACAATGTCAAGGTGATTGTACACTATATATATATACATTTATACTGCCTTACTTAACTTTTAACAAGTCCATTTCCATTGGTTCATCCTTGGCACAAGCCTTCACCCCTTTGCCTGTTGTGAAGTGGAAACAAAATTAAGGGACTTGCTAGCAAAGTCAAAGTTTGTAAAGGGTTCTGTACAGTGTTCAATTACCTAAATGCTGTTTTTTTAAGTTTGTCATACCCAAAATCCTTTAAATTCTGTAGAGCTCTTGGCCCCATTGGCTGCAACGTATGGATTAACTTTCATGTTTGTTCACTACTTACTCACGCAGCGCTGATCAAAATCATATGGTTAAGGGATTTACTACTGAAATGAACGTCATACTTCCAATACTGTGATCTGGCCCTTTAAATACAAAGGAAATTGTAGAGCAATGCATATAGCTTAGAAGTTCAGTTCATTGGTTGTATGCAGTTTTGATTTTATAAGCTGGAACAAAAATGCAAAAACTATTGAGTTGTTTAGCATGACAGCCCACAGGCTTTATTGACCTGTTATGCTAAGACGACACGTCATCTCTTTTATCCAATGAAAGTGCTTTTCTGTCTTATTATGATTGAGTCAATAATGATATCACATCATTTTATAAATCTAATGTTTGAAAGTTGGTGTCATGCATAATGAAGAATATGATGCAAGGGAAGAAAGTGACAAGAATATATAGAGAGTATTACTTTAATAAATCTAAAATGATGAATTCAATCCTATCTTAAACAAACATAGGTCTACAAATAAGCTTATTAATTCTAATGTTAACAGAAAAGTCAAAATGTCAAAAATAAAGTCACAATGTTAAAAAAGGTCAAATTATGAAAGATGAACAGGGCCCACAGTTTTGAGAATTTGAGCAAAAATTATATTAAAAAAGGCAAAGTATAAAGAATAAAGCTGAAATATCTTTGCAATTTTGTAAATAATTGCAAAATATTTAGAGAGCAGATCAAATATCAAGAATGAGGGGTCTACAATTAAAGTCAAAGGTTCAGCACTTGTGAAATATTTTAAAAAGTTGAAATTGGCCTATAATTTTGAAAATGTCTAAACATTTTAAAAAGTGTAACAATCAAAGGTGAGTGTCACCGAAATAAAGGGAACATTTCAAGAAAAAGTTTAGAATATAAAGATGAGTCAAAAACACCTCAACTTAAACTATACGAGAAAAATGTAAATACACCGTCCACAGTGATTTTATCAGCTCTGCCTGGTAAGGAAAGAGTTGGCACCAAAAATATGTTATATATTGTTGCAGATGGAGCCAAAGGTTCAGTGTGAGTTACAAAACTTACTGTTAAAACCGACAAAACACATACTGTAAGGTTAAAGTGAAGTGTGTTGATGGTACGATGCTTTACCTTCTTACTAGCAAGCTAACGCTTTAGTGACGCTTGGTACACTTCATATCCGGGTGTCCTTTTGTCCAGACTAGAGGCAAACTAAAACAAAACAGTTTAGCTAGCATAACAGTAAAGCACTCTTAATGAGTCCAGTACAGTATACAGCCACCCCAATGCTGTAGCTTTAGTTTGCTTGTGCCAAGAATTCATGATACGCTGAGCTCTTGGCCCCAATGGCAGCTATGTAAAGCCTCACTTTTGAGTTTGTTCTATCTTCACAGTGTCGGAGCTGAGCAAAGTCACTGTGGTTAATTTATTTAACATTAAATGAACCTTACAGCCCCTCTAAAATAATAAACACACCCTTTAAGACAAGGTTATAAAAACAAGAATAAGGTTGAACTAGGAGCAATGTCACGAGTTGGGTTTAAAAGTTAAGAAATAAAATCTAGAATAAACTTCAAATACAATTTTTCTCAACGTTTGATACATTGATAAATATTCTGATACAATTATTAATTTTACACATGCAAAATGCAGGAAAATACAACCACCCATCCTGAAGCTGGAGTGAAGTCAGCTGTTCATCATTGTTAGCGTGTTAAAGCTAGCAGGTAAGAAAAGCACTTATTTTTGTTCTAAATATGGTCTATTATATAAATGAAACAAACCGGAAGAAGTAATTTCTGTCTTTACCTGAAGGTACTGCAGTTTGTTTTTGTCGCCTGTGCTTCTCATCATGATGAACTCAGTGACACCTGGGTCATTAAAAATGGTTTCCTGTAACAGACTACACAAAGAGTCACACCCAGGAAGACAAATGCTGACTTAATAATTAAACTGTGTTAAAGACAGTCACATGAAACTGAAAAGACATAAAATGATTCTTATTTCAAAGAAGCAGCAATGCCAAGATATTTCAGCCAAATCCCTTTTGAACAGCAAATAGTTGTACTTTTCTGTTTTAGAAACAATTTAAGGTCCAATGTTGTATCTTTTACTGCAAGTGGCCCATTTTTAAATGCCACATTAGAAAACTAATTTCTTTGACATATGTTTATATAAATTTGGTATGCGGTTTTATTGTCTGGCTGTCATAACACAGTCGCACTAATTTGTACTTTCCACCCCTTACATGTGTTATGGTTGTTCACAAAGAGTTTGATCACAGGATTCTAGCAGCTTTTTTCTAAATTACTGTCCAAACTTAACAAAGAAATTAATTCTTCAGGAAGAGTGGGCCTGCCTGTTCTTATTGATAGACCTTTTAAAGATGTTGTAGGCAGTAAGTGGCTATACTGCTTCTTGAGAAGAAAAAAACTGGCCAGCAACAACAAAAAATACTGTAAAAAACTGTGAAAAACTGAAAAATGCTCTGGAGTAGGGCTGTTTAAAGATGCCAAGTTAAAAAAGGGCCATTTTTTTCTCAACAAGGCAAGAGGAAAGACACCATAAAAAGTGGAAGCTTTGGTGTCACCAGTCAATAATTACATCCACACCCTCTCCTGATGTGGCTGCCCTGGGTTCGATTCCAGCCTGCAGCCCTTTCCTGCATGTCTTCCCACGCTCTCTTGCCTCCTTTGCAACTCAACCACTGTCTCTCCACTTTCAATACGGCATAAAAAAATGGGGGTTTGATATCCTTGAAAATTAAACTATTGATACAAGGCAGGATGTAAACATACTTTCATTTTGTTATGTTAAATTTGGACTCGACCATCAGAACGTTTTAATAGAAATCAGACCAGGCAACACTTTTCCTTCTGTGATCCAACTCTGGTGAGCCTGTGCAAACTGAAGCCTCAGTTTTCCTGTCTAAGCTAACAGGAGCGACACTAAGTGCAGTCCTCTGTTGATGTGGCCTCTCCACTTCGCTGTCAGGTGTGTTGTATGCTCAGTAATGGTTTTCTGCACACCTTAGTACTAGAGTAACTACTGCCTTTTATCTTCTTGAATTTTTTTAATTTCCTGATTTCTCCCATCAACAAGAAACCCAGAGAAGTGCCGCTCACTAAATATTTTCTCTTTTTCAAACCTTTCTTTGTAGACTCTAGTCATGGTTGCATGTGACAATCCCAGACCAGTGAATCCGGCACCAACAATCACACCGCGTTCAAAGTCAGTGACCTTTCCTCCACATTCAAATGCTTGGTTTGAACATCAGTAGTCGTCTTGATCACAGCCATAACCGCAGTAGAACTGTCACAATTCAGCTTACTTTCCAGCTAATGTTAGCAGGAATGGAGGGTTAATGGGATGGGTAAAGCACTGATTATATTCAGCCCACTGTTAAGCTCCTCTTGACTAATATAATACTAATAAATATACTTTGAAATTTATATTTCATAATTTAAAACAGTAATGTTAACATTGATGAACATGTGAAGATACCCCTATTGTTAGCATCAGCATGTAGCCTTGAGCAAGATAAATAATACATGGCATTAAAATACTCACACTTCCATCATCAGGTTTGGCGACGGACCACTGGTACTGAGCCTGGATTCAGGAAAAGTCTGTTTGTTAGTCCTGTGTTGAACCGACTGAAGTTGAAGAAGCAGTCGGACGTGAAGTGATTGACACACACATACAGGTTTTAGCCGACTGCAGCTGGCTCATTCCCTTCAAAAATAAAACTAGAAAAGCACTCGGAGAGCGCAGACCTCCGCCAGCGCCACAGTCCTCACCCATATTGTGATTTTCACCATAAATATCAGTCCTACCTTTATTTCATCAAAATATTTAGATTCTTTGACCGTGAAAACATACCATAAGCAATCGGATTCATTATGATATCTATTTTAGTTCAGTAGTTATTGACAGAAATCACATTTTTCGTCATCGCGGCAAGACGCTGATCTGGATCAAAACCAAAATTGAATCACTTCTTCCTTTTCCCATGCTGAACATTTCCTGAAAATGTAATCAAAATCCATCAATTACTTTTTGAGTTATTTTGTTCACAGACAGATGGACGGACAGACAGACAGACAAACAAACTCTCCCGCAAACATAACCTCCTTGGTGGAGGTAATTAATCCACTGGGCTCTATAGGCTAATAGCCTATATGTGAAGATGTATGTGGTTGTTGACCGCCAACAACCGAGCAGTGATAGGTTTTGGGTCTAGACATGGTGTTCGCCGGTCTCTCGCTAAGAATATAAATAATATGGCAGCACTACGCAGAGAAATTTCACTTAGATAGACAAAGGCTTATGCAAATAAAATGCTTTTTACATAAGAGGATATCCACACACTCAACAGCTCACCAAATACCATGAGGTAGTTGTTGTCTACACCCACATGTTGTGGGCTGGGATGAAGGCCAAATACCCCAAAATGTGTTCAAAAGCCTTAAAAAGTGTTTTTGCATAATATGGACCCTTTAAGACTATTATTTAACTTTTTATGTAGAGGTAATGATTAAAAATTATGCAAAGAAAGACACTCTGATTAAATGTGTCACCAGCACATATTCAAACACTAAAAATGAAGGAGGTGACAGTCAGAAGCAACTTCCCTTCCTGCTGACGTCACATCTCTGGATCACATTCCTGATGGGCAGAGAGCCTGTGGAGGATTCCTGCGCTGGTCTGTGCATGCTTGGTGCAGTCAGACCAGATTCCTGCAGCACTGCCGGCTCCTCATGAGGAGGCTGGATTCACCTAGTCGGGTTCTCCATTGAGGCGGAACTGGAGCACAACAGACGCTGAACGGCTGTGACTTTCCTACAAGCTTGCTGACGTATGAGAACGAGGAGCAGTCACAGACTAAAGTGTGAAGGGAACTCCTCAAAATGTCAGACGGATGAGTTGGTAGAGCAGAGGTGGAGGTGTTGCCAGATTTAGGTCACAGCTTACTCTGACTCTTTCTTTTGAAACAGGGTTTTCTGCTCTGATTTATGACCAAGGTGTAATCACAACACTTACATAAGAATCAAGGCTGATGATCTGGTCAAGAACAAAGACCGGCAGGAGGATCAAATAACTAAGTAACATGTTTAACTATCACTCTGACATAACATAATATTAATGTAAAACAAACATTTTGGAAATGTTTTAATCAATGCAGTAGCATAAATCGTTATAAAGTATTCAGTCTTGAAGAAACTCAGTGGCATTTGAACGTGTAATGAATTCAGAGATTATAACTACATTAGCAGTTTCATTATTTTCAATGTACAGGACGAAGTCTATGCCCAAATCTTGACTGTGATAATCTTAGAAGTCTTTTAGATCCTCTCAACCATTCCTGGAAAGTCATATGGCATGATAATGTAATTTTAAGTGGGAGTTATCATAAATAAATCATGAATGAGGTTATTGTACAATTTTGTAAACCTGCCTAATGATAATATTTGATTATGTTTCATTATGCGCAACATTATCCTGAATAATTGTACACGGACCTTGTTCTCCTTGAACAAATATGGTAATCAAAAACATTTTGATTTACAAACATTGATGAAGGCTGCAAATTTAGCCTTAGCCTGTTGTGTTTCTTTTGTGAGAGAGCCTCCCTCATAACAATGTTAGACATATCTATAAAAGTTTATTTAATCTTAAGATCAATATAGCCTGCTATGGTGACCACAAACAGCTGACAGATCAGAGGACAACTGCTTTATGAAAAGAAATGAAATAATGAGCTGCATGAAATAAACAAACACGCAGCAAGTTAGAAACAAAACGAAGCCCGAAACAATCCAAACCCAGGAAACACCACCGAGAGCAGAAATGCAGCATAACCACACACAACAATGGTAGAGCTCCATCCATGAATACTAAAATATTATTTTGAAAAGATTAAGTTAAAAAAAACAACTTGGTCCAAGTCGCACCTGCTGCTGGATCAACTGTTCTCTCTGTCTCGTCTCACATGTGCCCTCCCTGCCACAGAGCCCCCTTCAGGCCTGGAGCACTTCTGTTATCATACTTGGCCTTTGCCCTTGCCAACTGCTGTAAATTAGTTTGCAATAATACTGTATGTAGTTCCTCTGTGTAAGCTTGCTGATGCAGCTGAGTACTGCAGATACATCTGATTGGTCCCCACAGTCACATGACTCAGAAAGCAGCGCTGAAGAACGATAGAAAGACAGAAAACAGTTCAACGAACTTCCTGAACAGTTTGTCGGAGTATTCAACTGATATCTATATTTTCAGGGAGTCATCAAGACCAAAAGACGACTTGTATTGATACTTTGAAAATCTCATCAGTAATGATGTTTTGAATGTGTCCCAGAAGCTGTTGTGTTACTGTGCCTCTCAGAGTTGAAGCTCAGTTTGCCTCCTCTGTAGAGAAATTCCTCATGTTTTTCAGAATGCAGAATGCTAAGCCTGGTATACTGAACTCAGTACAATGATGGACACAGCCATTGGTAGATTGGTAGGTCTGTCAAAATTTTGAACATTCTGAACACAGTCTGTATGTTAGCTTCATATGTGGGATAAAGACCGACTAAGCTGAGAACAATTTAAGTGTTTTGCTCTAGTCATTATCATTTTAATGTTCTTCTGTTCTCATTTTAAACAGGTCTGTCTGCTGCGTTTGTTGTCATCACTTCACAAAAGCTTGTAACTTTCCATGACATTTGAATGGTCTCACCTCAGATCAACTTAAAGGTACTCAGGTGAACTCACCACCCAGAGCACATAAACTTAGACGGGCTTGCAAAGTATTTATCATTGAGTGGTGTTGAAATTCTGGTTAATTCCAAGATATGTCTGATTGATTTCTTGTAAATGGAGCATAAAGGAAATAAAAAAGTACAGAATAAAGACAATAATAAAACAGATGAAGGGTGCAGTCTAGACTTGCACATTTGTAATGAATTAGTGCTATTCAAATAAAAGTTATTTTCGTTGGATGTGTTGCAACGTCTCAGCCACAATTTGCACACTTTATGTTTGTCTAAATATCTTCTGCCCTCGATGTGGGTTTACGCAGAAATCAGGGCAAAACTTCTTGGCATGATTGATGTGATTGTCCCACCCCGGCTGAATGTAAACAAATGCTTGAATTCTGAACTATTTTTGTACAGAAAAAACTGCTTGGTTGTTTTGTGTGTCTGCGAGATATAAAATTTACATCTAAATCTTGTAGGAAAGAGATGACCATGTGACCAAGTGACCTTAGTGTATAACCTTATACCCCACAGAGGTATCACATCAAGTCAGAGAGAATGTTTGTACAAAATCCCTCAAAGAATCCTTGAAGTATCAAGTTTACAAGGTAATGACATGTGGTCTTATTTTGTACCCTGACAAAACTATACCAGAACATCGAAAGGTAACTGAGGACATTTGTGAAAATCCTGGAAAGTGTTTTTGAGGTGTTGTTCAACTTTAAAAAAAGTTAAGGGGGGCATATAAAGTGGTCTTAAGACAAAAAATTATAGTTACTTAAGCTTATAATTTTTATAATTATACATTTTGTGTCTTACGGATGTGTGGTTTAAGCCAATGGTTCTCAAAGTGGGGCTCAGGGCCCTCCAGTGGGCTGTGAGACACTGAGGAGGGGTTGTCAAGTGTTTTTTTTTTTTGCTAGTTGCATCACTATGTCAGTCAGAAGCTGTGTTCGAAATCTTTCCCTATCACGAATATAGTACACTATATAGTGTGTTCGCCATTTTATAGTGTTGTTTGAATTCTCAGCACTTCATTTCATTCACTATATAGTGCACTATGAAACACCCACAATGCACAGCAAAAGGGAGTGTACATACGATGTACCCTATATTGTACTCCCGTATACCACAATGCAATGAGGTCTTGTTTTTTCCGTAGAAGAAGATGAAAAAGGCTGGAAGGAGCTGCTTTGTTTATAACTGAGAACATTAAAGTATCTGAAACACATACGTAGTGTAGCTCTTTTCTGTCTCTTAGCGGCTGTAAACATGTTCAAAATTTGCCACTTATCCTCCTGAGTGCCCGTTTGTTTACGTGAATTTTGGCGCGTCCACTTCTGTCATAGGGATTTTTTTTATTAACAAATTATTTACAAACACCTTACAAACATCCAGGATAAATGCACTTACAAAAAAATATAGAATTCAACAGGTACATAACAATTAACATAAAATAAAATAAAAAAACGTCACAGGGATATCCGGCTCATCTACTGAGGCTATGACGTTCAGAAAATTTCAATGTAGTGTCCAACATCTCGTTTGGTCATTCCCTATTTAGTTCACCATTTCATTTACACTACATAGAGGATAGTGAGTGAGTGAATGAGTGGACGATTTCGAACACAGCTAGGGTCTTCCATGTGGAGTTTTAATGTTGTCCCCATGCATGAGTGTGTTCTCCTCAGGCACTCCAGCTTCCTCTCACAGAACAAAAACATGCTCATTAGGTTGACTGGTAACTCTTAATTGCCATAGGTATGAATGTGAGCATAAACGGTTGTCCATCTCTCTATGTGCTGGCAACCAATTTAGGATGCATCCCGCCTATTCCAGTGTCACCTGGGATAAGCTCCAGCCAGATAAAAATATTTCTGTTAGAAAAAAAATTGTTGTTGAAATGAGGGTAAATTAGCTGTTTACACATGGCCGCAGTAATAATAAGGTAAATAATAATCAGGGCTCCATGAACATTTACTCTCCACTATGAAGCATGCACACTGGAACAGAGGGAGGATTGCTTATGGCCCTTTTCCATAACCCCTACTCTACTCTACTCGACTCTACCCAGCTCTACTCTACTCGCCTTGTGCTGCTTTTCCATTAGCCCCAGTCGCCTGCCCAACGGGGTGAGCGGCACTGCGGTGACGTCATTTTGAGCGTGACACAACAATCTGTGTCTTTTTTTCACAAACCGAGTAAAAAAGGAAAACAGAAGTAGGCTGCAGGTGGCAAGAATAAATACCCCTTGAGAAGCACAGGAGAGTTTTTGAAGCTATACAACAGAATGAAGCCGAGGACGAGAGCAATCGAGCTGCAAAGAAAAGACGCAAGAGGGTAAGCTTATGGTAGCTACCGCTAGCATGCTAGGTCGTCGGGATCATGACTGATTGATGACGACATTGTCGGACCAATCAGTAGCCAGCAGTCGGTGAGGTCATCTTTCAGAATCGACTCAGCTCGCTTAGAACCAGAGCGGAGTAGGTACTAAAACTAGCTTGTTTAAGGAGGTATCAGGCTAGTGGAAACATACTGCAAATCGAGTAGGGCCAAGGTGTGCTAGTGGAAAAGTGCCATAAGTGCTTTGGTGATATGGTGTAATGAGTGACTGTGCTAACTGATGACAGATGATGTCATGGTCAAAGTACTGTCAAAACAGACGGTGTGCTCTGCAATGCCTCAGCGTGAAGGTTTTTTTTAATAATTATATCAAAAGTAAGGACTGCCAATCTTTTCAGCATGACACTCAACAAATGACCCAAGACCCCTACATTACTGATTATGTAATGTATAATGAGTGGCACTTCTTTCTGAGGTGTTACCCACATATTCAGCTGAGTTGTCTATCCAACTAATGCAAGATCCCTACAAGCTGTGCCTCATTGTAAACGTGACTGATCAGGCTTTCAGTGACATTAAATATAATAACAATTGGTATTCTCAAAGAGAAGAATTCAAGCAAATTAACTTATCCAGACTTTTTTTGAGTGGTATAAACTCAAATGCAAGTAGGAAGTATTGATTTTAATCGGCAAAACAAGGCATGAAGACAGTTTCAGATACTTTAATGCAAAAGTTACAAAGCACTTACTGACCCTAACCCTTTTCAGAAATGCACTAAGAAAGCATAAAAGGATTGAATTGAAGGGTTGAATGGGAACTATTATAGCCAACAACAATCATTTTCCTGGAATAAATACTTCAGTTCTTTTGATACAGTCATTGTAAATTGTCTAAAGGGCCACATAGAGGGTGTAGGGGGACTCATGTGGGCCGTGGATCACAATTGCCCATCCCTGTCTGAAGCCTTTGTGGGCTCATCACTGCACATCTGACACCATTTAAACCAGTGACGCTAAATTGTGACAGCTTTTGGGTGGAGATTGGGATTGGGCCATACTCCGTTTGAGCCTTTCGTGTCACTGACCTGACTAACCTGAATAAGCTCTTAAGTAACATTATGATTGTTGAAAGGCGTCCAACACTTACTTCATGCTGCTCCCTTTTACTATGAAACATTATTTTATAACAGACAGGAAACATTTAGTGATGTAACAGCTTCCATGGAAAAACTTCTGATTGTTCAATCACACTGGTTCATCTTTTTAAATAGAAGTTCAGGATTAGGCACAGATTACACATTAAATAAAGTGAGTGGCCTTTGTATTTAAACACAGATCAGCAGGTGAAATATAAACTGAATTCATGCCCTGATTTGGAGCCTTCACTCTTCATTCAGCTCATCCTCCTCTGTCATGTTCTTGTCAAAGTCTGGTACTGATGAGTCATTTTCCACTTTGACTCAAGTGGTATCCCTCCTCTGCTTCTTCATAGCTCTGGAGGGTGTAACCAACAGACTGAATGACGTTAATACAGGAGGTTTCCATGCTTGCAGATCAGATGAAGCAAATGTGTTCTCTGTTTTTAGATTAATAATAGGAGCCGGGTGGACTGGATTGGCAAAATCTATTCAACGTCCATTCCTGTTGAAGACAGTATGAAATAACAAGCTTCATGGGGCCTCATTTTAACTTTATATGCATCTTTTCTATATTTAAAGGGACACGCAGAGCTTTTTGTTCCACTTTCTTTTCTTGCCTCACTCCTGAGTCCATGACAAGCCACGACACCATTCTTTCAAATGCGTGTGCCATAACAAAAAGGAAACATGCAAAGCTTCCACAGCTAATTAGCTTTGCTCAGACACTGGGAGTAAATGGACAGTGTTAGCCTGCGTCTTTCTACGGTCATCAGATAAACTCTTCAGCAACTCTTTAATGATCCTGTGTGACTCATTTTCTTTAGCTCTTTATGTGAAGTGACCTTCTACTTTCGTCATATTATCTTCTTCTACTCCTAAACAGAAGCTTTGTTTGTTGACCTACTTCCATGGTGGTTTGCCCAGAGATGTGACGTTTACAATGAGTCAAGTCTTTTGAACAGCTCTTTAAAGTGAATGATGTGAACCAGTTCACAGTTGTGAGTGAGATGTTCATTTGTGAGCTATTCTTAAATTTGACAACATGAAGACTTTTTGAGGGGATGAGGAAAGGAGCTGCCATGGATGTCAACGAATCTTAGCATTAGCCACATTTAGCTTCGAGTCCTGATGTTGTCCGCCACGTTTGTTTACATCAAAGAAGCTGTGAGAGTAGAGGCTCTGGTTGTTGGTGAGTGAGTCTGTTGGTGTGTGGTGTTCTGTGTCTGGCTTGTTGTGGCACACCACACACTACAAGAACAAAACGTATAGATCTGAAGTAATTATCTTCACCAAATCAGTTTTTGTGCAAGGCTTAAACACCACGATAATGCAGAAGGTTTTTCTCCTATAAACATCTCAGTCTAATGCTATATAAGATATATGTAAAAAAGACAGATATAAACAAAAATTTAAACAAATATAGAATGAATAAAAATGGCTCGGGCTGGCTACTGCTCCTTCCTGTCTTCAGTCTTCCTTTTACTCCTCCTCCCCTCTAGTTAGTGTTTGTACAGTCTGATGGCCTAAAGGTCAAAATTATTTTTCATTCTTCGGTCCTGAACTTGGGAGGCAGCAGCCTTGGGCTGAACAGAATCCTCTGGTCCCTGATGATGGTGTGCAGAGGGTGACTGGCATTGTCCATCATCTCCAGCAGTTTTTCAGGTGTCCTCTTCTCTGCCACCATCACCAGAGTCACTAAGTTAAAAGGCAGTAGTTGTTCAGTTACATTGATAAATCTTTTTTTAAGTGCATGTACTTTGGGACAAGAACTGTTGTCCTTTACCTTTTGCAGTATGTAAACATACTGTCTGCATGGAAAAACTGAAAAACTGTATTTTAACAGAAACTTGAATCACCAGACTTTGTTGAGGACCCCTGGTCAAATTGTCTTAGGGTTAGAAAGAGAAAAAAAGCCAATAGTGATACTGTGTGTATTAAAATGTATGTCTACATAAAATGTATTATGTCTGTATGTATGTCTTAAGAATGCATATGCATAATGTCCCCTTCTACATTTATCAGGAGTGTAAATGAGTAAATGCAGACCCTGGGAACAAAGTGTAGCCCCCCTCCTCCATCAGCCCCCTCTGCTGTAATTCTATAAGGAAATCATGAATAGTGGGAGACAGAGAGTCCCCATTGAGGCTGGTCTTTCTTTACATTGTAACTTAACTCCAGCTCTTCCACTATAACACCTTGACAAGGAGAATCCCTCCAAATAATGGGTTGTGCAGGGACACCATTGCTGCAGGCTGCGTCCCTGTAATTGCCGAGCACTTCCTGGTGCAGGAGGCAGTTGGGATGACATGGGAATGGGCGAGTTTCCAAAGACACGCACACAAATTTTACGGTGTCAACGCCCCAAGACAGGCACACACACCCCACAGACAATGTTACATATCTATTATGGGGTTCAACTTTGATTTTTTCCTGTATTTTCAGATTTTTGAGTAAAAATACATCATTCTTGGTAAGAAAACTGGAACAGATTTTAAAAAACTTCCTCTATAGAGAGAATAGAAAAAGAACAGAGACATTAAAACTTGTGGCTGCCAAGTAGGAAGAACAACATTTGCACAAGCCTGACATTGTTTATAAATGAAAAACACTCCAAGAGCATAAACCTCAGCCAAGGAATTCCCAAAACTGTTGGGAGACTAATTGTCTAAAACGCCCCTGTCTTGCATTGTTAACGAAGATTTAAACACATCATTGGACCCACAATTATATTCAAATTACCACCAAAATGTAATCACTTCTTCCTTTAAACATGACCAACATCCCCAGAAAATGTCTGTAAATCTGTTGAAAATTTAGTGAGATAGTAGTAAAAATGCATAAAATACCCTAACGTATTTAGGACTTTAACAAATCTTTAAAAATTCCTGTATCTGATCCTGGATATTAATTAGCACCAACATTGTTTCGCTTCTTCCTTTGGCCATGACTGACATTACCTAAAGATTTAATCAGAATCTGTTCTCATCCTTTTGAGTTATTTTGTTTACAATCTAACAAACAGACTAACAAAGTCCTGCAAAAACACAACCTCCTGAGTTGAAAAGTAAATAGATAAAGGTTCAGACTCAACAGAAAGTGTCATTATTTGGTCTTCTTGTTTTCTTTCAACAGATGAATTAGAACAGGAAAATCACAATTTCACTGCAAAAAACCCACAAATAATAGTACTTTTTAAAATGTATTTCATTGTACAATAAATATGCAAAATGAGATAACATTTGCTTATTACAAGCAACTGAGGCCTTGTTTTTAGTCTCAAAATTAGACAAAGTGGAAACATTAGGACAATGTCAAAAATTTATTTGGAATTAAGTTGGATGGGTCAGCGGTGACCATCAGAATAAATCCTTATTGCACCCGTTTTACTGTTTTCTCTTATCATGAACAAAACCCTGGAATAGCATCAATTTCATTGTTTCCACATACAATGAATATAAAAGTTTTCTGATTATTTCTATGCTCTAAATAAGTTAGTCAATAACATTTTTTCATCATTTTATATGACATGAGCCCATGATATCAGTCTCAGGCTGGAGATGAACTTGCAGTTTGTTCTAGCACTTATTTTAGAGTCTGTTGGCATCATTTAAGTTTTTGACCCTTGTTTCTAAAGGGCACCGCTACAAAGTGCAAAAAAAAGACTTCAGGCTGTTTGTAGCTATCCATTGTGTTAGAAGTAAACTGCAAACATGGCAGTAATTCTGAAAGTAAAATATCAAACTAAACATCAGTGATAAATATCTTCATCAAATATTTGTTGACAGTGGTCGGTCTTCACTATGAACACCATTTAACTTGGTTTCTACACTATTTTCCTTCATGAACTGTTTTTGGTGATATGGTTTAACAGATGATCGTGCTAACTGATGATTTGCAGCCAACTGTGCCGATAGATGTCATAGTCAAAGCACTGTCAAAACAGATGGTGTGCTCTTCAGTGCTTCATCATGAAGTGTTTTTTTAATCATTGTGTCAAAGGTACAAATCAGCTGTTTATTAAATAGGAAAATATAGTCTAAGAATATAAGCTAACACAAACACACTCGTGATGAACATGCATGTTTGTGTCTGTACAGGGTAACACATATTTAAGGTGATGATGGTTTTGGACTTGATCAGTTTGTCTTTAATACCTTCTGTTGTTTTTTGTGCTGCTGTGATCAATCTGTCAGCTCTCCTCTTCCCGTAGACTTATCATTGTTTACAACAATTTTTAATTCCTCTTTGTACTCATGGGATTTTATTAATGTCAGTTGTATATTTAAATTTTGAGTGTATGTTTATTATTTGGGGACAGTTTTCAGCTCAAAAAAAGCCTAATATTTAGGGCGGGATGTGGAGAAGCAAAGCTCTGTCTCTACCGGTGACCCACCTCCATAACCGATCTGTGGTCGGGATCGGATCAGGACTTTTCACTAAAGGTTTTTTCACGGAGCCAGGGCATCTGTCAGTTTGTAATAAACTTAAATTTGTCTTCTTCTAAGTTTCTTCTTCCCAGTATCTTAGATACATTTCATTCTTTTGGTAGGTAGAAACTTGATTTGGTCTACTGTGAGGGGTGTTGGGGTCCTGAGTTTTGTTTTATGGTCCTTTCCAGGTCGATTCATTTGATTTGGCAGAAGCCTTTGGATCAGGTTGATGGAACTTTTCCATGGCCTCAGCACTTAGGAGCTCAGGGTGATGTGATGGAAGGTGTAGAAGTCACTAGTTTTTAAATGTTGGTAAAATTTGAGTGCTTTTTTTGTATAGATTAGATTAGATTAACTATTCCTGTATTAGTCCTACAGGGGAAAATTCCAAATTTACAGCAGCTGCAGGATATAAGAAGAAATATAAGAAGAAATGTACCAATGAAAATACTAAAAAATATATATATTTAAAAAAATATAGTATATAGTCAGTAGTATATTCATAGTGGATATGTACATGTTTGCCATTTTACAAGTGGAAAAATTGAGATTTTATAAATATGAATGGGAATATTGACTAAGGTCAGCTCCTCATGCCTTGATTGGGTCTTTTTTGTACATGTAAAAGGGTCTCTCACAAAACTGATCCAGTTATTGTTTTGTCCCATTTGTCATAGTCCTTTATTTTAAATTGGTCCCCAAATTTCACTGCCATACAGCAAAACCAGCTCTGATTTAAATTTTAATGTCAAATTTATATTTCATCTAACTCACTGAACTAACTCAACTCAAAGTTGACCATGATCCACAGCTGTTTACAGTCATTTTTAGTGACATGAATCCAATGGGTCCTAACCCTATCCCCACTTTTATTTTTTGGGGGGAAATCAGTTCCGAAATCTGCCTTCAGGTGTATCCAGCTTCAGTTTGAGTTTTTTTTTCCTCCTGTGACATATATATTGTGACTTAAGAAAACATGAACACAGATTACAACACAAAACCACAGGTATAAAGGGCTTACACAAAGTCATATATAAACACACAGTAAACACACACACACTCGTGCACACAGCCTCTTGGCAGATGGTGAACCATGAGGTCGATGGGGCTGTAAAACAAGCCTGTTCTCTTTGTCCACCTACGCAGCACTTTGCACAGTGTGTCTATCAGATGGCAGCTCTTTATCAAGGTGTGGCTGACACTGGCTCCACACAAAGCTCTGTCAAACAGGAGTATAGTATCAGGCCCGCTTCTAATAACCAGGGAGCTGTGGCTGAACTCACCGGCCAAACAGGTCTCTGATACCGCGGAAGATTTGACGCCTTATTCGGAAATTTACAGCCATGTATGTGTGTGAACAACTGAACTGATATCCTGTAAGTTTAGTCATGCATTAGGTGCATGACTCTTATAAAGAATGTGTTGATACCTATAGTTATCAGTTATGAATGATGAGGGAAGTTAGCCCTGTTTATTGGGTTCATTTAAGAGCATATCCATCAGCAGGGTTTGTAATTAAGCATTCCTTAACAGCCTCACAGGCTAACTGCTTTTAATGCTACAAGTGTTTGGCCCCAGTACACTACAGAGGCCTGAAACATGACCTGACAACAGCTCACAGGAAGTGTTTGGAAAGGGGCAGAATCATTCAAAAGCATATCGGGCAGATGATTGGACACAAACTCCAAACAAAACATGATGATAGTGGAGTGATATCCTTTAAATCAAGAAATGTCTTCAGTGCTGTAATTTGTTTTTCATTTAAAGGAATACATCAACTTTTGTTGTCTTTTGTGTAAGAGCTCGCCCATTGCTAATTAGCTTAGCTCAAACACACAAAGGGAAGTGTTAGCATGCTTCTTCCTACAATCATCAGATAAACTCTTCAGAAACTAAACATTTTTGCATGCTTGTTTTGACTCCTATCTTTTGCCGTGGTATGTTACATTATCTTCTACTATCGAAGTATTATCTTCTCCTAAACTGTGGTGGATTGTGCTAAAGGTGTGACATTCATATTTGAGTTAAGTCTTTTGGAGGGCTCTTTTAAAGGGACTGTGAGGAGTTTCTAAGTAATTACAAAAAAGTCTCACTTTTAGATATATGCCTGATGGAAATACACACTTTAAGATGAGTTTTATAGCATCAAAATAGGTTATCTATAAATGCTATTCCTTAGCCTTACGGCCAGGTCGGACAGGCCTGGACTGGCCTGGATACTCAACTTTGGGAACAAGACAATTAAAACTAGAGCAAATTTATATTATTCAGACACGTTCTAGAGCACCGGGCTGTAAGTAGCGATATACAGCCGGCTACAAAACTACGATACTAAGTTTTCAAAAAATTGCTTGTTGTCACACATCAAAAACTACCGCTACATAACTAGAAAAAGACACAATACCTCGTTGCTTTGCATCCTGTAAGTTGTTGAAAAAAGAAGTTGTAAAGCAATGTAGAGTTCTGAGGAAGGTCTGAGCTGCAGTTTTATTAGCATCAACAAACACACGCTTTGGCTTGTGGTGTGTTCAAGTTGTAGTCAGAAGTAGGAATTTCCAAGTTCCAAGTAGGAAACTAACTGCCCCCTGTGTGAACAGTTATTTAGCTCCTTTAATAATCAATTTATTTGCACTTCTGACTGGGGTGTGTCGCTCTGGATCAGCTGTATATATCATATTGTTAGACTTATATTTACAAAAATGCTGCCACAGTGATAATCACATTCTTCATACAACAACACAAGGTGTGCTAACAACAGCTAACAATAGTCTGGTAGCTCGGCATGTTTTTTCTGAACTAAGTCGGAGATGATGTCACTTCCAGTTCTGAGGTTACTGGAACGCAGCAATACGACAGTCGCTGCGAGTGCTCATGGGGAGTCTTTATGTCGCCGGAAACAGATTCTCCTCACAGCCCCTTTAACTTAACGATGAAAACTGAACTGAAGTTATGAAGAACAGCAAAGCTTTGGCCATCTCTTTCTTGCTCTTGCATGCGCAGTCAAACAAATGGTGTCTATCTGCTTCTCATGGACTCGGGAGCGAGGCAAGACAAGAAAAGATTTTAAAAAGGTAGCGTATCCATTTCAAAAAGAAATACGGTCCAAATTGGACAAAACTGCAACTAAATCTGTTAGCATCCATGCTAATCTCTACTTGAGCAATCACACCCTGCTGTCACCCCACCTCTTCCTGCTTCATAGGCCACTGAGTGGCAGTGCAAAACACAGGAGTCTTAAATTGGAGCTTATGAGGGGACTCTTCCTAATTACAGACATTCACTTGGGTGGATCCAGCTGCTGTGCAAGGCTTTTGAAGAATACAACCATATTAATGACTTTTCTGTCTCTTTTTTCAAGGTTTCAACATAATAATTTGATGTTTTAATTTTGATCTATTCGCATCACATCACCTTATTTAATTAGCTGTTGTAGAAGTAAATAAAATGCATCAATGCCAACAAAAATCTTAAACTATCATTTTAAGATTTTGTTCATTCTTACTAGTCAAATAAATCTTCACAGATATAATGACCAGTAAATTTGAGGGACTTGACTTTTGTGGTTAAACCTGTTTTTAGTCGGTGGGAAATTCATCCCCTTTGTGGAATTATTACGTGAAGCTGCTGATCTGTGTCGAGTTTCTGGATTATTATGTTTGTGGGCTGTGGCTACATTATTCCCTGGTAACATCATGCTCTTCTTTTAGCCAAAATGCCTTTCACATATCACCTCAGAACTTCATGTTTTTTGTCTGTTCAGCTTTTTGTTGCTGATCCAGTTCAGCTCTACACAGCACATGGAGGAGAGTTAATATTTCAGTGTTGTAAATTTAGTAATAATTGTAATTTCAGCAAGTGGGTGTTGATTGGATTGAGTCAAATCCCTGTACATTTATCCTGAAAATTATGTTAAAATAAATCAAATGCAAAGGTGTGATCATTTCATCCATTCCCCATAAGTACAAACAGACTGTATTGTATCAGGGAAGCAGAAGCTAGGGCCTCTTCATCACTATGGTATGTCAAGGACCTCTGCCTTGTTATATGTTGTGAAGTCCTTATTTATGGATTAAATTAAAGCACTTTCATTTAAATACTTTTTGGTCTGATTATTGCTTGGGGTTTTTGGCCAAATCACTCTCTGAGTACATTTTATTCTGGAAAAGGTTGTCTTATTGGAAACTTGTTTATTTTAGTAATGTGAATTAATGAAAATTCTGGTTGAAATAAAAAAAAACTGGACAAAGGGTTAACCTGAAAACTACTGCAGTGTCAAAAAGTTATCACAGTAGTGTCTATTTCTGGAGAACCTTTTACTCCAATTTAATGTCAGCACTGGTCATTTAGTTGTCAGTTTTTCCCACTTATAAAATGTTGATGATTTTCAAAATGTTGAAATGCCAACACTTTTGAAAGTGATAATCTAACACATTTTCAGTGATAAAACCCAAGAAATTTGCAGAGCCCATGGCACAAAAACTGTTGAGGAAAGGTTTTTTGATAAACATATGTTATAGCTAGTGCTGTCAGACGATTAAAAAAATTAATCTAATTAATTACCAGATTTATAATTAATTAATCTTATTAATCGCATTTTAATCTCATATCTGCTTAAAGTCCCCAAATAAAGAATTTGAATTCTAGGATATTATAACATTGTAGTGCATGACTAATCAAATGAATAGACTAAGAAGTGAAGATTTGTAAATCCACATTTTTATTGGTGACTAAATAAAACCAAAGTCAGGGCAACTTGTCCAGAAAATTCTAAGCTCAATCAGGCAACTCAAATTACACTTTAAGTGTGTTTCATAAATCAAATTCAAAATAAGAAAAAGGTCGAGGACATCCAGCAAACCAATTAGGCCTGATGCATTATTAAAGAATGTAGTACAAATATAGATAAATGAATTCAAAAATAAAATAAGACTAAGTCTTAAATATGCCATTCCTGTTGTCACCTGGGCTTTGTTTGGTTTGACCAGAGATGCATGTGTGAAGTGACGTGCCACTGCCATGTACGGGTCCTCCAGCTGGACAATATTAAAATGTTTGTGTGCTATGATTAATCTTGCGATTAATTTTATAACGCATTAATTTGCGGTGTAATTAATTAATCTAATTAATGCACTAAAGTGACAGCTCTAATTATAACGTAACATAACAACCATGGGATCTTTTTTTTCAGCTGTATTTTCTTTCCAGTTTTACAAAAGTGTTGATCAAGAATTACACTGTTAAGACCAGCAATGTTTTAATTTTATCTCCAGCAAGAGGCAGCGACTACACTTGCTGAGAGTTAAAGCATCAGCTCCCGAACATGTTGTGGTTTGGATCTAAATAAACACTTAGGAGGTGTTATTGTAGTTGCTCTGATAGTGTTCATTTATCCAAGAAGATTTTGCTGTGTTGTCTGGCACAGTAGTCTAAATGTTTTTTTTAAACAGTGTTAAAGGTTGTGAGGTGTGAATGTGTGCCTTGATAACACCGGTGTAGGTTTGTGTGTCACCATGCCTACTGCATGTGTAATTATACTGTTGCATGGATTCTGAGTTTAAGAGGCACCCACCCCTGTCAATTATCAGACTGTTGGGAGGAAGGGATGAGATTATGCATAATTGCCTGCTGTGGTGGGGCTTGGGTGTTTCCTCCTGAGTCAAATCACTGAGACAGAGAGGTGATAAGTGGATTTGCCAAGAGAGCAGACAAATGCTACGTTGCTCAACTGCCTACCAGCCACTGTATTTGGCTGCAGACCAACTGTTTAATGATTACGTCTGCTATCAGTTTAATGATTCGGGAATGATTTAGGAGAATGATCCAGACTTCCCAGCAGGAAAGTTTGAGGATAGGTTGTTTATTGATTTGTGTCCTCGTGCTTGATCAGCTTGAGCTTGTATAGCATCTCCCAGGCTGTCTGATAACTCAAAGTGCTTTTTACACTGCGGGCCACCATTACAGGTTCACACCACAATCACACACTGATGGGACATGCTGATGGGTGGGGCTGATGTCTAAGGTGTCCATCATTATTGGTTTATCCCACTCATGTGCAGTAATACCCTTGTACATACATATGTCTGGCTTAAGGATATGTTAACACGACCACAGGGGCTGGGGATTTAACCCCTGACCTTCAAGTTAAATGGGTTTGGTTACCATACTGGCCTATTGTTGTCTCTTAAATGATCCCAGAGCTGAAAATGTTCCTAACTGGTTATAAGCTTGATAGTACAAACCATAAATCCTATGTTGTTATATTTTCAAAGAGGCACTCTTATGCTTTTTAGAGTTTTTTTCTGCCCTTCAGTGTTTTATATGTCCACTCTGCAGGATCCAGTACTTCTACACCAGGAGTGAACGGTTATACTTGAGTACTGTACTTGAATACATTTTTTAAGTATCTGTACTTGAGTATTATAGAAGTTATTTCTTCTTCTAAAATGCGATCAGAGTGTGATTTGTTCAAGTGGCAACCCATGCCTGTACCTTGCACATGTTCTACTCAGATCAGGCGGGTAAAAGTTGAGCAGATGTTGCTCAGATATGGCAGGAATGATGACTACAGCAGATTCAGACAGTGATTCCACACCGGAGCACCCATAGCCATACCTGAAGTCCATGTTTGAGATTGTTGAAATGAACAATGTTATATTTTGTTTAAAAAGTTTGCTCAGTTTGCTATGCACAAACTTCATCACAAATCACGTAATTACAAAAACTCACCAAAAAATGTGAGACAGCATGTCGGGGTAAGTTACTCACGTGTAGCAGAGCTGTGTCAGAGCACTACCATGCTGCTTTGGGGGTTTTCAATAAATAATGAAAAAGGCAATGGTTATTTTTTGTCAAAAAATAGGTATTACTTAAGGCTTAGTGGCATATCTTACAAGCTCTGTATTCTGCAGATTCTATGAGCAGCAATACAGTAATGCATTGACATTAAAATTAAAATGTATTTTTCATTCTTCAGTATTTTCAAAAGGAGGAGCTCCAGTACTTTAACCTCAGTTAAAATCGGACTTATTTTTTACTTCTGATGTATTGGAGTAATATATATTATTTTTAATGTATTTTTAGGGCATTTTGTGCCTTTATTGGTAGGAGAGAGACAGTGGATAGGCTTGCAAAAGGGGGTGAGGGAGCAGGGGAAGACACTCTGCAAACTGGTCACAGGCTGGATTCAAACCTGGACCTGCAGAAGTATATATATGGGACGTGCATGGTTGCTGACCACTCTGCCAAACCAGCGCCCCTATTGGAGAGATATTTGACCAGGACTATCTATACTTTCACTCAAATAATGGAGTTGAGTATATCTGAATATCACTGTGTGTGCCACACAATTTGAGAATCACTGTTATGTCTTAATATTTGACGTTAAGCAAAGTGAATAATCATAAATATATACCTGCCCAATCTTGCTAATGTCTCTTGAGAGTCAATTACTATCAGTGACTGTTTTAAGCTTCTGCAGAATAGTGAGTCTATCTGAACCTGTCTGATGTTGTGGGAATGTTTAGGTGAAATACAACTTAAATCTGAACAGGAACGTATTTCATACAATGTCCTGTGTGTTTCTGTGTTCAGCTGCACAGTAAGTGTAAATACATTAATTGAGATGGCCTAGAGTTTTGTCTAAACATTAAAATGTAAATAACAACATGCCTGACAAATGCACGCTGCTTTACAGGAAATAAAGGCTGAGACTCTGGCTTTAATCACGCCATGGCCAAAACACACTTCCGCGTAATCAAGACACATTAATTAGTCCTGCCAATCATGACTTTCAAATACATGTTTTATATAAAAAAAATCAAGGTATTTCCCATATCTAGTTCAGAGGAAGATTTCTTTCACAGATGCTATTCTTTCTTATCCCCACTGCATGTTCAGAGTGGTAAAGGTTAAAGAGGAAAAAATCCTCCTATGACACTTTGCACATTAAACATGCCACAGGGCCTAATTTGACCTTTTGTGTCAGGGCATAATAGTCAGGCAAATCCAAAGTGATTGACACTCTGCTCTAATGTTACCATAGGGTTCACACAACAGAGGCTTACAGGCCTTAAATATTGAATGAGGTTAAACTTAGAGGTGGGTAGGGTGTGGGATACATAATCTTGGGCCGTTAGTTTGTTCTTGGGCTCCGGTTGGTGTAAGATTTAATCTACACAGGGCAACTGTTGCTAAGGGTCCTGTTACCAGAGTAACCGGTGATTGTTTACATGGAGATCTGTGGGTCTGCTTTACTGCAAGGTGACAGACTTTGGCTCATGTCAGAGGGCTAAAGAGCTGGTAAAACATGACCTTCTCCTCTGAGTTTTTCCTTCACTGAAGGTTTGCTGCTCTTGTGGGTGCTGCTGTTGGACTGCTGAGGACGAGCAGACAGAGTGGGAGGAGTCTGACTGTCCATGTGAAGGGGGCTGGAGTCAAAGGTAAAAACATTTACTTCTATTTGCTACTTTTAGATGTCATTGTTCAATTTATGTATTGCAAAACACCATATATTTAACATAATTAATGGTGTTTAGTAGACCTAGGTTTTTTAAATAAGACACTATTTATGAAAGAGAAGAATAACAGTTCAGATCTCATTGGAGGTGTTAGCAGCCTCTAGAGGTTCAGATACTCATTACAGCTTTAGCAGTATTTAGAATCTGCATCTTCATTTGTTTTCATGGCCCTGACTTCAAAACTGGGAGAGGTAACTCGAGTTATCAGAGGCAATGACTGTGGACTGTCTGTGATTCAAGGAAAAAATATCCCTGGTATTTGCAGTAGACCAGCCCTTTTTCCCAAATCTGAAACAATTACATTAAAATACAAATGTTTGTAACTTAACATTATGTACTTTTCTTATCTCTACATTCATTTTTGTCTCTTAAAACCTTAATCATGTAGAATGATAATTAATTCAGTGATAAGTAGAAATCAAATTTATAGGACACAAAACCATTTTAAAATTAATTTAATAGTGATTTTTTGTGTTTTGTTTTAGTAATCGGCGTCTTGGCTGGTGAGAAAAGTAAATGTTGAAACCTGCTTTTAATGCTATACATTTTCTGTAGCTTGTAAGCCATTAGCTAAGAATTTTCCCCAAAACTATTCAAATATTCCATTATTCGTTACAGTTCCTGATTCCAACTTCAGAGAGATCAGAAAAATTAAAAACATGGTGGTTTCTGCAAACAACACACAAATATTAGTATGATCATGACAAAAGATCATGGATGTTCATCTGCCTTGGACCTGTTCGACTCTATAATGCATCAACCATCAACAGAAATGACATCATTAACATAATTCCATACTTTTAGACCAGTTAACATTTAACAGCAGTTCAGCCGTATGCTGCTATATTACAGTTTCTCTCCACTGGTTTGGCTCATTTCTTGAAACAGAAATGACATTCTCAAAAAAACTCTAATATCATTTGGCAAAATAGTCTTACAGTTTAGCACAACACCAAATTTTGCTTGCAAAAGTTCATATCTCAGTCAAAACTGTTCACTCATTTTTCAAAACTAAATTCCTTTCTCATACAAACAGTTGGTGCCCACAAAATGCATCGTCCCTTTGGCATTGTGTGAGCACTGCAGGTCAAAATGTTTGGATGTTTTGCTGTGGCAGAGGATCACTGAAATGTCCCTCATGCCCACCTCTCAGTAGCCCACTCCTTCTGACAGTGGTTACTCTACTTGTTTTTTGTCTGGCTTACAGAATACATTTGTGTATAAAACTGGAAAAAAAAAAGTAGAGAGAGAATTTTACTGTAAGAGTAGCTTCCAAGATTTGATATCTCACATTGCACTCATACTGCCAAGGAAACTGTAACCTTTGTTACGGTATATGCAAGTGCAAAAACACAATTTTGCAAACTAGGCTGGTTTTATCAAACACAATTCACTAAAACAAACACCCAAACTGCAAAATACATCATATATCCTGCAAAATTAAGGACCTTTGCACCAAACAGTACACACTTCATTCATATGACCAGAACAGCCAGTGGGAGCAGACATGTTGTTAAACTGCTTTGAGTAAAAGCTCCCTTATCAAACTGATCAACTGCTATAAACATATAACAAGTTTTCCTAACTTGTTTACACAACCAAATGAGAAAGATATGCCACATCTCAGGGGCTAACCTTGAATTACAGAAGAGTATTAGGGCCATTTTAGATGAATTTTTTTTTTAGCAGGTAGAGATTAAAGTTGAAATGACGTGAATAAAAGTTGAAATTTTGAGATCAAAGTTGAAACGACAAGATAAAAGTTAAAATGTCGACAAAAAGTTGAATTACATTAAAAGTCCTGATAAACGTCAAAATAATGACATTGAAATTAAAATGTTGAGAAAAAAAGTTGAAAGTCAAGAATAAAGTTAACAGACAATATATTTCAACTTTATTCTTGACATTTCTGCTTCTGTTCTTCACACTTAGACTTTTTCCACAACTTTTCAACTTTTTTTTTTTTCTTATGTATATTTTTGGGCATTTTGTGCCTTTATTGATAGGACAGAGACAGTGGATAGGCTTGTGAAAGGGGGAGAGAGAGTAGGGGAAGACACTCTGCAAACTGGTCACAGGTGGGATTCAAACCTGGACCGGCAGAAGCAAGTACATGGGGTGCTAACCACTCCGCCAAACCAGCACCCCTACTTTTCGACTTTTATCACAAAATTTCAACTTTATTCTCGTCATTTCAACTTTAATCCAGAAATTTCTACTTTAATCTCCACTTCCCAAAAATTATTTTATCCATTTAACATAGCCTTTAAACTCTTCCGTACTTGAATAAATCTATATCCAACAGACACAAATATGTGTCTAATTCTTGCCATAAATTCTGTTTTTTAGTCCCTTTGTCTCTGCCTTGATGGATTCATCTCTGGATGTGTGTATGTGTTTATATGTATATATGCACATATGTGTATAAAATAAAGAATACAGCTTCAACCTGCTCTATTGTAAAGTGCCTTGGGATAACATTTGTCATGAACTGGGCTATATAAAGATTGATTGATTGATTGATTGATATCTTGATAGATTGATGGATTTATTGATTAATACTTAAGTGTAAACTCTCTCAGTGTGCTCTCTTAGATGATTAAGGTCCATTCTTGCCCTGTGGTAAATGGTTCTTACCTCAACCAACAGTCTGTGACTGCACAGGGTCATGATGTCTGAATACCAGGACAGGATGGAAGTGAAGAGACAACATGAGGAAGACATGGAGAAAGACGAAGAGGAGGTTCCCTGTGAGCAAAACCATCCTGACTATGGCCTGAGAGAGGGGCAGCCAGAGGAGGGAAAACCTCTGTCACCTGACCGGGGGGGCATACAGGAAGTGAAGTCAGAAGATGGACTGGAGAAAGACCAGAGGGAGGAAACACTGAGTCTGAGCATAACTGTGGACCAGGACATCAAGAAGAAAGGGTCGGGTGAGTGGCTGTGACAGAGTGATTTAACCTCAGCACAAGTGTTTATTCTTTTAACCCTTGGCTCTTAACTGTTCAGACCTGAAAGTGTGATCCACAGATTATTTTAATTGAGTTCTGGATAAAGATAACATCTGTTTTTTACAGTGTTTTTTCAATGGCGCTGTCTGCTCGCCGTAATGTTTATCTTCTCTCAGTCAAAGTATGCAGCAGTTATGCACGTTAACACTTCACAACCATGAATCCAGGAAAAAAGATCACAAATACAGTGTAATATTATCATTTTTATGCAGTTAATTTCTCTCAGCTACAACTGGTAGTAAACAAATGAAGCCAATGCAAGAGTGCCAAAAACTGCAGGTCCTCAAGAGTCCACATTGGGTTGGCAAAACCAGAAGGTGCACACACACACATATAATCAGTCTGAAGTTTTGACGGGACATGGAAATGTTTTTCAATTAAATAATAATTGAAAAGTGTGTTTTGCGCATATATGACCTTTAACTGAACATTTTAAACAAAATTTCACAAATAATTAAGTTAGACATCATTTTAAAATGTGGGTCCCCAAGTTTGGCTCATTGGATATGAGCAGAGCAACGAGGGGAAATAGATTAAAAAGTTAAAAAAGCCTTATCAGACTTTCAAATATTCTATCTTTTTGACAGTTCGATGGAATAATGTTGATTTGTTGGGTTTATGAGTGTCCATGCATCATTTCTGTGTATTTTAAAGTAGCAGCTGCCTACAGGATTGAACCAAACCTCCAGAGGTCTTTCCCCAGGGTCTGCTCCACCTCTTATAACCCAGACAGGAACAGGAAGCGTCGAGTGGAGGAGCCCCGGGGATCTGGACCTTTCTTCTACTTTGGAGGGACAAATGGAGCTAAAATGTCAGTATGAAACTCTAAATCAAACCTAAACAAGTACATCTACTATGTGCCAAAAGTAAAAGGAAATATCTGCCTGTGGTGAAAGCAATTGTTTTTTTCATCCAGTGTCTTAAAATGGGATGAATTCTTGAAGTAAGATTTGTGCATTTTAATTCAGCAAGCTCTTGCTAATTTCACAAATATCTTTCAGCACATGAAACAATTTACTTTTACTATATCAGGTACATCTTTCCTCTCAATTACAGTCATTCATTACATTTTCATTGCTGCAACACGAGGCATTGTTTATGAATAGCAATGCAGGAGTTAATATTTACATTTTACATCTAAAAACGTGCAGAAACTTGAGTCAAGGCAAAGGAATTCATTGAAATTTTGATTAAAAAAATTCAACATTAAGCTGAAATGTCCTGATATGTATCATTTTAAGATGTAAAAACAGAAAATCAGGTCTGTTTATGTTAATTAGGAAACATATATAAGAAGAAGGCACAGTTGGACTTGTGAAATAGCTTAAAATGTAATTTCAAGAGAAAACTATTGACTTTCTTTTTGAGCAATGGACAGATTTTTTTTACTTTAATGTCTCAAAGAATGATATTTATTTTACTATATAACTATAACTATATATACCTATAACTAACATTGATTAAAATGGCCATTTTTTAATATTATTGTATTATAATAAGATTTGTAACTTTATTTTCTTCATCAGTAAATATATAAAATGTAAGTGGCTCTAATTGTTTTAGTGTAAAATTAACAGATAAAGGCAGTAAATAATACAAAAACAAAAACCTTCAGAAAGTATTTTCTGTGTTAACTGTACAGGTGAAATGAAGCATCTGGATGGTTGTGTTTGGGAGAACTAAGATGTTTTAGAGTGATCAGCAGACAGGATCTGGTCTTGAAATGCTATTTGCCTTGTTTGACTGATTTCCTTCGGTTAAACCTCCTTTTCTCACTTTTCCCTCAGAGTGAGCAGGTACTGTGAGAGCAGAGGATGGAGGAGGATTCAGGACAAGCACAGAGAGGATTTCAGACTCAAGTGGTGTGAGTCCAAATCTTCAGCCAACTACAACAACTTCAGAGAAGGTTCAGAGAATAAAACATAATTTATATCTCAACCGTTAATCCTGAATTGTACAATGAACTGTAAAATATAAACAAACTACAATAATACCTAAGTAATATCCAGGGGTGGACAGTAACGAGGTAGATTTACTTGAGTACTGTACTTAAGTACATTTTTTTAGTATCTGTACTTTACTTGAGTATTTTTTTTTTGGAACTTATGACTTTACTTCACTTCATTTAAATGACAGATATTCTACTTTTAACAATCGGCCTTGTTACTCGTTACTTTTAGGTACAGGTATGAAGTCAGCGGATTAAATTTATTTTCTCTTCTAAATGTGATTTGTTCAAGTGGTGTTATCTATATTTCGTGCATCCTGTTCCACAATCCAGTCCAGTTGGTGGCGGTAATGCACTTTTGAGTTTGGTTTGCCAACCGCCATTAAACAACAAAGAAGAAGCACCCATATCTGGCCATATCTGAAGGGGGGAGTTAAATAAAAAAAAAAGAAAATGGCACTGGTTGTCCTTTTGTTGATTCATGAGTGTTTCAGTATGTATTTCCATGGGCTTTGTAGCATATTTTCAAACTCTATATTCTACATGATCTATAAGCAGGTCAGTGCATTCTGTAGATTGTTTCAGTCATTACGTTCTGTATGGTCAACGGGAAAATGTACTTTTAATACTTGAGTATTTTCAAAAGTAGGTACTCCAGTACTTTAACTTAATCAATCTATCTTTATCTGTACAGCGCCAATTCATAACAAGTGTTATCTCAAGACACTTTACAATAGAGCATAAAGCTCTTCATTTTATGGATACACATATATGCATAGATACATACATACAAATAAAGACACACATATACATATATATACAAATGATGAACAGCAAATCCACACGATGCTGTGTTTGGTGTGTGGGCAAAGGAAGGGAGGTAGGAGGAGACAAGTGGACTAAAATAAGAACTAAAGTTAGGGACAGATCCATGAACCATAGACCTGTCATCTGATTTATTAGAGGTTAGGCTCTTGAGATGCTACATCTCGTTTTCCGGAGGGTCCTTATGTGTGAATGGTTGTGGTGATCATTTTATAGGAGTATAATCAATGATATTCTGACTGAAAATAAGAATTTATGGTAGTTAAGAACCAAGTAAAATGTGACAGAGCAACTTTCACTTGTATTGGAGTAGAATTTGAACATGAGATCTATACTTTGACTTGAGTACTGGCATTGAGTACTTTGTCCACCACTGGTAATTTCTAAAAAGGATGTCATTCCAGATGTAATTTGCTTTTGTACAAAATGAACTCAAACCTTCTTATTTGTTTTTCTCAGGTGAACAGCTGATTTACCAGATTCCCAACAACAAGGTGCTCACCACAAAGATCGGCCTCCTCAGCAGTCTGAGGGAGTACGAGAGAGTCAGCAGTAAAATCAACCACGGGCAACAATTGAGGTAAAACACTGCGGGAGCAGATCATGGACTCTTTACAGGTCATTGCTGTTTGATAGTTTCCAAGCATCATTTGGGGTTATTTTGAAGCTTTAGGCTGCAACCACTGATAAGGACACGCAGTGTGATACAAACAAGAGGATGAAGGAAAAAGATTCCCACAGGCTCAGTATTTATACAGTTATTTGTTATACAAACTGTTTCTGTGAGTAATTATAATTTGACAATAAAAGTTAAAGGAACACTACACCCAAACAACGATTTGGCCTCATTTTCTACTCACCCTCATGCTGAACAACACTGTGGAGTAGTTTTGGAACATCTAGGATGCAGCCGGAGATCTGGGGGGATCCTCGCTGTCCACTGACAATGGTAGCATGAGTTAGATAAGAGCCGGAACAAACAGTGGCCTTAAAAGTCCACAAGGAGTCGGCAATATTCCTGCATACTGCGCATGCGCTGTAATCCAAGTGTCCTGGAGTAGCGTCCACCATTTACTCGAAACGACATCATTTAGCACATGTTTATAGCCTAAACAGTACTACTTGGCATTTCTATGACACACTTCACTCTGCAATAACAATAAGGAGCGTAGAACAAGAAACAAGAACACAAGAAATCCCACATTCTGCTGACCCCTCTTGTGTCTGTCCACGGCTCAGTTGCTCACAGCAGAATGTGGGATTTCTTGTGTTCTTGTTTCTTGTTCTACACTCCTAGTTATTGCAGTGGTAGGTTGTTAAAAGTTTAGCCTAAAAACTATTTTCAAAGAAAAAAAAACTGTTAAACTTCACATTTCAGCCTAGAATAGAATCTCTATTCCTCTGCTACCTTTATTCTTCCCACATGGGGAAATTTGCAGTGTTACAGCAGCAAAGGGGACGGCAATTATTAATGAAAATATTAAGTATTGAATAAACAGTATGTGCCTTATTATTACTATAAATAAAAAGACTAGAAATGCAAACAAAAACAACACTATAAGAATTATAACACATTGATTTATGTATTTTCTTTGTTGAATCTAGAATATATCTCTGACTGTTTTCATCTTATGAGCTATCATGTCTTTTCCTAATCCTGTTTTAGGAGTGGTTTCATAAACAGTCTCCTATTTCACTGTGATTTTAAAATCCTTAGGAGGCTAAGAATGGAGGAGTTCATTCCCACTACCTTCCGCCTGGACCTGAAAGAAGAGAGAGAGGCTTTCTTTGCTCAGCAGGAGGGTAAAAAACACCTGAACTGCTCGCCCACATTAACCTTAAACACACCATCATTCTGCTGCAACAACAACAGCGTCACACTGGTCAGACTGGATCTGTGTTTGGTTAGTTTGTGGGCCCAGATTAAAATAAAGTCAATCAAACCGAAGCTGTCAGACCTTCAGCAATGTCAAGAAAGAGGAGAGTTTGAGCCCAGCATTGTTAAGAAAGCAGTTTCCTTGGTGATTGTTTGATCAAACAGGTCGAGGACGTTGGAAAATAATGCACTTCACCTCCCAGAAGGCCCTGATAAAATCACCGGGGGAACATGCTGTTGCCATAGAGAGGAGTCAGCAGAGGGCAGGGCTGAGACACAAACAGGACGAGGGAGTCTCTGTGGGGTCTGAACACCGAGCTGCAGTGATGAAATAAGAGATAATATCATTCTAAGGCAGAAAAGTAATCCCTAATCCAAGAACTGGAGACCATGTCCCTCCTTCTTCTGCTGTTGTCTTTATGAATACAGACTGTGTTATCATAACGGAGGTCACATGACAAACATGCTTATCACTGAGTAAACAGCAGGACACAGACAGCTGGTTCAGATCTCTGGGTGATGACTGAACCTGTCAAACAGGAGACAGGAGAACAATAAAGATCAGAATAGAATCAGACATCGCTTTTTAAATAATTAGCCTGCATTCACCTGCTGCCAGCTTATAAGGAAATGATGAGTCGAGTCGAGCAAAGTCAGGCCAGGCAGATTCAAGATTATGTCTGTTCAGCAATGATGAGGTTTGTTTGGTATGTAGACAAATTTTGAACGGCAAAAACTCAGATCTGTTAAGTGTGTTTTTTAGTTTCAAGTCCAAATATTCACTAATTCTAATTCATTTCACTCAACAAGTCCACATAAAGGTCTTACTATAAGGAATAAAAGGCAAAACACAAGGTATTTAATTATTGTTAAGGTCTGTAAATATTTACCAGGTAACGTTTTATTGAGTGAAGGTCCTCGTCAGCTGTATGCTAAACAGAACTTTTCATTTTTAGACACACTTCAAGGTAAATTTGGCTTGTCTCATTCGCAGATAATTTTACTTGTTACAAGCAGATTTTTGAAATTTGAGATTTTTATTTTTTTTTAAATGGGACAGTATGCATTAATGAAAACTGACATGTAAATGCATGTGATTATAGCCACATGCATTAGCAGGTTGACGTCAACACATAAAACAAAGCAGACACCTGTAGTAGGAATAAAAACACAAAGTGTATGTTAAAAGATAAGCAACATACATAAACTGTAGACAACCTAAATAACATATAGTTAAAAAGAAAATGGACTGGGTGTTGGGGGACCATGGGAACTATACACAATGTACTACAAAGTGCTGGAGTGCTAAAATCAGATGTTAATGCAGATAGATAATTGCCCCTTAGGATAAGTCTACTGAGATTTTTTGACTTGAAATGGGCAAATACACTCACCTAGATCTGAGTTTTGCATGCTACAAAACTCTGACGTTTGACCAAACACGTTTAAACACCAGGAAGAGTTGATCTACGCTAACCTTCACCCTCAGTTACTGCTGCTTTCGTCTCTGCTGGTGGACACTGGGGCCTGCCCGTCAATAGGAATCCTGTTTTTAGAACTGAGGCCTCCTTTTGGGGACAGCTGTCTTTTGTCCTGTAGGCATCAGAATATTTAGGGCTAGCTACAGCTGCATGTGGTGACATGGCATGCATGTCTGCTTCGACACATCGTCATTGGCAAATGTTTAAAATCTGGTCCAAGGGGGCTGTCTGGAAACTCCATACTTCACCAGTACGTTTCCTTCCAGCTGTAGCTGCAGCAGGTCGCTTATTCGGACAACAGCTGTCTTAAAAAAGGCACATCAGGTTGAGCAAAAGGAGCCTACAGATGTGAAGGCTCCTGTTTGTTAGTTTAAATTACATGTTGAAGTCTTGTTTGCAGATGTTCATCACAAGCTGTTATTTAAGGGATTTATCTATGAAGAGAATTAAAATCCTCGCCAGGAAGTGCTAAATGCTAATTCATTGCACTTGAGTTCTTTCTATAGGTTTGGATACCTGGTTGGAGTGTCGTTGTTTTTAAGAGCATAGGCCCAGCATGGATGGTGTGTAGTCTGAAAACTAAAAGCAGGGATCTTAAATTTGTTAAAACATTCAGGACTAAGAGTGTTTCCTTTAAGGCTTATGCTTTACCTCTCTTTGCATTCAAGGGTTGTGAAAGGGATTAATTTATAATGCTTTATAAGCCAACGTTAAGCTCCAAATGTTCAAGATGTAAAAAACTCAAATCAACTCCTTTACAGAAGAGAATAATAAAAAAACATATCCAATTGTAGTGGAGATATGAGATAAATAAAGAGCTTGAGTAAAAGGTTGAAGGGTCATTATAGGATAAAAATATTGCCTTTTGGGGTTTTTTTGGACACATTTAGTTTTTATTTCATTTTTTGAGCTATCAAAGGGACATTGATTCTGATTTTAAGAACCATAAAAAAGGCAAGCTCACTCTTTAAAACACAGCATATGATAAATCACAAATTTCAATACAACACAGATCAGGCCTTCAGAACAGGAATGATTTATTCTAATAAGAGTAGATAACTCACAATTGCAAGTGAACATCAAACAGGACCTTGAAACAAGTGTCTTAATCTGTAAAGCTTCAGTAAGATCAATAAGTTTGACTTTCGACAGGTTCAAGCAACAAAGGGGGTCAAATGTGGATCTGTAAGCCCACGGATCTAAACCAGGGCAAAGGGATCTTTCTGCTGAGGAGCCCAGAGGACCTGCTGGCCTTCAGACTGAAACTGAATGCAGAGGACAACCAAGACATCAGGAAGACGCAACACCGCCAGCCACATGCTCGAGTCGTACAACAGTGGGTGAAAATTCACACAGAGACCTTTTTAAACCACCACATGTTCATCATGTCTGTTCCTCTCAGTTACATCCAGGAGCCTCTGCTGCTGAAGGGGAAGAAGTTTGACGTGCGCTCCTACCTCCTGATCGCCTGCACGACGCCGTACATGGTCTTCTTTCATCACGGATATGTCAGACTGACCTGTGACCTCTACGACCCCAGCTCCAAAAACCTGTCTGCACATCTGACCAATCAGGTAACACTTTTGCCACTTTATATCCAGCCAGGCTTTACTGTCCCAGTCATGCAGCTTTTAGAAATAAATCAAGAAGTCAGTCCTCTTTATAAAATATATTCAATTTTCAGATAGATAGAAAGATAGATAGATAGATAGATAGATAGATAGATAGATAGATAGATAGATAGATAGATAGATAGATAGATAGATAGATAGATAGACAGACAGACAGACAGACAGACAGACAGACAGACAGACAGACAGGTAGATAGACAGACAGACAGACAGACAGGTAGATAGATAGATAGATAGATAGATAGATAGATAGATAGATAGATAGATAGATAGATAGATAGATAGATAGATAGATAGATAGATGTCTCAATGGCCATGTTTACATGGGTAGTTCTCCTCAATCTGATTGAAATCGATCGGATTAAGTGAATCTGATTCGATCTGTTTACATGAACTTTGAGTAAAGAGATCCACGTTCAATCTGCGTTTGCATGGCTCCAGCTGAATCCGATTGTATTGTTTTTGTTGACATGCGCAGAAGGTCACTCTGCCACTACCTGCAAATGTGTAAGAGAAGAAGAGGTGCACTTCCTGCTTCCTGTTTACCTCTAGAAAGATGGATCTACATCGTGTTTTGTCGGGGATGCTTATTGTGTTATGGTTACATTTATTTGAGGCTCTGAAGTCATTTTTTACTCTCGCAGGGTTTCTATTAAAAAGTTTGTTTCCTCCACCGTCCAGTTCTTCTGTTTGTTTGCCATGTTTGTTTGGGCACGCTCTGCGTACGTCACTACGTGCCTCTTACGTACCTCTTACGTACTACGGAGCACCTGTGCAGACCGAACAATCCTCTCTATCAACCCAATCCGCTCCACTCAGCCGTCTACATGAAGCATGGAGCGGATTGTCAATCAGCGTAGACTACCTCTTACAGTCCGATCCGAAATACAATCAGATCCAGGTGAATCCAATTGGCTAAGGTGTTTACATGAGACATTTCTATCTGATTGACCTTTCCATCTGATTGTAAACAGGATCTTTTGACCCATGTAAACGGGGTCATTGATATACAACCCCTTTGGTAAAGGGGCGTCTAGAGTGTAAGTCCAGAAAGACCTTGGTGCGAGAGTTAATTTATTTATTCATTCAGATTCAAACCAGTCTTTTGATGAATCATTGTTATTATTAATTTTGATATCTTATATGCTATACATTATTTTACTTGCTACAGTCTGTGACCCTTTTAAAAGCCTTTTAACATGATAGAAACCAAGCTATCGGCCATAGTGTAAACAAGAACATTTACACTGTACAGGAATCTGTTCCCGTTCGAATGTTGATTTGTTAACATTTTTTATGATTCTCATACATAATTAAAAGCAAATAGGACTTCAGATTCAGCCACACTTTGACTCTGTTAGCTATTGATTGTGATACAGTAGTTAGTTTTGATTACTTAAAAAAATAAAAAGAAGAGAAACATGTTTTTAACAAGGCCAAAGTGTCTTCTCAAGGGTGATATGATAACTGTATCCGATGATTGATAGAAATACAAACGACTTTTTAACAATTTTAGGGCCCCTGTCAGCAATGTGCCTTTAGAACTGTCATAACTTTTCTTCCTCTTGTGGGCCATCTAACGGTACATAATGTTACAATGTCATGTCAGGTTAATATCACTTTAAAGCACTGTTATTTTTCCATCCTATTGTTTTGTTTTCTGTTTGATGTCACTAAAAGGCATGTGTCTTCATTTCAGCTAATCAATAACCAGTAAAACTTCCTCTCAGAGTCCTGAACTTTCCACTGATGTTTGCATTCATTCAATTTAAATGGCAAATGTATTATGTATCACAACAAACTGGAGACATACTAAACTTCCATCTGATCCATTAGACTTGTTTATAGAGAGGCAGAATATTGACGCCCCTCTTGAGGCACCAACTCTCTCCTGCTCTGTGTGTGTGGTCCCCCTGCTGTCTGTCTCCAGTACATGCAGAAGAAGAACCCTCTGTACAGCCAGCTGAAGGAGGACACAGTCTGGTCCATGGAGAGATTCAACACCTACGTCAACGACAGGTTTCAGGTTGCTAGGGGTCTGCCCAGGGACTGGGTGCTGGGCGTCTTCACGGTGAGCGCTGCTGTGAGCTGAGGCTCTCGGGGACCAATTATCGTTGTGGTTCAAGCTGTCGGTGCATGCAGCTAATTGAGATTGTGGTTAAGGCTCAGATGATCTCATTCCTGTCTGACAATACATCATGTTATTACAAAATCAAAGGGGCGGGCTGGGGGCTGCTTTAATCTATGGTACTTAACAAATAGTCAAGCATAGACCAAGGTTGGAAGAGTTTTAAAGGTGTGTTTATTTAGTTTTGTTTCAGATTATTACTTTAAAGTAATGTTTAGGCTAGTGTGTGGGTTCAGTTTATTTTTTTCTTTTGTGAAAGTATTTAGTTGTAGCTCAAGTTTCACGGGTTAAAGTGTTGTTTTTTCACTAGATCAGGATCAAGATCTCAAGTAATCATAAAAACAGAGGAAGTAAACAACATGCAACTATAAAATAAAGTTCATAACTACAAACTTTGACTCCAATGGTGTTGGGAAATAGTGTAAAACATCTATAAAAACAGTATACAATGATTTGCAAAATATTTCTGATTTATATTTAATTGAATACTGAACAAAGATAAGATGTTCTAACTGATAAACTTTTTAAGACTGGGAATGTTGAGGAATTCAACAAACACCCGTTTGGATCATTGCACAAGTAAACAGGCTAAAAGGAAAAAGGTCAGTGTTCTGATTGAGATTTACATTTTGTTGTTTGATGTTTTATTATATTATAAGTATTTCTTTATACTTCTGATCATGATCATATAGTTTTAATATTTACACTTAATCAATTTATATATACATATATATATTTATATATATATATGTATATGTATATATATATATATATATATATATATGTATATATATATATATATATATATATATATATATATATATACATATATATATATATATATACACACACCTATACTTCAATCTTTTTAACATTTTAGAATTATATTTATTTACAGCTATTTATTTTTGTCCGTTGTTTCTTTGTTTGATTGCATTGCCTTTTATTTTGTTTGTTTGTTTTCTTATATATTTCTATCATTCATCGTGATTTTACTGTTTCTTTGTGTGTCACTATGCTGGTTTACATAAGTTGCCAAATCCCTTTGACATCCTTTCTGCTGTCATTATAATTACAGTGGGACACTACTTAGTAGATTTGTCCAGTGCTGAATTGCTGATTAGTTGACAGAAATACATGTTATTATCATTATTTTATTTTAGAAATTGCTCTGCCTCTATGTAAAGCACTTTGATGCTAATTAATTGTGTATAAAATGTGCTATGGCAACAAAGTTTTAGAAGATGATTGATTGAATATTGCTAAGACCACATCTTTGTCTTCCAACTGAATTATTTGATAAGAATACCAGAGGCACAGAAATACAACCAGTCACTGCATATAGTTCAGAAATGGCACTTCAAGAGTTCGTGTTTTGCTTTAAATCAGGTTAATACATTCCTTTTGATGCCTATTAGACAATTTCCACAATCGTTTTCTGGGTTCATATACAGAGTACCCTGGAAGTATTCTCAGTCAGTCTGAGACACTCAGTTAGAGCTCCTGCCCCTCGAAGGCTTCTTTCCCCAGGTGGGCCCAGCCTGCTCTGATTGGTTGAATTGATCAGTTTAGTGCTCATCAGCCCCATGTTTTAACAACTCTGCACTTATTGTACAGTCTATGCTCTGCACTGAGCTTGCCACCGTGAGCCAATGGGCTTAAACTGCTGACAAACAATGGTATGATGTCTTACTGGTAGGCCTAATCCAGGGAATCAGGGGAATGAGACGTTTCGAACAGCTACTGATGCAGGATTGATGGGGTGAGACAAACAGACAGTTTTTTGCCTTGTGCACAGAAGTACTGTATTACACAGAGAAATGATAAACCAAAGAAGGGCATGGTAAAATCAAAAGCACATGATACAGGCTCTTCAAGGCCTTTGCACACAAGACACAATTCTCATGTTTTCTTTTTGCAAATCCATAGAGACGCATGCAGCAGATCATGAAACAGAGTTTCTTAGCCGTCAAACCAAAGTTAGATCAACGACTGGGCTTCTTTGACCTGATCGGCTGTGACTTCATGGTTGATGAAGATTTTAAGGTGAGTAATCAGAAGAAAACAATGATGCATGATACATGTTTTAGACAGACTGTGTCTTCATGTTTTACCATCAGGTGTGGCTGATAGAGATGAACTGTAACCCAGCTTTACATACAAACTGTGAGGTGCTGAAGGAGGTGATACCCAAAACTATTGTGGAGACTCTCGGTGAGCTCACATTATTTCTCAATACTAAATAAATAAATAAGTAAAGTTTTTTCAGAATTTCAAAAGTGATTTTTACTGACTTTTAATAGCTCGGCTAAAGCTAATGAGGGATACCTGCCATACATGTTTATTCATCCGATGTCTCTTCTCCAAACTGTTTTCTAGATTTAACTTTGGAGATCTTCAACAAGCGTCGCCTAAGGCAGAATATTTTTCCTTTGGACAGTCAGAGAGACTTTGTGCTTCTGTATAATGGATCACTTCCTTCTGATTCAGCCCCAGTCTGCAGCAAAGGTGACACAGTCAAAAAAGCACCAACACGGCAGAACTCAGGAGATGTAAGTCAGGTTCCAAGAGCAGGGGCACTTGACTCACGTACTCAAAGAGCAACAAGAGAGCAGGTAACAACAGCAACCCTGGATTTCCACATAGTCCGACTGCCGAGCGTCATGTCTGTCCCAGTGCCTTAACTTTGCCCTGAAGTATCCTTTGCCACAGAAAGTGTATTAAAAGTACTGAGCAGCAGGGAGCAGCCCTTGAAGTTTGGACCACGAATCTCAAGATCACAAGTGAACCATGAAATAAAACTAGCAGGCCAGCTAATGCAGAGGAGTGGTGTTTACTTCTTCTGGAGTCAGATTCAAGTGCTAGTACATTCACATTTCGTGGTTTACATAGGGCCACACTGCCATCTGCTGGCATGATATATTTATTCAGGTGCATGCGTACATACCACAATTGTGAGATCACGAGATAATAGGAAGAGCAACATGAAGACACCTGCTTGATGTTGATTGCTGACTGCATTGATATTGTTTCGACTGTTTGTATTCCTGTGTTGGTAGATGTGTTTGGGAGACATTAAGACAGCAAACATGGAGTTGAAGCAGTTCCCATTTAAAATAGATTTCCGGTGATCCCACACTGGTGCTCAACTGACACCCTCCGTGGATGGATCGAGGCAAAGGCTGTGGAAACAATTATTGATTAGACTGAGGACAATTTGCTGTACGTCACAGTGTAGGTGGACTATATGGAAACTGTGGTAAACTGTAAAGATTGTGTCAAGGACAAATGTCCCTCAGTGGGGGATTAATAAAAGTTTATCTTGATTTTTCTTATTTGACCTCTTGATCATTCTTGCTACTGAAGTCTATCTCACCTTTAAGTATGTTTCTACTGATGTTGGTCTAAATTGGTTCAAATGTGGTGGGCATTAAACTGCCAGATGGTAAGCCAGGTTTGATGCTTTGAGGTTTTATGGTGCTATGAGAAGGGGGGAAATGTAAGGAAATTTCTAGACTGACAGGAGCCCTGAGAATACTCAAAAATATGTGATTCTTTTCCAAGATAAAGAAAAATCAGTTTGAGGTCTCAACATGGCCCCAAGACCAAATAGTCCACCCGCTATGGTTTTATTTTCCTTCGGCCCATTTCATTGAGAAAGGTGTCAATGACACAAAGGTGTAATTAACTGGGCAAGCACCAAAGCCAGCTCTGTTAGTTGAATGTAACAACTTGGCCATTGGCGCCAGATTAGGCAGGATGTAATGTATTTTTGCTTTATGGTTTGCTTAGTTGTATTATGAGGTTGCTTTTATTTTGAAAAAAGAAGAAAGGCAGATTACGGGTGCATCCTCACACTAACATTGTTGTCAACATATATCATAGATGGAAGTGTCAAGCTGTGTGGCATGCACTCAGGCCATGCAGAATTAAGATAATAATTCCTCAGGTATGTCAAAAAATGTCACACTTGCTTGAAAATTCCGACAATTGATCCAAGACACATGTTAATGCCAGCAAGAGTTGACCCCTGCTACCTTTTATACCCTCAGTTACTGCTTCCATCTCTGTCCTCCCTCAGGACTGGACTCCTGTTGTGTGACTTGAGGTGCTGTTTTGGGGACAGCTGTCTTTTGTCTTCTAGATCGGTGGTTCCAAAGCTTTTTGGTCTCTGTACCCCCTGTGTCTTTTTGTCATACCATGAGTACACCCTCACTCATATCAACCTGGTTTATATGGATTAACTTCTTTAGCAGTGGAGTCCTGGCAAATACTTAAAGGTGTAGTCAGCGAAATTCTAATCTTCTAATCTAATGCAGTATTTGTCAAATTCACTGTATTTCTTCTCTCCATCCACAAAATGTCACCACTGACGGCATGTTGAAAAAAAAGTCTGGTTTCAATACACAGCCTTGGCTCTGAATTTCAGCAGGTAAATACTGTGGCCCGGGCCGAGTTACCAAACGCCCCACACACTCACACACACACACACACACACACACACACACACACACACACACACACACACACACTCACAGCGTAAGAGAGAGATACAATATGTGCAGTAGCAATGGCTGAAAAACAGCCCAAAAGAAAAAGGTCAGAAGAGCAGAAAGTGAAAAAGAAGGGCTATGACCATGAAAGAGCGAAGACCCGGGTCAACATTGGTGTTGCTTTTCGACGGTGAGGGAACTTCGCCAATTGAAAGACCTGAAAACAGACATGGATGTCGCCATCTTTCTGCTGGATAGGTAAGCAACATTAGCTTTTTGGTGCTTCACATAACAGTAACAGCCGTCAGACTTTCATCTTATTGTCTAATCTGCCAAAATGTACTGTTGTCGTGATGTTATTAATATTTTCAGTCGAGTTGTCTGACGAGTCGGGGTTACCTTAGCTACATTGGTCAGCTACGCAGTTTCTACGCCCGTTTCCATGACGTCCATCAGCTTTTGGGGGTGGAGCCAGGGGTGAGGCATGAAGGGAGAGGTGGGTCTAAATTCGTTTATAAACAACCTCTCCGCTCGTTTTCTCCCACATCGCTGATTACACCTTTAAGTGAAGTAAACCCGTATAGAGCGGCGCCAGAGTACCAAACACATGGAAAGTGTTTGTAAAAGACAATAACCTGTTATTATTGTATGGATAATTGTCTGTCTGGGGAAACTAGTTGTACCGTACACTTACCCTATAATTGACAGCCTTATATTAGTACTTCCTAGTTGAAAATTAATCATTAAATGTTTCCATGTACCCCTGGTAGGGAATCACAGTTCTAGACTTGGTGTTGGAATCCTAAAACCAGCTGCAGCTGCAGGTGAAAAAATGGCCTTTACGAGTGATTTTGCCCCATGATCATCAGTGCCAAACTCCTAAAGTTTCCCTGATTTGACTTTGCTACAACTGAGTAACATCTACATTGGTGATTGTTAAAGCCCGTGGACAATTAGTCAAGGGGCCACCACCAAAGGTCATACTCCACCAGTAACATTTCTCCCTGCTTTAGTTTCTGTGGATCTGGGTTGAGCAGAACAAATTGACCGTTGAAAGTGTGGTTTAGTTTTTATATTTATTTACTTGAAAAATTACATAAGGTGCTAATATTAGTCCAAAAATAGATGATGTAACATGATGCAGTAAAAAAAATGAGTCACAATATGCGCACAGGACTGTTTAGAGTTGCTGAAGAGTTTATCTGATGACCGAAGGCAGAGGCAGGCTAATGCTACCCTTTGACTCCCAGTATTTGAGCTAAGCTAAATAGCGGTGGGCTAGCTCTGCCTGCCTCTTTCTTGTTACACACAGAAAGAATGGTGTTTATCTGCCAGTCATGCACTCAGGAGTGAGACAAGACACAAAAAGGACAAGAACTTGATGAATCCCTTTAAACAACTCTAAAGGGGTGGTGGGACCAACAATGATATCTTTTTATAGAGCCCATAACTTCTGCCAACAGCTCTGGGTTTTTTTTTTTTTTTGGAATTCCCTCTGACTGTTTGTTGTATTTTGTGGAAATTTTGCAAGCCTATGAATCAGTCCAGACAGAGAGCAGCTCCTGCCCTCTAAACCCTCAGGCTTGTTTTGTCCAATCACGTCAGTGTAACCCTGACCTAAGCTCCTCTTCACACAGTTGTGGCTATTTGTTTTGACTGCATCACTTTACCTGTCAGTTTCATAACCCATAATTATCTCACCTCTGTCTGCATTTAGACTCAGCAGGTAAACACCAGTGAGTTATGGATCCATCTTTCTCAACTGAACACTTGTTGCTTCATCTAAAACCCTGACCAAGAGTATGAGTGATCCTCATGAGGAGTCGTGATGCATTTCGTTCCCACGAATACTTTTCATGCCTCTGAATGACTCTAATTTTTATTTCTCACACTGCCGAGACAGTGTGTGTGTCTGAAAACCAAAGTGAGGAAGCAGCTCTGCAGACAGGAAGGAAGGATCTACACTTCAACCTAACTGAAACTTTTTGCCACTTTATCTTCGATTCCTCTTCACAAACAGCTTCAGCACCTTTCGTTTTGAGCCTGTTAGGAAACATGCACTACATGCTGGTAAAAAGGGGGAACTAGAGCTTAGCACGAACCCCCCACCCCTCCTCTCTCCCTCCTTCTCTGTGTCCAGCACACAATATCCTCTTTTGGACCCAACCTGCCCCTGTTTTTGTGTTATCTCTGTGGTTTTAGTGTGGCGTACACACGCAGCGGGGATGATCGTCTGGGCAGATGGTGCTCAGTGTGTGAACTAGACTCTGAGACAAGGCAGACAGGGGGTCAGAGGCTCCTGAGTCCATCATGGGATGCTGCAGCGTGACCCAGAGGAATACTGGAGTGGACGAGGTGGGCCCAGATGAGATCGAGCTCCTGGAGCTATCTGGAGACAATTTAGGGTAAGCCATAAGAAGAAGAATGACCATTTTAAAGCTTAAAACTTAAAATAGTAAATCATTTGTGAGGATTTAGACAGCTATGGCTTCACCTGAATGCTGAAAGCATACAAACTGTGGATCTGAAGGGATTGTTTGATCTGATATGTGACTTAAGTCTTTTTTTGTTTGGCTTATCTGGGCTTTACAGAGTTAAGTTTGCCTTTATGTCTGTTTGAATGTGGTTTTGTGTAACGGCACGCTCTACATGAGGAACAACCACACTGTCTGCACTGTAAAGAACAATCTAGCAGCTTCTCTTTCAACTTTAGTGTTTTACCTTTATCACGTCTTTTAGTCTGACAATGTTAAACAAAAGAGGGCTTACTTCTTTGAAACGTTATTTGCAAGTAAGGGTGAATTCAGGTAAATAGAGAAATCAGATATATTTGAACAACTCAGTAAAGTCAATTATTCTGCCCTGACAAGCACAAATAAAAGGCTATGCTCTTGGAAACGAAGGTGAATTCAATCATTTATCCATGGAAGAAACTGCATGGAGTCATGATATTATACATTATAAAATATCAGTCATGCACACGGAAGAAGTCTGAACTCAAGCATTAATTATCAATTAACATAGATGTTCAAACCACCATGAGTCATGAGCAACATTTATGGATGAAGCTTATGATATTGTGAGAGCCATAATTGTTCTCTGCTTTATTTATTTGACTTCTCTGAGTAATCAAAAAGTCAACAACATTATGATGCCAAAAGTACTGCAGATTTTTTCCATCTTCCTCCTTTAGCCACAAACTTATATGAAGAAAACATGAACATCATGAACAGCTCTCAGTAACTCACAATGACTTAGTTCCATCCGTTCATTATCCATACTGCTTATCCTTCTCGGGGTCGCTGGGGGCTGGAGCGTATTTCAGCTAACATTGGGTAAGAGGGTTGGTGCACCCTGGACCCGTCATAGAACCACATAGATGGACTGTCAACCATTCACACACTCCACCATGCTCAAGGGTAATTAAGAGTCCCCTGTTAACCTAACAAGCATGATTTTAGTCTATAGGATTAAACTGGGGTGCCAGTGCATGCACACTCAAACTAGCGACTTTTGTTGCTATGAGGAACTTGCGGTACCTGCTCACCACCATGCCTCTCCATGATGACTTATGTATCTAACTTTATCCAAAGTAGAAAATATGAGGTCAGACATGAAATTACACAAAAACATGAGATTTTAACAATATTTTAGCACAAATACATGTTTGAATTCATGATCAAATCATGTATTAATGTATGCATGAAACTGTGAATTCTGAACTGGAAGCTAAAGTGGTTAACCCTGCAGTGTAGATAGATCAGCCTGATTTAATGTCTATAATCAGGCAGATCCTTGTTGCAAAGCTCCAAACTACAACAATTTTTAACAGCCAAAAGCTGGACAGCCCAATCAGAGTCCTATAAAGCAGGAAGGAGTTGGAGCTACAAGCATTAGGACATTAGGAAGTGACTGCTTGTACAGAGACATTTCATAAGGAAGAACAAATAGCAACACTACAAACTTGGACATAGAAAAGACTTTGCTAACTGTGTGTTCTACTAATTGTCTCAATTTGGTTAAATTTGATTGACGGAAAGAATTTCTAATCACCTGCTAGATATTCTTCTGAAAGGTTCTGCCTTCTCCCAAACACTTTCTTTGGGCTCTTTTACAAATGAACTATTGAAATGTCTTGAGCAGTCCATCTAATTTGTCAGGTTATAGAGTGATGCCAGTAAATGAAACTGGTGCAGAATCATTGCTTTGCAACAAAATTACCAAAAAAAATGTCATGTTTCAAATACTTTAACTAACTGCCTTGAAACTTCGTTCATACACTAACCCTTTAAGCAGCTTTAGAAATTCAAGACAAATTTACATACAATGCCAGGTTAACATGGAGGGGTGGTCTCATGTTTATCTATGCCATTGCTATCAGGGAAGCATTGACCGTCATTGTAGGACTCTTTCTTCACACTTAATCAGATTTTTTGGATCATCATGATGATGATCATTTCCTCCTTATTAGAGAACTTCTATGCATGAAACAACAATGTAGGCAGCAGTGAGACTCCTCCCCCTCCTGCAACAGTAGCTGCCTGAGACAACTGGTTCCCCTTAGCCCTATAGTCTACCAGTGTGATGTCCTACCATTGGTATGTAAGCGGTTTAAGCACACTGACTTAGGGTAGCAAGCCTAGTGCAGAGCACAGACTGCAAAAATCATGCTGAACTGACATTAACATAAGAGTAAACTGATCAACCAGCCAGAGCAGATTGGGTCCATGTGGGGAAGGGGGCCTTAAAGAGACATGAACTTCAACAGAGTGTCTCAGATTGGGTGAGAATAGAGGTGGATCAGGGTTACTCAGTGAACTGGTTTTCAAACATCAGTGATTATGAGCATAATCTTGCAGGCTTTACAATTCAATATATGAACCTGAGTTAAGGCAAAATATGACCTCTTAAATGTTCTTAAATTTGCTGATGTACTTTTTGTTTAAGGTCAACTTTGTAAGGTATGCCATAGTTACTGTTCATAGCCATAAATATTATTAGTAATTACTAATAACTTGTGCTTTTTTTGGAAAACTCCCCTCCTACTACATTTTATATTTTTAAAGGTTGACTGTTTAAAGTCCTTTTACAGGTGTATCTCACCCATTCACACCACATTCACACATTGAGGGTGCAGGTTGATCTGGTATGTGTCCATCAACACTAATTTATCTCATTTATTTACACTGATGCAGCAGTGAAAAGAGTTTGGGGTTCAGCGTCTTGTCCATGGACACTTCAACATGTGACTGCAATATCAGGTAGCAAATAAAACATATTAATCTACTAATTAAAAGGAATACTAAAAAATAAAAACCTGACGAAAACAGCAGCAGAAAAACAGATTTTCTTGGTATGATCTCCACTCTACAGAAACTCCAACACAAGGATCTAATTGGCTCCTATTTACCAAACATGAACTTGGGCTCGGTGATGCTGCACTGATGTGATTAGCAGATTATTATAAGACAATGGCTGACGCATGGAGGTTTTTAAGACAGAGGCCGGGCTGGACAAATCCCCCCGCTCTTTTTAAGGCGGGGGGGATTATAGTGGGCTAATGACAACTGTGGTTAACAGTCTTTATGTGTAGCCGTTTAATGATTACTCTAATAATAACAGAGGAGTTACACAAAGTCTGTGGTAATGGTACAAAAATAGAAGGGCACGTAATCAGGAATGTGAGACGTGGGCGAGGACAAAAGGTAAAAGTCAATCCCCAACAGGTTTGTTTCTCTGATCTCAAACATGTCTCACACTAATTTACAATCTGACATGTCCAGATGAATGTCTTTAGCTTATATTTTTTTTGTATTGGACCAAATTAAAACACATTATCTCAAAAAACATTTACAATAGAGAAGTTCATGTCATGTCATTTTTTCTTTTTTATGTATTTACTCCAAAACTCCCATATCTATCGATAGAAATACAAGTCCATGTAAAATCCATAAAATCACCAATTAAAGATATTTAAGCGTAAATAAAGTCTTGAATGCTTACACTAAGAAAAAGGTCTCTATATATTATTTGATTTTTTTTCTTTTAGTTGTTGGTGGTTTGTAGTAATGATTAACGCCCTTCATTTTATTGAAGTATACATAACAAGAAAATGAGCTTGAAAAAAGGAAGATATCTTTAGACATTAACTGTGTTTTAACAAATGCAAATACACTTGCAAGGATTTGTTAGCGTTTTTTTTATATTGTCCTGTAGATATACTATCAGTCTATTTTACTGAATTTTTTTTATTATATTAGAGTAAAAAAATATATAGTGTGTTTGTCTGTTAGTAAATATGCAACATGCCATTGCTCTAATAAACTTAATAGGTCAATCTGCTTCCAGTGAAAATGTGCAAACAGTATGTGCTCATGTAATGTCTAAATTGTTCAGTCTACATGATTTTTACTTGTAAAAACTATAAAGCAAGACCTAACTTTTTCTTAGCCCAGCCTAGTCAAGATTAGATCCCAATAAACTGATTAAATGTATGAAATAACCCCAGATTCACTCCATGTTATGGTGAAAAATGACGGCAGTGTGAAAGCACAAAGTTGCATCACTCCAAGTTTCAACTTGAGACTCGATGCAAATACTGTAACATCTTCATAAATTACAGCAGACATGAGCTCATAGGTAGACTTGTTTCAGAAACCTGCACAAGTCTTAATAGTTTGTCTTTACTTGTACATGCTGATGAGGAGGAGGGTTTGCTTTTATTGTTTTAGGCCACTTCTTTATCTACTGTTTGGCTGACCACAAGTTTGGAGGTTTTTATTTAATATGGTGACAGCCTCCAGACTTAGTTTCAGAAATCACCTGGTGAAATGACTAAGACCATATTTATGCTGTATTCAGTCTTCAGTCAAAGTGATTCATCTGATATTCTGACTTGAGACATAAGACAAATGCATTTTCCAGTATTCAATATGTAGTATACAGCTTTTCTTGCTCTGTACCCATTTGTTTAAATATCTTTAAACTTCTAATTCATATTTTAGTAACAGTTTTACTGCATTGTTGTGAAAAAAACAACTTGTGAAAGAAGAAATTATTAAATTGAGCCTGAAATGGCACAGGTGGTAAACAATAAACAAACAAACAAACAAAAAATAACGCTGCAGATTTATCTGTCGACAAACATTCAAGTGCTCATTAATGTTAAGGTATGAGTTTAATGGGTCAGATGTTCTGGTACAACTTCACAAACTTTCAAGATGCTTGGAGAGAAAAAATCTTGAAAATTAAAACAGTTTCAGCCCCCTCACCCCGTCAGTAGCTCAAATGTTTCAAACCACATGATGACCCAATTAACACACCATTAGCTGACCCTTATGTGGCTACACATGGCTGGTCAGGTCTTTGAATTTTTCTGTTTCAAATCTGCCCTACGTAAGTGATGTTTATAATAACTTCCTGAAATCCTGGTTAAAGGCAAAAATCCAAACTGTGTCAGTCTAGTAAAGCTGTTTCTAGGTACAAATTTAAAGAAATAACTTATTTCACATGACAATAATAATTTCAGGTTACATGTGATGAAAAACTGAAGTTTTTGTAAATGTCTTGATTGACACCTTTTGAGACAGGCCATCAATTGGGGGAGGGGGTCTTGTTCCACAAGTGTCTTCTCTCTGTTGTCTGCAAAAGCCACAGAAACCCCATTAACAGCCCTGCTGAAACCTTGTGTCAACATGTGGCTGAAAATGGAGGCCCAAGCAGAAGACCAAAAACCTGTCGGACCCCGAGTTTCCTCTTCATGCTGGCTGCAGAAACCTGACACCCAAACAGTTGTGTGACGGAAACAGACGACATTCATAAATCTCTTTATAGTCAGGTTCAAATAGCAGCTTCAGTCTATATACAGTATATATAACACATCTGTGTGCTCTCACTGTACAGATTTGTTATTTAACACTGGGCCTGTTTTTCTTTTGCTGAGGTTTTATGGAGCCACTCTTGGTCAAGTGGCCTCAGGTTTTGGGAGCAGATGTCAGGTCTGGCCCTCGCCATTCCTGATGACTTTTCTGAACCACCATCAAGTGCATTGAAATTTAAAGCTGCAAGGGTGCAAACCTTTTCACTTGGCTCCAGAGGCAAGGAACGCCAACCCCTATCAGCTGCGTTACCAACTGCCGTAACCTGTGGCAATGCACCAGGAAGTCAGGCTGCATCCAAAGCCTGAAGTCCTGCCTGAACATGGCCTCTCTGTCCAGGTTTAAACCAATGTTTGGTTGAGATTACATGCATACTTGCACTTATTACAACAACGCATCCAATGCTCCAGAGGGCTTTTTTAAGACTCAAATGAATGACGTCACATGGTTCTGTCAAATTATTTTAAAATCTTAGACTGAAAAATATTAAACAAAAGCATTTCACCATTTAATTACCATGAGTCCAGTCCACCATATTTAAAATGCTGTCTAATGGCAGCTTTAGCCGGGACATTTAACTTGTATTACATATCAAGGTAAAGCTTTCAGACTGCAAGATTGGGCTAAACATCTCATACCTGTGTCCAGTACCTAAAAATATAGAGATTAGAAGGATTGCCCATTTTACAAAGCTGCGCATATCTTGGCCAAAACAGACAGGAAAATGAAAGGAGACATATTTACCTAAATCCAGCAGGTATCACAGAAGATATGGAAACCTACACTTCCCCTCTGTGTCTGTCAGAGTTAAAACTCTTATTACACTCTAAAATGTAATGTTTCCTCTGTGGGGAAACTCCTCTTGTCAGCACTTCTATTCTGAGAATTTAAGATATTTATTGTGGTTCTACCCTTTCCATGCTCTTTATCCAGGAGACATTTTTATAGAAATACAGCAGGGAGATGCAGCACATACACGTGACTGGTGCTAAAGCCATAGTGTCTCAAGCTGAAGCTGGTACCTGTCAGCAACATGCTTTCAATGTGAAGCTTCTATTTTCAACATTTTATCACCCATATAGAAAGGCTGAAGTGGGACTATGATGTTACATTAAATCAGAGCTGATGATGCCTTGATGATGAAAACTATAAACACCTACTCTGATGTGATAAATACCAGCTATTGAATGACCTTGTGCAGATGGTAAAGGTCTAATATTGTTCAAAATGCAGATTTAAGTAGTTTTATGCAAAAAAATATCCCCAAGCCAGTCTATAAAACCTTCAAAGAGAGGAAAATGTCTCCCCTCTCCGCATTTGCTTGGTCCACGTTTTCAAAAAAACATTTGTGTGTGTGTGTGCCTGTGTCTGTGCTTGGATGCATGAGTGTGCGCTTAAGTGGCTGTGTGTTAAATGAGGGCTGGGGGGGTGGGTGGAGTTTTGTTGTTTATTCTGTATCCCCTAACTTTGATCTGCTTGTGTATTTTAATTTATAACACTTTGTGTTGCATGTTATGTATGAAAGTGCTTTATAAATAAAGTTTGATTGATTGATTGAGATTGATTGTTTGGCCAACAACCAACTCCAGATCAAGGGATATGTCCAGGAGCAAGTACAGTAAACATTAGAGCACAGAGATCGGCAGACAGGCACAGTTACTTCCTAAGAGAGCAAACTGGTACAGCTTATGAGGTCACTCTGTTCTGGGCAGGTCTGAAACAGAGGGGTTTAAAGGCAGGCTAAAATGTAACATGAGTGGAATTTTAGTCAAGTAACTTAAATAATGTTCTTGGGGCATCTTGGACAACAAAAAACTTTTTAAAGAAGCATATTAGTGAGCTTTTATGCTTCACATTCAGCATTTAGACAACCAACCCCGTGTGAATTGTTATCTGCCATCATCAGGTCTCACTTGAGTGCATTTTTATCTAGCATCAAGGCTAACCACCTGCCATCTGATCACCCTGCAGGGAAGTTACTGCAAATCATAAAAAAGGCCTTTTAAAGAGTGCAGGAAACAGTAGCAAAGTCACACTTTGACATTCAGACAGCACACAAAGTATCAGAAGCCAACCCACTTTCATGCTACAATGAGGCCATGAAGCTAACCACAGTGCCACAGCTCCATCACCTTCAGCTCTGGCCGTACTGTGTGATACAGATGTGTGATAAAAGTGTGTGACTGCTTGTGTTTGCTCAGGGTGTGGAGCTTGGGAGAGACTCGGCTTCAGCTGTCAGTGAGGAGCAGCAGAGATGAAAAGAAGCTACCACCGCTTCCTCCACCACCTCCGCCTCCACCAAGATACCCCTCAATACGACACCTGGAACAAGAGGTAACAATTATTCGTGTTTGTGTTTATGTAGGAGCATGACCCGCTTAATTTGGCACCTTTGACAACAAGCGAAAGTGTGGTTTAACAGTTTCACACATTTTATTGCACAAGAGCATTTCAACAGCAAATACTCAAATCTATGAAAGTGCATTTGTCAAAAACATGTTTTACTTATTCTCAGTCACATCTTCAAAAAAAAGTTCTGATAATGATCCTGTTTCAAGATTTTAAAGGTCTCATGTTGTGGTGTGTTTGACCATTTATTTCATGGCTTGGGTGTTTATTGAGCAAGGATTTGGTTTAAGTTGAATTACAAAAAATATTAAATATTTCATCTCTAGAGGATTAGACGCTGTTCTCTTTCCCTCCCTGCTGGAAACACTCAGATCTTAGAGGCTGTTGCTACAGGAGGCTATGATATGAGCTCTGTGCTGATTGGCTGCCTAAATAATGTCTGATGAGAAAGGGGAGGAGAGGTACAGGCCTCAGACCAGAATTTTAAATCCGTTATGGCGTCTGTCATTGATGAACAGCAAACAAACATGTGGGTGGAGGCTGTATGGCTATTACATCATAAACTGCAGGAAGTGAAAACTGGGACAGTTCCTTTAAAGAGGTATAGAGCATTTCTCCATGGATCAGATGAAGCTTTTTTCCCCTCCCATTTAGAAAAGTTCAGATCCGAAATGGCAGGGAGGGTACAGGAGGCTATCATAATGAGCTCTGAGCTGATTGGCCGCCCCGCTGATGCCTGAAGTGACGGGGAAGCGGTATTACAGGCTGTAAAGTGGACTTTCAAATCGGTCATCGTGCCTGCAGTGACTACCAGAAAATACACATGTAGGTGGAGGCTGTATGGCTATGGCATAATTTACAAGAAGTAAACAAAGAGCATTAGCAACGGAGGCATAAAGCATTTATTCATTAACAAGGAGTTTCAGCATTTTCTCCTGCCCCCAAGCCCCTTTTTACAACATTAAAAGCAAAAATGATAACATTTTTCAGGACATGAGATCTTTACAGGGTAAAATGGAGGACTTCTGTGGTTAGCAACATTAGCTTAACTGTGCAGAATAATAAAACAATGAAAGAAGACAGTGATGGAGAGCAGGGAAGGATGAAATGTTTTTTTTAAGGGGGTCAGGGGGAGCTCTCTACATCAGCATGGTTGAGTTCTGTATGTACCTTATGTTTGTAACCATTTTTCATCTCTTATTAAGGGGAGGGGGGCTCTGTACTCGGTCAGTCGGCAGGATATTTAAGACTCCACAAATGCCACAAAAGGGGTACAAATCTTTTAATGTTTAATGTAGCACCGAGGTGCTTGCAGAATTTATTTTTTCTATATTCTGAATCAAGATTTTAAAATTCTGCTATTAGTGTTGTTTTTTTCTGTATTTTTTCTATGATAATGAGGGTTGATAAAGATCGACAATTTTGTTTTCGGTGTTGTAGCCTGACATTGTACTGAAGGGGCAGGATTGTGATTTTTTTTTTTACATTTAAGATTTTTATTTGATGGATCTGCACAGTTGTTTGGTGTGCATATGTATGACGTCTTGTTTTGACCTTGTTTTCAAAATTTAGATGAATCAAATCAAATTGTGCTTACTTGTTACTCCATGTCTGCAAATGATCCCTTTTTCTTTGAGGGAGAGGGGCTCTCAACTCAGTCAGTTAGCAGTACATAAGACTTCACAAATTACGGTTGTAGTTAATGTCATACGGGGACTGAATACAGAAGCTTTGGTCTATATGAAGAGTGATCTCAGAACTTTAAAGCTAATCCTGTCATAAAAATTCTTCTCTGCGCGCTGTTGTTGACATTACACCCGTGTCTCTTATTGACTTCCTGGAGTATGGACTGGGCCATGGGAAAAAAATTGACACACATGTTTGTCGTGCATCAAAACATCAGTGCATTAATGTGTTTTTGTTGCTAAAACGTTGACATCGCTAAAGAAAACATAGGCTGGTTTTTAATGTTGTGCTGTGGTAGTGATGTCGCCAAAGTGTTAAAAAACAAACAAAAAAATACAGGAAGAATTACCACACATGAGACAGACTGAACAAAATGATGTGACATGGTGTGCAGCACATCCATCTAACCATTACCTGTACCGCTTCCTGTGAGGCAACAGAAGTACCTGCTGTATCACTGTGCAACAAACACGCAACACACTAATCATTTTATCTAAGTTTTATTGTTTTTGTGATCCTGAGAACTGAAATTTCAGTTGAAATCAAAACTGCAGTATATTATTTACTCAGCACGTTACCAACTCAATCTGATAAATGAGCAGTTCAGTGGATAAAGACAAGCTTTTATAGTTTCAAACACTTCAGAACTTGAATGAAATCTGAGAACTTCAATATCTTGTAAACACATGAGAGGTTACTTATTCTCATGGACTTTAAGCTAATTAAACTCCAAGACAAATACACTTTGTAAAATTGGACTATTTGCAGATTAACATTGGCTGTTTCCACACAGAGCAGTTATTTACGACCTGAAGCTTTAGTCACACTGTTTAAACACTGCAGGAATTTCCATGACACAGCTGAGAGATTCTGAAGTCTCTGTTTGAAGTGATTCAAACTTACTCAGGGAACACTTCTCTGTTTCCATTTGGATGATAGCCTGTCTAAATATAAAGCATTAAAACGTCTGAAGCATATAACCATTAAACATTTGAGGATAAAGTTTGGCTTCAGATCTCTAGTGATCTTACTAGACATAGCTCAACGAACTAATCAGCAGAGGCAGTGACATTTATTGTGTTATGTTTCTGTGATTTGTCCTTGAACAGCTGTTAGGACAGTTTTTGGGGAAGTTTTCTTTGTCACTACATATAAAACTGATCTGTTAGGACAGAAAAAAAGAGAGAAGGGAAATTATCTTAATGGCCATAAAAGTTAAGGCTTGAATTTAACAACAGGGAACTGAACAGTTTTATTATTAGGGTTTGCTCTTAAAAGTACACCCTGGTTATGACTGATGTCCTCCTGTTCCCTTTTTAGTGCAATGAAAGAAAAGAATAAATTTTACCTTGTGACCTAAAACTCTTTACCTTAAATAATTGCATAGACTTAACTTAATACTTTACCTGAGTTAAATGTAATTTAAATTCTCTTCAACCTTGGAAACAATGGCTGCATGGCCTTGAACAAACGTACATTTCCTGCGTTATGTATTACTCATCTCAGAGGAAAATGTGGACATGTATAAATACTCAAATGGAGGCTTTTATGTATAAAAAAATCAACTTTATCCCTGGTGCTTACTTTTTAAAAAAGCAAAGTAAGATGTACAATTTAAGGAAAGTGTCCACAGACAGAAAAAAGCTTCAACATATTTCTGCACATGCTCAAAAAGCTTGATATCCAGTGATACTATTTATTGTCTGTAGGTGGTGCTGTGGGGTAGGAGCAAAGATGAGCTGCACCACAGGATTTACTCCCAGCAGCCAATCACAGCCTGGGAAGGCAAACCTCCACACGTGTATGGGGAGATCATCCACTCCTCCCTGGTGTCTCTCTACAACCGGTACACTCAGGTAAATGTTTTACTACAGGTGTCAGATGGGATATTTGATTGTTGACAGCTTTTGGACATCATCCTTTCGAGCAGAGGTAATCAACTGGCAGCTTGAGGTCCATTTCTTGTCCTCCACATGTTTCCATGCAGCCCTCAGAATTAAAAAAAAACTTGAGGGGAAAGATGTTTTGTTTTTATGATGGTATCTTTTTGTTGTTAGACATTTATACCTAATATGCAATCCCTAAAACAAGTGGGATTGAAACATTTTTTATTTCATTAATCAGGAAAGACTTCATGCTTGATCTGTTATGATCAAGATCCAGATTTAGACAGCTTAATTTTTAACAAACAGGCATTTCAGTTTCAGCTACCTAGGTTTATAGTCCACAATAAAAAAACAAACTAGAAAGCACTCCGAGAGCACAAAGCTCACATATTGTTATAACATCTGTAAGCAGTAGTTTCATGATAGTTAGCATCATAATATAATTCACTCACCCTGAAAACCCCCCACTAGCACTCAGAATCACGTTGATATCATTATTAGTTTAAAAGTTATTGAGCTAAACAATTGTTCGCTAATGGCAGTTATCCGGATCACCACCAGAATCTAATCATTATTAAACTGGGCCATCACCAACATCTGATCAAAATCTGTCCAGTGGTTTTTTGTGTAATCTTGCAAACAGGCAAACATATGCCAGGAAAAACATAACCTCCTTGGCGGAAGTAGCAAACAAACAAAAAAACAATAACATTCATGCTGTCATGTTCCCATGTCAGTGGCAGGTTCAACAGACCAACTGGGGCACCCATGCATGAAAGCTGCTCAATTTACCCATGGCTACAAGCAAAGTGCAACAAGCATAAATCAAAAACCAAGACCAGGGCCCTGTTCTACGAAGCAGGATTACTGCCTAGCGAGGTAGCTTTGAGGGTAGGTTCCGGTTTCCCTGTTCTACGAGACGGGATCACTCCTTAGCGAGGCGAGTCTCCATGGCAACGTACGCTGAACGGCTAACCTGCTCCGGGGCAGGTTATGCTGCGTTCCAGTTGTAGTCGGAGGTTGGAATTTCCCACTTCCGAATAGGAAATTTCATCTGGAACGCCCCCCGAGGTCGGAATATCCTACTAGGAACTCGGGGGAACCTCGCCACCCCCGAGTTGACAATCAAAGATGGCAGCCCCCAGTGTGAACAGTTATTTACCTCCTCTAATAATCAATTTATTTGCACTTCTGACTAGTGTTTGTTGCTCTAAATCAGCTGTATACGTAGTATTGTTAGACTTGTATTTACAAAAATGCTGCCATAGTGATAATCACATTCTTCATGTGATATTTGTGAACAACAACGCAGGGCATGCTAACAACAGCTAACAATAGCCTGGTCGATCGGCACATTTTTTTTCCAACTTCAACTGGAACGCCGACAAGTTGGAGATGACGTCACTCCCATTTCCCATCTCCCAGTTCCGAGGTAAATGGAACGCAGCAGGTTCCAGATTGAACTCGCGGACTACAAAAACCCCGCCCACTGACCAATGAGCTGACCCGATGGCTGCAGAGGGCCAGCTTCTCTGCAGGAGTACAATCTGAGGGAGGAATCCCCCCCGATCTTTTTGTGCCACTTTGATCGGTGCTGAAACGAGACTCAGATTTAGAGTCACTACACAGTACATGACACTTGCTACAGGTAGTTAAAGGGAATGAAGAACTCTCATTGCCATAACAAGATCTTCAATGCCAACACTTCTGTTCCATGACAATATTTTATTGCCCGTCTTAAAATTGTGACAGGAATTCATGTAGGGCTCATGTGGCCTACATATCACCACACAAAAAATGTAAACACGATAGGAATGAACAAATGAATGAATTCATCTTAGAAATGAATTAGACATGTCTGGTGCATGTTACAATAAAAGTGCATGTTGAACAGTGCTATTTCAGGATGGTAATGGCACAAAAGTTTTTTTGCACGCTATACTTAAGCATTGAGACTGTCAGCAATTTTCTGCCAGCACTCCTTCCGTGCTTTTGACGTTTATTATATGTTTTCTTCATACTTCATTCTTCATACTTTGTCATGATCGCCTCCTGCTCCCCATGTGTGAAGTAGGTTGTCCTTCTCTCTCCTGCCTGCTCTGACGCTCCAGACTGGTCCATGTTCGCGATTGGTCAGATGCGGCGAGCTCCGCCTTATATGTGTGCACGCGCTCATTGCAAAGCTAGATCCACTTATTAGGTTGATAACCAGCGTCGTCAAACCGTTCAGCGAGACCGCCGGCTACCGCACTCAGTTCAGCGAGGTAGCTCCAAGGCTATCTCGCTAGGCTGAACTTGCTTCGTAGAATAGGGCCCAGCATTTAACCGTCAAGCAGGTGAAGGAATAAATGAGTGGGAATAGTGATTTGTTCTCCTTAGCGGGGCAAGTTAGCACTTCCCAGATGGCATTTGGTTGGTCCTGTATCCTTTTTGCTTTCCGAATCACATATTACTTCCACAGAGTAATCAAGTCCTCCAGCTGATCTCCAACAATCTTGGAGCAGACTTTCCCACTTTAAATCACATTGTTTCTGTCCCTCACATAGAAACCATTGAACCAACAGATAAAAGAGAAGGTTAAGGGATACACAAGAAAAGAAGAATATAAAACACATGCTCCTGGAGACTTTAAAGGCATTCAGTCTCCACTATAAATGAAGCACTTGTAATTATTTAATCTGTGTTTTCAACCAATTTAAGTTATGACCAAACACAGCTCCAAGATAGCTAATACGAGTCCACAATTTCTTCACAGACTGAGCTGGCTCTTAGTTCTATACAGTTCTTCTAACTCTTAACCAGGTTAACAAGTTGGAATCAGTTTAGGGGAAAACATGACAGCCCATGAAAGAACTAGTCTAGATATTGCAACTGACCAATGGGTAGGATGGGTGCAGGAGTCTTATCTCTGTAAGCAAAGAAATGTGAACAATTTTTCAATTAGACAGAAGTATTTGTAGATATTTTTAATTAATTTTCAAATATAGTCCCCAAAGTGTACGCCAAGAAAAAGAATAGGCCTTGTACGAATGTAGTTGATGATCACAGCTATCGAGGTTTGTCTGAAGATTTACAACACGTCAGTCTGAAGGTGCCATGGTCTTAGCTAAGGATCACACTTTCATTTATGAGCCTACACATTTATAATTATCTGTCAGCAGTGATCTGCATTTTTAATGAATGATAAAAGAAACTTTGTCGCCACAGGAAACCAGTGAACACTTCCTGGTGTTGTTCTCTTTCCACCTGCTGATCCTCTCTCTGGACCACTCAAGACAAGACTTCATTTATGAGGTACTCTATGTGCATGTGTGTCTGAAAGGACAACTCAGCTAAAGATCACCGTTACAACGTTATCATATGGTTACTGCACAGCTTTCCTCAATTTTCCCCCTACATCTGAATGCCTGCCAAGTTCCAGCCAAAGACCAGCCAACATCCAGCCAATGGGAATGCTGAAATTTCACCATAAATACACCCATTTGATGGTGCATCCCTCAAAAGAACATATCCAATCGACTTGTGCTTATTGGAGTAGTGTTAGCGTTAACAAGTCACTAAGTTTCTGTACAGAGTCTCTGTAATATTATTGTGGGGAATCACACTACAGTCATGACAGTGGGCAGCCACCAGCATGTTCCAGTCATGGGGCCAGTCAGGACTCAGTCATGGAAAGTGATGAAAACTTAAAGGGACTGTGAGGAGTTTTTACAAAAAGGTCTCGCTTTTAGATATATGCCTGATGGAAATACACACTTTACAGTTTTATAGCATCAAAATAGGTTATCTATAAATGCTATTCCTTAGCCTTCCAGTCGGGTCGGACAGGGCTGGACTGGCCTGGATACTCAACTTCAGGAACAAGACAATTAAAACTAGAGCAAATTTATATTACTCAGACATGTCTTAGAGCACCGGGCTGTAAGTAGCGATATATAGCCGGCTACAAAACTACAATTCTAAGTTTTCCAAAAATTGCTTGTTGTCACACATCAAAAACTACCGCTACATAACTAGAAAGAGATACATTACCTCGTCGCTTTGAATCCTGTACGTTGTTGAAAAAAGAAGTTGTAAAGCAATGCAGAGTCTGAGGAAGGTCCGAGCTGCATGCTTTATTAGCATCACAACAAAGGCACGCTTTGGCTTGGGTCTTTGGGTGCATTCCAGTTGTAGTCAGAAGTAGGAATTTCCGAGTTCCAAGTAGGAAACTGCAACTGGAACATACCCCCGAAGTCAGAATTTCCTACTGGGAACTCGGTGAAACCTTGCCACCCCCGAGCTAACAATAGCCTGGTAGATCGGCATGCTGTTTCCAACTTCAACTGGAACGCCGATAAGTCGGAAATGTTGTCACTCCCAGTTCCGAGGTTACTGGAACGCAGCATTACGACAGTCGCCGCGCGTGCTCATGGGTAGCAGAGTCCTAATGTCGCCGGTAATAGATTCTCCTCATAGCACCTTTAAGTGGCTCCATCTGTAAAGAGATACTTGAACTGCATTACTGTAGCAATACTCTTTTGAGTTATTAGTAAAAAGTGTTTGTAGCTGAGTTCGGTATGTTGCTTTATCACCAATCTCTCAGCTCTGGCTGTCACATGTCCATGTGTTCTTGGGCATATTGATTGAAACCCTACAGATATAACCACTTAAAACATTTCCACATCCCCTGATAGGATCTTGTCTAGTCAGTGCCAGGTCTGTGGCTGGGCCTGCCGACCTTGACAGTAATAAATCGTAAGCTTATGGGCATTTTTGTTTGAATTTGGGGTGTTAAGGTTGTCGGTTAAGGCTTTGTAGTCTTGTGAGGGAAACGCCATGTCATGGAGATGCCCTGCAAAAGCATGAACGGGTGTGTTTTCAGTGATGTTAGACACAAATCTAAAGAGGTGTGTGTGGGGGATTTCCAGTGGCTGGAAGTTGGCTGGCAGTTTTCTGGGAGGGGAAAATTGAAGTGGCTGGATCTGTATAACACTAAATCAAGATTGGAGCAGCAGTAGATTTGCAGTGGAGTTGATCCTTGTTCACCTGGGAGTTTTAGAGGGGGTTGTTTCTCAGCCCTCGGGTGTCGCCCTCGGGTGTCGCCCTCATGAGACTTTGTGCAAGAATTTGATGGGTTTAGTTGACTGAAGTCGGTTTGACAAATCATGTTATCTGTGATCCTTTATCCTGTACAGTTATCAAGTATATTATCTCGAGTCTTTCAGTCACTAAAATCTTCTGAAACCAGTCTGTCCATGTGAATTCCAAGTCTTGTCAAGATCTGTACTTCCTGTGAAAGTTGTGTAGCATGTCCCCAGCTTTAGAGTGATCAGCCAATAAGAAAAAAACCCCACACAAGCTCAAGTCCATTTATTATTCTGTTGTATGAAGCTTCAGCTCATTTTTACTTCACTTCTGTCTCCTCTTGTCTCACAGGGCATCCTGCCTCTCTCTGGACTTTCCCTACAGCCTGTTTCTCTGGACTCTGACACATTACATTTTCCTCACATGTTTGAGATCAGCAGTGAGTCCATTAAACCAAACACTTCAGCTGAGACATGATGACACAGTTTAATTCATGAAGTATGTTCTCATGGTACCCCCTACAGGTCCGATGGTGGACTCTAAGCTGTTTGTCTGTCCTGGAGCTGCAGATCTACAGAAATGGATTCAACACATAGAAGATAGAAAATACAAATCAGTGGCAGAACCCATGAGCCCCTCCCACTGTGCACTATCATACCTGGTAACATAAAACTGCTGTATAGCTGTTTTTAATCAGGCTTTTAATTGATTTAACCAAATTATTTATTCTTTTATTATTTATTGTTTCATCGTATTACTGTAGATCTTATTCATTTTTTTAGTCAAGCTTTTATCATTTAATTCTTAATTTTTTACGTTATTTCACTTATCCATTTAATGTTATTTTATCTCTCTTCTTACATTTTTATTATTGTTTAAGTATGATGGCTTTTAGCTCCAGTGTTTCCTCATGGGGGCTCTCCACACGGGGAGCTGCTCCTGGTCCACTTCTGGGGCTGCTGCCAGGGGACGCCTTCGCCTGCATGGCCGTAGGTCCCTGCGCTGTGGTGTGGGTCCTTGTGTCTGTGCGGGGCGGGGAAGTCCCTGGCTGCGCTCCATGTGGGCCAGGAGCCCTCCTCAGTTTTGATGGCCCCAAAGGTAGCTTATTACTTACCTCAGTCCTCTGTGCACAGCCATGTCTCTCTCTCTCTCTTCTCTTTACAGCTAGTATGAATGTGTGTGGGAGTAGGTGTGTGTGTGTGTGTGTGTGTGTATGTCTGCGAGTGTGTGTCTGGATATGTCTCTGTATTTGTGCGTGTGCGTGTGGGGGGGTTGTTTCTGTTTTTATGTTGTTTTTAGCCTCTGTGAGGCACTTTGTGTTGCTTCTTAGTATGAAAAGTGCCTTATAAATAAAGTTTGATTTGATTTGATTAGAGAGAGCTGGCTCTTTACATTAGAGAGGTGTAATACTGTTTTTCCTTCTTCAGTTACCTTGTGATGAACAATGGAAAAGAGAGGAGCTGAAGAAGTATTTACTACAGGCCCCAATATGGCAGTGGGAGGGTTCACCCATACAGCACATGGGTCAGCCTGGGTGTGTTTCTTTAGTCCACATCATCAACACACAGCGACAGGTGAGGAATAGTCTCTTCGTCATGTAGAAAATAGTTGAGCAAGTTATTCAAAAATGTGGAAACTTCCCCATGTCATACTGTTGAAAACATCTTTATCCACATGTGGGTTTGGATCACCACCAAAAAGAAATTCATGCTCCCTTTTCCACAACCATCATTCACTAAAAATGTCATCCAAACTACTGTTGATAATGAATTGAGATATCTTACAACAGACAAGTGCCAGAAAATAGGCAATACAACAAGAATCTGCACACTTTCAAAAAGAACTGCAGTCTACCACCGTGCTTGTGCTCTGTCCGTCCATCTTTTACAACTGTACCATACTGTTCTTACAATAAATGATTAAAAACTCCCATTAACTATCACAGACAGCTTTTACAGGGATTCGCTGACTTTTTTTTTCTTGTGTCTTGCCTCACTCATGCGTGAAAGACACCATTCTTTTGGCTCTGCATTCAGTAACAAGAAAGAAACAGGCAGAGCTCACCCACTTCTAACTAGCTTAGCTCAAACACCTTGGAGTCAATGGGAAGTGTTAGCCTGCCTCTGCCTACAGTCACTAGATAAACTCTTAAGCAACACTCAACTCCTGTGTGCTTGTTGTGACTCGTTCCACTTACCACATTTTGTTGTGTTATCTATTTTAAGAGAAAGATTAGCACTTAAGTAGCTTTTGACAGAAATGTATACAACTGTAAACCACAGGGTGCGTGTGCAACCCCCTGTGTACCTGCTTAGTTTTGTTGACTTGCTTATAAGCAGGCAGAGGCAGGCTAACACTACCCACTGACTCCCAGTGTTTGAGCTAAGCTAAGCGGTGAGGGAGCTCTGGTCTTCTCTTTCTCGTTAACCGCACTCACAGTCAAGAGAATGGTGTCAGAAAAATCTGCTTGTCATGGACTCGAGAGTGAGGAGCTAATGATGAGCCACCATTTAATGCTATATATCATCTAGCGTCCATCAGGGTGAATCATATTTACTAGTGTCAGAGGCCTTTAGCAATTAAAAAAACATAAACTATGTCTTCAAGTGTTGAGTATTTTGTTAGATTAAGGATCCTAACAGGACAAACCAGCATGATAGTAATGTCATCGCTGTTGTCTCTCTGCTCACAGGGACTCCAGGAAAGACTGATGGTCCTTTTTCCTCAAGAAGTTCTGCTGCTCTCAGTGGACAACAAGCGTCTGAATATAACATATGAGGTAGTGTAAAATGACTCTATGGGAAAACTCCATGATAATACCTCCTCTAACACTGTGGTATGACTGAGTGAGCAGATAATCTTCACACAGCGCTTGTTCTCTTGATACATGACCTGTATCATGGGTGGAACTTTCTGTAACACACACACACATACCTGCTGCCGGCAACGTGATTCAAAACTTTTCAGTCAGAGGCTTTTATGAATATCAATTCAGATTTTTTAGGATTGTCAGAATAAGAACTTACAGCTTAAAAACCAAAATGTTCCTTTTTTTTTTTTGCTTTTCCATAATCTGTCTTTACGTTAAAAGTCTTAAAACTCATAAAGAAAAAGTTTTCTGGGGCAATAAATGAGATTATCAAGTGAATTAAAACATTTAGGACTCCCCCAAAAAAAATGTATACCGTAAAATACCAAATAAACGCCCGGTCCCAAATAAACGCCCGGTGTAGCAGTGCATTTTGACAAATAGACGCCCGTTCCAAATAAACACCTGGTGTAATTTATTCACATTCTCCTCCCTCTGTATGTCAACAAATGTATGTTGGTGTGAGGCGCTCCGTTTCATGACAGTGCAGTTACACTCAACGTCCACAGAGGGCACTAGAGCGCAGAAAGACAGAATACTAGGGCTTTGAAAAGGGGACGTTGCTCCTGCCGCTGTTTGTTTTTCGTCCTTAACTAAAGTCGGGGAGGCCAGTCACATCAGTTAGCGGTACGATGCTGCTTATCTCCATGTCCCTGGTGCAGCGAAAAAAAACAAAGTAAACCTAAACTTAAATAGCAGTCATTCCTGATCAGTATTAAGAGTGTTGAGAGAGTGTTGAGTTGAAAGAAGACAAGAGTGTAACAACGGTACTGTAATCTTGCCTTGAAAATGTACAGGTGTTATTCATACTAGTGTAAATAAAAAATTTGATTATATTTACCATATTTTTTCACTTTTTGCTAAGTAAAATGTTTCTGCAAAAGGAATTAAACGCCTGTCCCAAATAGTCGCCTGGTCCCAAATAAACACCTGGTCTGCTCAGTAATTGAAGCAAATAAACACCCCAGCTACTATTTGGTATTTTATGGTATATGAATTTATGGATATGTGCATGTGTATAAGTGTACTGTATACATAGGTGTGATGTTTAAGTATATATGGATATGAGTAGGTAATCAGATAGGTAGAGCGGTATTTATATGTGCATAAAAATAGGAAGGTGGATGTTTAAATATATTTCATAAGTCCATGTAATTTGCTTTCATGATGAGGCTATTGGAGTAAATATGTGGAACTTAAGCCAAATATGTAACAGGGAATAGGGGGTAGGACCAGATAAGTTTTATTTCTTCCTACTCCTTTTTGAGCATGTACATTGTAACTTCTGATGAATGTTATACATTAGTTATCTGCTTTCTTATTATTTCCCCTTATTTTTTTGTTTTGTATATACTTTTGTTGTTAATATGTTTGAAATAAATAAATAAAGAAGGAACAAGTATGAACTTCACCTTCTTTCCTTTTAAGTGTCCTAAGATAATGTGTCATAATTTGTCACTAAATAAATGCTGATTGACTGATTATTTGCTTGATTGAGAGACCCTTAAGAGACGTTAACACTGTGTTGGCCTTTAATACCCTACATCGTTCTATTCCCTTCCTTTTATTGTAGTTTTGTGTAAATTTTAGTTGTTCTCCTGAAATCTTCACTGATTGATCTCATTACCTCAGGGAAACCAGCGTTGTTGTCCAGAGAGAACTTTCTTTAGCTCTTAAGAAAACAGCCAAATGAATAACAGTGTTAATCAAATCAACAGGTGCATGCCCAGGACTTATTTACATTCACTTATCAATGCTCAGAGCTGCACTGGCTGGTCAACTCGACAATATAGAGCTCTACTGATTTCTTCAAATGTACTAATTTACAAAAACTAATAGTAAAGAACATTATCATTTCTTGATAAAGATTTTAAATAGTTATTTGCTTTCATTTCTGAACGGAAACAAATACTTTTAGTGGCTGAATATTATGTTTAATTAATTTCCGACTTCTCAGAGAAGCCCGGTGAAGTTGAATTCAGTTTGAAATCCCTCATTCCTGATCAAACTATTTGTAGAATAACAACATTTTCAGTTTTAATCACCATTATAATATTTCTGTAATATTTATGTTTTCATCATTTTAAGACAGGTGCTGTTATAAATGTGCAAAGCTCTGTTTATACAGTTGCTTGTCTCATTTTTTTGACATCATGAGCTCAAAGTCAAAGTTGACTTGTTCCAAACAAAAGTCAAATTTAAAAATTCTGAGGCCCTACAACCCTTAACCATGGTTCTTTTGTGATTCCCTTTTACATTTATACACCGTGTTCCTTTGTTAATAACACACTGATAATCTGCCTCCTGTCACAGGGCAGGTTATCTCGACACAGCATCACAGCTGTGGAGAGATCAGCACTACCTGGACGGCTGGAGTTTGAGCTCATAGGTAAAGTCAGCAGTTACAAAACATCAAGACAACTCAAGGACGTAGTTTCATGTAAAGAAAAAACTCTGTAGGGAAAAGCTTGGCCCCTTTCTAACATCACTGTTGTGTTCAGGTGAGCTGGTGGAGCCCCTGCTCGTCTCCTGTACCTGTCAGGAGGATTATTGGAACTGGATCTTTCAACTACAACAGGTAAGAAGTGAAGGTGTTAGCTTTACAGGCAGTGCTGCAAGCTCAATGCAGAAACATTTCACAAAGTGTACTTATTCAAACTAGAAAGCACCGGAAGAGCGCAAACCTCCGCCAAAGTAGCTCACATACTGCTGTTTCATCTGTAAGCAAAAGCTCCCATGATGAAGGTACCATCATAATATGATTCATGACCCTGAAAAACCACACCTAGCACTCAGAATCATGTTGATATCATTACTAGTTAGACATCAAAAACGCTCGTTCACCAATGGCGGCACCAAAATCTAAACTTTTAAAAGTTGGGCCATTACCAACATCTTCTAAAAATTTCAGCAAAATTCGTCCAGTAGTTTTTGCATTATCTTGCTGACAAACAGACAAATAGGAGAAAACATAACCTCCTTGGTGGAGGAAACAAACAGAACATCAATATCATAAGAGATGTGATCATCAGCTCTCATACAGCACACAACTTTACTTTAGAGAATTCACAGCAGCAACATATCCAAACTCTTCTGACGTGTCCCTGCTGTCCAGTTTTCTTCATCAAAGATGTGGGCTACATTAACAGAGCTGATGTTTTTGTCTCCTTTCATTAGGCCTGCACTTTCTAAAAACAGAATACAGTAAAACATAATGTATGGGCACTAAAATAATTAGCAAAGAAGGCTGCAAGGAATACTGAGCACAAGGTTTTTTGTGTAACTATGTAAAATATAACCTTGCACAGCAGCTGGATCAGCCTGATCAATTGTTGGTAATCAGATCTTGCAATGATCCAATGTACCACATTTGTGCTCAAAGTGGGATGGCCCAGTCAGAGTCTGTTAGTGCAGGAAGAGGTCTGAGAGACAAGTGAGACGATGACAGGAAGTGACTGCCTTTAAAGAGATTAGCAAAGATGCTAACATCTTAAGTAGCAGTTTCACCAGATTTTGACCAAATGTCTTTATTAAATGAAAAACAATATCAGCACAACAAATTTCTCTAAAGTAAGGACACTCCACTCCACTGACATATTTCCACTTAAGTTTGTGTTACCAAGTTGCTCATATCCTGCAATGCTTTAGTACCCACCTACTGTATTATTCTGTATTATGTTGATTGATGGAACGATCGTCCAATCACCTGTTGGATATGCTTCTGAAAGGATCTGCCCTCCCCAAACACTTACCATGGGCTCTTTCTCTCAGATGGATTAGTAAAATATTTTGAATGTCCATCTGGTGTGTCAAGTTACGTAAATATGGAACTAAATATGGTTATAAAAACATTTTTATGGCCTCTTGTTTGCACAAGGAAGTGCTGCAACACACAGGACTAAAGAAGACAGTTTTTATAGAGCAAATATAATCTGAATGTTTTGGGTGACATCTGTTGACTGAAGGTCATGACTTTTATTTATAAGTAAAGAGATTTGTTTTAACCAATCTGTGTTCATTGTTTCTTTGCTCTGCAGCCAGACAGAAACACCCACGTCACCATGAGTCCTCCTGCACCTCCAATCAAACCAAAACTTCAGAGGAGCAGGAAGGAGTCGCAGGAGCCGATCATAGCAGACCAACATCACATGAACGGGCACAGCTGAGTGCTCACGTCTGTGAAATCACTGTGAATATAAAGCTTAAATGAAGTGTAGATAGTTTGTACATAATACTGTGAGACCCAGGACCTGACATGTTCACCCTGAGTTAAGGATATCAGATGTAGCACACTGTGATGTTGAATAAAGCAGCCCTGAATAAACGAATGTCTTTCTTTTAAATATGTAAACTTTGTGAGTAAATTGAGTCATTGATTAGACAACACATCAAATGTCAGCATTTATTTCAAAGGTTAAACATTTACAGTAGTGTGCACGGATCCAGTAAACATCCAGTGTAAAACATTTTTATATTCATATTTATTATTGTATTAGAAAAGAATCAACCTAAAAAGTTAAAGACTGTAATAATATCTCAGATCTTTGTTCATATAAATTACATCAACCATTCTCTACTCTTTATACATGAAGCCATCTACAGAAAAGAACATTTACATGAAAGTCTCCTTAAAGAACGACCAGCTAGAGGAGCATAAATACAGACGCTGCAACAGCAACCACTTAAATAAGGACTAACAACGCAGAGAGAGAAATAAAGAGGCTAATAAACATCTCATGTGCCACAGGAGGAGTTCATGTTTGAGTGATTATAGTGGTTCATTAAGGAAAAACCTCCACTCAGTTACACTGAGATACAAACTGATATTTAAGATTTTCCTTTATCAGGGAATGATGCTGCTGGCATTTGAATTATTCAGTGCTATTGTCTCAGAATATCTAACTTTATTTAGCTTGTTAGACTTTTAATTTAGTTAATGTGAAGGTAAATGTTCTCACAGACCACATGGATGTTTAATGTAAATATGTCCAAAGGGAATTTGGTACATCTGAATGCTTGACTGTGATGTACGTTTTGGGTGCTGTCATTGGTCAGATGTCGGCTAGCTGGATGCAAAACGTGAGAAAAATCTGTTGTAGCTAAAAAAAAAAAATAAAGCAACAGTTTTACTCTGCTACATTGAGCCACTGGTGTGTAAGCTTACATTGACTGGCTATTGGATTGGATTGGTACCTATGGTGGCCAATCAAAATTTAAGGGGGTCCAGGACACCAACCTGCCGCAGCCCTGCCCAGACAAGCTGGTGTTGCTATGCCTATCATTAGAGAAGCTCCAGAATACATCTAACTTTGGTTCTCTCTGTGGTGCTGTTGCATCAAGGAGCAAGACAGTTTTTTTCAGTCAAAAACACATTATTATAAAGTAAAAATGTTTCTTTTACAAGTAAAAATCTTTGTTTTAGTTTTGAGCAAATATTACCCATGCGTATATGTTTCTAGTGCATTTGTTGGGGCTATTTTCAGATGCGGATTAATATTAAGTGGGTGTAAAGTCATAACAATATATTTATCTATGCAATAACTATGTACAGATGAGCCAATTAAATTTCCCCTCCTTGGCAGAGTCTACGCTGGTCCCTGACAGAAAGAATAAATAAAATGTATCTTATCCCTGATTTGTAGGAAGTTGGCTGGTAACTGGCTGGAACTTGGCTGGCATTTTGGTGGAAGGGGAACATGGAAGCAGCTGAATTTAAAGATGAGATTAAAATTAAGAAAATGCTTTATTTATAAAGTTGTATTTTGTTTTTTAGGCCTTACTTGATAGAGTTTGGACCTGACAAAGGCTTAATTTGTTAGTCTGTAAGTCTCAGAGAAATAAAACAAGGTTTTAACTATATTGATCATTTAATGGGGTGTAACATATAATATTCAATTTTTTTTAGCTTCAGTTTTCCGTGTGTTATTGAAAACATAAAACACATGGGCACTGATGGTCTAGATTAGGTTAGGTATCTCTTGTATAGGGGGGGGATGTAGTTTAGGTAGCACACTACAGTCCCCATATGTTTTAAACTAGGGGTGTGGAATATGGCGACTCCAGATTGTGATGAACTAGAATGTATCAGTGGACGTAGGATCGTCCATGAGGCTCATTCTATCTGCTATAGTTCTTTGCTCTCCCTCCATCTCAAAGACTTGAGATTAAGACATTTATACAGATATAAATATTCCATTTAGTCCCTTTACAGAGCTATAGATGCATAAATTCTGTTAGCTAAATTAGTGCAGAAACACCAAAAATTTCAAGTCTGCATTCTTAAAAATTAACTTATAACTAAATTTTAACCATGTTTGATAACAGCTCCAACAGATTTAACAACTAAAAATGGGACAAACAGCTCAAAATCCTGAAATTGTGCTAAAAATGCCAAAATTTGTTCAATATATTTTTAAACCAGCAGTGAAATGGTAGTTTCACTATACTGCTCTGACTGTAAGATGGAAAATATTCAAATATTTCATGCCATGACTAAAATGTTATTACTAAAGGAAAAGAAAAGCTAAAACAAATGGTCTTTCAATTGTATTCTTACTTCAGCATTTGCACATTTAGAATTATATTTATGGGTTTTTTTGGGGGGGGATTGCTTAGTAAATTGTTATTAAGTGTTAATTATGAGTACCAAAAGAACTGTGATAAAATTAAGATCATAACATTGCGAAGCATGATACATGTTTATCACCCCATGTTCAACTGATTTCCCACTGCATCCAATGTCCTTTATCTATGAAGGTCAAAGCTTAAAATAGTATGGATATGGAGAGTGTAATTCTTAAATCTGAGAATTGAAATCTTTCATAGACGTTACGCCTCCACCACTGATAAACCTCTTTAAGTTCAACAGGAGTACAGACTCATTAAAGTCAAATCACAGAATAAGAGAGGTATCTGATGAAGGCAAGCATCAAAACTTTGCACAAATCCATTTCTGCTGAAGTTGTTGTTGCTTAAGTGGCATATAGGAGATAAGAACTGCTCATCTGTCATCTGAAACAAAGACATTTTTCACCGTTAAGAGAAGATAAGAGACTTTGACGTGTGATGAGCCAACAGATCTGCTTGCAGCTATTTTTGTATGTGGAGATTAAACATGAATGAATCTGAAAAGTCTCACCATCTATCTGCAAATGTGAAACACTGCAGCAAAAGAAGGAAGTTAAAAACTTTGCATGTGTCGTATTTTCAGCCTTTTCCTGAACTTTTAATGAACTGAAATATGCAAATTAACCTTTGGACAGGTTTACATTCATTTCCTGTGTTGGTACACGCCTGGTTACCACACTGACCCCAGAAAACACTCCATCATAGACATAATATAGTCTTGTGTTTATTAATCTACCAGAAAGTTACCAGAAAGTTCCAGTGGGATGACAAATGTTCCTCACAAGAGTGGCAGACAAACAAAAGCTCTAAAGAGAGAGGATTTTTTTTACCCAAAACTAAACACATTTCCAAAGTGAACTTATGTTGGAAGACCTTTATCTCATAAAGTCCTTAATGTCATTTATTTAAAAGGGTGGTTAGAAACTTAAAGCTGGCATGCTGAAGGTATATGATACCGCAGACTTTAGCACTCATGCTAAGACCACAAACTCGGCTTCATATGCGTCGCTCCTCCCTGATAGACATACAGTAGGCCCCACATCCATCCAAACAAAAACAATCAACAGAAGCTTAAAAACCACAACTTGGTGATAAAAGATGCACCTTTAAAATGCAAAGCTGCAGCAGACATGATCAGTCCTCCCCCTCCAGTTTCTGTGTGACACATTTGATGCGGATATTTTCTCTGAGGTTGCGGAGCCGCGCGCTGCGACTCGTGATTTCCTCCACGTAGGATTTGGGGAACCAGCCCCTCTCCCCGTCAGACAGCCTGATGCCCTCCACCCAGCCTGGTAAAAAGATCAAACAACAACATCAGAAAACATTCAGATAATCAGGGCGGCAGTAAATGTAACAAAAATAAAGTTAGCCATATCTGGCTAAATAAACATCAATATATTTTTGCTGTAAAATTGTGATATGAAAAGTAAGACCTACATCAAACTAACATGAGCTGTGAGTGCTGAAAGTCACATGGGCACTTTTATCAACAGCAGCTGCTCAGTGCTTAAATGTTTTTGGATTTTTCCATAAAATAAAACACTTATTTGTGAACGCAATTTTTAAAAACGAGTAAAAGTGCTTCCAAAGGCTACAAACATGAAGAATATTTAGACTGAAATCTCCAACATGACTAAAACAGTGAGCAGTGTAGGTGGGCGGCACTTGTAGCTGGTCTCTTCATTGATTTAACTGTGACTGAGTGCCCCCTGGTGGTGAAATTTACAGAATGTGTGCTTAACTGAAATAAATTAAAATGTAATGTAATAAATTAAAACACAACCAAAACTCTTTAATATGTTGTTTGAGTAATCATGTATATTGCTGTTTGTTACTGCCCTTTTTGATTTCTGTAGATCTACTTCAACAGAAACTTTATGTGTGTAAAGCAGGGGTCACAAACCTGCAGATCTTACTCTACTTGTAGATCTTTTAGACATTTTAGAAGCTCTTTAATACTAAAGGGTTTGGTCTTTTTCTGACACACGGATGGATCTTTCACTCATTCAATACAAACATGGATCTTGTGACTCCAGCTCCTTTGCAGGATTATTTGGGTGCACCTGGTTTTGTTTCGTATTCAGTCAGATAAATACATCTATTCTGTTTACATTGTTCATGCCTTAAACTCTCAGAGTCATAATTTTAGTTTTGTATGAAGCTGCATATGGTGTAAAATGAGAATGTGACTTAACCCTTTAAAGCCCAAGACCCTAGATTATAGCCTGAAAATTCAAATTTTTTGGAGCTAAAATGTTTGTTTCACTTTCTGCTAAAATCCTAAAAATATCAAGCCTTGCAGAGCAGACAGACCTTTCTGATTCTAAAATCCTGCAGCTCTATTTCTGTGGCAGATACATGGAGCTGTCCATCTGGCTTGTCAAGTTAAAAAATATCAAAATGTCCATAAAATTCAACATATAGATTTTTCGTATCTCATTTGATACATTGGGTGTTTTTGACAACTGATAATCCATTTGAGGACATTTTTATCATTTATCTGATTGTATTCAGATGCATTTTTTTGTAATTTGTTGATCATATTGAGTAGATAGAGGTATTATAAAAGTATGTATCAAATATGATACAGTTGGCTTTATAGGGATAAAATCCACAGATTCTGTATTTACACTCCTTCTGTTCATCACATCAGTGGATAAAGGATTGTGCCCTCTGGCTTAAATGTGGTTAAACTGAAAACATGATTACTGAAAATCAACTTCTCAGTGAATTAAAGCAGGTAGATTAGCTCTCCTGATTAGCATCATAGATTAAGGTCAGTTAAAAAAGGTTGGTGCAAAGGAGGCTGTCTGGTGATGCCTCTTGTTGAAAATATTTTTATCAATATTAAAAATGTTTTGTATTGCCCAGCCAAACATCAGTTAATTTGGAAATATATAACTCCTCCTTCTTAATGCTACATGTCAATTAAATAAACTGCAGGTTTAAGTCAGAGTTATTTAAACCTATGAGACGCCTTTGTCCACATTCTTACCGTCACTTGTGATGGTCTTGGCGTGAAGAATGTCGGCTTTTTCCAGTGTTAACTCATCGTGCTCTTGAGCCTGGTAGCTTTTGATGCACTGAACCTGGGTTATATCTACAAAGAGAGGGGAGAGAGACTAATGAGACGACAAAAAGGTTTAAAGTGATTTATGGTACAACCGAAGATCTCCACTGACCATCATTCTCAGAGGCCTGCTCGATGTCTTCCAGTGGGTTGGATGGAAACATGGCGGTGATCCATCTCTGCTTTCCACTCCTTGGTACAAACAGAGAAAAATCAGTCACATTAAAGAGTTTGTGGTGAAGAGAGGTGGTTGTGTTCACAGTGATTTGTAGTTTCTCACTCAGTGTTTGACTTGAGCAGGATCTGGTGTTTGAGCTGCTGGGCGTCACACAGCTGCAGGTGGAAGATATAACCTGAGATTCCCTGCAGCTTCTGACTCAGATCCTTCACTTTCAGCTCTCCTATTTTGGCGTGCACGAACACCATGAATTTCCATGTGCTGCAAATTAAAATGAGTAATTGTATTATCAAGTTCACTGCTGGGTAAGGATTTACATTTTTTCACTTTGAGAACCAGATGAAAAAAGACTGAAGCCATTTTATGTCTGACTTTTTTAATCAGTTTTTTTTTTTCAATCAGATTCTCCAGAGGTTTTATTGTCAGACATGAACTCATTAAAATGACAGGTAGCCTTGGGAAACTGAGTCATTGCCATCTGTGGTATTAAACATATTGCCACATTCTTACCCCTGAGATCAGAGAACCCAGTATGAGGAGAAATCATGATTCAAATCACCCATCACTCTTTTGAGCAGCAACAAAGGCATGTCAGTGTTTTATTAAAAGACTTGGAATAAAGTCAAAAAAGACAAATGTCAATAGCCTACTCAGAAATAAGTTCTCATTTGTTTCAAATTACCTCTTCCAACAATCTGACTCATCGTCCTGAGCCAAGAATTTCTTATCAGTATTTGCATAGAATGGGAAATTCCCCCAGAGGCTTCTGTGTCCTTCCGGTCTATAGACACTACGTACAGCTGAGAGGGACATAAAGCACTAAATAGTACTACTGGCTAAAGCTAATGGTCCTTTTCCACTAGCCCTACTCTACTCTACTCGACTCTACCCGGCTCTACTCGACTCGCCTTGTGCTGCTTTTCCACTAGCCCCAGTTCCCTGCCCAACGGGGTGCAGTGTCGCTTTAAACCACTGAGCGGCATAGTGGTGACGTCATTTTGAGCGCGACACAACATTCCGTGGCTTTTTGTCACAAACCGAGTAAAAAAGGAAAGCAGAAGAAGGCTGCAGGTGGTAAGAAGAAATACCCCTTGAGAAGCACAGGAGAGTTTTGGAAGCTATACAACAGAATGAAGCCGAGGACGAGAGCAATCGAGCTGCAAAGAAAAGACAAATGAGGGTAAGCTAATGGTAGCTACCGCTAGCATGCTAGGTCGTCGCGCTCATGACTCATCGGTGACAACATTGTCTGACCAATCAGTAGCCAGCCGCTGGTCAAGGTCACCTTTTAGTATCGACTCAGCTTGCTTAGAGCCAGAGCAGAGTAGGTACTAAAATCTGGCTGGTCGTGGGAGGTACTGGGATAGTGGAAACACGACGCAAACAGGGTAGAGCTGAGCCGAGTAGAGTAGAGTAGGGTTAAGGCGTGCTAGCGGAAAAGGGCCATAAGTGCGTTTTCACTCAGAACCAGCGATACTGGAACAAAGAAGGAGCACAGCGAGACACACTTGTCACTGCTTTAGTGCTTCTTAACTGTTGGGTTGGCATCTGAAAGTCTGGAACAGAAACATATTCATTTGATGAGCCATAACATCCTTCAGAGCCTCACATGGAGTTTCACCAGGATGTCTGGGCAATAGTACCGCTATTGGTGAATATGCACCACTTCATTCAGCCGGAGACCCACCCCTCTTCTCTCCAGAGTTTATTCTTTCTCTTTTGGGTTCTCTGCTAGTTCTTCTCCAAGTTTCAGCATATTTTCTCAAGTAAAAAACACATTAAATTAAGGTAGCAAGCCAGAAAACACGGCAGTAGCCAGCTAGCAGTCAGTGTGCTGACTTCGATCACAATAAAGACTGTGAAAATTGTTTAACAAATACTGGCTGAACTCAGGCAATTTTTGTCACAGAAGATGAATATTTTTAAGAGCACGAAAGGTGAAATTTGAGTCACTCGCAAAACAATTTCTGTTGTTTGTGTGACAGATTTTGCTGCAAACTGTTGCTCTATGGATGATTAACTTTCACTGCTAAATGTCCCGCAACATACTGAATTCATGAAAAACATGTCGAGGTGAGTGCTACACTGGGTCAAGGCTTGTGATGACAACAATGAAGGTTTGGGGGATATTCAAGAATCCAAGGATGGAGGTATATTTGAAAAACAAAAAATTTGAGGCACTCCAATATGGTTAAAAATCCTTACTACTACTGAAATTCTTGTTTGGTATGATCATTGCCAATAAAACATAAAAAGTAAATGTGCCATTTGAGCTTCAAATAGACAATAAATAAATGGTAAATGGACTTGAGCTTATATAGCGCTTTTCTAGTCTTTGACTACTCAAAGCTGCTTTACACCACAGGTCACACCTACTCATTCACTCTCACAGTCACTCACCGATGGTACAATGTTCCTATGTTAGTTATCCATCAGTATCTCTAACACACACACACTTTCATGTCCATTTGCACACCACTGACGCAGCAACTTGGGGTTAGTTGTCTTGACCAAGGACACATCGCCATGTGTCGCCCGGAGCTGGACTTGAACCTGCAACCTCCCGATCACTGACCAAGCGAACTATCCAACTGCGCCACCAACCCCCCGATAAAAACAAATCTGTTTCAAAAATACCCACATTTTGATTTATGGTAAAACATCATATGATGATTATTTAAACCACTAAATCACTGAATAAGTGAGTGTAACATTAGGTCTGTGGTTCTCACTCTTTTCTCCGTGACAGCAGCAGACAGTCATTGAAGAGGTGGAGGTACACCGGCTTGGTCGGTAGCTTAAGCTTTGATCCAGAAATGCTCATCATCTGAGTGTCGACTTCAAGAAGTTCCCCGTGTTTGACCAGCCAGCGGGACTGAGAGATCAGAGGGAAGATCTGCACAGACCCAAAAATCATGCATCAGAAAAATGAAAATTAATAACTCAGTGCATGAGGAGCAGAAACAAGTCCAGTCACCTTCCCCTCAAAATGAATCTTCTTATTGAGGTGAATGAGCTCCTCCATCCTCTTCATGGACTGCACACTGGAGTTACATTCTTTGATGATCTAAGGAGAAACACACCAACACACTTATTACTGTTGTGCCTCAGCAGCCATAATACTGCTGCTCCCCCAACGTGCTATTAGAGACCATAATCACCACCTTTTTCAGCTCATTGAAAGCTTTTGTGGCAGTGTCCTCATCTCGGGAGCCGGGTGTTGTCCTCTTCAAAATATTCTGAAACATAAAGATGTTTTGAAGCCATGCCAAAGAGAAATCAATACTCCAGTTGTGCTCTTGTTGGGGGAAAAAAATCCTCCTGTGGCAAACTGCTGAGTCAGGTCCAAATATTATCCCATTTGCAGCTCTGTGTAATTTGGATTCAAGTAGGAACATGAATTCTGTTTAATCACGTACCTCTACCAGCATCTTAAGCCGTGTGATCCTTTGAAATGGGAGGATTAGAAAAGAGGTCAGAGGAAGTCTTTGGCAGACGGGGTCCTCCTCCAAGCGGGCCAGGATGCCAGGGAAGCGAGGGTTCTCCTGGCTGAGAGGAAATCAGGAGAACAACTTTATAACTTTTGCTAAAGTGGGTTTAAATTCCAGGAGAAAAAATGCTCAACTTTTCTTGGATGAAATGTCTACAAGTTTAGTCATGTAGGTGAAGAGTAACACCTGAAAATCCCAAGAGGAAATCCCAGACAAAAAGAATCAGACAATTGTACTCTATGCTCTAAAGTTGTCAGTGAGGATGGATTAGATAAAGTTTAGTTGGACAACTCAGGCTTGTTTTTGTTCAAGAAGATCCATTGCAGCAGCAGAAAATAGTCTGAGTTGAAATGTTAGGCTCAAACTCGTTGTTGTGGATGTTGAGACAGTGGAAGATTAAAAACAAGAATGCAGTGCTGATGCAGAGCAGAGCTGGCAAAAATGAAGCCAGTATAGAGAGTAGAAATCTCAGAACTTAAAAAAAATAACCACAAATTCTAAAGATATTAGTTAGGTGAACAAAAATGATTCATGCCAGGTCAGTGCTGATTTTGTCAACTAATTATTGTTGTCATGTTTTCGACAACAATCTTTTTTCTCCAGTTGAAAACTGACAGTAACTAATAAAAATAAGTGTGCAATGACAAAAACTAAAACTAAACTAACTGACATTTTTGTCAACAAATGAAAAGCAGACGAAAATATTTGACAGAGACTTAATTAGACCAAATTTCATCATGTAGAAAGTAGAAACAAGTTAGGAATCACAGCTACTTTGGCTGTGTGGAAAGGCTGTATGAGTTAAGAGGGACATCCAATCACAACTGCCTCAGCTTCACAGTGACAAGATCCAAACGTCAAAGATCACTTCAGAAATTCAAGGAGAGATAAAAAAATGCCTTACATTTTACAATTCAAGTCTTAGTGGACTAAATTTACAGTTGATTTCATTGACTTAAATGTCGTGAAATTTCAACAACTTAAACTATATACATAAAAACATATATACATACATACATGTATACACAAACAGACATACACATATACATAGATACATGTATACATATTAATATATACATGTATTTAGGTATGTACTAACCCTTTCATGCATGAACTATTAAATCTAAATGATATCCATATTTTAAAAATGATTAAAATTCAAGGTTATTAATTAATTAATGGTAATTTTATGTTATTTTTGTTTGAGTTATACATCTGTTCACTACAGTAGTAATTTAGTGAAACTTGATGAGGATCCACAAACATGTCTTTGACAAACATTTATCAAGGGTAATAAAACAAAACAAAATCTGAAGTATATATTTTTGCTGTAATCAAACTATTCACTTGCAAATCACACAAAAAATTGAAATAAAAAGTACAAATTTTTTGTCAAATCTGAATACAGGCCTGATACCCAATTTGCCCTTTGTTGGCTGTTATGGATCAATTATGCAAAATCTTGGTATGGTAAAAATATGCAAAGATTATATTTTTATGAAACTTAAAACACAGTTTGTTGAATTTACCACCTGGTAGTTTGGCATGGTACTGCAACCTAATGGGTATACAACTTATTCCAAATATCTGTCCACTGTAGTGAAGGCCATGCATAAAAGGGTTAATATTGAATTTTGGCAAAATCAGTTTTTCTGCATTCTTTTCCTCAGACTCACATTTACAGCACCTAAAGGGAGCTGTGGGACTCACTTTGGTTCCAAACTCACTTATCAGAACGCGGCTGTGCATGAGTAGTCATATTAAAAAGCACTGACAGCTGATTTATTTAAGTCAATTCTACTCACAGTAAACGCTGATATGTCTGCTCCTGATAAGCCTGGTTGGTTACATAGGGTAAATAAACTCTCCTCAGAGCCGGGCAGTGATCCAGGACGATGTCACACACATCAAATCGCAGAATATCTTCCTCAAGCCGCCGCTCCAGGTCCTGAAGAAACCTACAGAAAACAAAGAAAACCATTAGAGAGAAAGAAATGAGGCATATGAAAAAGACCTGAGGGTATCAGCTTTATATCACAAGTTTATTACTTCACCTCTCACTGACATCTTTGACTTCAGGCAGCTTGGAGAAGAGCCACTGCTTATGCTGAGCTCCGAGACACTCTGTGAGCTCCTGGGACAGCATGAAGTGATCGACTGCGATGGTCAAGCTGCGAATGTATGAAGCTTCGGATGTCACCAGCTCAAACTTGGCCTGATATGAAGAAGACACAATCAGTCAGTGATTTACAGTGAGTGAAGTGACAATCACTTTTGTTTGGTTGATGAACACCAGAAGAAAAGCAAGACACCCTAAGGATTATACCAAAAACATCTTTAATTTATCCCAAAGTCACAAAGATAATGACGCAAAGAAGTAGAATTTATTCAACAGCATTAAGGGCACAGCAATTTAAGTTTGTTAGGCCATTTCAAAACCAAATTACAGGAGGTTATGTTTTGTTTTTTTGTTTTTTGCTGCTGTACGTCTGTTATGCTCAATAACTGTCTAACTTATGATATCAACATGATTCTGAGTGCTTGGTGTGGGTCAAGGAATCATGTAGTGGTTGTAACTTTATCATGGAACTATTTCTTATAGATGTAACAGCAATATGTGAGCCACCTTAGCACATTCTTGCGCTCTCTGGGTGCTTTTTAGTTCCCATCCTTTTTTTTCCCAACAGGTGGTAACTATCTTATCTTCCTTACAGCTACCCAGCAGTAGCTTGGACATGAGCAACTATTTCAACAATACAAAAAGTATGTCAAACACATATATAAAAACCAGCTTTATTACACAAATCACACTAACAAGGTTGTGTGCTTACCCTCTTCAATCCAAAAATTTGGATGGTTTCTGTTTCAGGTCTTGATAACAAATCTAAACAGTTGCAAAGCTAATGACCAGCATTGATAAATTAGCAGCCATTTATGAGGTGAAATGGTTTTAACAGCTGCAAATCCACACTAAACATTTAACATCTACTGTGTGTAGGAAATTTGAAAATTGTCCGTGTAAAAGAAAAAAAATGTGATTTGACTGTGTTTCTGCTCTATAAATGTAACCAGTGCTAACGCTGATTAGACTTTGTACGCTGTGACCATCCATCATTTTGATCCGTTATACCATTGGTGCTTTGCATTATGGGAAACATTACACAGGGGAGACTGGTCTGATGCATACTGCTTATTTTTTTTGAAGTAGTATGTCATTCAGGTATTTTTGGAATACTACAGATTTTGTAAATATTCACATACTGCAAAGTTTATACTACATTTCAGAAAAATAATTATGTACTGTAAGTGTTGGATGCAGCGCCCGTTACAGCCTTAGTTTAAGAATATATAACGGCATCATCAACACATAATTAGCTGATAAAAATTCAAACACAACTGAATCTCCTTTGTGACATTCACCTCCTGCAGCTTCCTCTCCTCGTTGCTGAAGTTGTCGAGCTGACCGCTGCTTCGAACATCAGGGATGTCCTGCCACAGGGCAAAGGCAGAGCCTCGGGATGACCGAAAGGAGCTGGACGGGGACAGGTTAGAGGGAGATGGGGTCCCATCTGACCCCTCATCCCTGAGCCCCTCCTCCTCTGTGCCGGGCTCCTTCCCCTGCTGCCTCTGAATCTCTCTGTTGATGGCTACATCACTGTACTCCTGGTACAGAATGGCTGAAGGACAAACTAAAAGTCAATATAATGTAGCATCTTCTGCAATCAAGAATAAGAGACAGTAAAAGCACATTATAAAATAGTGAGGTGTAATTTTGGACTTACAGCTCGGCAGAAACCTTGATAAGCGGTTTGAATTAGCAACAGTTGGCAGTGTGTTTGAGTCCTCCTCTACAGATTTCTTTCTCATTCTGGAAAGAAAAAAATGTCCCCACGTTAAAAGGCATTTTACAAACTTTGCAGACTTGCACTTTTTGTATTTGAAGTGTGCTTATACCCAAGTTTTGTGCTCCATCGATGTAAAGGCATGCCATTATCACTGCTGGGTGGAAGAGAAGGTGCAGGTCCAACAGGACTGTGGGGGGCGCTGTCACTAGAGCCACCTGAGCTGCGCTGTTTGGAGTTTGACTTGCCTGAAGAAGATGATATGCAGAGAAGGTAGGTATGATATCTGACATTGACTCAGTATCGGGATCAAAACCAGTTCCATTTAAGAATTGATAACAATTTTATCAAGTAACCAATATTATTCCTCTTTTTTGCTTTAAAGTTATCTTGTTCCTTTCACTTTGTCCTGTCTGCCTTGCAAATCATGGACTTCACACTTCTATCAGAATCAGAATCAGAAATACTTTATTAATCCCCAAGGGGAAATTCGTTGTTTCAGTTGCTCTTATACACAGTATAGCAGTCAGGAATATCAGTTGAAGACATCACGATTGAAATAGTATTAATTTCACGTGATTAAGTGGAAATTAGAATTAAATCAAGTAAAATAAAATAGAATAATAGAAATATATTTTATAAATAGAATAAAATAAAATATAGTAAAATTGAAAACAGTGCAATGCAATAGAATACTGTGCAATTTGAGCTTTGTGATATTAGAGGGAGGAGTTATAAAGTCTGATGGCCACAGGCAGGAATGACTTCCTGTGGCTTCCTGTGGCGCTCTGTGGCCACATGTGTCCTGCAAATCATGGACTTCACGCTCCAATCAGGGGCAGTAAAAAGAAGCAGCATTGAAGGAGTCAAAGATGTGATGATTACAGACAGCAGGCAGAAGTGGTAAACACTGTAGCTTAGTTTTAGATGACATAACATGAACTTCACAACATCCAGTGTCTGTGCGATTTAAAGAGCCCATAAATGACTTAAATGTGTTTTTTATATTTTATTGATGACTGCTGAAGTATGTTCACAATCCCTAAAGCAAAATATCGATATTTTTCACGCACAAAGTACCCCCGATGCTGTTGTATTCTCCTTCCCTATGTTGGTCCAGTCCACTCTGATTGGTTGACCAGTCTACTCTGTGATGATTGGTCACTTCAGCACTGCTCTGTGCCATGTTCACAACATCTCTGCATTAATTCTACAGTGCTCTGCATCGGGCTTGTCAGGCTGACAGTATGATAAACAACAGTAGGGTTTCACACTGGTAGGTCTGTTCATGGGAACATTGGGAAGCAAGACATTTTGCTGGTGCCACTGGCTGCAAAAATGGGAAGAGGGAGAAGTCCTGATGCTGCAGACTGTTTTGTCTTGTGAACAGAAGTACTCTACATGCAGAGGAGACATGTTAATTGCACTGAAAGGCAAAAAATGTGGGTTCTCTATGCAAGAGTGGAAACTTCAACTTATTGAGGCACTTATGTATGCAGTACAGCATGAAATATCAAAGGTGCCCTGTGTATGAAAAAGCTGACAGAAAATCAACTAGAATAAAAAAAGAATCAATTAAGAACTGGATCAATGAGCAGAACTGATAAAGGCATTGGTGTTGACAAAATCTTATTTTTGCCTAACATTGATACAACAGCTGTTAAACCAAACTTAGTGCTGATGTTTGGAGCCAGCTCCTTTCTACTCCGAGTATTTTTAGTAACTTCTCAGGCAGATGCTAAGAATATGGAGATCTCTGGTGTTGTCCGTGGAAATGAGTCGGCATTTTAGAACTTGTAGCCCCATTGGCCAAAAGTAATTGAGATTTTAGAACAACATTTGGGATAAATACCTGAAATAAGGTTTGTGATGAACACATATATTCAAGATTTGAGCGTTTCATTTGCCAACATCAAATGCATCTGATATCACCCAGCTTTTGAATTGTAAAGCATATCTGTATTTTAAAGTATAGATAATAATAAACTGCTAACAAGGACTTACAGCAGGGGGAAAGTTCTCAAAAAGAGGTCACAACTGGACATGATATGTTGGAAGGGGAGCAGTGGCTTCTGAGTCAAAACGCCATGATGTAGTTCATGATTATGTTTGTGCCTAAAAAAAATAAAAAAGTTAGGCTTGTCTTCAAAGATCGTCATTTTTACAAACCGTGTTCGTTTCATGAATTCTTCTTTGCCACAGACTGGATTATAAGCAATGATCCAGGAGCAGAATAAAAATCCTACAAGCTTTAAAACATAACTTTTGTGTTTTTCCTCTTTTCTGACCTATAATGTTGTTACAATGTGGGATTCTTAAGCGATGCCAAAGCGTAAAATAATGATATTAGGTTGGCTTTGCATGCTGTTTACAGTCTTTTTTAACAGTGCAGTTCCAGTGACGAAGTGTGCCAGAATCCCCTACCTGGCCACACCCAGGCACATGCTTGAGGCCTACATGGGGGTGCAGGAGACATACATGGAGGAGAACCAGGGGGTGGAGTAAATTACACAGACTGTTTTGCAAAATGGAAATTCAAGAAAGTGGTACAGCAAGAGACACATTTGGAAGATCTGCAAAGCTTTCTGTGTGGGAACTCGTGTGCAGCTGCTCTCCTGGACTCCAAAAATCAAATACAAAGGCCTGGAAATAAGTATATCAGCTCTTCTTTAAGTAGAGAGAACCAGTGCAATGCTAAATTCTGGGTTGGCCTAGAAAAATGTCATCCCTGCAGTACTCCATGCTTATCAGTGCTACCGAGTCTAAAAATTTAGAGACAATGAATGTTTTGAAACTTTCTGCTTCATCATCAATTGTGAGATCTTTGATTAATTTCTCGACTAAATCTGAGAATCCTTAACATATATTAAAGTTTTTTCCCTTTCACATTAGACACATGGAATTCTCCATGAATAAAGTGTTTTCGGGTATTGCAGAGGGCAGTTGCTAATTAGATTGACCAGGACTGTAGAGTTTGTCTGGGACATTGAACATCATCATCTCTTGTCTATGACAAATGATAAATGACCCCAAATGACACAGACATAAAACTAAGAAGAAATTCCTTACAGCACAGGTTAGTGAGTAAGATGACATTTACAGGCCTGATGGCTAAAATATCACAGCCAGTTGACCAGAGCTTTGACTTTTACATACATTTGCACTTCAAAAAGTAAGAAGGTAGAGTCTGTTTAGGTTATTTAAAGGACAAAACATACATATGTCATTAACTTGTTTGCCACAGAGCTTATTTTAAACAATGCTCCTCTATTGAAAATCCCTTCTCCTTTTAGTTCCACACAGTGCTAACTACGCAGCTGACCTTCAAAATTATGCCATCCCTGCACCACTATTACCCCTCTCACCAGGATGTTATCAGTCCCTCTAATGTCTATCAGTTCATACACTGATGATCCTTTTAGGAAGTAAGGCGGGAGAAAGAGGGTGAAAATGATAAGTTATAGATGCCAAAGCTTTAAAATGGACAGTATCATGTTCCTGGAGAATGTGCACTTACAGACAGTATTTCAGCCTTAAGCATAGCCTGCAGAGCCTTAGTGAAGGTTTCACTTAAGCATCAGTGAGGGAAGAGCTGTTTGCTGTTTGCTGTTATTTCAGACCATGACATGGAAACAGAAAAACCAGTGGACACATTCTGTAAATCTCACCACCAAGAGAAAAGAGAGGCTAATGAAGAAACTAGTCTATTTCTTTATCTATCATGTAGCGGTTAACACGTGCAGGGTTCCCACTCTTTTCGAGAAATAATTTTCCAGGACTTTCCCAGGACTTTTCCAGTGTCACATAACCAACTGAAGATACATTGTTGCTGTGGGCAGTTTTTAATTCTAGCTAGCCTTCTAAAAAACAAGATTAGAGTTTGACGAACAATATCTCTATCTTAGAATTTCTTTGTTTCTAACTCTCCAGCACGATATATATAAGTATTTTTTAATCTTTATTTATTCTGCTTTTTTATGAATAGATTTTGTTAATTTAGCCTAAATTTGATTTTGTCATTTTTTTATTATTTCTTTTTGTCCCCATTGTTTTAAGTTTTTATACTTTATGCATTAACTTGCATTATTTTACCTACTCACATTTTCTGGCTGCGTGTACGTTGGTTACCAAGAACATTTTTACTTCATTTCCTATGTTTCAAGCTAGAAGGAAGACAAATGATTTTCCAGGACAATTTAAGCTTTTCCAGGACATTTCACTTTTTTCCTCATTTTCCATTTGTTTTCCATGACTGGAAAATTGGGCAATCATTTTCCAGGTTTTCCAGGATGAGTGGGAACCCTGACATGTTACAGTGGCACTGGCTCATCAGGGCTGTTCGGTGTTAGAGAAAAAGCTGGAGCGGGACAAGTGCGCTGTGCGGGTGCAGCAATCACATTTATTTGGGAAAAAAATTGAGATGAAATTAAAAATGACAACTGTATTGGGCCTTTGTGGTGTAGGTAGCTAAACTTTTGGATAGTTGAACAGACCTTACCAGTCAGGCCAAGAGCTAAGACTTTCTGTTTCTCGTGTAGCTGAGTGTTTGCATTAAATTATGATGCAGCAATCTTCCTCAGGTAAGAAGAGGGTGAGGCTGATGTACTGGCTTTAGAGGTCTGATGCTGAACAGTAAAAGTCTGCATTATGTAATCTTCCTTCATGCACGAAACCACTTACCAACCACTTACGGACCACGGTTCAGATGGCAGACACCCTCTCTAACTTTAGGGTTAGATTTAAAACATTCCTCTCTGATAAAGCTTTAAGTTAAGGATCAGCTCAGGCCTGGACCAGTGCATAGCATAGCTCATAGTTATGCTGTAAATAGCTTTTAACTGCTGACCTAGACTGTCTTATTATCAATCCTTTGTGCAGTTCTCTGCCATGATGGATTCATGGACATCTGTGTGTTTATAAATGTGTATGTGCATATTTATGCACATATCTGTTTCTTTATATGCGAGCTTGTCTTCAGCCTGCTCTATTGTAAAGTGCCTTGAGATAACACCTGAATGAATTGGCACTATACAAACTAGAAAAGCACTCGGAGAGCGCAGACCTCTGCCAGCACCACAGTCCTCTCCCATATTGGGATTTTTACCATAAATATTAGTCCTACCTTTACTTCTTCGGAATATTTAGATTCCTTGACCATGAAAACATACCATTAGCAATTGGTTTCATAATGATATCTATTTTAGTTCAGTAGTTATTCACGAAAATCACATTTTTCGTCATAGCGGATCCAGACAGTGATCCGGATCAACACCAAAATTGAATCAGTTCTTCCTTTTCCCATGCTGAACATTTCCTGAAAATTTCACCAAAATCCATCCATTACTTTTTGAGTTGTTTTGTTCACAGACAGACAAACAGACTCTCCCGAAAACATAACCTCCTTGGTGGAAGTAATAATGACCGATTTATTGACTAAACTCCCAAAGAGCACCACAACCTGTGGTGTGAGGTGGGAGTGTGATTTTTCCAATAAGTCACAGTTTAATTAGATTTGATTTTGATTCTAACACCTTGTCCTGACTGAACGTAAGCATCAAACATTGCATCACCTCACAATATATCCACACTCGCTGTCCACACTGCGTCCACCAAAGCTGTAATTCTATGCTCTGTATATCCCCATACGAACAGTATATCAAGTGTTTTGGTTGTTCAGGTGTAGAAATGGACAGGAAGTGTGTTGTTTTGACAAGAAGTGGATTCATAGGCTTGTTACTTTCTCCCTCGGTGGTGAAAGTGAAGGTAAGCATATCACTAACTGAAATGGATAAATGATCCTCTATCTCCATTTGTGCTAAACAATTAAATAAACTCTGCTGAGTGAGAAAAGTCAAAGAACAAGAAATCCATCTAGCACCTCACCAGTGTCACTCTTTCCAGCTACTCATGAGTGTTGATGTGCAGAGTGGAGGAGAAAACAGAAACGGGGCATTGAGAGGAAAACACTGGGCTACATCGCAGTCGCTCGTGGGCAGTAAGGACACTCACATGATTCCTTGTAAGTCATCATATTTTGATTCTGACGCTTGTCTACATAGTGTTTAGTTAAGGCTCTGTATGATTCCAAGGGTCACAATTGATCTTTAATTGAAATTAATTCATGATTTACAATTCACTGCCCCTTTTTCAATAAAAGGCAAATAATACAGGTTCTGCTTCAGCCTGTTGTGCACTAAGAGGCTGCATTATGTGTTCAATGTATTCAGAGTGCACTGCTTATGTATTTTTAATAGTTATTCTACTGTGAGACAAAAGGCTATTTTCTTTACAGAGCAGCTAAAACTTTCTTCTCCACATGCAAAGACAGAGGAGAGAGGAGGCTGCAGGGAGGAAAACAACTGCAGTGGGTTTGAGCTGCAGGTGAAAATGAACAGAAATATACTTTAAAATAGATCCTCAAACATCAATTCATGGACATCTCGACTCAATCATGATTAACATGTATGCCTTTGACTCAGTCTTTATGTAAAAGTATTTTTTTCTACATCTCACTGCTAGCACAGCATCATATTTCACATGGTTCTCCTCTGGCTCTGTGACCAATGTGACGTTAAAAAAAATAGAAGTACTTTAATAGAGTTGAGCCAAAAGGCTAAACACAAATAAATCTTGATTTCAAGAGGCTTTAAAATAATTTGTACTCTGCCTCCTGATCATTGAAAAGATACGAATGAGCCTGAACATTTTCTGATCAGGATCAATCATGGCAGATAAAAATTAGTAAGATGGATCTGCCTGACGATCAACTTGGAATCTTGCGAGTCTAACCACATTGTGAGTTACAAAAACTTGTGGATTCTTTAAAGGGACTGTGAGGAGAATCTGTTTCCGGCGACATTAAGACTCTGCTACCCATGAACAAGCGCGGCAACTGTCGTAATGCTGCATTCCAGTAACCTCGGAACTGGGAGTGACATCATCTCCGACTTATCGCCGCTCCAGTTGAAGTCTGAAAAAAACATGCCGATCTACCAGGCTACTGTTAGCTGTTGTTAGCACGCCCTGTGTTGTTGTATGAAGAATGTGATTATCACTATGGCAGCATTTTTGTAAATATAAGTCTAACAATACTATGTATACAGCTGATCTAGAGCGACACATCCCAGTCAGAAGTGCAAATAAATTGATTATTACAGGAGCTAAATAACTGTTCACACTGGGGGCATCCATCTTCGATTGTCAACTCGGGGGTGGCGAGGTTTCACCGAGGGCATTCCAGTTGTAGTTTCCTACTTGGAACTCGGAAATGTACTACTTCTGACTACAACTTGAATGCACCACAAGCCAAAGCGTGTGTTTGTTGTGATGCTGATGATGCAGCTCGGACCTTCCTCAGAACTCTGCATTGCTTTACAACTTCTTTTTTCAACAACTTGCAGGATGCAAAGCGACGAGGTAATGTAACTCTTTCTAGTTATTTAGCGGTAGTTTTTGATGTGTGACAACAAGCAATTTTTGGAAAACTTAGTGTCATAGTTTTGTAGCCAGCTATATATCGCTACTTACAGCCCGGTGCTCTAAAACGCGTCTGAATAATATAAATTTGCTCTAGTTTTAATTGTCTTGTTCCCAAAGTTGAGTATCCAGGCCAGTCCAGCCCTGTCCGACCCGACCGGAAGGCTAAGGAATAGCATTTATACATAACCTATTTTGATGCTATAAAACTCATCTTAAAGTGTGTATTTCGATCAGGCACATATCTAAAAGTGAGACTTTTTTGTAATTACTTAGAAACTCCTCACAGTCCCTTTAATAAATCACAAGAAAAGTCACATCTTAAAGGCCTTTAGACTCCAGATATGATTCTTCTCACGGTTTGCAAAAACAAATTGTTCTTTTTCAACCTGCTTTGTCCAGCTTAACTGTAGCTTTTAGATTTTAAGACTGCAGCCTGTCACACTGAAGTTTTACATCAATGTAAACCCAAATCCGACCGAGGAAAACACCTTATGTGGGCAAATACCTCACAATCAAAACACTCAACCTTGTAGACTGATTTGTTTGTCCCTGCACCTTCTTTTATCTAAATTTCCAGGATTATGAATTTAGCTGCAGTACTATGATGGTGTGTGTTCCTCTTTTATTGTGAACAGCTAATTTTAAAGCAGCAGTGGTGTTGTGTAAGCTCCTGAATTGAAGGTTTAATTCCTCAGTTTCTTTATCCTTTCCTTCCAGTATCGTATAGGCCTGTTTAGGTCATCTTTTATGCTTTTCTTTTTAATCAAAATTTATTCATTTTCACTTTATAAAGAATCCACTTTGACTCCCACTGTGGATTTAATCTCTGAATGTTTACAATTAATTAGCAATATTGCATCACTCCTAATGGAAATGGCAAGGTTTGTCAAATAGCTCAAAAATATTCACAATATTGTGTCATTTATTCACGTTGTTCTTTAAGTGCAGAGGCCTTTACACTCATTTAATGACACACACTTGGCTTTAAAAAAGGAATATATTGCCATTACTGTAAAATGTTGCTATCCAGACTTGCCAAAACCAATTAGGATTTATTTTAATGTTCCCAAAAGGGATTTAGGATAGTTTTAGATCATGATCTCATATCATAACATCAGGCACTAAAGTTTTTATCTTCGAATAGGACATGAAGCGTAATATTTGGACCCTGATGCACAGCACTCTAAGATGTTTTCTCCTTTAATTATCTGTAATTCAGTGGTTTCTCTCAGTGGTAGTGCAGTGTTTGTTGTGTGATGTTGTTTTGTAACCATTACTGCCTGCTGTAATATGCTTTGCTTGTTTTTTGGGTTTTGTTTCTCAGTCTACTCACAGTCTGTGTTAGGGCTGAAGTTGTTGGAGTTCTGTCTGTCCCGAGCTGCCACCCGAGCAGACAGTGACTTTCCCAGCTTTAAGGTGAAGGAGTTCTTCCTTTGCGACAGCTGCAGTCTGGATATCAGTTCTGAAGCCGAGAAGCGCCGTCGCTCCTGATCTCCTTGGCGACTGCGTGATAGAAAGCTCCCCCCTGTGGCACTTAATGTGTCTACGGTCCCGCTGTCTTCACCCACACCTGGGAGTGAGTCCTCGATGATCCGCAGTGGCTCTTCGGGTAGATTAAAGATGTCGTCATGACTGAGGTTTGAGACATCCGTAACACCGTCTGTGGATGACGCACTGGACATGGCCTCAAGAGAAGATAATCCACTGAGGTCCTCCTCCAGGAAAGATGCAAATGGTCCTGGGAAGATGAAGTCTGGGTCCAGGATGGGGCTGCTGAGGGAGTCATCGCTCAGACTGTCTGGAGAATAAACCTGCATCTTTCGCCCTAGAAACAAGGAAACACCATCATTTGATGAACAAGCACCAATTAATGCTTCTTAAAGTTTTATACAACCTGACTGGAATCACACTGTGAACGCCACACTGTACCAGCATGTCCGTCATACCAGGGGTCTCCAACCTCTGGACCGCAGACTAATACTGGGTCATGGATCATTTGGTGCTGGGACCATTTAATATCCATCCGTTTATACTGCTCATTCCTTTCTGGATCACTAGAGCCTATCTCAGGTGACACTGGCTGAGAGGCGGGTACACCCTGAACCAGTCACCAGCCAATCACAGGGCTACATAGAGAGATGGACAAACATTCACGCTCACATTCAAGAACATGCAAACTCCACACAGAAAGGTACTGACCAACCTGTGAATCGAAACCAGCGACCTTTTTGCTACAAGGCACATGCACAACCTGCACACCACCGTGCCGCCCCGTACAGAAACAAAAATGGTTTATTTTTGACTGACAGAGTAAAAATTGGGTACAAAAAAGACTTAGTTCTTGCATCGCTGACTGAGGGACTGAACAGCTTTCAGTGAAGCCTGTTTTTACAACATTGTTCTCTGATGTTGTGTTTTATTTAATTACTTAACTGGTGACTCTCAACAAACTGCAGTCCTAAACATTGTTTAAAACACTGTTGTTAACGGAGCTAGTATCAGTGAGTCTCTCTCTGTTTTCTTATTTTTCAGATAATGTCATGATCTTCTCATCAGAGATTTATTAAAGTCAGTGCAAACCTACAAATTCCTGCCTTTCAGTATTTTTGGTAAGTGGCAGCCAAACTAAATCTTTACATATCCTGCATACATCTGTATCATTTTTCTAAGCATCACTGATATTATAAGAGGAGTTATTAACAAAAATGTAGAACTGCTCTTGATCACAGTGCTAACATATCCTTTAAAAGAATCCTGGACCAAGATCTGGATTGGGATTACAACCAAAATCTAATTAGTTCTCCCTTGTGCCAATATTTGTTTATAGGTTTGAGGTTTTTTTGAGTTATCTTGCCCACAAACAGAAAGCAAAACAAATGCCTGCAGAAACATAATCTCCCTGGTAATGGCAAGCCTGCCCATTAGACAGGATAAATGGGAAAGCTTTGCGGGGTCCAGGCGCTTATTCCACTTTTTATTTTGAATGTTAATTTTGTGGGCAGTCCCATAGAACTTAACTGTTGTCCCGGTAATGATGGACTTTTATTTAACCAGGACTAAGAAAGAAAGGAAAAGAGCGAACTGGCAAGGACTTCTGACCAAACAATAACCTCCAGCAGTTTGTCACTCAGCTTCAAAGGCTGATCTGAGTGATGTGCAGGGTACAAAGAGGAAGAAGCAGCAGAGGCTGCTAGCATAAATGAAAGTGCTCCTATAAAAACACCTTCCTGCCCCAGAGCAGGAGGATAGAGGGGGCTTATCAGTGCAGGGCATTTAAATCAATCTGTTAAATGAGGGGGGCTCATTCAGAGGCAGCCATTTCTTTCTCTAGGCTTGCCTGCATGGAGATAACTACTACACACACTCAGAAGAAAGTCATCAGATAGCATGGTCACTGGTTTAATCAATGCACCAATTGTGTTACAGGTCACTTTTAATGGAAACAAGCTCATGGCTCCTACTGTCCTGCTTTATGGTTAGTTACAGTAAACTGTATCCCCCAGATGGCTAGTCAATGACTACATGGTCTAAAGGTGCAGAAAGATAACATGCTAACTTTCAATGTGGATCCTTAAAGGCGCTGATGTTTTTAATCACTCTGGTAGATAGACCCGGCAGATGTGTTAGCTGCTCTGTGGTGAGGGATTTTGTGATTTTATTTATGAAGAAAGACAACAGGTCAACAAATGCTGGTTCTACAAATATCACAGGACTATGGAGCAACAAACTTTACCATACCCACACTGCTACATATTTTGGGAACTCTCAATGAGGAGAAAAATAAAAACAAACAAAAAAAGCAAAAATGAAAAAGCCTGACACATAATTAAAGCCAATTTAAGCTTGTTCTTAATGCAAAAAGAGATTTTTTTTACCAGTTTTTAAAGCACACATATATTACCTTTACTGTTGTGTCCAACTCTAGTTTCAAGTCATACTATATATAATTAAATGCTTCATAAAAGGGGGTGCTGGTTTGGCGGAGTGGTTAACAACCAGGCACCCCATGTATTTGCTTCTGCCGGTCCGGGTTTGAATCCCGCCTGTGACCAGTTTGCGGAGTGTCTTCCCCTACTCTCTCTCCCCCTTTCACAAGCCTATCTACTGTCTCTCTCCTATCAATAAAGGCGCAAAATACGTTACAAAAAAATGCTTCATAAAAGTTATTTAGAGACACAATCATAGAAAAGTTGGTTATTTACTGACTTGTAAAAACAAAGCATGTACCAACAATCTAAGGTCAGTAGAAATATTTTATTCCTGTCCTAATTTGTGCATTATGTAGTATTGTATACTTTTTAATCCATGTTTTTTTTCACTGACACCTCTAACCAGGGTCTTTAACCCTCATAGTGAGTCTGCCATGATGTCTGAACTGAATTTATTCAAGTAAAAGAAGCTTCACACTCACGTAGAGACTTTTCTTTGATTGAGCCCTGTGACGTCCTCCTCTGCGGTTGGAAGGACTCTGGACACTGAAAACCTGGACCTTCAGGCGAGGATGGGGAGCAGGGTACCTGAGATTCCCATGAGTCTCTGTTTGTGTATAAGGAGGACAGAGGGAACGACAGAGGGAGGCTAAGAGCTGAGTGGAGGGGTCGGCACACTGTTGTGACGCAGCGTGGCTTTTCAGTTTGTTCCTGTAAAGAAGTCCTGACGCCATTATGGTATTCAGGCTCACTGTTACCTTCAGGTGTGTGAGAGTTCGAGTTAAAAGTTGTTTCATGCTCATATTCTGTCCTGTGGCAGGTCCTCTTCATGTCATTCAGTTCATTCAGAGTGTGTTTAAATCCATTCAGTGGTTGTGTTGTGCAATGCGAGTCTGGAGCAGTCTTCCTTGGAGAGCCAAGTCCGTTTATTTTTGGTGGTTCTATCTCAAAAAAAGCCAACGTTTCCTGCCGACACACAGCCACATGCTTAGGGTGACAGGGATGGAGGAGCGGTCTGTCCTCCTGGGCCTCATTCAAGGCCTGGGACTCTCCTGAGCCAGGGATCCACATGCTGGGACTCTCTCCTCTGCAGAGAAAGGCGTGACGGTGGGGTTGGAAATCAGGAAAAGTTGAGAGTCCATAACCAGGGAGCATGGCTGAATGAACACATGGGAGCTGCAAGAGAGCAGAGAGTGAGTGTTAGTAAATCCAAATACTGCAGACCCGTGATTTGTAGCTACGCAAAACACTAATCCATACAGCCAGGGTGAGAAGAATTGGACAAAATATCTAAATTCAGTTACAACTTTTTATGCTTGACCTGGAAATTTATTACAAATTCGTTATTTAAAAAATATTGATAGTATTTGTGGCACATAAAGACAGATTTTTAGTTATCACAATTTTGAAAAAAAGAATATTTGAAGGATATGGATAAAATGTCTTGCCTGTCAGTCAAAAAAAAGTAGAAATACAATGTTATAATTTAATTTAGCATACTCAGTAGTCCAAATCTGCTTCAGTTTGATTGAGAGCCGTTGAGAGTCTAAAGAAGTGTTGTTTTAATAGTTTGTTTTGCTCTAAATTGCTCCATAATGGCATTTTCCATGCTAAGCTAGATTTAACTTTTAATATCCTAGACAATATAATTGTTAAAAATAGGAAAAAAGAAATCTTAAAACCTAAGAAGCATGTTGCTAATTTCCTTTAATGAGTTCTTCATTATCTGAAGAACCTATTTATCTTGATTCTTTTATTAATTGTTTTTAATTGTTAATCTTGAGATTACAAAAATTTAAAGTACAAATAAAATGTATTATAATTATTATTATTATCATTATTATTATTATTATTATTGTTGTTAAAGGTTACATGTTTATAATAACACAATTGCTTGAGATCTAAATACAATCATTAGGGGACAGCATGTCCAAGCACTTTCCTGTCATGGGCCAGTCAAGACTCTGCCAAGGAAATTGGGGAAAATTTAAGCAGCTCAAACAACATAAATTTAAGCTACAAATATTGGATTAAGAACAAAACAAGCGATAATATGGACAAGAGGGAACAACATTAGTCAGTGCCTATTCTTCTTTTTGTACCTAACTGAGCAATTGACGGAAAACCTTGTCGGGTCACTTCAGTATCCCCATGATCATAATCATCATCTTCACTCCGAATGTCATTGGCACTGAGATCGTATGAAGAATCAACATACAAAGGGTAAAGCTGTTCACAGAGAGCTGGGTCTTAACTGTAAACCCCGAGGACTACAGAGGAGAGGAGTCAAACTAAGTACATAAGTGTGAGTCTTCAACTTTTCTTTAAGGTACATCAGGACTCTAAAAATTTTGGTAATTCATGGCACCACTTGGGAGAAAAACAGAGGAGAGTTGAGCTAGTGAATTTGAGTCATGCTGAGATGGGAGAACGAGGCTTCAGAACGTAGTGGGTAAGTGGGAATGTAAACCTGGATGAACACATTTTAGGCACAGCACAGAAGAAGACCCCAGCCAAAAAATAAGGATATTTTAGGCTGCTTGTTAGAAAAGGTAAGTAAAGGACAAATCGTTTGTAAGCACACCCTACTCGTTCATATTCCTTTGAATCTGCTTTCACACAAACTCCACTTTTTGGATAAAAAAGCTCTTCTTTTTGTCATAAGAACCTCATAATGTGTTTTTTTAAGTTTTGGATGCCTTTAGTGTGTTTAAAGGTGCTATGAGGAGAATCTACTTCCGGTGACATAAAGACTCTGCTACCCATGAGCACGCGGGGCGACTGTCGTAAAGACGTGACCCAAGCCAAAGCGTGCATTTGTTGTGATGCTAATAAATGCAGCTCAGACCTTCCTCAGAACTCTGTATTGCTTTACAACTTCTTTTTTCAACAACTTACAGGATGCAAAGCGATGAGGTAATGTATCGCTTTCTAGTTACACAGTGGTAGTTTTTGATGTGTGACAACAAACAATTTTTGGAAAAATTAGTATTGTAGTTTTGTAGCTGGCTATATATCGCTACTTACAGCCCGATGCTCTAAGATGTGTCCGAATAATATAAATTTGCTCTAGTTTTAATTGTCTTGTTCCCAAAGTTGATTATCTAGGCCAGTCCAGCCCTGTCCGACCCGACCGCGAAGCTATAGATAACCTATTTTGATACTATAAAACTCATCTTAAAGTGTGTATTTTAATCAGGCATATATCTAAAAGTAAGACTTTTTTGTAATTACTTAGAAACTCCTCACAGCATCTTTAACATGTCTCCTCCACGTGATAAAGTACTTCTGTACGCAGGACAAAAAGTCTGCAGTTTCAGGACTTCTCACCTCTCCTCACATACAGTATGTGGCGTTGGACGCTGCCCCAACAAAGACCTACCAGTACGATGTCCGATTACTGTCAGTTTAAACAAGGGGTGCCCAAACTACGTCCCAGGGGAATAACTGAGACCTGCATTTATTACTGTTTGTGGTTCTTCCACACTATTTAGACTCAGGTTTGGTAAATTAATACCAGTTAAACTGTCAATATGTCTTGTTTATTCAGACTTCTATTATCTAATCCACCAAACAAGAGTCAATAGTAGAATCAGCTGTTTGGATTTGTCACAAATGAGGTTCCATTGAAATGGGAAATAAACACATTTTCCAACAGTTTAACATTTATGACTAAGAACGATTGTTACAGTGAAGAAATAATCTACTGACAGTAATTTCCTTTCTTTTAGTGTAACATTTATGACTCTTTTTACTCCAAATCAATGCAACAACAGTCCACTTATCCAGCCAAATAAGCAAAAGGTTGACTGAACACGACTCTGTTAGCTGCTTGGCTCAGAGTTGCCAAAAATACCACTAACTCGACCGAGTGTTTCATCGTCTGTTCAAATATAATGAACAGTAAGCTGACCTGTGTGTATTTCATCCAGTGTTCAGAGAGGCTGAGGATGTTTTTTCATGTAGTTAGTGAAAAAACTGGACTCACTTTATTAAAGCAGCATGTACACATTGAGCAGATCCTCCTGGAATTAACAACATGGACCCTGGAAGTACTGACGCGTGCAGGATGTTCCCCCCAACAGACCCTGGACACACGCCCACACGCACACACACACACACACACACACACTGAAACGTGCTCTTAAGTCTAGGTTAGTGTGTCTCCTGAGCCGTGTCTTCCTGCTTTAATTAAAGACCTGTCTACACGCAGCATTTAGCCCCTGTACTTAACATCTCTGCACACACATACACTAAAACAACACAGCAGTTCCAGACAGGATACCACACGAGACAGACAGACAGAGGAAGACAGCACATCCTCAGCACTCTCACCTTTCACCTGAGATCCATACTCATCCGTCACCCTGATTGTTCCTGTCAACTTAAGTGAGTGAGCAGTCATTTCTAATTGGATGTTTACAGTGAGATTCTATTAAAACCCATCAGTTAACCAAGTCAGACTGGTTTATACACATTTTTAACAGAGCGGAGTCGAGACTGAAGCACAAAGTCAAAGAATGCTCAAGAAAAGAAATGCACAGTCTAAATCTTAAGGGTCATGAGTGGATTATCATTAAAGGAGACATATCATGCTGATGCATGATTTAATACTTACATATAATATAATAAATTTGAAAACAAGACCTTACACCCCCTTAATTTTCAAAAAATGAAATATTGTATTTTTTCTGATATCCTAGAACGAGATTTGATGCCTCTGAAAATAGGTCATTGCGAGATGACTGCGAGATTTAAATCGTCGTGACGACACAAGGTACATTTCTTTTATTGGAGTAATCTGATAAAACACTTCCTCCTCTGTGATGTCCGTTAGCCCCACAACCATCAGTCAGGAACACATCCACCCAGCAGCAGTATACAGATCCCTAGCTCACATTCACTCATTACCAGCTCTGGCCTGTAGGGGGACTCAATACGCGGTCGCTGCTTTGAGCCTGCCGGAAAATACAGTAGAAGAAGAAGGACAGACTGGCTCAGCCCCCGATAGAACTGACCAATCAGAGCACAAAGGGCTGTGACGTTGCAAGGTTACTGTAGGTCAGCCTGAGATCTGAGCATTTCAACGAGAGCTTGATAATGGCCTAAAATGAGGATTTTGAGAACGCTATTGTGGGGCAATGAAGGAACTAAATGACTTGTACTGAGGGCAGAAATGCTTTACAGGCATCCTAGTCTGGCATAGTGAAAAGGAGAAACAAGCATGATATGTCTCCTTTGAGTGCATTTTTTGTCAAACAATCCTGGCAACAAGTAAAATATGTCAAGCCGTCAAAATGCAGAGTCCTCCCACTGTGACATCTGGTTTTGAATGAAGCTACCCGAAGAATAGGGCATTTCCCTTTAATAACATTACTTTCACAGTAACTTGACTGCAAAGGGAGCAAAATGCTGCATAAAATCAGAGGCAGTCATTTCTAATGTTGCAGTGATTTTTGACCTTCATAATCAAATACTTTCACCGTCATAGTCGTGTGTAGCTTTCTGCTAAATGTAAAAACTCTGTAACTGTTTTTGTAATGTTGTGCTCCTTTTCTTTAGTTTGCAGTCTTAACCTCTGAAATCTATTCAGTTCATGCTTGAATCAGCATGAACATTTAACAAAGTTAAACAAAAATCTCTCAAAACTTTTCTGGGACATTGTACTCCAAGTAAAGGGTGAACATATGGCCAAATGAGCTTGACCTTTGACCACAAAAGCCATGGGGTCACTGCGGTTATTTCTGTGAGGCATATTAAAGGTCCGATGTCCTGGAATGTTTGACAATGTACATCATGTCTTGGTTGTCCATAAACAGGACTTTGATTTTAATTGAAGCAGTGGTTCTCAACTTTTCTGGGGTCCTGGGCATATTTTTGATATAACCTGCAAGAATCAATTAAATTCCCTGGATGTTACAAAGACAGACTGCTCCTGCATGCATGAAAAGGAAAATGAGACAGTCAATATTCTGATTTTACAGCACTTTGATGTTTTACGTGGGCCTTTGCCAACTTTGGCTTATTGTGTTGAATATAGACAGCAGCATTTCCGCTTCTACAATGAAAGAACATTGTGCACCAGAACTTAATTCACCAGTCAGGACGGTGCACAACAGAAGTTTAAAGGCTTACTAAAGAGAGAAAGCTCAGATGAAAGACCTGGAAGAAGTGTTGTTACCAAGCCTGCTCTTGAAGCAACAGGTCTCACAGTTTGAGTGAGCGCTCACAGCTCATTCATCTGAATCACCAGGTAACTTGGGATCTGTCTCAGTTTAAACAGTTTCTTCAATCAATTAATCAATCAATCAATCAATCAATCAATCAATCAATCAATCAATCAATCAATCAATCAATCAATCTTTTTGTATACTTTTGTGAACTTTCATACAACAAAGTGCTTTACATAAACAGAGAACAAATGGGAGAAAGTATGTGCAAAATAAACTTATTTACAACAATAAGAACAATTAAACCCAAATTAACATATAAAAATAAATAAAGGACCCTTGATTTAACCAAACTGTGTGTGAGCAGCGAACTGTGGAAATGTCATGATAAGAACAAAATGAGAAAATGCTGGAGATAAAAGGGGGGAAAAAAAGAGAATATACATATTAATAGAATTAAAAAAAAAAAATAAATTGACTGAGATAAGTAATCAAAGACTGTTTGGTAATGATGTTAAAACAAACAAAGCTGCCATATGTTACAATAAAACATGTTTAGATGTAATGAATATAGAAGAAATTATTTAAAAGAGAGATTAAAAAGGCAGCTCTTGAGTTTGCTCTTAAAAATACCTGTGACTCCATCAACAAAAGGTCTTCCTCTGTGTACTCTGGTTCAAAAAGACATCTTTTCGTTTACGTGGCTAACGGCATGTCATCATTACTTAAGTCAAAATCACTAATTTTTAGCAACGTCAGTAAAGCTTGTGTTTGTTTTTTTCAGTAGCACAAATGACTTCTATATAGTGTCCGTATCCGACAATCTGTCCTCAGAGACTTGGGCAATAATATTTACTGGTGCCATGAGCCTCAAGTAAGTTTAATGCAAAATAATGAACTAATAATTTTACTTTGGGAAATAAACACTGTTGTGCTTCTTTGTATCTCAGTGAAATATATTCAGATATCCTAAAAACTCAGTATCTCAACCTTTTTTTTCCTCTTGTGGATCCGACATGTGCTGCACTTTGTGAATATGAGTCTGTTTGAGAAGCCACACCTGTTCTTGTGGCAAGGCTGGATGGCTGAGTCAATCCTATCTCTCTCTCTGTTTCTCTCTTACACTCACACACACGTTCACCTGTATGTGTGCACACACACCCACACACACACACAAAAGCACACAGAGCAGTGGAGGCACAAATGGTTACCTGTTCCCTGCTGCAGACAAAGCAGCCTTTATGTGAGTACCTGGGCCAGGCTGCCCTGAGCACAGGACACCTGAGAGGGTGTGGGAACTGTTTATACTGATCAGCTCATATAGTGCAGCCACTGAGCCATATAAACACAAGCAGAGCACTGCAGCGCAGTAACACAAGCTCTGTTAGAGTCTGCATGTGATTACTGGCTGGTTACAGTGTAATCCTGCAGCACATGTACAACATTAACAGAACTTCATTCAACTCTGTGTGCAGTCTGTCATTTAAGATAAGAGATTAATTATTTCTGTCTCTTTTTACTTCTGAGAAAAATGGATTTAACCCCATCTATCATCATATATATATAAAGATACTTTATGAGTGGTTCTTTTTCTGACAAATCAATCTATTTAACAGTTAAAAGTTTTAATACTTAATATTGATGGTTCATTTTCTGATTTAGATTCTCCATTGACTTTTCACAAAAGCCTTTTATAAACATTTTTTATCAAGGAACCAAGTCAAATAGCTACCCATATACTTTTGACTTTGAAATAAGTACATGTTTATGTGCATATTTTCTGCTTTCAAAGTGAATAGAAAGACACAACTAAAGTGATTCAGAAATATTTGCAATTTTGTGCCATTAATTCACATTGCTCTTGATAGATTATGGTCTTTATGGTGCATCTTCTATCTGGCGGAGGTGGTTTATCCCCTAATGACTTCATTTAGGGGAATTGTTCAGACTGTCTGAAAGGCAGAGTGAGAAACACATTATAAAGGTTAGGGGCACATTTTTGTATAAAAACCATTGAAATGTGTATTTTGGAAAACATATGACCTTAAAGTACAAGCTGACCAAAGCAATGTTGGCAGCTGGCCTAGACTTGTAAAATTGTACCTAACTATTATTTATAAAGCACCTTTCACGAATAAAAAAAAAAAAATCACAAAGTGCTTTAAGTTCAGCTGACAAATACTGGCTGCTGTTATATTTTAATTGTGTTGGTTACCTAAAAAAATTAACAGCTAAAGCATGTTTTTACCTTCCCCAAGGAGGTTATATTTTTGCCAGCGTGTGTTTGTTTGTTTGCTAGAAAAAACTACAGGATAGATTTGACTGAAATTTTCAGGAGATGTTGGTAATGGCCCAACCTAAAATGATAAGATTTTGGTTGTGATCCAGATTATTGTTATTAGCTAACAATGATATCAATATGATTCTGAGTGGTAGGTGTGGGTTTTCAGGGTCAAGGAATCATATTATGATGGTAACCTTATCATGGAACTATTGCTAATAGATGTAACAGCAATATGTGAGCTACCTTGGTTTGAGTTTTGCACTCTCCAAGTGCCTTCTAGTTTTACACAAGTACGTTTTTTTATTTGAAGAGGTGAACAAAACGGGAGACATGAAAACAAGCCAGGAGAAAAAATGCAAATACATAGAAACAAGGGAGAGAGGAGGGTAATCTAAACTTACTGAAACAAACAAGACTCATGAAAAGGTTGTTTGGAGCTGGTTTGTACAGGGTTAAAAACCCTAATAAAGATTAATAAAGCACAGCACAGAGATTTCATGTAGACTTCAGGGACTGTGATAGAAAGAGAAGTTTAATATGTGACCATTAAACACAACCCTTCAGACTTAATGTAAAAGCTCTACCAGCAGCCAAAGTCTCATAAATCAGCAAACACTGTAAAAAATTAGCCATCTGCTATTTGATCAAGAAACCACAAAGATCCCGAAACTGACAAAAAGCCTCAACGCCACATTTATCAAAACATGAAAGCATCTGATTACACATACGGCACATTCCTCGTGCAGATACAATTATTTCAGGCAATTAAAATTTCAATCCCAAAGACATGTAATTTCCCATGTCACAGCAGGGTGTTATTTGTGACTGTTATGGCCTCTGTTGCCAGTTGCCCCCCCTGTAATTTCACCAGGCTGCTCTAAGACACCATGTCTGCACACAGCGGGTTATGAACAGCACTGTCTTTACCGAGAGCTTCTTCAATTGTGACATTTTTCATTTTGATGGTCTCAGAATAATCCTTTAATGGGTCGCATCACATAAATATGAGCATAAATCCATAGCTGATTCAGCTTCATTCAGAGCCAAAGGTTGTGTAATCACATAATTAAAGTTTGTTTGAAGTTCGCCGGGGGGGAGATGAGGGTGTTAAAACAGATGGATCCTCTGTTTGAGCTGTCTGTGGTTTATAAAGGTGGAGAAATACTTTTTCACAAAACATATTCATCTAATCTTACACTGCTTTAATGTGACAGCAGGGAAAATAATTAAGTTAAAGACAAGTATTTATCTTTAATGTGTTATGAAGTAATTGCCTCTTGCACAATATACTGCGGCAAAGGAGTAATAACACCTTTGTTTAGTTTGTTTTCCTATAGGCCTTAACATTACTTTACAAATTGAGTGTTAAAGTGGTTTATTGGTTACTTAGGCAAGGGGAATGCTTTACATAGGATAATCAAACCAGCTTGAAACGACATGGATTCTTCATCGTGTGCAGATAACACACAGGACAGCCTGTATTTATATCTATGATCAGAGTTGTTTCTGACATTCATAAGTATGAATACACATATTATGAATTAACCTTTGTGCTAGATGTAAATCTTTGATTGTGTGTGCCCTTGTCTTGTTTCTGGAAGCAACGTCGCCCATTCAGTGGAAAAAGGGTAAAGCTTTTCAGGGCCCCTGATGATGAGAAATACCGTAGTCCATCCTGAATTCTAACAGTGTTTTTTGTAGTATTATTCTTGACTTATTATTTTTTGTTTGATTATGTTCGCCTCCTCTCGTGTAAATGGTACAAGCCTTTATTGTTTTTGCTAACATTGACTCCACAGATTAACTCACTGAGATTAACTTTCAGGTACAACAGTGTTGAGACCTGCTTCAAAACTGACTGATGCCAAGCCCAGGATGCAAATTAATGCTGACGTTACAGCTCCAATGTGTATGTTTGAAATGATCAGATTATACCTGGGGCCCTTTTACAGTTTCCTTTATTGTGGGTGTACATGTCGAGGAGTATTAGACATACTCCTTCCAGAGGTAAACTGAGGAGCACTTCACAAAAACCAGTCAGTTTCTCAGCTTTCTGTCTTTTTACAAACTCAAATTCAATTTATCAACTAATGTTCTCGTATTTAACTAAGGAGACGGTGAGCTATTGTGCATCCTGTATGAGTGAGAAATTCAGTGAGTGTGTGTTCAAAACTTGAGACTGTGGTCTAATTTCTGTAACACATCCTCAAAATAGAAAATACACACCATGGCACAGACTTTGGACCACTTTAGACTTTGTTGGTTTAAGGTGCAGTTGTTGTCTGCACTCTCAGGATAGCAAGACTCAAGCTGTGTGTCTGACTCATTTTAAGACAAACACGTGCCCTGGGCACATGTTTATTTGTTATTTAAGCCTGAGTGCTAGGTATAAAAATGACACCTGTGTCAGGTAGAAAATAGAAAAGACACCTGTGCTGCACTTCAGAATGCTTTAAAACCAGAATTCAGAGGGGCACTTAATGTTCAAAATGTTTTGATGAGAAAAGAGGGGGGAAAAGCAGCAAGACAAAGTAAAGGGTTGAACATTTGTACATTGTATTGATAGACCAGCATGTTTAAAATTAAATAAAGGATCAGATCAAATCATTTATTACAACAATGCTGATTAGAAAACAAAAACAATGCCAGCCCTTATGCTCCATATCAAGATTATTTACAAGACTTCCACAGTAATATGTTTAGTAAACACAAGATTATATATGTGAAATGTCTTCATTAAAGATTGTCATTTTGTTACATCCAAAAAGAAAAAAATCATTGGACGTTGACATTTTTACACAAACATATAGTTTTTTGGTTTAAAATGCATGTTTGAGAGGAAAGGGCAATGAATGGCTTTGGCAAACGAGGGAATGATATGGAAATATTCGGGCACAAGGTCCTCTGCACATAGGACAAGAATTGCTTGGGTATCATAACCTCAAGGTGGTTTAGTTCTAAGTGATTTTCCATCTACATGCTGCATTGGGGCCTCTGGCTGTTAATAAAATGCCTTTGAGACATTTGGTCAATATGAATTTGACATAGAGGTGACTTTGCTGATGTTTTTTCTTTACAAACACTACTGACATGCATTGTGTTTTGTAATTATATATGGAATATGGAATATTAAATATGGAATAAATATAGAGAAAAAAATGTTGGTCCACATTTTAAACCCTAACATGTAGACAAAAAATGCTTTATACGTATGTAGATGAGAGGGGATGCTGGAGCTCAGCCAGAGCCGCCGCAATGGGGTAGGTATACTAGGCAATTGCCTAGGGCCCCGAGTTGGAAGGGGCCCCAGGACACAGGTGACATTGGTCCTTCTGTCAATGACAAAATTACGGAACTGCTTTAGACACTGCAACGTTGATGCACTGGGAAACCCCCCTGGGGCCCTCACTAACTGTCACTGCTCAGTGTGTTGAGGGACCCCCCCGAGATGCAGCCAATATAGATCCTCCATATCAATGACAGAATCTGAAACCTCCAAACACACTGCTGCGGCACATTTGGAACCCCCTTCATGGGGCCCTGACTGCCCATGCCGGCTCTTTTCTTCAAAATGAAGCGAGCGTACCATCTGGACACGCAGAAAGACAAAAAAAAAAACAAGAGGATGAAGAAAAAAGAAAACGGGAAAGTGGTAAGTTCAAACGTGTATAATCTGACATTATTTAGAAAAAGTTATGATGCACTTTGTCCCAGTCTGTAGTCTCACGAAGCACAACTGTCTGCACATGACATGTTTACTGCACTTTAGCCTAGCTTATTTAAACGGTAAAGTCGGTAATTAACAGGAAGCTAAGGGGGATATCATATATCTCCTTGAATTTTCTTTATGTCACATACATTAATCAAAAATATTACCAGGAACAGTGAAGCTGGCTGTTCATATTCTAAACAGATCTTAATGTTGAGTGTGTAGCTCACAGGACTGGCACTGATCTCAATAGAATGTGATGTGAGATGTTCTTTGGACATGAAAGACATTATTAGTGCATTTGCACAAGCCAAGGCCCGCAAGCAAGAGTTATTTTTAAAAATCCCCCATGATGTGGATGTGGTGTGGATATGGAACCAAAGACCACAATTTTTTTTAAAAACTTTTTTACTCTTCTACTTTTTTCTTGCTTGATCGTGTTTTTGTCATTCATTCATTTGTGCTTGTGAACTTATATTGCATTTAAAGTTTTCTTGATAACTGCGCTCTTCTGTTATTTAAAAAAAAAAAATTCTTTATTGAACGATGTTCTTGGTGTTTTGGGGCCGGGTGGGAGGGCCCCCGTGGTCACTCTTGCCTCGGGCCCCCAAGGTGACTAGAAACAGCCTTGAGTTCAGCCATAGGAATTTATTTGTAAACACAGCCTCAAAAATCTCTTGCATGATGATCTGAATAAAGACTCAAAGCATTAAAACTTCTGAATACTGAAAACAAAGCACTCCTCAGGTACTATATTAAGAGGGAATCAAGGCTTCATTCATGAACTGAATCGAAAAGTAAAGATATAAAGAAGTTTGTAATAAAAGAGTCTGCAGTCGAACACATGAATGATCACATGCTGGTATTATTGCACAGTACTCCGCCTTATTTGGTTAGTAGAGATATATATTATGTATTTTTGATCCACCCTTGCTCCTTGCATGTGCGATCCCCCCGTGAGTCCCCTCCCCCTCACAGCTTCCTCCCTGAGCTTCAGCTCCGTGTGTTTGGTCAGACAGACCGGAGTGTCCTCACAGTGTGGTGTGAGCAGCTCGTGTGTGTGTGTGAGTTTGCAGTTTAACTTGGTCACATCAGACCACTAATTGCCTGGCAGTAGACTAAAGAGGCCGGCATTGTCTGCAGAGACAAGACGTGACATCATCCTGCGTCACATTTGGGAAAAGCACACTCCTGCACACTTCTGTTTTCCAATAACAGTTTTTATGACATTTTCCTTCAACACTGACACTGTGATGAGACTGTGACAGTGGTGATTATTTTCAGCTCTGAAACTATAATCAGAAAGGTAAGAAGTTAAAAAAGGAGTCCCTTCTAAATCAGCAGTTTAAAGGCTTCATGTCAATTAGACACCTGTCAGCACAAAATCTCTGACGGACAAAATGAAGTCAATGTCACAAACTCGACAGACACTGCCACTGTGTACATTAGCCATCGTTATAACTGTAAACCAAAGACAACTGGGAGCCCGGGGCCACATGATGTCCTCAAACTCCATCAATGTGGCCAGTCAGTGGATTTAAAATATCAGAAAATGCTTAAACATGAAGTAAATATGGAGAAACTGCCACTTTATAAAAAAAACATACAAATATAGCTATTGTTGCTACTGTGAATCAGTACTGCTGAATGGATTGTGAAGTTAAAGATACAAATATTAGAATAAATGTCATGTAATTTACCATGAAAAAGTAGCTGAAACTGGCTTAACTTTATGTCAAATAAAGCATTATTACTTGAATTTCAATTTAAATGTATGCATTTTAATATAACTCCCTAGAACTGTTTAATTTTTTCCTTAAATACAACTATAAATATAGCAGACAGATTCATAACATTCTTGAAGTTTTAACAATCTCACCCTCTGTAAATGAGAACAAAACTGACACGGCCCATTCCTGCTCAAGGTGACATCTTATAACTTCATAATCTCCCTTTCTTTAAGAGTGATTTAATATAAATGTTTAATATTTATTGCTTGACATGACATACTAGATTTGTTTTTTTCTGTACTTAATGTTCTCCATGGCCTTTTTAATCCTCACTGATCTCATCCTTACTTTACACCAAATTCATTTTTAAGTGATTTTAAAATCACAACGTTCTAATGTCAGAATGAAGTCCTTAAAGCTTTTTGGGCTGTTCTGTTTTAACTTTGCTGATAATAGAGACAATGGGTAGGGGCAGAAGGAGGGTAGAGAGACATTGGCTGCAGGTGGGAGTAGGGCTGAATGATTTGAGAAAATAATCTAATTGCTATATTTTCTCCCAATATTGCAATTGCGATTTACTCTGCGATTGTTTTAATGTTCTTCATCTTGTGTACTCTTAAATCATAAGCAGTAGATCATTTCAAAGTATAACCAATATGACATTAAATCAATCTAAGGATAAAAGATTTGAGAAAAAGTGGAGAAGTGAAGAACAGAAGTAAAATAGGTATGAAATTGTAAAAACTGGGTAAAAAAAAAATGGTACGAAAGCGGAAAAAAAGTTAATAGGTGCAAAATAGGTATGAAATTGCAAGAAAATGGCAAAAAAAAAAATCAAAAGTGACTAAGGAAAATTGATTATAGCAGCAAAATTGGGATTTAATTAAAAAAAACATGTAAAAATTACAAACATGGTCGGACAGTGGGCAAAAAAAAAAGATGAATGGGAGCAAGATAGGCATAAAGTTGTAAAAACTGGGTTAAAAAAGGTTAAAATAGGCATGAAATTGCAAGAAACTACATCACAATGCCAAAATGTTCAACATATTTTGGGTTAAAAATATTGCACTGTCTGCGACTTGAAAACTGCAACAAGCCATATTGTGATTTAGTCTTATTTGCAATTAAATGTTCAGCCCTAGGTGGGAGTCAAACCCGGGCAGCCTGAACGAGACAAAAGCCGACTATATGGTAAGTGAGTGAATTAACCCATTAGGCAACAGGCTGTCCCAAGACTCTCAGTCGTGTTTGCATTTGAATAAAAGTCAAAATGGTTTGATATTAATGCAGGTTCTTTAGAAAACCATTTCCTCATACTTTGCTGAAGCATGACCCTGTTCCAGCACAGTCTGAGGAGGGTAACTTCACCATGCTGTAATGGGACACACAGTTTACAGGACACATCGTCTCACATTCAGTCCAATGGAGGGCAACCAAACAACACAGCTGCAGCCTAACCGACTGAGTAGCTTATCTTGAGTTGTTTTGACTGAAAACACCACCATCACCCTGCTACTGTTGGAATACCAAAAGGAATATCACATCACTAACACAATCAATCAATCATTTTCAATTCCTCTGCTTATGCATGAGCTCCAGTTTCAACTCTATCAAAGAAGAGTACCAAGCTCCAGCACGGCACAAACTTCATTTTGGGGTCAAACATTCTTGTATTCAGTACAGATTGCCTGGTGCTCTTAAAATACTCAAAGGATGCATTATTCACACTTTATTTTATCCCTGCAGGTGTAAATCTGAAAAACCTGACTCTACTCCATCATTTCAAACACCCCACCCTACCACATGAGACAAACAGAAAAAAAAGCTTCCATGCCTCACCCAGTTTGCAGAGTGGCTTTAACAGTGTGCACGTGATGCAGGGGATTTCTATTCTACCAGGGAGTTATTGTAAACAAACTCAGGGATTTGATAATGCTCTCATGTCTCAAGGCTGTTGTTGTTGTGATGAGGTTTCTTGTGCAGTTGCTGTGGAGCTACGGTCGCCATGGCGTAGACTCAGTTCTTATAATTAGTCGGTTTTGTATTGGTTACCGCTAGGATCAAAACAGAGGTTTATATCGTGGATGTGCAGCCACCAAATTTTTGAAAATGTTTGATGCTGTCATGTCAATATGAAAAAAAAATAAAAATAAAAAAAGTCTCAAGAATGTTTGCATCTCAGTTCTGAAGGAAAAGGGGTCCAAACTGTGAAGTTGTTCCTAATAAAGTGTCCTGTGAGTGAACAATGTCAAATGTAAACAGATCAACTGTTAACTCTGACATATATTAAATTACATAAAACATTAAGTGTATTTTGAACATTTTGTCAGTAAGATGTCATTTCTAGAATGTGACCAACCCTTGTGTGCGTCTTCATCCTGATCTAACAGGTACTGAGTGCGGTAAAAGGACTTGATGGAGCACTTTTCTAGTCTTTCTGAAAACAGCTTTACATCGCAGGTCACACCTACCCATTAACTCCCACATTCACTTACTGATGGCTCTGAGATCCTATATATGCTATCAATGAGTGTCAGCTAACACATCCACACTCTGTCATGTGCATTTACATGCCACTGACACAGCAGTGGGGCAACTAGGGGTTAAGTTTCTTGCTCAAGGACACATTGACATGTGACAGCTGGAGCTGACTGAGTCATTGGTGTCGTTTTAAACATCTAAATGTTTAAGTTCAACAATTTTTTTAATATGTCAGTTCTATGACACAATAGCTATCAAAGCCAAACTTTGACTAGATTACCTTATCAATTCATATTTTTAACTCTGCACTTGGATGCTTTGTAAATGTAACTAAGAGAAATATATTTACATAAACATATTCCAAAGTACATCCTCTAAAATTACTCCAGAGAGACTTGTATTTTACAAATCTTTTTGACATTTCACCCTCATTTCATAGCAAATCTAACTCACAGAGTTTGTTTTATTTACATTAGGCCCATTTTATGAATATGCTAAACGATAAAATATGTTGATTTACAACTTTTTTTCCATTTTTGGAAAACATCTAGTAACTCTCGACTTCATGTTGAGAAACACTGGTCCAACAACTTGTGTTTTCACAGCAACTATAAAAGCATCAAATCCATCCACAATGAAAGGACAAAGCCATAGAACAGTGTTGTGCTACTCAAGACTGGTCTTGGGCTTGGGGATTGGTCTTGAGATCACGTCTTGAAGGTCTTGATCTTGTCTAGGTCTCGAGAGCATTTTTACTCGGTCTTGTCTCGGTCTTGGACTGGCCTGACTCGGGATTTTCCGTCAAGACCGATCAAGACCAGCACTGGTCTGCTGTTCTTCAACTTCATTAATGTGAATAAAGAGGAGCACTTGGTAAACAACAGAAAGCCCTGATTCATGTGTTATTTCCGCCTGTGATGACTGAAACCTTCCCAGTGTGGTGACTGAGGGACACCCCTCTTAACTGTTCAACCTTGTCATGTTTTTTAAAATTGATTTTGTTGGTCTTGGTCTTGTCTCAGCCTCAGATTGTCTCGGTCTTGGTCTCCACTCCCAAAAGTCTTGGTCTTGTCTTGGCCTCGGTGCTTTCTGGTCTCGGGCAAGTCTTGGTCTCGGATAGCGTGGTCTTGAGCACAACCATAGCACTACCATAGAAATAATTTTCTCTACGACAATCACAATTTCTGTATCTTTAATTTTTAATTTTTAGAATAGAACTTTATTTGTCATTGCAACAAGTACAATGAAATTGCAAAAGCCCTTCGGTCAGTGCAAAACAGAGTGAGACAAATACGGTAAAGTATGGTGCAAACATAAGTGAAGTAAAATAAGATAAATAAAAATAAAAATAAAATAAGATAAAAAATATATAATCAAATAATAAAGGTAAGGTGCAAAATAGAATAAGAAAGTATGACATAGTAAGTAATAAGAATAAGGTGCAAGAGGAGTGGAATGATATTGTACAAAATAAGGTCCTGGGTTATTTTCCCCGCCAGGACCCTCTCACCCTGGACACCAAATGTTTAATCTGTTCCCGTCAGGCAGGCGGTACCGGTCAATCACTGCTAGGACAAACCGGTTCAGAGACTGTTTCTACCCAACAGGGACACCCCTCTTATTTAGTTGATATTGCTTAAAGATTCACAATGTTGTATTCTGTTTACTTAACTTTTTATTCTCTTTTATATTTTAAAGGTGCAGTGTGTAGAACTTGGTGTTTTAGTGACATCTAGCGCTCAGATTCTAGAATGAACCTAAGCGTAGCCAAAATGTCACGTCGCTGAGCAACGGAATCTTGTGAAAACCAAAAAGGATCCTGAACACAGCACACAATTTATGTTGTGTGTGTGTTTATACACACAGTTTGAATCCCTAGGACAGAGTAACAACTTTCTATGCATCCACTGCCACCATCTCCTCTTCTTCGCCTGCATTCCAGATAGATGTCAGAACCGGCGGACAGATTCGCGTTTCATTCTTTTTGTCCCTAAAAACCACCCGTAGACAACACGGCGGATCAATATGTCGGCCTAAACGAAACAGCGGCCCGCAGTAATGTAGTTTTTTTATAAAGATTTTTCTAACTAAATAAAAATAAAACAAACGTTTTATGGGGATGATTGTACTCCTATTTTGACGGACTTTACATACTAATAGAAACATATATCTCCTATATTCACTGTTTCTGTTTGGCGAAATGCGGTGGATGTATAAAATGCCACATTCTACACACTGCACCTTTAATAAATATACTTGATATCCCTGCCGCTATACTGTGACAAGAGCAACAAAACCAACTGAATTTCCCCTCAGGAGTTAATAAAGTATTTCTTACTCTGAACAAGCGCTATAATCACAAAAACAACTAGGTCAACTCAGATATTGCAGACATAAATCAGACATTATGCAACATAATCAAATGTTTGTTTTAGGTAGTAAAACATTTAATGTGTTCCCCTTAAATACCTGAATAGGCAGCCAGGGAGAACCTCCTTGGTATTTCAATGGGCTTCATCTAAATCTCTCTATCAACACAAACTATTGAGCGAGACTCAAACCCCAATCAGAGAAAACAAACCAGATGTCACGATGAAGCTCTGAGCTGCATATTTCTGTGCGATCAGACACCTGAATGGTGTGAGAATGCTTGAGTGAATTCAGGTCAGAGAGTTTCTTGGTATTCATTCCTCTTCCAGCCTCCGCCCACTGAGACAGGTGAGCACCCCAGAGGCTACAGGAGGCAGGTGGGGAGGGGGGAGTTACCCAAATGTTTACACACGGTGTGGGCCCTCCTAATCCTCCTCTGCAGCCCGGGGCAACTTACTCACGACCTCCGGAGACACTACGAAGATGCATACTGACAAGCAGGCTTATAATCACAGAGGGCCTTGACACACACAGAGCACACCTGAGTGTGTGTGTGTGTTTGAGACTCGATCCATCTGTGATTGAAAGCGACGAGACGCGGAGAAGCTCCCAATGACCTTGTCTCACCCGGTGGGATCCCTGCTGACAGAGGCAGACAAACACCAATCTCTCATTTAAAGGGCTGAGAAAATGGCGGCCATCTCACACGTAAACGCCAAGACTTTTGGACCTTTAACCTCCCCTCCCCCGTCTCTTTTCTCTGCCCCCAAAACAACTGCAATCAACACGACAGGAGACACAGCCAGGAGAGGAAAACACAAAGGAGCTATTGACAAACTTATGGAAATAACCCGCTCTAATTATGGTGCTTTGTCATAAGTCACAAAACCTAGTGAGCCAATGGGGGGTTCACGGATCCAACGCGCAGTAAATCCTGAAAATCTCATAATCAGCACCTTCTGACAGACGATAGCGATCTGTTGTGAGCACAGACTCTGAGATAAGAGGGCTGATTTAAGATGCTTTGGCAAGTTGCATCAATATGAAAGTGCAAACTGAGACTTTGGGAAATTACCTTAGAAATATGAATTGTTTGCAGGCCTGTGCAATCAAAACTTTATTTATTTATTTGTTTACTTTTTTGCTTTTACTAAGATGATGCAGCAAAAACAACACGCAGAGAGAGAAACATGTAGATGCAAGAAAGAAAAGGACAGTTAAAGAGAAATAAATGAATGAACAAACAAACAAAAAATGAGTGTTCAAAAACCTGATAAAATTCTTCATAACAACTTTAAATAATCAACAGGTCTTTATTTAAAGATGCTATGAGGAGTTTCTCAGTAATTACAAAAAAGTCTCACTTTTAGATATATGCCTGATGGAAATACACACTTTAAGATGAGTTTAATAGCATCAAAATAGGTTATCTATAAATGCTATTCCTTAGCTTTGCGGTCAGGTCGGACAGGGCTGGACTGGCCTGGATACTCAACTTCAGGAACAAGACAATTAAAACTAGAGCAAATTTATATTACTCGGACACGTCTTAGAGCACCGGGCTGTAAGTAGCGGTATATAGCCGGCTACAAAACTACGATAATAAGTTTTCCAAAAATTGTCAAGTCTTTTGGTGCATTCCAGTTGTAGTCAGCAGTAGGAATGTCCGAGTTCTGAGTAGCAAACTGCAACTGGAACGTCCCGCAAAGTCGGAATTTCCTACTGGGAACTCGGTGAAACCTCACCACCCCCGAGTTGACAATCGAAGATGGATGCCCCCAGTGTGAACAGTTATTTAGCTCCTGTAATAATCAATTTATTTGCACTTCTGACTGGGGTGTGTCACTCTAGATCAGCTGTTTACATAGCATTGTTAGGCTTATGTTTACAAAAATGCTGCCATAGTGATAATCACATTCTTCTTGTGATATTTGTGAACAACAACGCAGGGCGTGCTAACAACAGCTAACAATAGCCTGGTAGATCAGCAGGTTTTTTTCCGACTACAACTGGAATGCCGATAAGTCGGAGATGATGTCACTCCCAGTTCCGAGGTTACTGGAACGCAGCATTACGACAGTCGCTGCACATGCTCATGGGTAGCAGAGTCTTTATGTTGCGGTAATAGATTCTCCTCATAGCACTTTTAAGCTCCTATACAGAAACAATAGCTGATCATATAACAATTATCATCGTGTAAAGTATAACCAAAAATAAACTGGATGAAATTTGTCAAAGCTAAGAGAAGCTAAGAGAGTTATTTTTTCACCTAATTTGAACAAGTTGGTCTAAGACTCGATCAGGCTCAACATTATGACAAAGTGCCACCCTGACTGGTCTGTGGCTTTACCCCTCATTAGCATGTCAACTGCAGACATGGCTTCATCTTTGCCTTCCAGTTCAGAATGTGAGACTAAAATCACGCTGCTCATGACATTCATCAGATAATGAATTGTTAATATTTTATGATTACAAGCACTCAGACTTGGTAACAGTGCTGTTACTTTAATATGCATCCCAACCATTAAGACCAAAACAAAGTCCTTATCACACTAAATACTGTTTTCTAGTCCACAATCTTGACCTTAGAGTTCACTTGTTGACCAAAAATAACTAAGACCACATCAGTGAGCCACACAGCATAGTGCCACAGTGTGTTCTGAACTCTGCAGTATATTTAAGGAAACCTACCTAAACTCCTACTGTTGTAAATACGCATTAGAACACCGACTGTGTATAACTCCACACCTGAAAATAGTTATTCACAAATGTGCTATTCATTCATTTTGACTCATGTTTGCTGAAATCTACAGTGTCCTGCTTTTTTAGAGAATGGTTAATGATTCAGTAACCTATTTCACAAAGCTTTATATCTCCACTTTGGCCTCAAGCTCAGTTCCAAAGAAATGCTGATATGCTGACGCACCACTGATTTGAGTCTTCTGATGATATTAAAATTAACATACTATAAAACTGCAAATATGCCCATTCCAATTAAAGGTTCAGGTTCTCTTACCAGCTGATGTTGCACATTTTGACAAATAAATGAAATAATTCATCACAGTCCTGGGTGTAAGTAGTGCTGGAATTATTTGTTGATTAAAATCAGAAAAAAAACCCAGTGAAAAACAGAATAAAAAGGATAAACGTCTACATTAGTACTACAGACACAGGATGGTACATGCACCATTAAAACAGCTGATAATCCATGATTTATTGAGGGATGGTAAATAACTTGGTAATTGTTGCTCTGTTTTTTCACAGTTTAAAAGATGTTATATATAATACCACCGTCCTTTCTGTTTAGCATCTTTTAATAGACATGTTTAAGGGTTGTTTATTATTGATGCCCCTACTAAATATGGTATGATGGTTTTATAGAATAAAATAAATATAAACCCCAGCTGCTAAATAACATTTTATGGTATCATATAGCACTTATTAGCCACTTTTTTAGGTATCAAATGATTGTGTCAGGTTGGACTTTCATAATTGCTCTAATTCTTTGCAGTGTAGCAACAAGTCACTGGAGACATTTCTCAGAAATATTGGTCTTTATTGATATAAGAGCAACAAACGAGTGCTGGAAATTTGTCTGCAGAACATCCATGACAAAAAATCTCCTGCTCGACCACATCCAAAAGGTGCTCTATTGGACTGAGATCTGGTGAGGCCACTGGAGTTCAGTGAAGTCATTGTCAAGTTTAAGAAGCCAGTTTGAGATGATTTGAGTTATGTGGTAGAAAGAGTTGTCCTAACATTATTATAGCCATCAGAAGATGGCACACTGTGGTAATACGGAGATTGCCGTGTTCAGCAATAATACTCAGGTAGGCTGTGTCGATTCAGCAATGCTAAATAGGTACTAAAGGGCCCAAAGTGTGCCAAGAAACTCCACCACATCTTTTCATCACCAATTCCAGCCTAAACTATTGATACAAGGCAGGATGGATCCACACCAGATCCTGACCCTCACATCTGATCGTGAGAAGCAGAAAATGAGATTCATCTGAGCAGGCAACAATATTCCAAACATCTACTTTTAATTTTTTTTAAGCTCGTCCAAATTGTAGCCTCAGGTTTCCATTCTTAGCTGACAGACTCTGAATGACTTGCAGCATTCCTTGGCTGTTGGGCTGGGCTGCTTAACATTTAATTGATTCATTTGTTTTTCTGTTGCTGGAAATCTTAAAAATTAAAATGTAGATTTTTTTCTTGACTTACTCTTTCACTTTAACTTTCCTCTCTTGACTCCTGATTTTAAAACTCTCACCCACATTTCCTTCCAACAGTGACACAAATATATTTTGCAAGTTGAGGTAATAACTGTGGATAAAAACACTGTAAATTTTCATTGTTTCTGCAATGGAAGGCCCTGCCATTTTTTGCTTAGGCACATTTTTACTCTCATCTATTTGTGTTTTTATTTATTATATTAAATAAGTTGTCCTCTAATAAAAAAAAAATACCTCAAAGACTTTAATTTTAAGAGGGAGAATCAGTTTGGATTTGGGACATATTCTAATAGCAGTTGGGCATAATTTTGTTTATTTCATTTCTGTGTCCTTTTTATACTTATAATACTTTTATACTGTGAGAATAAATCTGAATAAAATATAAAATCAAACTTTTAGGAAAAATCTTTTTTTTTTAGATCCAATCAGCCCAGCCCTAGTTGGATGAATGAGTAATTAAATGAGGTTACAATGAATACAGACCACAGCCAGTGAATGCTTGTGTAGCAAACCAGTGAAGAAATAAAATGGCCACTTTGTCTAAAAAGGTTCTCAAAAAAAAAAAAAAAAAGTTCCCAGAGCATTCAGAAATGTGGCCCCTGGGATGTTTTTCCAAACCTAAATCTAATGTCATATTTGCTGGAGATCACTCTTAGGTTGTTAACCTCGCCCCTCCTTATCTGTCTGACCTCCTCCACATTGCCACTCCAGCCCGCTCCCTCAGATCCTCCTCCTCCACCCACCTCACTGTGCCCTCTGCCCGCCTAAGCACCATGGGGAGCAGGGCCTCTGCTCCCCAGCTGTGGAACTCTCTCCCCCCAGACCTTCAAAACCTAAACTTCCTGTCTCTTTTCAAATACAGACTTAAAACCCACCTGTTCAAGACTGCATAGTCCACTTGACAATAACTTACCTCCTCTTCCCCATGCCTGTCATTATCTGCTGTGCTTTGCTATTGTTGATTTTATTAATATTATTGATTTCATTGTTATTATCAATTTTATTGTTTTATCTTGTACAGCGTCTTTGAGTGTCTTGAATAGCACTTTTAAATAAAATGCATGATTATTTTTAATATAGTATAACCCCTTTGCTCTGATGAGGGGGAATTCAAGGTGATAAATTATGTACCTGTTGCACATCGTCTTCTATCAGTTTCTTGTGTTTGCCATGAGATTTTCTCCTCTTGCTTTGAAAAGCGTGCTGCAGAGTTTGCTGTACCAAAACTGTCAATCAGAGCACTTTGATGCTGATCTGATCCTCTGTCACTGCGCTCTCCAGAGACTGACCTACTTTACAACAAACTGCTGATGCATCCCTCAGTACATTCATCTGCTGCTGCTGCTGTTGTGTTTACTCGGCTCTCTTCATCTCTGTTTCAAACTATGCTCCACTTTTACCCCAGCTGAGCACCAGCAGTTCTTCCTCACCCCCCCTAACACCTCCATCAACACCACCAACCCTCTTCTTGTTTTTATTATGGGACAGGTATGGACAAGTCAACCACTGGGCTGCTTGTTGTTTTGAAACGTGATCGGGTAAAAGTGGAACACATGTTTTAACGAGATGACCATTCAGAAGAGTTTGAACCTCAGCCAAACAAATCACTTCACTTCAGCCGTGACATCTGGGTCAAAGTCACCAATGAAATATGATTATACTACACCTTCAAGAGAATGAAACAAAAGCTACAGCTGACAGTTTAACAGGGGTGAAATAACTATCCTGTTTCTCATTTTCTATAAAAGCATGAATGAAAGAACTTTTGTGTTAGACATGAGAAACAAAATCTGAGGGGAGAGGACCTTTTCATTATGTACAATAAAGTAGAAATGAAGAGAATAAAACAAACATTATGTCAATGAAGCAGCCAATAGGCACTCGATCAAAGCAATTACAAAGATGACGAGTAGAGACTGAACCGCTGTCAGCTCTACCCACCTCCTCTGCTCACTTATTGTTAACTGAGGACTCTTTTCAATAATGTATGTTACAAACAGCGTGAAACGTAATTATTGAGATGCACAGTATTGTACGTATGATATAACTACAGCAGATAACTGCTTCAGAAGCTAAGACAGACATAAACATAAAATGTTAGAGCTAAATTTGATTTAAAGGTGTAAACCCCCAAAACAAATTCTGTTATCAGATCTTGAAATGGTAGATATAACTTCATTTTACTGTAACTGACAAATCATTTACCTATAAATAAGTTGGCCTAAAAAGGCTGCTTTCAGTTGGTTCTTATCTACTAGCAGATAGTGGCACGATAAAGAGGAGAAGAGGGAAAAGTCCTGATGCCTCAGACTTTTTGTTCCTCATGTAAGAGCTCCATCACTTGAATGAGACATGTTGAACACACTAGAGGTGGTCAATAATTGTTCAATCTTGTAGAGGATGCTGCTGGACTGCGGAATACACCTTGTTTTTAGGGGAAAAAACAATTTTAGGAAGATGAGACTCAAACCAAAAGACATTTCTAATTAACAAAATGAGTTCATAATTATATGACTGCTTATTTTTCATCTTAAAAACAGCCTGGTGCAGTAAAATTTAAAAATCAAGGATACTACTCACTACATTTCATCGTGATGCATCACAAAGCATCATGATATCTAATCCAACTGAATCTGAAAACTGAAAGCAGGGCCATTACACAACAAAACTTATTTAACCACATTAAAAAAGTTGTTTTATTCTGTTTTGATAAATTCAGACTGTCATGATGATCATGATTTACTTCAATGACTCAGATTGCAATAAAAATAAATTGCGATTTATTGTCCAGCCCTTATTTGAAAAGCAAACAAACAAAAACAAAAAGAACCCCTAATTTTCCTTCCTACCACACTATATTAAAGAGCAAAGAAAGTTACGTTATATGATAATAAACCCATATTGGACAAGTTCTGTTGTGTGTATTGATCTTGTGTTATTTTGATAAATGCAGCAGTGGTAGAGGAAATTAAATTGGCTGTTTAAGATGAATTTTGCATTTGGAATAATAGAAATTCAATAGCTGTTTTTCTTGGCCAGAGAGACCTTAAAGCAGCAACCTGGTGATTGTAACTGAAAGGATTTGTGCAGCGGATAGAAGGCACATTGTGGACACGCTCTCCATTTTGACTTTCTTTTTTAAGATTATAACAAAGATGATCAGCCTCCTTTCATTAGCTTTCTCCTTCAAGGCCTCATACACAGCTGTGAATAGCATAAACACATTTCACAGAGAAGCTTTGCCACGAAGCAAGAAACATTATCCCTAATGATGTGAAACACACTGAGCGTCTCATTGGCTGGGTCAAAATGTGAAATCACCTGAGGGTTACAGTGCTAGACAGGTGTGCCACGTAGACGCAAATCACCTCAGGCCTCGAGTTTTAACCGTCATGCACGGGCCAAATACTCCAACTTAAATATTAACCAATAAAGGTTAGCTTCTGAGCACCGCTGCCTGAAAAGACTGGCTGTCAAAGAGAGACAGCAGTCCTAGTTGAAGCATAAAACTACATTATTATAGCCTGAATGCACAGTTTTTCAACCTAGTAGGTGGTCTGTTTTATTGTCCAGCTTTGACAACAAGTTCATGTCCAACTTCAGAGGCACCCAGCCTGCCTGCCCCCCCTCTGATGAGACCCTCTGACACACAGAGAGACACTCACTCACATTCCCTGGATGACTCGGCAGGCTCATTCCTCTGAAATTGACCACTAAACCGAGGCAGGAGACAAACAAAGAAACTCGACTATACACGTGAAGGAGAAAGGGCTGTTATTATAGGCTATTAGGACTGCTGCTATGTAGGCCACATGCCAAAAAGCTGGAAAAGTGACAGGGCAGCTTGAAAATATCAACCTAACTCTTGTTTTACGCACAAGTCAGGCAAAGATGCCAAACGATTTTAGCCCAGTTTTGAGAAAAACAGGTCAGAGCAAACAGAGCGGAGGCAGTCACATTCAGGTGTGAGCGTTCACGTGAGAGTAAACACCACCAGAAGCACAGGTAACATTTTCATGCAAGGTCGGGGCGAATGAGGGTGAGGTGTGGCATCCTGGATCGTTTCCCCCCACGACATGCACAAATACACACAGACACACACTCGTTCAGACAGCCGCTGTCTGAGTGGCAGGTGACGGGACAGGTGCGCTCCAGACAGACGTACAGCTGAGGGGGGAGGGAGGCAGAGAGGAAGAGGGAGGGGAGGGCGAGTTATAAATCTGTGTGTGATATGAGCAGGCATGTGGAGGGAAATTAAATGCAAAGTGCTTTCAGGCAGAAATTCAATCACAGCTGAAGGAAAATCTTCAAATTAGGGTTGTCAAGCTATTGAAAAATTAATCAAGGATGCCGATGGGCTTTAGTTTTGTTCATGCGCCTCATGTGCAGAAGATGTGAAAGCAGCAGTGTGTAACTTTTTCACAGTTTATCACATCAGGAGTACGATCAAATTCAGCAAATGACTGGTGCCCAAATCTTTTTTCATTCTCTTCTGTCTTTTGGGGCTTGTTTTAAAGGGTCAGTTAAGTATTTTTTGCATTGGGTTGAACTTGGCAGTAGTCAGTAAAGTGGGTGGAAGGCCTCCCGGCAGCATCATAGCTTTAAGAAGAACTAGCAAAGACTACTGTTAAGGCACACTGCTGTTAGCGGGTACATTTTCTAATTTTGTGAGTTTTATGAGAAAGAGCCACAAAACTATATTGGGTATAATGTATAATAGGACTGGGTTTAAAAAATCGATTTAATCGATTTTCCTCAAACTGGTTCATAATCGATCCATAAAATCCAAAGACTGATCTTTTAACTTGGGTAGTTTTTCCTTCTTTGGATGTGCAGAGAAGCAGCCTGTGGTATTAACTCTGCTAGTCTCGTGTGATCAGTGTTTAGCGTTGCTTTCTACTGAACAAGATCTCATGAGATGTTACTGCAAACAAACATGGTGGAAGCACTATATGGGCACCACTGGCAAGTTTAAAAGCTGATGTTTGGATGTACAGTATTTTAGATTTAACAAGTACAAAGGAAAATACGAGTTGGACAAAAAACAAGTAATATGCAGAATATGCATTAATGCATATCATTAAAATATGATTAATGTAACTGCTTTGGGTTTAGTTCTTCATGTAAAACAATTTTTAATGATGTACCAGGTCAAAAGGTCACTTTTTAAATTTGCAGCACTATTTTAACTAAGATATCCCAGACTGAATAAATATCGAATTTAATCGTGAATCGAATCGATTTGAGATCTTGTAATATCAAATCGAATCGATCCAGAAAATCTGAATCAATACCCAGCCCTAATGTATAATTGTGTGAAAAATTTCAGAGCATTTTATTTTCCTCCAAGAAGTCTCCATGTTTGTCATTATTACAATTCAGCAACTGTCTGTGTTCTTCCACCTGTGCACATTGATGTGGTTGATCTGCTGTTTCACTCTACAGACTCAGGACGACACAACAGCAGAGGAAACTAATACCAAACCAAAAACGAGGGATTCTGACTCAAGTGTTGATGATGTTACTGTGGATAGATGGGGTTAACTTTATTAATTAGAGTACAGAAGAAGAAATTCTGTGTGAGGATTGAGGATTCAGTGGACTGAAAGAAAGAGAGGACAAACTTCTGTGTAAACTGAGGAGGCAACAGAGATCCTGAGTTACTTTCCTGTGGTTGCGTCTGAATCGGGGGTAAGCACATAGCCGTCTGCTGCATCGTAAAATAGTGCCAAACACAGACTTCCTGGAGGGAAATTAAAATGCTCAGAAATGTTCTTCCCAATCATACATTTGACCTAACATAGTTTCATGGCTTATTTTAAGTAAAATCCACAAAATTACTCAAAATAACTGAACCTGCTAACAGCAGTGTACCTTACTGGTTGTCTGGGCTGGTTCTCCTTAAAGGTGCAGCACTGCTGAGAGCTCTTTCACTGACTGTTGTCAAGTACGTCGTCCAAATCAAGTTCAGAAAAACTGAACTGTCCCTATGAGCTTAAGGCTGGTGTTCTTAACGAATAGGCAGGCAACACTTTGAGGAAACGGGATTGACACAATCCTCCCTGTTTAAAGTAATTGTCTTATACGAGTGATAGTGAACTGCACATTTGTGGCGGAAAAGATACATATTGTTACTTTAAAGGGTGCAGTTTGGTTTAAGATCCATCTTGTGGCCATTTTTATGTATGTCTGTTTTTTTAAAATCTACAGGAAGCACTTGAAATATGCTGCAAAAACTATTTAAACAAAATGCATCTATTTCACTGAGACAATGCTGAGTTTAAACTCTGTGTTTTTTTGTATTCTAATTGCCATTGCTTTCAACATTTAACACACCAGCCCTCAAACAGTGTTGTAAAGCAACTGGTGTGCTTCCAGGCAGGTCCAGGTGTGCCTTGGGGACTTGCACAACCATAACTCTCAACAAAACAACAACTAATGAATGAGCTTTAAATTTATTCTAACAGTTAACTGTTTGTATTAATAAGTAACACAATACAAATTCTGTTCACAAACACAAATTTTAAGGATCCTGTCATTAAAATAATTGTAGCAGTTGGAGGAAGTTATTACATTTTTTATATCATTTATAGGTTTACCAATGTTTGAAGTCATGACCTGTTAGATTTAAATCGGTGTTGTTGAATTAATACAATTTATAACATTTAAATTAAATTCCAAATTAATTATATATTTTAAGAGTAATACGATTGTCACTCAAACACAGCAGACATACTAGATAAAAATAAACATGTAGAGACTGCTAAAAAAGCTAGAGTAAAACATGTTAAGCAGTTAATTTTCATGATCATGGCATGTCTCAAGCAAAAATATTTTACAACCACTTATTTAAGATATTCACAGTCATAGCTGCACAACTCACTGCCATGTGCTGGAACATGCATACAAACATTTTACCCCATTTTAAGGTGAAACTACACAAGAAACAAATTTGTCTGACTAGATACTACAGTGATATTCTTTTCACTTTTCAAGACTAAGCTCCTGTTTTTGGAACTACTGTATTTTGCGATGCATCATTTGGGCTATGTATTCTAACACCAGCAATGCGAGTCATCAGCTGTTCAGGTCATAAATCAACAAACTAACTTCTCTAAAACTAACCTAAAAATGAGCGATCTGACCCGAGTGACTACAACATGCCATTAGTCATGAGTAAAAGAGGATATCTTCATGGACCGGAGTACACAGAGGAAGAACTTAATCTTGTTGCAATGACGCATTTTCGCTGACTGGCCTACTTGAATTCTCAAGAAATGCTATCACATGTTGTCATCATGTAGGGGATCTACAGGTGGTAATAAAATGATAACAAAGCTCATGGTCCAGCATTGTGCTTTGTTCTGGTACAAGTCTATCAATAAGCAGATGGTGCATTCGAGTCAGACATGGCGTAGTAAATCAGAGAATCCAGAAAACACCCACAGCTATCTGTTTGTGCTCCAGTCAAAATATGCCCCTCCAGACTCTCCAGACACACAGCAGCAGCAGCCAAACGCACATGACAATACAATTAGTCATCAAGACAGCAGACAGCAGAGACAGGCTTCACCTCAGCCTGACCTCTCACCTATAGCGCTCTTAATCCCCGGGGTTTATTCAGGCTCATTGGGCTGATTTCTAACTCTTATTTGATATCCACCTCTTTGTTGTTTGGTAATTCAGTCTCAAAAAAATAATCCATGGTCTTCCACTGTTGCTTTAGTTTTGGTTTTGTCATTTTAAATCTCTCTGAGCACCTCAGTGCTGGTGGATTTTTTAAAATGAGTAGAAATATGGAGATTAGATTTAATTTCCATCCTGCACATCTGGGAAAAAAATCTGAAAACTACAGGTGTTAAAACTCTGACCTCAAGTGAAGTAAAGACACATTTATTTGTGTCAGTGTTTTACTGACATATTTAAGTAAATAGTTTCTTTAAAGGGCTGTGCACATTTTGATTTTAGCTGATATCAAATTCTAAACTCCTTATTGTCAATACTGATTTGGTCAAAAGTTTGCAGTTTCCACCTAAAGGAAATTGGCCCGTTCCTTACACTGAAATTTTTTCTGTGTTAGACACATATGCAAAACAGGAAAAACATAATTTTGGTAAATGCAAGGTGATGATTTATCGTAGATAATAGAGTGATGCATTATAGGACGTTCACACATTCTTCTGATATTAAAGCCAACACTATGTTTTTCTATTCTCTGTATGTATGGCCAATTTATTAGCTGTAGATATCTGCAGATTTTTTTTTAAATCTGCCAATTTTCAGCTATTATCTGACAACTCAGATATTGTACCAATGATATTGTTCACAACTGTATTATTTCATTGTAAAACCATTGCACTGCAATTTTGTCAAACATTCTTTTACATCTCCTGATTTTGAAGATATAACCAAATTTTCGATCTGTCATTTATTTGTTTGTTGTTATTTGTTGTTGGAAAGCCTAATTACTGATGTTTTAAATGAGGCACAACTTTTAAGAAATGTGTATTTGTTATGTGAGTATTGCCCCCAAAAATGTGCCAAAATCCTCTCTTTTCCTCAAAGAAAGCCTATGGCTCCTCAGTGAAGAAAGAGTGAGGAACTGGTCTTCTTGTAGTGTCTAACTGGGTTGTCTTGAGTTTTTGACTTCATCAGTCTCACAGAACTTTGGCCTACGTTTGGAAATGGTACCAGAGCTGACACAAACTGTGCACTGGAACACCAGTTAGATTATTTAATCACAGGATGCAGTCAGGATATTCGATTCTTAGATACTTCAACAATGTGAGGCTTTAAACAACACAACCTCTTCAAATGCTAGAAATATAAGAGCATGAAAAACACTTGAGTTCCTCAGTGATATTCAAAGGTTTTCAGAATATTATATTTGAGAAGTACTTTGCCAGCTTTTTTGCAGTGCAGCGATAAACCTCCTTGATCCACAGAACAGGTATCAGAATAATCAGATTTTTTTTCTAGAGCCAAAACAAATTTTTGCAAATGTGCCGTCATGACAACCCTGTTTGTAGGTCACAGCCAAAACAACAAAGGATCAGCTTTCCTATTGCAACATTCAAAATAACAACCTGGCAGCAGACGGCATCTATTGCCTAATGAGGCAGAGCAATCAACTTTGACCGGTCTGAGATTTCACGAGTAAACAACAAACAAACAATTAGATGAGGGGAAGGAAACAAAATTTTGTGTGTGCATAAATCCAGGCTGTTATTTCTTAAGAAAACAACCAATATAATGAAATCTACAATGTAGAAAATGGCTCTGTTCACCAAAACATAATTAAAAATGAGGCTTTGAAAGTCAGCAATGACTAAATAAGATTAATTGTGTATTGAAATAACAAACTCACTTAGTTTGAGACAGCATTTGGACCGATATGTCCACGGTGATTAACATTTTGGATGAGAAATTGTGAGCACTGGTGTTGTTATCCATTGTTGAACTATTGTTTCTTGTCGAGCTAATGCTGCCGGCTCATCCACCAAATGTATGATTCAAAGAGAATAATTTTTACTGGGGAGTGGAAGTAACCTGTTGGACAGATCCTGATCCACTTCCTTGCTAAAGAGAGAGAAAATGTTTGACTAAACCTAACCTTGACACAATTATTACCAGCAACATTTCACAATAGGTGTTTTAAAATGCTCTTGTTCTTGTTTTCATTGCATTATTTTATGTTCAGGTAGCTTCCAAAGGGCTAAATTATCGTCTATTGACATTCATATTAAAGAGACGCTTAATTTGGTTTGTGCTTTTAGATATATATGTGAATGAAATAAAAGGTTATGTGGTAAGACAGATGTTTAATCTGTTAAATTTTGAATTGAGTGAAAGGTCAGAGATGTATGAGTACAGATTATATGATAATTAAAAACATGAAATGCTTACATTGGTCCAAATGCCAGGGAGTTACTAACAGGGTATAGTTTGATTTATCATTTACTCTATGATTTCATCTGAGGAGGGTTTTCTGCATTTTTGAAGTTTTTTTTTATGTCTTTTAACAGAATTACTTTATAGTTGTTGATGTTTTATATTCTGCTGCCATTTGGTTTTGTTTAATCATACTTATTTATTGGCTTTATGGATGCTTGATTAGAGAGATTGTGCAGAACTGTCTTGGTGTGGGGCCCAGTGGGATATCTCTTCATGGGGCCCCATGAGTAGTGGCGTTGGTAATCTGGTAAATTGCTATTTTCAACATTGGCATCAGTTTTGAACCACTTTTTTTACACTCTTTTGTTATCCCTAGACTGTTTTCTTCAGATGAACTTAAATGAAATCCTCTGAAACACAAAACTCATTACAGCTTTTACTCATCTGCAGACTGTAGGCCTGAAGGTTTTAGGTCCTCAATTGTATCGAAATATCAAACAGGTCAAAATGAAACACAAGTGCAAAGGAAGCATGAATTTACTCTCAGGAAGTCAAGGCAGGCTTCTTGTACAAGTGAGACTTTTCAGTCTTTTGTGTATGGCAGCGACTGGTTATCTTCTGTATTTAAATGTATTTCTAAATGGTTTGCTTTTTACTTTTTGTGGCTCTTTGTAGACAAACTGATATGGCAGTTGAACTTTTGGTTAAATCTATGGAATATATTTAAAATACATCAGGGTAATATCTTATAGAGGGTGTTTCGCGACAAAGAAGTCTTAAAAAGATGATCAAATGACATTTGTCAGATTCATCACAGGCCAACCAGGTCAACAAAACATACAGTATGTATGTTTTAATAGTTAGTCCAAGGGCTGAAAAGCAAACAAAATAAAATAGGCTTGACAAAAAGTAAATGACATGTCGTCCACAATTCTCGCCATTTGACACGAAGACATCGGAAAAAGACCACATACATCTTTCCATCCACACACACTGTAAGTGTTTTGATTGGATCATCTTTTAATGGAGAAAAGTCTTTCTGATAAAATTCAGTTTCACAGAAGCATGTTCTTAGCTACTGCCTTAACTTCCTCAAAGAAGAGTGCCTGGTCTTGTCATAATTTTAGCAGGAATAAGTCTAGCACCTTCAAGCATTGCAATAAAGATCCAGCTGATGAGAATAAAAATGGTTAAAGGGTTCCCACTCTTTTCTAGAATTTATTCTTCCAGGACTTTTCCAGGACGTCACATGGGTGTTGACAACTACTTAATTAGAAAGTAGCTAGCTAAAAACTGCATGACAAGTTGCTGATCTCTTCTGTGTGGCCTCTTTGGAGAAAAAGTCCTTATCAGGGTCTGAAAAGTTTGTAAAATTTGATTGGCTGGTAGCTTCATGTGGGGCGTTGCGCAGGCTGGCCAGCTCAATTTTGAGAGAACAGACACGAAGGCTGTGCGCAGATTATTCAACCTTTTTGTGTTCACTAACCAGGTCGAAAGAAGCAGAGGGAGAATAATAATTTTCCTGGAAGATTAAAACTTTTCCAGGACATTTTCCTGTGTTCTCATTTTCCATATGTTTCCCATGACTGGAAAATTTTTGAATCATTTTCCATGTTTTCCAGGATGCATGGCAACCCTGTGTTACCTTTGGATAACACCATCCTTGACAAGGACGGTATAAAATCACAACAATGAAATGATGAACAATTACACCACTTCTAAACACAGTCACAAAACGAAAACTAAATCAAACCAACAAACCAGCATTAAAACAAACACAACTCAACCAAAACTATAATTAAAACATCAGAAAGAAATAATAACAAAACATATTTAAAAAACACCTAAACCTTGACTACCTTGGCATGAAAGCAGAGCTCAAACTCACAGCTCCATGCTCTTTTCTAACACCCTGAGTCTATTTAGCTACAGGCAGAGTTTGAGTCTAATGCCAAAACACCCGTGAAAGAGAAAAGAGAATATTAAGCATGTGCCGGGGCGCCAAGTTTCAGCCATGTACAGTTTTTAACAACCCCTCATCCAGCATACTCAAGACATGCACTTACCTGCCCTGCTCTGCAACAACTCATTTCTGCACTGTAACCATCACACTCAGAGCTCACCTCGTGCTGCACTGCCTTCTGGAAACATTATGGATGCAAACAGCGACTGTTTCCAAGAGAATAAACGAGGAGTGGAGCTGATGAACCCACGTGTAAGAAAACTGTGACAACATGTGATTGTTTTATGACTGTGTTAGAGTTTCACTTCACTTAAAGTTTCATTTTTAAAACCTCTATTCCACTGCACTACACTACAGGGCTGCACTATTATGACAAAATAATAATTATGGTAATTTTGATTGATATTGAGATCACGGTTATTAGCTTTAGGGATTGTTCCTAATTGTTCATGTCAGTGTTTATTTTGGCAGATGTTTTGGATTTAGTCTTCATCTTTGGACAGAAATAGCTTTAAAAATGTTTGATTATGCTGCCGTGCATTCTGGCTGTGGTCTGATTATTTTCCACACATTTTTGCGTTTTGTACTAAATATTAGAAGGACTTCTTTTACAATGGAAGGATGAATATTGGAAGATTTTTATTTCTAAGGCCTTACCACAGGAACTTCCTTCTTACATTTTCTACTAAGTCCAGAAACTATAAAAAAGCTTCAACTTTCAGTCTCATGGATTTATCGTATTGGAGATTCTTCAAACCAGCCCTGCCTTCGGTAAAAGACAATTTGATGGTTTTGATCCCTCGTCTTGGTCTGACCTATACTCACCTTAAACTAGAGCATTGTATTAGTTTGGGATATCTAAAACCAGAGTTGAGGATTATTTAAAAAACTTGTTTCACTGCTGATTTTCTGATGGTGAAATCCTTGTTTGTCATGGGGGTTTTGTTGCTCGTGTGAGGCAATCACGCTGCTGTCCTGTATGTAAAATAAATGTTTCTATGACACTGAGAAAACGGTAGGATGTGGTTGAAGTTGGGGCAGATTTAAGCTCGACTTTGCATCATTTGTCGTGCAGTGGACACAGAAGCATGACAGCAGATCACAGCTGGCCTGACTTTGACAAACAGGTCCCAACCAATCAGATTTCTGACAACTTTGGTATTCTGGTAGTTTGACGGCATTCACTCACACTGTGGGAGCAACAAAGTAACTTTATTTTCTTTATGATAAATCAGACAGCGAGAATGTCCGTCTGAAATGTGTCCTCCCCTTGTATCAGGACATACATGAACAAGCAGGAAAATATACAAGACTATAAGCTTTAGATGATGTCGGAGCATTTTTAATGATTTACCTGCTCATTGCAATGGCAGGTGATGCCGTGTGCATGTTGGTGTGTGTGTGTTTGTGTTTCTAAGTCCCAGCTACTTTTTTATTGGTTTTCGCTGCGAGTATTTGAGCCGTGATTAAGTGATCACTACAAGACAAATTAAACTTGTTTTCAACCATCAGATTGTACAGCATGAGCACAAATATCATGCATGTTGGTTGAGCATCTTAAACAATTCAGTCACACACAGTGAGCTCCAAGTTAGATATGATTTTTTTAACTTTAAAATAGCTTAATAAGTCAAAAATTAAAATGAATTTAGCTGTAGCACAGTCCAGTAAATGCACTGTCAATACTTGAATCAATCTGAAATGATTAGGTAAAGAAACTCACATACCTTGAATGAAGAACTTTTACTTTTAATGAAATATTTTGTTATGTTCGTTTACAATAATGACTTTACCTCCTTTTGGATTGTTATTGATATTAGGATCAAAAGTTTTCTACTATTTGGTATAAACAAGCACCAATGTCTTCCCTTCAGATCCAAAGTATAATTCTGTATATGTTGTTGGAAAACAAGATCTATGTCTGCAAACAAAACAAAAACCAAAATACTTTGGTCTAGTTGACAAAAGTAAACATGTTGTCAAGTGGGTTTATTTTATCCTCTATTGCTGTCATGAAAAATGAACTGAACAAACACTTCAGATAACATTTAATAGATAGAATAGATAGTTAATGATTTATGGGGGGTTGATTTAAAAAAAAAAACATACCGTTTATCCTGCTGATTATTCAGTACTCGAGCAGCAGTGGGACGAAATTTGTCCTGAAATTTTTGGGCCTGCCTGCACGAGCCAATAACAACAGGACAAACATGAACATGGACGGCCCCCTCAAGTACACCCATTATATTCATTCTCAAGTAAAAGTGAGCATGTGTTATTAAAGACAGATATCTACATTGAGAAATTGAGATATCTACATTCTTTGTCTTTTGTATTTTTACTTTCCACTGACTTCATGGATAAGTTTTTAATCTCTCGCTTTGATTAATAACTTGCTCTAATTTTTAGGGAGAAAAAAATATTTCTGTGATGCCAAAAGCTACGACAGCAACCAAAGCCTGGCAGAGAAACAGCAGCTTAACTGGCTGATGCCTTAATGGAACTCTGAGTGTAACATTTACTGTGATGAGTATTATTTGGATGACTTGACAAATGTACAGCTGATGAATTAAATCCACTGAGCAGCTCAAGAGGAAGGAAGTGGGAAAAGCCGCTGTGTATGAGGTGCAGACTGTGTGTGTTTACATATGAGTGTGAAGAAGGGAAGACAGTGAGCAGATAAAAGTCAAACTTAAACAACTGATAATCTGAGGTTATCTTGAAACTTTCTAAGATCCTTTCAAGTGCTTATCTACACATTTTAGAAACACACTGCATTTTTAATTTGTGAAGTTACACTAATGCAGTGATAATAAGGAAGCACAACTAAATGACCTACGTTCTGTTGGCTAGTTATGATTGTGAAGTAGATCAAATCTGAAGAGTAAGTAACCCAATACAAAGTTTATTCAGGAGCAAAGTACCTCATAATCCTTCATTTAAGCCATTAATGAGGGCAAAAACTTCTTCCGATTCTAATCTTACTGAATTTCTGCGGTCTTTGGCCCTCTTGCGGTCATTCTTCATTGCCTGATTCTTGCATTGCCTGGGTTCTTATGTTCTTATGTGGGACTGCTTTAGGCTCCTCTCATGCTTTGTTAATTCATGTTTGTTGGGCTTGTGTCTGTATGTTGGTAAAAGTACTCTGAAAACCCTTTGTGGTTAGAAGCGCTACACAAACACAAGCATTACTCATATTGTGATGATTAGAACAATTCAAGTAACTGTGCAGATTTGAAATAGGGCTGGGTAGTAATGACCAAAATAAATATCTTATTGTGTTTTAGCTGAATAACCACATTTAACATATATATATATATATATGTATAATCTTGTTTTTAAGATTAATGCTTTGAGTTAATAAAGCTTGATGAAGGGTTGTTTTGATGCAGAGGGCTACCTAAGCTTCAGGTTTGGTGCTGCAGCTCACAATGTTACAGAGTCATTACCGTATATTGCACTTCATGATACATGAAATTTGCCCAACAATCACGCTCCAGCTTTTTGCCCCCTTTTTTGTCATTCTTGCCATTGCAACTCTGCAAACTGAGATTAATAAAACTTCCAAAAAATCAATATCTCCCCGCCCTAACTTGAAGCAGACATACAGTAGGATTTAGACAGCTGTCCCTGTTAGGAGAGACACAACTACTTCCAGTCAAACAGAGTCTTATGCTGCATTTGCCACCTGACACTTCATCACATAGCTGTGTTGTTCCCACAATCACATATAGAGACAATGTCTACCTCTGTGCTCAGAGCACATCTACTGTCATATAAATGCAATGAGCTCGACAAGCTGCACTCTCTCCTTACAAAGCAGTGACAAATAACACAACTAAACTTTCCCTCCTACAAGGAAAATCCTCCAACTTAACAAGATATTGTCAAGAATGTGAATGTACTCCTTCGCTTTTCTGTGTGAAAGACTTATTGTCGCAGCTTTTTTTTGAATTTTACCTCATTGGTGTTAGCAGCCTAGTGTGTGTGCTGGATGTTGGCCAGCAGTAGTGTGTGAATCCAGGCCATCCCAGGGTCAGTCTGAGCCACTCTGCTATCCATTGCTGCCTTGTGTTCCTCCCGGCTTCTTTTCCTCCTTCCTCCTTCACTTTCTTCTCCTTTTAACAGGAGCACAGCTCAAACATTTCAAATCAGTCCTCTGCTGCCTGCTTCTTCTCCCTCTTCTTCTCCTTTGTGTCCTCCGCCTCCTCTGGAAAACAAAAAACAGGCTGAAAAACAGCCACCACTTGCTGCTCTCAGAGCTACTTACAATGCAGATCCCCTCTCTACGCTCCTCTGCTCTGCCTCCCCTCCTTCCCCTCCCTCTCTTTCTCTCTCTCTTTCTGCTACTGTTGGGGAAAGCTCATTTTCTCTCACTCTCCTCCCCCCTCTCGCCCTTCCTCTAACTCTAATAGTTATTTAGTGTCTCATTTCAGCACCTGCTTTGACACAGAAAAGGACACAGAGAGGAGGAAGTAGGGAGACAAAATGTTGCTCCATGATAAGAGTGTTTACGACCTCATAAATAAAGTGTTATGTCGGTTGGGTTTACTCTACATTTAAATACTTTTATTGTTTGGTTTGATTTGGTTTGCATGCATTTTCACATCCTAAACAAACCAAACAACTGGCATGCAAAGCAGCAGATTTCTAGTCTGGTGCTCATGCATGCAATGCTATCTGCAGATCCTTGGAAGTGTTGCCTGTGGCTGTGTTTTTGTGCCTGTGTGTGTGAGTGCGTGCAGCTTTCACTGGGCGTCAAACTGGGAGCTGGTGACAGAAAGAAGCTGCTACGACATGCTTGAACTCCCTCGTCTTTTTTTTTCCTCCGCTCGCTGCTGTATCAACTATGTTCACTAATCAAACATGAAAGGAATGGTGGGTGGTTGGGGGAGTGGGTTACCTCGGGACACTAGTTTACTCAGCAGCGGTCGTCCTCTAATTGTCCCCTGTTTTTTCAGTCAGAGTAAAGCAGGTCAGTGAGGGCTTGAGAGTTATGTGCAGGGTTGCATTTTTTAATCTAGATTCTCTTATTTTCAAAAACAAAACAGCTGAATATAAACTAGATTATTGTATCTACTTATAATGTAAAAATGACATGCAGTGCAATTTGCTGATGACTAGAAAAAACACAACAAAACAACCATAAGCAACAGGTGCTTATGAGTTAACACAGAAATACTGAGTTTATTATATACCGTATATCTTGCAGTTAAACTGTCAGCTGATAAAGAGCAGTATATAAAAAAGGAGTTTTGCTGAGTTCATAAGAAGTGAGCTTGTTAATAAGTAAAATATATGGATAACAAATTGACAGACAGACAGGTAGATGGGAAAACAGAAATAAAGATAAGCAGATGGACAGACAGACAGTGATTGACTGGAAGAAAGACCAAAAGTTACAGAGATGAACTTACATCTTGACAGATAAATAGAGAGTGAAACAGCCAAAATGAAAGACAGTTAGACAGATTGATAGATAGACTGACAGACTTGAAATAGATATATAGACAGACAGAAGGACAGAAAGAAGAAGAATTAGACAGGCAGTCGATAGTTCATTAGTAGAGTTTGTAGTCTTTGATTCTCAGGGATGATTAAGTTTTACGGATCACAGTACCACAAAAACTATTTCCTTGACCTGTTGCTGTATAAAGCCTATTTCCATTGGAGTTTAAAGTTTTGTAAAAGATAAATAAAAACAGAATAAAATGATTTGCAAATACTTATTGACCTAAATTGAATTGCTTACACAACAAAGTTAATGTTTAAACTAATAAACTTTGTTGTTATATCTGCAAATATTCACTCATTTTGAATTTGACGCCTGCAAAAGCCTGGAAATGAAGAAAAGTTGAAGAATTTAAAACAACACCCATTTGGAATATTCCACAGGTAAACAGGTTAATTGGAAACAGGTAGGTGCCAACACTGAGTTTAAAATTAGCGCCCTCATCCTCAAGGTACAGCATAAAAAAAACAGAGGGTATTACCATGTTGGCTCAGGAACACTTCAGAAAACCATTGCCAGTCAAACCAGGTCAACACCACATCTTGGGGTACTGGTTTGGGGGAGTGGTTAGCAACCATGCACGTCCCATGTACATGCTTCTGCCGGTCTGGGTTCGAGTCCGGCCTGTGGTCAGTTTGCAGAGTGTCTTCCCCATTCTCTCACCCCTTTCACAGGTCTATCCACGGTCTCTCCTATCAACAAAGGCACAAAATGCCCCAAAATTATATTAAAAACACCACATATTGAAGTGCAAGTTAAAACTTTACCATGCCAAACCAAAGCCAAATATCAACAACAGCCACAAACGCCGCCTGCTTCTCTGAGCCCCGGCTGAGATGACTGAAAAACTCATGGAAATCATGGACATGGTGTCCTCCATGTACCATCCACACTGTTAGCAGAGCAAAGTTCAAAAGCCAGCATCTGTGATGGTATACAGGTGTGTTAGTGCCCATGGCATGGGTAACTTGCACTTCTGTGGAGGCACCATTAACACTAAAAGGTACATACTGATTTTGGAGCAACATATGCTTCCATCTGAGCAAAGTCTTTTTCATGGAAATCTCTGCTTAAGTTACTAAGACAACACCAAGATACATTCTGCACATTACAACAGCATGGCTTCATGGAAAAATTGTCCGGATACTAGACAGGCCTGCATGTATTACAGAACTGTCTCCCATTGAAAATGTGTGGCATATTATGAAGCTCAAAGTATAACAACTGATGCCCCAGACTGTTGAGCAAATTGAGTCGTACAAGCAAGAATGTAAAAGAATTAAGTTTACAAAGCCTCAACAATTAGTGTCCTCAGCTCCCAAACACTTACTGAGTGTTGTCTAAAAGAAATATGATGTGTAAACATGCCCGTCCCAGCTTTTATTGAAACATAGTGCAGGCATCAATTCAAAATGAGTAAATATTTAAAAGTTAACAAGAAATTTTATCAATTGAATAATTTATTTTCCTCTTTTTAGTGTATGCAATTGAATGAAGGTTTGAATGTATTAGCAGATCATTGTTTTCTGTTTTTATTTACATTTGACAGAACATCCCAACTTCATTGGAAATGAGGTTTGCACTTGAAATTTCTGGTTGTTATATAATTCAAGGAGGTGAAATACGATTTACATTGGTTTGCAACTGTTTTTAATTTCTTTTGTAATTTTTCTGTAATGTGTTTTCTAGGAGTAAATCATAGTTCTTTTCTTCAGTGGCTAAAGGAAGGAAGAAATAGGGTGTAAAATATGTTCCCATGATACCGTACTATTTACTTTAACGTTCAGCAATTTGAAACCAGTTTCAAATATTTATCTTCAAACATGACATGGTAATTCTGCACACAAAGTCAGTCATAACATCTATGCCTATCAGATCTTAACCTTTCTCATAACTCATGCGCGGGCCAGTCTCACCAGCACAGCAAACAGAAATGTTTTTAAAGGGAGGTTTGTGAGCAGTTTTTTTCACATTACTCTTAGTGTAGCTGCACGCTGTTTGCTGTTTAGTTACCTTGTGGCTGATTTGGAGCTTTGTTTTACAGCCTGTGCATGCGAGCCTCTCCTTATTCACTCCAGCAGCGGTTGAATGAGCCAGCCGGTGTCCACAGTGCATACCTGTGCTCACTGACATGTACTAACTCACTCCTCCTGCAGGCCATGGCAGAGGAACGCTCAACAATCATAACAATCATGAGATTAATGTAGAGAGGGAGGGAGAAAAAGAGAGGATTTTTAAAAAAGTTGGGATTACAAGGGTGAAATATTTGAGGAATCGGGGAGAGTACAGAAGAGGGTGAAGAGAGGGTGAGGAGGAAGAGGAGGAGAGGAGATAAAATAAAAGTCAGGAGCTGCCCCGGGCCACGGCTGCTGGGTAAAGTTTGTAAGGGGAGGAGGAGGAAGGGAAAAATCATCAGTGAACACCTGTCTGTTTCTGACTCCTAATAAATCAGCTCCTTCTGTACCTGTCTGCAGGTCCCTGCTGTAAGGCCACATCCTCTGAGGCGAGCTGGGGACGAGAGGAAAGTTAGAAAAGACGATCTGAATCCTTGAATTTCAAAGAACAGAACATCAGCAATTCACTTAAGAGCGTCTTTGCATTCATCAAACTAGATTTATTTTGCTCTAAAAAGTCAAATAAAACAGCTCAAACACAAAATATTTTCTATATAAATTAAATAATTTACTTTCATTAACAGTACAGAACAGCAGCAACTCTCAGAAGTCTTCCATACGAGCATTCAAGAATAAAAGTCGGACATTCTCAGCCTCTACGGACAGTAAACAGGAAGAGTATACTGGTATGTACATACACATCTCACACAAAGCTGTAGATATTTCAACATACTCTTCATCTTTTGACAACAGTTGATGTTTTTTTTAACAACAGTGTTAAACCAAGGGCTAATTTTCTTACTTACACAGTGTTGTTTTTGTATATTTTCAGCAGTTGTATGAGGTACTTGTCAAAGCAGCTGTATTTATGGAGGGTGAGGGTCAGTGTGGCCTTTTAAGGCAGAGACAAGCAGAAGAGCCAGCACAGAATCAGCGCTGTACTGTACCATCACCAGGTCATGGTTAATTTGGTACAGAGGCATGCAGAGTAAAAATAAGGAAGAGTTGAAGAGCTTGAAGCTTTGCTCCAAGTTATTGAGTGAAATAAAATAAGCTATGAAACAACTGTGTTATATACATGCTTTGTGAGATAGAAAAAAAAATCACAAATTACTTTTCTATTTTTAGCGCAAGACACTCAGACTTGGTATTACTACAGCAAATCACAAAAGTGGTCTTTGACCTGGAGCACATTGGTCTCTTTCTGGGTTTGTGGGCTTTGACAGAGACAAATATATACTTATTTATTATATGGTGTTTAGTACAGCAAATATGACACCTCATTTTCTGTGTAAAAGAGGACTCGTCTATAAATTGGCCTATTAGCAGAAAAATAAAGAGCTATAAATCTATCAGTTGTCAGCTTATCAAGAGACTAACACAAAGGACTGGGGGATAGCGGGAGTGTCATCATTGACTTGGGGCTTTTTTTCCCAATGAACTGTGGATGGGCTGGATGGAAGGTTAATAGTTTGTGTTTATGCTGAACTTTGGTCGTGAGGTCTATTAAAAATTTTGACCCTAAAGGTCTATTTGTCATTTTTGTATGTGAATTAATTGAAAAAAAGTTATACGGACTTTGAACGGCCATTCTTAATAGATGTCATAGTCTATTCACTGTAAATAATTTGCACTGTATTTTTGTATGTCATGCACTTTATCTCATATACACTGTTATCATCTAAAAAGCAACCTCAATCCCTTGTTCATCCCCTCGGAGCTTATCCGAGACTTCTGGGCCCGTATTCCTAAAAATTCTGAGAATCCTCTCAGAGAGCTCCTAACTTAGCCTAAAAATTCCCAGCAAGGAGTCTTAGCTTAGGAGTGATTCCAGAACACTCTCAGAGAACTCTGAGCAAGGAATGGACAGAAACTCCTATCTTAGTGAGGAGGTGTGGTTGACCCCGTTGCTAGGTATGAGTCATCATTTCCAAAGCTGTGATTGGTTGATCCTAAAAGCTGGATAAAAAACTTACTTTTGGTGATAATTGATAAACTTAATCATGGAATCTAATCTTATGAAGACTGTAATTGTAAATAACATATCACATAAAAGAAAATACATGTTAAATGAATAGTAAACTGTACTATAAAATAATCCTACTGAATGCCCACATATTCACATAGTGATGGTTATATTAATTTGCTTTTATACTTTCAACTATCAACACCTCAACTTAATTTGGTATTAACGAGTGTAACACAGCACAGCTTTCATCAATGTCCTTGATTGCTGACAGGTGTATAAGAAGAAGGCTTGTCCGGCTTTTACATCTACTACAAACTAGTGAACAACAATGGAGAAAAAAAAGAACAAGAAAACCCAACTGGACCGAGGAACAGTGTTTGCTTTTGGCTCAATTAAACAACGAGCATAAAAGTGTTTTGAGGGGTAAATTTAGCCCCAGTGTCACAGTGCAAGCCAAGAAGCAAGCCTGGGACACTATAGCACTATATATCTCTCCTGCCTCTTCCCTCCGCCACTTTGTCCTCTGCTTAGGGAACTCCTACGCTGCTTAAAAGTCCTCTTCCCTGCTCCTAACAGATCTCACCTTAGGAGCACTCTCAGGAGCTAGGATTCTTTTGGAATAGCTTTTATCTTAACGAGGATCTACTCTTAATTTTTAGGAGAAATTCTAAGAAAACACCAAGATTCTAAGAATTTTCTTAGAATTTGGCCACTAGGAGCAACTCTGTGCAGTAAGAATCTTTAGGAATACGGGCCCTGAAATACAAAAGTAGTCTATTTCAAATAACAACAGTGATACATTGCATAGACATGATTAAGAATTTACCCAGTACTTATTAGTCTAAATACACTTATCTGACATAGTTGCTACACAGCACGTTTTTTATTTACATTTCTACATTAATCTGCCGAGAATCTGTCTCTGACAGATTAAATATATGTCAGTCTCTGATCCATCTTGCTGCTGCTATAGCTGTCTCAATTTTAGCGCTTTAGAGCAGGAAGAGGTGGGAGCTACAAGTGAGACGACAGCAGGAAATGACTGCTCATACCGAGATTAGCATAGATGCTAACAGCTTCAGTAGAAGTTTTGCTAGAGCTGAACCACATGTCTTTATTAAATGGAAAATAAAAAACACCATTTATTTCTCAATAGAAAGGATATTTCTGCTCTGCTCTGCTTCCATGTTTTTGGATAAATTATTCTGTTGTTTGGAAAAAGGACAACAATAAATCATCCATCATCAAAAACATATGTGAGAAGTAAGTAAAACTGATCTTATTAATTTTATGCACTGATAGTTTCAGCATCAGGGTCAGATGTCAGTTTCATTCAGTTATTTGCAGCAAGTAGGTGAAAGTAGGCAATATTCTGGAAAAGTTAGAACAGAGATTTAAGTTAGGATTAAAAAGGCACATCCTTTGTCACTATTATCTGTAAGTTACAGACAGTTAAGTAGACCTGGGCATTTAATCAAGCTAAAATTTCATTAACAATCCTCCAAAATAAAGAAAACTAAATAATAAAGGCAAACACGTTACTGGGTCACATATCATTAGCCTACTTGTAGGTTTTTTTCTTCACTGGTATTTTATTTATTGCTTGTTCTTTAATGTTTAAAATTTTAAAGTACAGAGTTAAGTTCCAAGATTGCATGTGGTGTTTGTGTTGAAAAAAAAAAGACATTAATAATAATGTCAATATTAATTGAAATAATCATGATTATGATTTTTGTCATAACCGAGAGGCTCCCTAAAGTGGACTGTCAAACAGCACTAATTTCTTATTTCTCTTAGAGATGGGGCTCTGTAGAAGTGTAATTCAAACATACCATAATATGGTTTTATCCCCCCCCCCTTTTTACAATTAGTTAAAATACATGGGATGATTTGCACATCCGTAATGCCTTTACTCTATAAACACGCTCCTGCTAGCCTTTCCTTGAGGGGCCACACTGACTCTTTTTGGTAATATACTTATTAATGACATGGGCATTATGCAATCCAGATTCAAAATACTTCATTATCATTTCAAAGTAACTTAGGTACATTTTGATCTCAAGAAGGTTAAGACCATAAACGTCTGTCAAGACAAAAAAAGCAACCTGGATGACGCTACCGGAAACACCTTTGTAACAGAGTGCATTTGTTTTTGGGGCTCGGGGTTGCAAAGACATTCATATTTATAGCAGGTGTTTTACATAGTTCACTTTGATCGCTTTATAGTGGCTTATCCAAAAATCCATGGAGTGCACCTTCAAGAGAGATTTGACAGCCAGCTAAATAACAGAGCTTCACTGTCCCCCCTTGTTTTAGGCACACCCAGCTTCAGTAATGGATGTGGTTGTGTGCTGTCAGAGTGCGGCCACACCCAGTGCTGAAGTCTCAGGGTCCTGAGGTAAACCTGTCCATTAGCGTAACAAGGTGGGGACATAAACCGCTGAAAGGATGCTCTTCATAACAAACATTTTTTGTGGATTAGGTTTCCTTGCTTAGTTGTTAAAGAGACTAATCTTGATGCATATTTTTTAGTCCTGTGAGTTGGGTCAGAATCATACTGAAAATGTCAGATTTGAAAGAAACACAACACAAAAACAGCCTGATAGTTTAAACCAGTGTTGTTTTGCAACACTATTTTCAAAACTGTTCAGCTACTTACATTCAATCAATAAAACTTGTTGTAAAACAAATGATTGAAACCTGGAACAGGATGAAACATACAGAATCATATCAGAGGCCTCTAGGAGAACATGGGTGCATACATTTTACTTTACTCCATTTATGATAATGAGTGATAATGTGTTCTTTCTCATTGTTTACCAGAGATCTTAAAAATAAAGCTGATAAAGTTGATTCAACTTGCTCTGACATCCCACGATTACAAGATAAATAAGTTTAAATCTCTGATGAACCAACAAAATGTAATTGTTATCACTGCAAAAAGGAGCATAATATAATATATGCATTACAGTATAAGCCTGTCTGCATCAGCTTCTAAAAATCACTGGGCCCTTAAATACACCTGACACAAAGCGTTTAGCATGAAGCACAGGTGTCTTTCCTAATTTCCACCTGATGCAGGCTACAGTTTTATGCCCACCATTCACGGTGTTTTAAAGGTAAATGATCGGATCTATTCAACTTTCAGGGGTGCATTTGTCTGAAAATGAGGAGTTGTCAGTAACTTAAGTTGTTCAGTAACCTTGTCTAAGGTATAAAGTCCATGGTCAAGTGCTTCTGCTATGTTTAGGATGTATAATAGAGATCAGCACACATCTGCAGGATCAAAACACATACTTTACTGAGCTTATTTCACCCACAAAGGATGCACAACATCACACACCTATAGTTAAATATCAGAACATTTATTGGTAAATTAAGTTTAAAGTTTATAACTCTCTAGAAAGGTGAGAGACACAGCCTTGCCTGAAGCGCTAGAGTGTGTGTAATACTCCCAGAAACAAGAAAAACACAAACTTGACTGAAAATTTTCCACAAAAAAAAAGAGCTGCATTTACAGTACTTGTAGGGGTGTAACGGTACATGTATCCGTACCGAACCGCTCCAAAATGATGTTTGGTTCGGCACAGTGCTGTACTCGATTGAGTACAGTAAGTTTACATCAGCCGCTGCACATGGCTCTTTAATATTCACGGGGGTACTCGTCTACAATTGGCGTGGTTAGGGAAGGCTTTTTAATATTCATGAGATAACTCATCTGTGATTCCTGCTCTTGGGATCATGTACATATCATGTGGACGTGACGTCCCGCGGTGAGCCAATCAGAAGACGAATATCAAAGAGCTTCCCTAACCACAACAGCTGGGTTGCATCATGGCTACTGCTAGCGACCAACCAGAGCTTGGAGACCCTCCCCCGTCGCTGAAATCGCCAGTTTGGGAAGACTCTGGCTTCCTGGTGAAATATTGCAGCAGAGGAAGACAGCTGGATGCCGATGCTGTTCAACTGAGGTCGGGTATTTTCCGACAGCACGTCAAACATGCCAGCTGCACCACTCAAGTGTAAAGATTTCCACAGTAAGGAAAAAAAAAGAAGCACCTAGTAGTGCAAATGCAACTGCCGTCTGCATTCAAGCAGCCTCTCCCTGACAGTTCAGATCGGGCCGAAGCAATAACAGCATCCATCAGCGTTTTTATAGCATCGGATCTAAGACCATATTCAGTTGTGGAAAATGCTGGTTTTAAACACATGCTAAAGGTGATTGAGCCCCGGTATAAAGTACCCAGTCGTCCACATTTAAGCCAGGAATTTAAAAAGAAAGTCATTATTTTTAATATCATACAGTGCAGGCCAAAAGTTTGGACACACCTTCTCATTCAATGTGTTTTCTTTATTTTCATCACTGTTTACATTGTAGATTCTCACTGAAGGTATCAAAACTATGAATGTGGAATTATGTACTTAACAAAAAAGTGTGAAATAACTGAAACATGTTTTAAATTCTAGTTTCTTCTAAGTAGCCACCCTTTGCTCTGATTAATGCTTTACAGACTCTTGGCATTCTCTTTATGAGCTTCAAGAGTGGTTTTCCCTTCTTAAATGTGCCTTTCCAGGGTTAATTAATGGAATTTCTTGCCTTATTAATGGGGTTGGGACCATCATTTGCGTTGTTCAGAAGTCAGGCTGATGCACAGCCCACAGTCCTATCAGACACTTTTAAAATTGATATTATGGCAAGAACCAATCAGCTAAGTTAAGAGGAAAGAGTGGCCATCATTACTTCAGTGAGAATCTACAATGTAATTAGTGATAAAATAAAGAAAACGCATTGAATGAAAAGGTGTGTCCAAACTTTTGGCCTGTATTGTACATTTGTTGTTTATTCATTTTATTTAACGTATTAGTATTACTAAGCAGCACATTCAATTTGTTTTGGTTTTAAATTTGTATAATGACAAATTTCTGGTTTAATAAACACGCTAAACAAGCAAATGGTTTTGCGTTGTTCCCATACTGTACCGAAAATGTACCGAACCGTGACCCCAAAACCGAGGTACGCACCGAACCATCATTTTTTGTGTACCGTTACACCCCTAAATACTTGTATTCTTATATTTTAATCTGATCATTAACATATATCATACAGTAGTGTTCTGTATGTGTTCTTTGAGTAAAGCTGCACCATTAAATGAGAGGAATAAATAAATCCAGCCAAAACTCTAAATAAACAACAAAACGCTGTGTGTTAATAGCAAAACGCCAGCTGTTCAGTGCCCTGATTTAAAGGGGATGAGAAGTGACACTCTGACTGATGATCTATGTCATGCCCTAAATGTATACATGTATAATCAAAGTACAAAATCCTTCCTCTTTGCACACTGTGCCAAGTATCTGCATCACCAAAATAGCAAAATTTAGCTCAAAGTCACTCTGTGCCACATGCTTTAGGCAAAACGCTTAAATTCCATCAAAATAGGACCCACTGATTTTTTTGCCACATTTGATCTACTAGCCACACATTTGCAGCTCACCGGAAACAGCTCTGAGATGCCTCTTTTAGTCAAACCATGCTGCTGATGTATGCTTGTTATTGTGCTTACTTCTTTAACTGCAGTTTTCCCAAAAGGCCTCTGATATTTTTTAACTGTCCTTTATTTTCCTTTTTAATACATTAACATTATTGTCCAAGAAGAAAAGCTAATCAGTCATTTTTGTGTGCTGCAGGGTCCTTCATTTTCAAAGACATGAGTAAGTCAACATTCAGGCCTTGCACTGGTCATACTCTAAATCCCACCAATATGAAACAAATGGGTGTAAACCACACAAAGATGGACCCCACCCAGGGAAAAAGTTCACTTGTCATATCCCAGATGTGAAGGTATGTCTCTTCAGTCCTCCTGTTCTCCTCTCAAACCCATCGTTTCCCGTAAGAGTCCTAACTCATGTTTCCAAAGGACGCGTCGCTTGCTTCAGGGTAGGCAGTGAAGTTGGGTTTGAACATGGTAGGAATGAAGAAGGAGCAGACAGACAGAGGAGAGTTAGTTCTGTCAGACTGATTACGGTAAGAGATAAAGAGAGGGAGAAAGGCTGACACAGACAATCTCTGTTACAACATGCTACTGAATCACAGCTGGCTGCCACTATAACATATTCCTGAAGAACACATTGGTTATAAAAGCACAGCTGGTCATGAAATGCATTGTACATGACAATTACGAGTTTGACAAGATTTTGACATACGCACATGCTTTATACACATCATAAAATAAGGGTTTGCTCTTATGTCTGAAAGTATGGAGTCAAAGTCTTGATATGGTTAGCGTGGCTTAGCATAAAGCCTGGAGGGCAAGAAACAGCTGGCACACCTGGGTCCAAAGCCAGGAAGCCAGGCTTGTTTCCTCCTGTCTGGATGCTAAGCTAGCTGCCATGTCCTGACTCCAACTCCACAGTAAACAACACAGAAGCTGTGTTCACACTGCATGCCTTTGTGTTAAATCATGTTCAGATCTTCCTTGTTATTTGGCTGTTCACATTTAAATTGTGTCCTGTGTTAGATTCCTCTGTGAACTGGACATGATTCAACAGGGTGGAAAAAGAAGTTTACTTAAGAACAGACTGAAACGATGCTCTACAGCTCAATGCATGAAAAGAAGTGGCATCACTTATCCTAGTTGATCAGGATCATAAAAATGCCTGGAAAACTTTAATTTTAACAGCTACTATTGTTCAATTATTTTATTCCAATCATTGCAGTTATCTTAAATTTGTTTTCTTTTATTTCTTTTATCTATTTGCAAACATTTAACAAGACATACAAAGAGGTAACATACAAAATGAACAGTACAAAGAAACAAGAAACTTGAAAGTACAAAAGAAAACAACACAATAACAAGAGACAAAAACAAACAAATTACCAAAAAAAAACAATAGTAATGACAATAAATTGCAAACAGGATAAGTAATAAATCACAAATGAGATCGGAGTAGGGGGTATCAGTCATGTTGTGTTCATGTTACAAAGAATAAGTGCAAAACCTTATATGGAATAATATTGATTAATATTGGACAAAAGAAAATACAAAGAAAAAAGATTATAGTAAGAACGCTAATGTTTTTCAGACATTTATTGTAGAGCTCTGTTTTTCCTTTACAGTATGTAAAGAGTGTGTCCGTAAAGTGCATTGTAATCCTGTTTTTAAAAGGTACTAAGTAAATTAATCTTATTTCTTGGAACAGCGGTATGGATAATTTAAGGGTTAATTACTGGTTTTCAGCACAATAAAGGTACTTGACCACTAATTGTGGTAAATCACTACGGTAACTTTAGTATGACAATTATCTTGCTTTGCAGCAGGTTGTTTAAAATAAGAAATCAATCTCAACTGACCAATCAGAGCTTTGTGTGCTAAATGTGAGAAGGGAGGGGCAGAGACAAACCAACTTTTTGCCTCACTTGTGACTTAAATTTATCAATACTTGGTTACATTTCCATATTTATTTTCCATAAATCACTGGGAACTCTTGGAGCTGCTGCTGTATATTACATCAGATAATCTGTCTATGTCACTTGTCACAAGGTTAATTTGTTTAATATTATATCATTGTTATTTTATATAGTATATGTATGACCGTATGGAGGAGGAAGGGTGTTAAAATGGTGCTGCTATCCCTGTAACTAAAGGCTAATTCGGTCAAATTGGACAAATCTAGAGGCAACAAAAAGTTATATATGTGCTGCTAGTTTTAGCAAGTGTGTTCTGCCTGATTAATTTGCTAAGTGCAGTCATCTTGTTATCCTAAGTTAAAAAAACATCTAATGGGCACATAATATCTGATTTTAATAGAATATATTTAATGAGACCTTTACTGCTGAAAAATAAATCCAGTCAAATCAGTTTAAGACAATCAGATTGATGTCCTTTTGCCTGCAGTGTGAACACAGTCTTGTGTAACCAGGTTACTCTTATGAAGTGACATTTTGACTGAATAACCACAGATGATGTTTTGCTTGTAGTTTTATGCCGAAGCATCATTTCAATTATAACACTGTGATTGCATTAAGGTTTGAGCTACGTTCAGCGACATTTATTCAATTAGATAACTGCTGTTGTGATAACATAAGATAATCATTCTTACTGAGACTGCCATTTACTTACGTGATGTGCAGTGCTCATGAGCCCTCATCCAGCAACATTCACTACATGAGACACACGACAACAGCATGGGTCAGAGCACAAGGACACACACACACAAACGAGGATGAACATACACTGCACTGTGCGACAACATGAATGATCTGAAGACAGTGTTCCTGTGCTGTCAACATCAAATGTAATGATTTTCGTTCCAGTGAAGCTGCTCCGTCAGAGCTTTAAGTGACACATCAACAGAGGAAAGATGATCTATGTCAAACACATCAACCCACGAGCTATATGGATGCAATCGAGTGGATCTGACGGTGACACATTTGGCTCGGATCCCGCACAGATTAGTTTTAATGATCATGTTGCGTGCAGTGTAGCGAGTTTATAACAGCAAGTTGAGCCACAGGTGCTTTGTAAATGCTCCGTGGTGGTGCATTCATGGGTGGGTGAACTTTTAAGAGCCTTTAAAAATCTGGAATTCTTTTATGGGATCAGCAGGCTCAGAGGAAAGTTTAACTCTGCATGGATCCTGTGGATTCTGCAGGTGAGTTTTACAGAAGTAGACTCAGTGAAAATGTAAACAAAACAAAAGAAACACAACACACATTTTTGTTTTTTCATCTCATTAGAGTCTGAAGATTGCAAAAGTGGAAATGCACATTTATTCTTCCAATATATATTTTAGAGAACATTAGGGATGTCCCGATCCGATATTGATATCGGTAAAAAAAAAACAAATATCGGATTATATCGGCCTGCATCCTAAATCTCCGATATCAGCACTCCGATACAAGCAGTCCATTCTAATATATTTATTTTTTATTTTATTCAGTTGTAGAATATGCTTATGTTTAAGTTCAACACAGTGGTTATTTTGCAATTGGTGAAATATGTTTTTGTTTGATTTATTGAGGTCACTTTTCAGGGTCTTCTAATATTTTTTATTCATGTTGTTTTAATTGTAGTATATTCTTATGTTTAAGGTTAAAATTTATTTAACCTATTGGTTAATAACAAATGGGTCAGTTTTTCTCATACCTACTATTGCTGACTACTGTTCTCTGTTTGAGTAATCTGACCTGATCAAGCCTTTTCTTACAGTCCATACTACAAAATAGGTAATAAAAGTCTGTATGATTCCTGCTGATATCGTATCGGATTGATATCGGTATCAGCCAATACTCAAGGCTGCAATATCGGTATCGTATCGGAGGTGAAATAGTTGTATCGGGACACCCCTAGAGAACATATTTTATCATATTTTTTATTTATTTTGGTGCTTTAAGCAAATGTTAAGGTTACCCATATCTTATTGTGTATCAAAGACAACGTAAATACTTAAAAATGAAATAAGAAAAACTAAAGTAAATAAAATCCCTGATATTTTCCCCCAAATTTGATTTACAATTTTTGTCGTAAAAGAAAACCCTCCAAGTGACACAAAAATCAAGTTTTGCTTTCATGTCATGAAAATACATTACAAAACTAAACAGACTTTCCCTTTTTCAGATAAATCGCATGCTGTAATTTTGTCATAAATATCAATTATGTAGTTCAAACATAGGGGAACATATTTACATTTACACTGAAGGATGAGCTAGTTTCAAAATATAATAACATTGAACCATCTGATCAATATTTAATCTAATTTAAGAAACAAATAAAAGCCTAAACTATACTAAAATGTGCTTGGGTTAAACCTGACAAGGCTTACCATCATGGAAACTGAACATTTTCAAAAATTATAATGAAACACTGCAACAACTTGAGATTATAGGAAGTTGAGAAAAAATCTAGATATTTTATTTTTCAATCTTTTGCACAAAATAATTATAATTAATGAAGTGCACTGATATATTGCCCAGCCCTACATGTGTTAAACTGCATATTAAACAACAGACCATTCAGAGGGATTAATGATATTTAAGTCATTTTATGGCAAAGAGCCTTTAAGAGCTTGTATTTTGATACTAAATTGTCTTTGGAGAATTGAGGGTGCTATCCAGCTTAATGTGTAATAGCAGATACCAGTAAACTATCCTGTAAAGAAAGTGTGACATACATTACTGCATTAGTGCGTGTGTATCCCGCACTATACTGACCTGGGCTGGAGGAGCCAGGGGTTGTGGGGGCGGCCCCTTGTCCTCGACTCACCAACAGGGCCTCCTGGTTTTCTGCCAGAGCCTGCTTGGCCAGGTAACGCTCTCTCTTTATCTTTAGCTCCAGAGATTCAGGGACATCAGGCACAATCCAGTCGATGGCTCGCAGCACAAAGAAAACAACATGCTGGAGAAGAAAAATCATTAATGAATCTATGCTCCTCCTTTGCTGAAGAAAACTTGAATACTATCAGTCAATTTCAGTTTGAACTCAGATACATGACCGCATGGATGACGCATTAAAGATTTTAAAAATGTTTTGAGACCCCCTCTGACATAATCAGGCAGTAAAGTCCACACTGTTCATTTCTCTTTATGGCGGTTAGCTTTCAGAGCCCTGGGAGACACTCATGAATAAACTTTCTAACTTCCTTTCTTACTGTGAAAAATGTTCCTAGTGGAAAATTCCACAGCTGATAACACTTCAAGATTTTTCTCAGACCCTCTTTTATGATTTCAAAGCTCAGTGGTTTTGTATTTCTAACATTTTTTCTCATTTGCCTCTGAGAGCTTTCATTCTGTAGCCTTCGGCCTTACTCAGATGATTTATCTCCATGGCAGCAAAGTGAACTCTATTGAGTAACCAAGGTCAAAAAAGGTCCTGAAATTATCTCCAATCCGATCTGTTGACTTTGAAAAAGTCGTTATTACACAAGTCTAGTCAAACATTTGTTACTGTTGATTTCTCAATTCCTGACAGCTCACCTTAGAATCCCTTTTTAAAAAATATTGTTAAAAGTCTTTTTTGAACATTCTAATAGGAATATAACAGTACTGACAAATACAGTATATTAGTCTAACACTGTACAGAACATCCAAACAAAGATATATGATCATGTGAACAGAAGAAAAACAAATAAAAACACAAAAAAAGATCAAAATGATACATTTAAAAGACAAAACAAAGAAAATCATCTTGACATAAAAAGTATTTAAAACTTTTTATAAACCTGTTGATTCATAATTATTTGCTTGATAAAAGTCTGGCACACATCATAAACTTTTACACATGAAACAGAATTATTTACCATTTTAATAAATTATATCTCCTTTGAAAATTAGATAAATCTAAGAATGAATAGAAAAGAAAAAAAATTGAACAAATTTGAATCCTTGATGCTTCATGCTATTTCTCATTAAATGAAATTTCACATGGATAATCAGATGGAGTAGCTGTTGAGCAAATCTATCAAATGCAGTTAATAAAAAATTGTAATGATGCTTGATAAAAGATTCATGAAGTGGGCTGAAGCTTTAGTTAAATCCTGAGCCAGGAGCTTCAAACATGGTTAATAACACTCTCATACAAGAAGCATAACGGGTAAAAAAGGGAATAAATGAGAAATTAAAGCTAATAAACAGCACTCAGTAAGATCCATTTGAAGGATAATTGTAATGTAAGAAAAATGTGGGCATCATATTGACTATAACAGACTGATAAACTAACTTAGAGGACACAGCAGTTTGTTTCACACCTCAAATGCAATAATAAATCCAAGCCGAACAGCAAGAAGTTCCCAGTAGAAGAGCGTGTAGTTCCCATTGTCGTCTCTGTATGCTTTATATCTTTAAAAAAAAAGAGAAAAGGTAATAATAAAACATACTGTGAAGTGTTTTTGTACTTGATTCAATAAGTAGCACGTCAAGACAGAATGCCATTGACATGAACATTACTACCCTCTATTGGTCATATCAAGGGTCAGAAGTTTCTTGCCTTAATTTAATGTTAAAATATGAAATGTAGGATTTATGGTAAAGTACTGGTAGCTATGATTACCAAGTACTTACCATAAATAACGCTGGGACAGTAATACAATAAAATACACTGTGAATTTCATGTAAGAGCTTGAATGAATTACAACAAAACAAATGTACTGTAAAACCTTTCCTATTAATTTGCTGTAAGACTAACAGTTTCAAAACATACAATCCAGTAAACCAATTAACAGCATTTTTTTTATATGCATACATCTGAGGATTAGACCAAAAGATACTGTAGACTGCAAAACATCAATAACTCCAACACAACAGAGCTTTTCTACAAATTTTAGTCTGTCCGTACTATCTATCATACAGCTGGCATTGGGCGAGAGGTGTGTTACTCCTGGACCAGCTGATTACAGGGCCGGCATGTAGAGAAAGACAACCAGTCAAACACATGCTCATGCCTAATGACTTTTGAGTCTTCAACTTTGGTGAAGTAAACTGGAAAACCCTCACACATGGACAGAACATGAAAACTCCACACAGAAAGACCTCGATCAGCTCAGGGACGGGCAATTCCCTTGTTATGAGGCATGACCACTACCTGCTGGCCACTGTTAAAACCAAATGCACAATATGCATTTATTTACAATTACATTTCTTTTTTTTGCATTTTGATTTCAATTTTTCTTTACAAAATATGAATTTAAAGAAAAAAAAAGTCTCACTTTTAGATATATGCCTGATCGAAATACACACTTTAAGATGAGTTTTATAGCATCAAAATAGGTTATCTATAAATGCTATTCCTTAGCTTCATGGTTGGGTCAGACAGGGCTGGACTGGCCTGGATACTGAACTTCGGGAACAAGACAATTAAAACTAGAGCAAATTTATATTATTCGGACACATCTTAGAGCACCGGGCTGTAAGTAGCGATATATAGCCGGCTACAAAACTACAATGCTAAGTTTTCCAAAAATTGTCAGGTCTTTTGGTGCGTTCCAGTTGTAGTCAGAAGTTGGAATTTCCGAGTTCCGAGTAGGAAACTACAACTGGAACGTTCCCTGAAGTCTGAATTTCCAACTGGGAACTCGGTGAAACCTCGCCACCCCCGAGTTGACAATCAAAGATGGATGCCCCCAGTGTGAACAGTTATTTAGCTCCTGTAATAATCAATTTATCTGCACTTCTGACTGGGCTGTGTTGCTCTAGATCAGCTGTATACATAGTATTGTTAGACTTATATTTACAAAAATGCTGCCATAGTGATAATCACATTCTTCATACAACAACGCAGGGCGTGCTAACAACAGCTAACAATAGCCTGGTAGATCGGCATGTTTTTTTCTGACTTCAACTGGAACTGGAAATAAGTCGGAGATGATGTCACTCCCAGTTCTGAGGTTACTTGAACGCAGCATTACGACAGTCGCTGTGCGTGCTCATGGGTAGCAGAGTCTTAAAGTCGCTGGAACTAGATTCTCCTCATAGCACTTTTAAGAATTCTGGCTTCCTCTATCAGCTCCAGTATTCTCTACTGAGTTTTTGTGAGTGCAATATTATAAATCTGATCCCTCCATTAAATGTGTACAGAGGATAAGCATATGATTTACCTGCACATGGGGAATTCAGTGTAGTTAAGCGGTGCATAAGCCAGCGTGAAGTTGACATATCCATTGAGCTCATCATCAAACTTGAACTGGTACAGCAGGCGAGGTAAAAAATCTGAAGTGAAGGCTATAAGGAAAGCCTGCAGATGGAAATAGAAAATCAAGACTAATGTTTGAAAACAAGACCAAGTCTGGCTGGATGAGTGTTAAACTCACTCACATTGGCGATGACTGACAGATGCGACAGGGCCTCCAGTATGTTGAACCACACTCCAATGTTCTGGGCACGTTCCGCCACAGGCCGACGGTACTCGCACACAAACTTGTGAGCGTCCAATCGGATTTCCACCCAGTTATTGAGAAGAGCGAAGAGTGGGGCGAGAGGGAATGCTGCCACGAAGATTGTGATGAAGCCAAACTGGAGCACTGCAGCACAGAACGTCGGATTTAATTTTTGAAATAAAACATAAACAAGATATCTGAAACTATTTGGACCGCTCCTTTTAAAAGAAACATCTTTTAGAAACTTTTAAGGTTTATAGTAGTGTAAATACACAGCCTGGGCAAAAAAAGTCGAACTGAGCAAATAGGTATGAGCCTCCTATTGGATAATTACTGCATGGGGGATTTCAGTTAGCAACAACTTATTTAACCCCAGCTGATGAAATGAGTTTCTCATTCTTAAACAACCATGCAAAAGACACATTCTGTAGTCGTGGAAAAGATGTTAGTCTGTTTAAGAAGGGTCAAATCATTGGCATGCATCAAGCAGAGAAAACGCCTAAGGAGATTGTAGAAACTTTTAAAATTGGATTAAGAACTGTCCAACGCATTATTAAAAACTGGAGTTATAGTAGCGAACCATCGTCTTCGAGTGGTGTAAAAAAAATACTGAATGATTGTGATTGGCAAATCACTTAAACAATTTACCAAATCAAATCAAAGAAAATTAAGACTAGAACTCAGGGGTACGTTTATAGTAAAAGTAAGAGCATTTCCAAATGCACAATGTGAAGGGAACTCAAGGGATTGGGACTGAACAGCTGTGTAGCCGTAAGAAAACCAATCATTAGTAAGGCTGACAAGAAAAAAGGCTTCAGTTTGCGAGGGACCATAAAGATTGGACTGTGGAGGACTGGAAGAAGGTCATGTGGTCTGATGAGTCCAGATTGACCCTGTTCCAGAGTGATTGGTGTATCAGGGTAAGAGAGGCAGGTGAAGTGATGCACCCATCATACCTAGTGCCTAATGTACAAGCCTGTGGGGGCAGTGCTGTGATCTGGGGCTGATGCAGTTGGTCAGGTCAAAGTTCAGCAACATTATGGCCCAAAGAATGAGCTCAGCTGATGACCTGAATACTGAATGACCAGGTTCTTCCATCAGTGGATTTTTTCTTCCCTAACGGCACAGGCATATTCCAAGATGATGATGCCAGGATTCATCGGGCTCAAATTGTGAAAGAGTGGTTCAGGGGGCATAAGCCATCATTTTCACAAATGGATTGACCTCCACAGAGTTCAGACCTGAACCCCACTGAGAATCTTTGGGATGTTCTAGAGAAGGCTTTGCACAGTGGTCAAACTCTCCCATCATCAATACAAAATCTTGGTGAAAAAATAACGCAACACTGGATAGAAATCAATCTTGTGACATTGCAGAAGCTTATCAAAACAATTTTTGGCCAGGCAGTGTATTTCAAAAGCTAAGGTTAAAACATCTGCATGAAGGCAGGGTTGTGTGTGTGTGTGTGTGTGTGATATCAGTGGTTGCGAGGGAGTCAGGACGGTCCTGGGGTGAGACACACACAAACATGCTCTGGTTAATTAATACAAGCTTACATTCACAAGTGACAGAAAAACATGTGCCCATATTTAGAGATGTTTTCACTACCTGTGCCATTTCTCAAGGTCAGTTCTATCTGAGCTGAATGACAGCCTTTGTGGCTGACTGCTGATATGAATATACAGCCACCAGGTAGTCTGAGCTACGCGAGGTCAAGAATCAGAAGACCAGGTTGAGATACAATGATTGGACAGTGTGATGTCTCCACCCAGGATCCCAAAAAGGATCTCTGCAACTGTAATTTGTCCCCAAGGGGAAATTCATTTTCACAGCACTGCACAATTCAGACAAAAACAGAGACAGCAACAAATTACACCACAAAACACATATACATTCAGCATGGCCTATCATTCAGAACAGCAATGGCTGCGGGGATCAGGCTCTTCCCAAGGCTAGCCTTATTGCACCTTATTGTCCTGTACCTGCGCCCCGAAGGCAGTGGAGTGAGGTACTGGTTGAGTGGGTGTGTAATGTCCTGTTCTATTGTGCTTGCGATGCAGTGGATGGCCTTGCTGTTAAGTACAGACAGACTGGGTGTGGGGAGACCGATAACTCCAGCAGCGGTGTTGATGAGGTGAACAGCTCGCAGAGAGTCCTCAGCTGAGTAACTTTGTGATCTGATCTATTTAATAAATGGACTGAGGGGTGCTGGTTTGGCAGAGTGGTTAGCAACCAGGCATCCCATGTACTTGCTTCTGCCGGTCCAGGTTCAAATCCCACCTGTGACCAGTTTGCAGAGTGTCTTCCCCTACTCTCTCGACCCCTTTCACAAGCCTATCCACTGTCTCTCTCCTATCAATAAAGGCACAAAATGCCCCAAAAAATACATTTAAAAAAAATAAATTATAAAAAAAATAAATGGACTGAATTATGCCTATGTCCAAACTTAATAAATGTGTAATCGTCCTTCTTGTTCATTATATTTTGAATACACATGCCTTCTAACAGTGGAGGTGCAGAAAATGTCAGAACACCATAATTATAGGAATAAGCGGCCGGCATTTGATTTTCTGTCTTCCTGTTTCAAACTGCTGTACATTATGGACAGTGCCAGTCACCCTCTGCACGCTGTCCTCAGCAACCAGCAGGACTAACAGGAAGACACAGGGCGGAAAAAAGCTGGAGGCAGCCAGTAGCCATGTTTTTATTGTTATTTTTTATTTATATCTGCAAATTGTTTTACTTTTTGATATCCTGTGTTCTTTAATACCTGTGTACTGCTTTACAATGCTGCTGCTGGAATCTTAATTTCCCTGAAGGAGTCATCCCAAGAGATTAGTTAAATTGTTTCTGATCTAACCTAATCTAATCTAATCTAATCTAATCTAATCTAATCTAATCTAATCTAACATTTATTGTTATCATTTCTGTCACTAGGCTTCATGTCAGTAACACTGTTGAGAAACTGCATTTTATGTGTATATATAATGGGTAATAATAGCAATTTATTAACAATTTTCAACAAATTTACAATTACGTGGAAAAAAAACTGCGTTATTTCGCCATGCCTATATTCTTGTAATATGCAGTATTGTCAAACCGTATCACAATACGTGTCATATCGTCATATTCTTGTCAACTCACACCCCTTATCAAAAGCCTTTAAATTATCCCCTTAACTGTTGTCCACATCATAGGCAGGGTACTTGCCCATTTCCAGATACTCCTCAAAGAGGCCTTCACACTCCACCAGTTTGTAATCTTCCTCCCAGCGTCTGGGCTCGTCAGATATTTTCTTCCCCAGAACCTTGGCCAGAGTTCTCTTCTGGTTCCAGGCCTTTACTTTGCTGTCAGAGCACAAGGACAGAGAACACCCTTATAAATAATAAGTATCAAACATAAATGACAAAACAGTTAACATTAAAGATCTAAGCCTGGATGGGTGGCTGGATGGCTGGCTGGATGGGTGGCTGGATGACTAGATGGATGGATGGATGGCCGGCTGGACAGACAGAAAGTGACCACTGGTCACAAAAGCTAATGTTAGGATGATCCCAGTGTTAACTGTGTGAGATATGGTGTTTATTCAACTATTTTCACCTCTTACAGAGTGTGGTTTGGGATTTTTAGAGCAAAAATATCCCCATCTGCACAAATTAAGACAGTTTACTGCCACTTAAATAACACACCACTAATGCCTGGATCAGAGTAATAGGGTTTTTAGTTGTGGGTCATTAATTCATCCACAAAACCTCAGGGGCGAGTCTAATAAAGAACTCAAGCCCTAAATGTGGATCAAACTACAACACGAATAAAATTAACCACAACCTGGACAACCTGACAACCAACTTAGTGACTAAACTGGAACTAATAGGTTAATCAATCTAAAGACCCTGAAGATAAAACCAACACAACCTGACACAAAGACAATCTGCAAACCTGTTCATAGCTCCTCTTTTATTAGGTCAAACAAACTAAAAGCGAGATGTGGGGATCTCTCCATAACAGTTTCATCAGTTGTCCAAACAGGAGCACAATGTTCCCATGTTTCCTTGGTGGTGTTAAAATAGTGCATGTGTACGTAGCCTTCATGAGAAAGCATGTTTGAAAATGATACCATTTTCCCATGTGGAATAAATAAAAGTTACTTTCTTTGCTTCTTTTGTTAACAGCAGACCCCTGCAGTTCTCCTTTTTTCCCTGTTGTCTGTTCAGTTTTTTGCTGCACACACACACACATACACCCACACACACCCACACACTCATAGTAACTTTGCCAGTGCTGCAGAGAATCAGCATCGAGCTTTACTGCACCAAACTAGCTGCAATAAGGGTGCAAAGTGTTCATAGCTCCTCTTTTATTAGGAAAACAACGAGATAATGTCTAAGCAAAAAGAGATGTAAGGGATCTCTGAAGCCATAACAGTTTCATCAGTCTGCCTTATAAGAAAGAACACAATGTTCAACATGTTACTCCTTAGTCTGTTGGGGAGAGCAGACAGGAGCCTTTTATATTGTCACGTGGCCTTCATGAGAAAGCATGTTTGAAAATGATGGGCAGGTTTGAAGAGAGTGTAATACACCCGAGTAACAAAAATGACACATCAAAAGTCGACACCAACAGTTCTCCTTTTTTCCTGTTGTCTGTTCAGTTTTTGCTGCACACACACACACACATACACCCACACACACCCCACACACTCATAGTAACTTTGCCAGTGCTGCAGAGAATCCAGCTCACGCTGATCTCATATGAACTGAACTATCACATGTAACAACCCTATTCTGCAAATATTTAACCATCCTGTGCAATACGTTATTATATTCATTCTTTATTTCTTATCTTATATTTGTATAAAGAGTTAATTGCACTATCCTGTGGGATTTTATCTTGTATGTATTTTATACTTATTATTTCTTATAACTTTTTTATACTTAACATATAACTGTCAGTTTGCACTAAAACAGAGAAGCTCTGCATTCTAGCTGTCTATGCAGTGAAGTGACAATGAAGGGCAATCTGTTATATTCTTAAAAACTATCCATCCATCCATCCATCTATCCACCTATCTATCTATCCACCTATCTATCTATCCACCTATCTATCTATCCACCTATCTATCTATCCACCTATCTGTCTGTCTGTCTGTCTGTCTGTCTGTCTGTCTGTCTGTCTATCTATCTATCTATCTATCTATCTATCTATCTATCCACCTATCTATCTATCTATCCACCTATCTATCTATCCATCTATCCATCTATCCATCTATCCATCTATCCATCTATCCATCTATCTATCGATCTATCCATTTTTCATTCAGAAGAGCACCAACAATTAAAAATATCCTCACCCACAGAAACGTTACAAGATAGAAAACCCCACAGCCGTCAACAGTATTGACGTAATTGTGCAACTATTCAACAAACTCCCTAAACTCTCTGGAGTTTACCTGCAAAACCAAAAATCTGCCTGCCATTGGTACCTAGTGGATGTTAATTTTGAACCCTTCCATTATCAATACAAGTATTTTTGTCACAAATACAGAGTTTCTACTTTACCAAAACTGACCTGTTTTTTGTTAGTTTGCTTCTCTGTTAGCAACATAACTCAAAAAGCTATGGACAGATTTTGATGAAATTTTAAGGAAATACCGGATTGAGACAAGGAACAAATTATAATCTTTCGGGAGTGATCAGAATCACCGTCTGGATCCAGGAATTTTTAAAAGGATTCTTTAACATTGTGAGATAGGACCATTTTCGGCATTTGTGCATATTTGTGTGATTTCATGGTCAAGGAATCTAAATTTTTCAATGAAATAAAAGAGGGACCAATATTTATGGTGAAAATCACAATATGAGTGAGGACTGTGGCGCCAAGTGCTTTTCTAGTTTCAAATGTAGACTTTCAGTGATAACAAGATGAAGCATTATGGTACATTCATACATTCTGACAATATAACAGCCATTATATAGGACATAATTAGCTGTTGACATATCAGCTGTAAATATGGTTAAGAGTTTTCATACTGGCAGACACTTATTATCCATTTTTAAGCTGTTATCTACGGGTAGTGATATGTACTGACAATATACTGACAGTATCCTGCAACCCTACTTTCATTTTATTCATTTATTTTTTTATTAGGAAAACTAAAAATGCATGCAATTGAACTTTAAGGCTTTTTTAGTCTCTCCACCTACTCAAAGCAATTCTGTACCACAAACTACACTTACCCCTTCGACACCTGGATGGTGTCTCTCTATTTAATTTATTACTCTCTATTTAAGTTGCCTATCAGTATTAGCTAACACTAATCAAGCCTGTCAAAAGCTGTTTTCATGCGGCTGATGCAGAAATGGGAGCAATTTGGGGTTAAGTGTTTTGTCCAAGAGATTTGCTCCAACCTTCAACCTTCTGATTAACAGTTAGCTGCTCTCTTTACTAAAATGTCAACAGCCCCTTTACTATTGGTACAATTTAAGATATGCAGTAAGTTCAGACAATGAGGAAATAATCTTACAAAGTGGAAATTTCACATTAAATCTAACAAATGCTCTGAAGGAGGCCTTTTGTTAAAACATGGCTATTTTGTGATGTGAGCCAACTTAAGATGTAAAATGTTTGTCTGTTGTCTTTCTGATTGCAGAATCTGAGATATGCTGCATTTTTTACTTCTTCAATTGTCTCTTAGAAAAACTATTAAACTTACGGGAGGATGAACTCCTGAATGTTGTTGATGATTTGTTTTCCCACCATGATGATGAAGAGTTGCTCAGCCAGCTCGATGAGGCAGCCCCCTGGACCACACTGTCGAGTCACAGGACAACCATGGCACAGTGGGTTAATATAAATTTAAACTTATACTTTTGAGGATTATAACTAAAGAGTTAAAAAAATAAGTCTTTAACATATTTTGCCAAATTGCAACTCACATCTTCATTTCTCATCCCAAACAGAGTCCCATAGTTGGTTGGGTAGCCCACAAACCTGCTCACACAGGGATGAAATAGTTAAAATCTTATCAAGGACAAAATGCTCTTTTTTACAAAAAGTTCTCAGAGTCTGCTGAGACCAAACTGTTTCCTACCTTCCTTTAAAGAAAGCCACATAGAAGGGAGATGAGTAGAAGTTGACAAACTGGAAGATGAACACCTTGAAGATGAAAGCGTTGTCATACTGAGTTTGTGTTCTGTGCATCTCTGTAACAGAGGAAACACGGAAACAGTCAAGAGACAGACTGTCTTAAAAGGCTGAAAGTCTCTCAAGGCAGCATTGCGAACATGAGTTTTCCTCTCTTTGCAGCTTTAAAAGTCCACAGAAACAGAGTCTTAACCTCTTAAATCAGAGCATAAACATAAGGGGTGTGTACTGGCAAGAATCTGACTACACATCACAGCACAGGGGTAAAAATACAATACATTACAATACTTCAGGTAAGATGATACACCAAGCAGGTGCAACATTATGACCATCCTGGGTACCCTGACTGGTCTGCAGCTACACAGCCCCATACACAAACAAACTGGTGCACTGTGTCTTCTGACACCTTTTTATCAGAACCAGCTTTAGCTTCTTCAGAAATCTGAGCAGTAGCAGCTCGTCTTTTGGATCAGATCACACTGGCCAGTCTTTATCTCCCATGTGCATCACTGAGCTTTGGTTGTCCATGATAGATCCTGTCTACTGTAGACCTGGAAAATCCACAGGAGCTGCTGTTTTGGAGAAGCTCTGACCCAGTCTTCCAGTCATCACACTTGGCTCTTGTCAAACTCACTCAAATCTTTGTACTTGCCCATTTTTCCTGCTCCTAACATCAACTTAGAGGACAAAATGTTCTGGCTAATCTTACCCACTATGAGGTTTCATGATGAAGAGATGATCAGAACTAATCACTTCACCTGTCAGTGGTCATAATGTCATGCCTGACTGGTCTATTTTTCTTTAAATGGAAAACACACACTATTACATCCCCCAAAATGCAGTTTTGGATTATTTTGTCCCATAGGCAGAAATGATATCAGAAAATGTAACGGCCAGTTTGTGCCTCACTGGCTGAAAACCTGCTGCCAACCAGTGACTAGAGGCTAAACTATAAAACAAGACAAACTGTTAGTTTGCATGTTTTTCCTGTGCATAAGCTGGTTCTCTCCAGGCACTCTAGCACTCATGAGGTTGATTAGTGACTCCAAATTGCCCTTAGATATACAGTATATGACTGTGAGTGGTTGATCATCTCTCTATGTGGCCCTATACTCGGCTGGCAACCATTTAAGGATACAACCTGCCTCTTGCTCATAGTCAGCGGCGACAGGCCCCAACCCCAAAAAGGGAAGGCAAAACAGATAACAGATGGCTGTTAAGTTATCGAAATACTGATATTGTGTTTTGATATTCTGATACAGGATTGCACTGCAAAGCATTTTGATATATATGTGTATCTACATGTTTTCCACACAATGAACATGAGATTTTTAAATGCTGGAACTCTTAAACAAAATGAACAATTCTGTGATACACTATAAACACTGCAGCAAAGCATAATAATAATCTAGTTGACTTCTCTTTCGTTTTTCTGCACAAACACTAGCTAAAGCCTATAGTTAAACAGTACAAAGTGAAGCATGTTAACTGTCCCAATTTTTAAAAAGACAAAAAGAGAGATGTCTTAAAACTTTTGCACTAGGATCTACAAACAAGCTAAAAAGCCTAAAAGTCACATATTGATTTTCAAGAAGTTTCTACCAAAGCTGGAGGGAGTTTTGTTTTTCTGAAAATCAATCTTGGATATGTTTCCCCTCACTTTTACTAAGAAAAGGACATAATTATCTATATCTGGTTATTACTTGCTATCAGTCTATCATCAGGTGCACGGAACATTTCTAGGTTTGAGCCAATACACAAAGACAAAAACATGCATGACATCTACTAAAAATGTTGGTGTCAGCTGCTGTGTCATTTCGTTGTGCTCCCTATGGTGATATTCTTACCATAGCCATTAGTATCAAAGTATAAGACGTGGTTTGTTCCTTGAGGAGTCTGAGCTATTAGTTAGTAAAAGTCCAATGAGAGGCTGATATCAATACATGGAATTGAGGTTTGAGCTGTCAGAGAGCAGTATTGATTCTTACCCCATTTAGTGAGCTGCTCAGCTAATGCAGTGTAGACTCGGCCCATCAACAGGATGAGGCCCAGATTCACGATGCTGCTGGAGATGTTTGCAATAGTTCCTGCCTGAGAGCAAGATCACAGAGAAGGGCAGATGTGAAGTACATACAAATTGGCAATAGATACACACAGTTGGAGCATGCAAAAGTTGTTGAAATGACTGTTATTACAAGGAATAAATACAAATTAACCATTCTAAACATTTTATCAAATTTAGTAAATTTAGACAAAACATGGTTAATAAAATGTCTGTCCTAAAGGGTTGGGCATCACTTTAAATACTGGTGCTGATTCAACACTTTTAAAACATTCCCATCATTCAGATTCTTGTAAACTGAAGAAGCAGGAGACAAAGTGGAAAATGATGCACATAAAAACGAAGAACTGGGAGGTAATTTGTGGGCGAACAATTTTATGATTTGGAGAAAACACACTTTAAATAGCTTATATAGGAAAAATGTCAATTTCCATTGCAAACTGAGACTGTGCATGGTTTTCTTAGGCAAAAACAGAGCAAAAAGGAGAACAGATCACTAAATAAAAGAACCAAAATCAACATTTAAAATAAATCAGATGCTTTTGGGACAGGATTACTTATGTCAGAGGACTTCTGTTTGAGTCCCAAAAATGTGTTTTGCTCATGTAATTTATTCACTTTACACTGCATGTCCAGTCACATAGGATTAAAACCACAAACACCGGCTGAGACAGGACACTTCATATACCTTGTATAGCTTTAATTTACCTCTGTGCGTAGGACGGGGCTCCCTGTATGAAACATCATTATGCTGATGATTCCGCGGCACATTACCACCGTCACTAAGAAGATCATCACCACACAGAGCTGGAGGGAAAAACACAAAAACACAGTCAGAAACATGCAGGAAATTGATTTTTTTTCAGTCAAACATAGGAAAAAATACAATAACTTAAAAAGAGTAAATTTAAGTGCTGCTGTGACCATCAGGTTAAATTATTATAAAGATGACTTTGCTGCCCTCTGGTATAAAATTATATTTTTAAAGAGCTCCTGTATGAGCTACACAGGGATAAGTAATGTAACTGCTGTAATATGACTTATTCAACAGGTCTAAGTTACAATGGATATATGTTCATGATTGTATCTTTTATTCTAATGGTTTTTGTTATTCCTTGTTTTTTTGTGTGTGATTTCATCCATTGAAAAGGGTCGTCTCTCCAGATGGTCCATCAAACTACAATGACTTAAAATTATAAAAAAGGTATGTTAGTAGTCAATAGTGTTGGGTAGTAACAACATGCTCAAAAATCTTACTGCAATACTGTAACTTTTTGGAGTGATTGGTCAATTGAAGGACTATCTAATAACTTGTTATACTATACTGAGTTACTAATCAAAGTAAGCTCATTATTTAGACACTATGTTTCCGTGAGGTGGGCTGTAGTATTGATGGTGTATACCTGCAGGTCAGGTCAGGTGTGGGATAAATGCTGGGTTAAGTGTGATGAAGTTTAAGTGCCTAAAGATACAAACCCAAAGCCTCGAGGCTCCGGAGGCAGGTGATGCCAACCCATTTCAGCTGTGTTACCAACTGGCTTAACCATATACCTGCAGCTACTAAACCCAGCATGAAGTATGAGAAGGAAAGAGTAAAGTGTGATTCAACAACTCAAATGAGAGAGTAACACTCTTTGATGGGGCTGGACAATTAATCGAAAAATAATCAAAATCGACATTTAGACCCGATAATCAAGGTCATTTTACTTAATACGATTATTTTGATTATTTTCCCTGTGTAACTCACGTGACCACGCTCCCTCCATATAGCCTACGTTCACTTTTGCCAAAAGTAAAGGACGTGCTGCCAACATGGAGGAGACGGGTGCAAATTTATCAGAGGGCCTAGTAGCCAAGAAAAATGCTGTCTCCATTGTTTGGGCACATTTTGGATTATGTGCAGAGGAAATTAAGTGAAAAGAAGTTAAGTGTAAATACTGCAGGCAGACCGTGTTGACCACTAATGTGTTCCAGCATATCATAAAATAATCGTTCATTAATCTTAATCAAGGTAAGACCTTCACTTAATCGTGATATTGAGATAAGGTAATATCGTCCAGTTCTACTCTTTGAGTGAGTAATGAGTAAACGTAATTCATTACAGTTTCTGAGTACTCTGACCAACACTGCCTGTTCATGAGTGTAACTGCCCTCAAACTAAAGTCTCTGCTGAGGTGCATAGCACTGACAAAAATGCCAACCCTACCCTAGATCTTCATATCTTGCTGCAGTGTCATCATTTGTCTGAGTATTGACTCATTGATTTGGTTTGGACATGTGCTGATGTACCCTCCTTTGAAAGGTTATACTTGGCTTACATAATATAGATTTGGTCCAGGAAGGCCAGCTGATGTAGGTTATGTAGAGGGTAAGTCACTTGTTCTGTCTCAAATACGACTGCAGCCTTCACACAGTCTTTGGCAGAGAGCAGACAGAATCTAATGACATGAAGAATGGAGTTTGGGGTCCTCCCTCTTACATCTTCCTCTAGTGTGTGAGATATTAAGTCATCCTGTATCAACTTGCCCTCAAGGTCTTTATTGAACTTGATTGTGCTTTGGCTGCAACCTGATCGTCAATTTGTCTTTCTCAGAACGAAGCTTTAGATTTCACTGCTTGTGGGGCTGCAGGGTGACAATGCAGGCCGAAGTGAGGCTGAGAATATGGTGACTGTCTTAGACAATCAGAGAAGAGCCAACCATGAGTGAAAATGATCTGGATTCATTATTCAAAAAGAGGATAAGTTACACTGTAAGAGTTGATACAAAAGCACAAAGGTAGCAACTCCACCTCTCTCTCTTTCAGAATAACAAAGGTAAACTCTCAAAAGACTGGGACTTTTCACTGATATCAAGTAAAGGCAATGACTGCTCAAATACAAAGGGGGATACGTTTGCAAATATACAGGTTACAAGATGCCTGGAATCTGAAAGGGGGGAATTTAAAATTGTGACAAAATCCTGTTTTTTCAATAACAGAGAAATAATAATTGACTCACTAATGTCTAGTTTACTTAAATGATTTTGGTTTATTTGGTTGTACAAAGTCACAGTGGAACAGTGGCAGAGTTGGTCAGGTGAGGACTGATCTCCAGCTCCTGAAGCCATGATGGGACCTTAGACTAGTCACATTCTTCTTATATTGTGGGGCATGGCCAAAATGGTTTGAGGAACATAGGTCACCTGGGCAGGATGTGACTAAATGAGTGGTGTTGACCTCAGTAAACGTGATTCACAGCCAAAGGTACCAGAGCAAAATTCTACACTGTGATTATATTTCGCCCTGTCAGAGGCAGGCTTTATAAAAATCAGTGTTTTAACAGGGTGTTAATGGATTTCTTACTTAGAAGTTTCAATTGTAACTTTAGACAAGCATGTTTATTTTGAGGACTCAAATAACCCTCAAAATTTCAAATGCTACCACTCTGTTTTGTTACTCTTTCAATTTACTCTTGATTACATTTTAATGGATCTTAACTTGACCTTTTAATTAACTCTGGGTGGGTGCAAGGAAGTATTGTCATTCTGTTAGGGAAGGGAATTGCTGATTTTATCGATACCAGTGCTTTTAACAATCCCGCTAATCAATTCAACTCTTTAACGATTCCCTTATTAATTCCTGCAGACTTTGTGTGGACAAATGTTGGCCTGGACATTTTCTGTGGCAGCTTCAAACACATGTCACAGCATAGATAACTGCTTCAGTAAGTTGCTAATGTATCCACTCACTTAAGGTTGTGCAGTAAGCACCTTTTGTAAACAATTAAACCACAATTCTGACGCTTCTGAACCCTGTCAGCAGAAGGAATTGATAAGGGAATTGATTAGCAAAAAGACTCATGATAGCAATACTTTGATGGAGCTGTTAACGATTCTCAACTGGAATTGGTTTTCAATTTCCATCCCTACATTCTGTTCAACCTGAATTCTCTTTTGCAGAATTTGAGGACGCTTCTGAACCCTGTCAGCAGAAGGAATTGATAAGGGAATTGATTAGCAAAAAGACTCATGATAGCAATACTTTGATGGAGCTGTTAACGATTCTCAACTGGAATTGGTTTTCAATTTCCATCCCTACATTCTGTTCAACCTGAATTCTCTTTTGCAGAATTTGAGGAGCCCATATGCATAAAGCTCTTGTGCAAATTCTCACTTAAATGTGCCCAGAGACAGAACTGAATTGGGGAAACAAGCTTTGGTGTAGACAGAACTGAAATGTTAGAAATGGTTTCAGTCAAAGCTTTTTGTTCCATTTTAACTCACTAGGTTGGCAGCAAGAAAGATATGAGCAATGCCTGTATTTTTAATTGTTACTGTCCTCAAAACTGTCTCATGTCTAATGTGAAACGTTGGCCTGATCACCCTTGAGAATGAAATCCTGACTTTAATGGGACTTATCTGGTTAAATGAAAAAAAAAGGGGGAGCATGACAGGAAAAACAGAAGACTACTAGGCCAGACACTTAGGCCCTCCTCACACAAGGACGGCCCGGTATTGTCTTGGCGTCAGCATCAATACATGTATCGCTGTTTACACATCGTATTGTACATAGGCTTGTGCATTTACATGACAATGCAAAATCCTGTAGTACATACAACCGGCCCAAAGCTGACACTTCGAAATTGCCACTAAGCACCAAAAACAGAAAATGCGCATGCGCATACAAGGTCGACTTCCTTCCCGTCCATGCTTCTGTTCTGAACGAAACAACAGCAGCAATGGCGATATTTGTATATTACAATACAATACAATTACTACAATATTTGTAGCTGCTGGAACAAGATCAGAATCAGCCCGGCTGCCGCCATTGTTGTTGTTGTATGTGACAACGTGGGTAGGGGGGAGGAGGAGGGGTGCTATGAGGTCACCGTCTTTTCTGGACTTATCTGTTTATACCAACTACAGCATGAAGATGAATACCCAGATATCCACCTGCAGTTTTCAGAAAAGATCATGGACAAATACGCGTCTCCGTGTGTCAATATCACCAGATCGAAAGTTAATTTTACCAGACTCTTACAAATTCGTATTCGTGTAAAGCCCACCTTAACCCCGAGTTGCCCGCATTGCTGTATTAATGGTGTGTAGATGTTTATGACAGGGATTAGTTAATAATGATGGACACCATCCGTAGCAACATCAGCCATCAGAGTGTAAATGGGTAGGTGTGATCTGTGGTGCAAAAGCACTCTCAGGTACTCAGACAACTGGAAAAGCACTACACCCGCCACAGTCCATTTGCCAGTCCATTTTACTGAGGAGACAAGATCCTTTCCCCCAAACTTAATATGCAGTAATTCTGGAAAAAAACAACTATAATTCCTTTAAAGGACCAAAATGTTGAGGTGAGTCTGCAGACAGAAACAAACACCCCTAAAGGCCTTGGAGTGAGTCCATTCTGGGGCTGTTGGCAGTATTCTGTGCTCATTCAGGGAACTGAAAACACAAAAACACATTTGTTACTGATTCCACACGCACAACTACCAAACAGCTTCTCACCATCATAATGATGACCATGGAGCCGGTGAACATGCGCGACAATCTGGTCTTCTCTGGAAAGTAGGGCTCTTTTACTCCAGTCACAGGGTTCTGCTCCATTGTTGGAGCCATGGCTGCAAACTCAGGCCGAGGTCGCTCCTGAGGGAGCAAAGTGATGACAGCAACATCAATAATTGACAAATCTTTCACTGACTTGATGAAAATGCATCTCAGAAGGCTAAATGGCAGAGGAAGTCAGGTGTGGAACTAAAGGAGGAAAATGTCGGTCTCCCACAGCTGAGGGATGAAGTTACTCAAATAAAACACAAGCAGCACTTCTCACTTTACTGTACTGTATTTGACTGTGTTTTCTGAAAACAAGAGAGCTATATAATTGAAAAAGACCACATCATTGAGTCTGTCTGTTGTTTTTGGATCAATATCAGTAACAGAAAGTTAAATTAAGGTCTGAGTCTGTTTGAGACATTAAGGGAAGCAGCAAGTCAACCACCACTTCAATTAAGAAAAAACGATTTCCACCAAAAATGAATTAAAGCCAAACATCAGTTTTCTGTCAGCGCTAGATTCTATCATCAGCTGTCCCTAGCTGCTAAGCTTGAAGCCAAGGCACTGCAGTCACTTTATTCTGGTTTGGATAATATCAGGACCAATCATTCATCTTCGAGGAGCGAGTGGTGGTTGTTAAGGATGTGGATAAATGGTGCTGAAAGCAAAAGCAAATGCAAGCCTGAAACAGTGGAGCTCTGTGAAGAGACTAGTTGCTTTATCTGTGGTTTTATTAGGACTTGGCTAACATTTCTTATTTAAAGCGGGGCAAAGAAGGCCAACTTCTCCTCACAGAAATGGCAAGGATCACCACGTCTCAGTGACTGCCTTCCAAGCTTCAGCGATGCAGCTTACTCCTCCGCAGCAGTCTGTTCTTTCTGCTGTCGCTCAGTTGATCTAATTTTCCTATTAAAAATAGATAAGAGTGCATTGATGCCTGTATTGTTTGGGAGAGCTGTTTTAAAACAAGTGGGTTGTTTCCCATTTGATGACTTGCCCTCACTGACCATTACGTCATGTACATCTGTTAAATTGCACCTGCACAAAATTGTTAATGAACCAATTACACAGCAGCAGGTCGGTGCATTAAAGTATATAAATATTGTCAAGATAACCTGGGAACTGGCACTCGCTGGATATTTCTCTTTTTTCAGACCATATTCTGTAAACCCTCGAGATGGCTGAGTCTGAAAATCCCTATAAATCAGTCACTCTCAGACCAGCCTGTCTGGCTCCAACTATGCCCCATTAAAGTCACTGGAATGACCTTTTCATCATCCTGATGCTCAGTTTATTAGCGTGAAATAGCAGTTCAGTGTGTGTGCAAAATTTGTCATGATACCAAAATTGGAAACTTTGGTACAATACTAATAAAGAAGTTAAATTTTTGATACGCGTTTTGAGATCATGGTTAAAAATCAGTATAAAATTATAAAATGATTAAAATATTTACCTTTTATCATTGATAACCGGAAGTGCAAAAAACTGCAGGTCCAGGAAAAACAACTGGTTATTTCTTACAGGTGTCTTTGTTTAGTAAACGTAACACATCCTTTGTCACAAATCCTTTTCCACAAATAATTTTCTTTGCTTTTTGTTATCTGTTGTTCAAAAAGTAAACTCAAGTGATTGTTGCAACAGTTGTTAGTGTAAAAAAAACAATAAAAAAAATAACTGGCCATGGTAATTGAAACAACTCTTTTCTCTTATGTGAATTAACTCTTTGCAGCCCTAGGTTGAAAAATCTGATTCTACACTGGTTTTGTGAGCTTCAATACTTTTAATAGCCAGTACATATTAAAGGGACTGTGAGGAGAATCTGTTTTCGACGACATAAAGACTCTGCTACCCATGAGCATGTGCGGGGACTGTCGTGATGCTGTGTTCCAGTAACCTCGGAACTGGGAGTGACATCATCTCCAACTTATCAGCGTTCCAGTTGAAGTTGGAAAAAAACATGACGATCTACCAGGCTACTGTTAGATGTTGTTAGCACGCCCTGCGTTGTTGTTCACAAATGTGATTATCACTATGGCAGCATTTTTGTAAATATAAGTCTAACAATACAATGTATACAACTGATCTACATCGACACACCCCAGTCAGAAGTGCAAATAAATTGACAGGAGCTAAATAACTGTTCACACTGGGGGCATCCATCTTCGATTGTCAATTCAGGGGTGGCGAGGTGTCACCGAGTTCCCAGTAGGAAATTCCGACTTCGAGGGACGTTCCTGTTGCAGTTTCCTACTCGGAACTCGGAAATTCCTACTTCTGACTATAACTGGAACACACCACAAGCCAAAGCGTGTGTTTGTTGATGCTAATAAAATGCAGCTCAGACCTTCCTCAGAACTCTGCATTGCTTTACAACTTCTTTTTTCAACAACTTACAGGATGCAAAGCTACAAGGTAATGTATCTCTTTCTAGTTACGTAGTGGTAGTTTTTGATGTGTGACAACAAGCAGTTTTTTGGAAAACTTAGTATCGTAGTTTTGTAGCCGACTATATATCGCTGCTTACAGCCCGGTGCTCTAAGACCTGTCAGAATAATATAAATTTGCTCTAGTTTTAATTGTCTTGTTCCGGAAGTTGAGTATCCAGGCCAGTCCAGCCCTGTCCGACCCGACCAGGAGGCTAACGAATAGCATTTATAGATAACCTATTTTGATGCTATAAAGCTCATCTTAGAGTGTGTATTTCCATCAGGCATATATCTAAAAGTGAGACTTTTTTGTAATTATTTAGAAACTCCTCACAGTCCCTTGAAAATAAACTTTTTATGATACTGTATCATTTTAAAAATACGGTATTGATGAGGTGTGTATTTTTGTTGCAACTTCAGAGTGTGCCTAATAAAGTGGCCTGTGAGTGTGTACTGCAAGTTGACAAAAAGAAAGGAATGTAAGACCTCTTCTTCATGGAAGTCCATGCAGTCCCAGTGATGGGCCAGGGTGGCCATCTTCCGTTTCCAGTACTCCAGGAAGGTTACGGCCCAGAAGGACATGAACACACTGAAGAGGACGGTGCCTGGGTGGTCAAATAAGTAGCCCAACTGTAATGAAGCAAATATCAGCTCTTGTTATAAAAGCTTTGATATGGATGGATTTATTCATAACAGTTTAGTGAGATGTTTTGAAGTTCCTTACTTTGGCCATTGTGCAGATTTCAGACATGTTCCAGGCCTTGCATGTATTACAGAGAGGACACATCAGGTACGAGGCTCCACTGTTACAAATGTCTTTACTGTTAACAAATGAAACACATTAGCTGTACATGAGGGGAACAGTTCACGGCTTTCAAACCAAGAAAGTATTCAGATTTGATGAACTGATTCACATTGCACATTTACAGGAAACAGAGGTACTGTATTATGTTCAGGTCCTGAACCAAGGCCATAGCTGCAGAGAGTCAAAATGATCTATTTCATAACCCTTTAGAAAAACAGAAACAGAGGGGTGTTTTATTCTAAGGGAATGGCCTGATCCTTGCATATCTGTCTGTGTAGTTTGACTCCAAAGACTTTACATACAAGCTCTGTGTCGTTTCTATGATGAACAACAAAATGCAGCCTGACATTAACTCACTGTTAAACTTTGTGGTCATGAAAGCTTTCACCTGTGCTGGGGGCACAGTTCGGAAATATTTGATGGTTTTTGTAACTGGAGGATACCTTTTTAATGATCTTTTTATTGTTTTAATGCAGAATACAAAACATTTGATGTGCAGATGGGTATAGCTATATATTATACACATACTGATATTTTTCTGAGGGGCTTGTGGATTATTAGTGTGTTTAGTTTATACTGTAAGAGATTTATATTTAGAATGGGGCCGTGCATGCAAAGATTTATTTGTCTATGACAGGAGTGTCCAAACTTTTACACTGAGGGCCGCATAAAGAGGAATACAAGGACGACTGGGCCACTTGCTGCACCTCACTTTTAGTGGATTTAAGTTGAAGTTTCGGGGTTTCTGGATGTAGCCCCCCCTTGTAACCCCAGGCTATCACTGGATTCACACCTTGTCAGGGAGAGAATGACCCTTTGAGCAGCAGATGAAGACACTGATGGCTTATCTTCACTGTCAGACACAAAACAAGAGTAAACTGCAAGAATGTTGGTGCTTGAAGATGAATGTTGCAATATACTTTTGAGACCTTTTGACAAAGTAAATATGGTGAAAATGTGCATTATTGATGGTATTTGCTGCTTTAATCAAAATGTCTTTATTCAACTGTTTCAGGGGCCAATTCAAAATGGTCAGCGGGCCGCATTTGGCCCCCGGGCCATGGTTTGGACACCCTTGGTCTATGAAGATTTACTGTAGTTTGTAATATGAGGCTATTACCCATGTATTTATATTGTTTTCCATGAACAATGACAGCTGCTAATGAATTGTGATTTTGATTCAGTATTGGATCTGATTTGTAAGTAAGGGGCATAGGTAGACTCTAGATAAGCTCTTTGCTTTATCCTGTCTCATCTCAAACTGTTTGTTGTGTTGTCTGATGTACATATGTGTTATGTTGTTTCTTTACTAAATTGTTTGTTTGTTTTTTTAACTTTGAGGTGAATTAAAAAAAAATACAAAACATTAGTGTGCAATTTAACGATTGAGTGGATTCTGGTAAAGTGAAAACAAAACAATCCCATCCAGTATCTTTTTGGAGCATTTCCCCAGCACATAACAAAAAGAACATTGGGACAAACAATGCATACATAGTTGGTGCTTAAATTAAAAATGTAAATAAACAAAAAAAAGGTACTTTATAAAGTCACACAAGTATATCAAGTTATGTTAATTTATCCAATCAGCTCTGTCCGTAAATGTAAATGTAAATTTTGTGAAGTTAATCAGGACAAAAAAGGGGTTCCAAATCTTACTGAACTTTCCTGATTGTCGACAGCCTTATTTTTTCAAGTCTTACAAAATGTAAGACATCCTTAAGCCACTGCAGATGTGTTAGAGGAAGAATAGATTTTCATTGTAAGAGAATTAGTCTTCAGGCAAGAAGGGTAACAAAGGTCAAGGTGTCTTTTTGTTAGGAGGAAAGAATGAGTTGGGGCAGTGGAACTTAACTGGCCGATAATTAAGGCACAAAAAAACTTTCTGATGTGGGAGGATTAAACTCAGAGCTAAAAACTAACAAAATACCAATCAGTAATAAGCATAATCATCAGATCAGATTGGACTGATTAATGAAACACACAGTCAGCAATGTTTGCCCATCAATTTTGCGACGTTCTTCTCCGGGCTGAGGGTGTAGTGGTTTGATTAGTTACTGTTTCAAATGACCGCTTTCGGCTGATCCTGAATGTCTTATTTAGCAGCTTGATAGAACTGGGTGAGTCCTGATGATGAATGTCTCTTTGTTGGGGTTAAGAAACAAGTCTGTGTCCTCCTGGTCCTGCATTATGTTGGGTTATTAAATGAACAATGTTTGTGATTGTTTGTCCTCCCAAAGGGCCAGTCTGCCACCTCATTGTATTACATAAAACTAGGCTGCGGTACAAAACGAGTTTGGGACATCCTTCTAAACCATCCATCTAAGATGAAGGTTTTCTGACAGACTGAGAAAGCAGACCAGCAGAACTTTTGCTGGAATCCTTCTCTGGTCTGCTGGAGGCACTTCAACCATGAAACCAAGTTGCTGAAATAATACCTACACAAGGGATCTCCTAAACTAATCAAAGCTTGACTCACTGAGAGGGCTCTGTCTTTGTTAATTACACGATCTGAAGCTTATTTTGTACTGATTGCACATTATCAGTCAAAGGTGCTGCAGTATATTGTTGCCATCGGCGGCTCTGAATCCATTCTCAACAAATCAATGGCTTTAATCTTCATTGTGAACTAATGAACCTCATGAATCTCACACATTTATCTGTTTCCTTTCCTGAGATATTGACTTGTCTTCCATTCCCTCGAACCTCCTCTGTAACTTTATAGCGGGATAAATTCTCTGTCTTAAACCTGTTGGATGCCATAAAAAGAGATTGTGGAACCTAAACAATCAAAGAAGTAATAATGGAGGCAAACACCTCATGGTGCAGGGTGGAAGAGAAGTGAATCTACAAAGCTGTTTGGGCAGAGCGGAGCTTACTGCTGTGTTAAATAATGCATTATAAATTGGCCACAGACGTGCCCATTGGGGTTTGTTTCTATGCAGAAAGGGCTTTGCTTTGAAGTTTTGGTCTGTTTGTTTTAAAAACACTGCTTGCTTAGCATAATTTGGGTGGAAGTGTACAAGCAGTCTTAATTTCTGGGGCATTCTGGTGTCCGTCAGAAATGGTTCAACATTTTGGGAAATAAGAGCATTTCCTTTACGAGTAAGACAGGTTGACACTTGTCTACTGAGCCGCATTTAGGATGGAACCAAGCACTGTGGCCAACTTTAGAAACAGGGCATCTGACAAGAAACTTGGTTTGTTTATATGCACGGTAGAATTTATGCTAATTTATGCTCCATGTACGATATGCATAGAAATGCGAACAGAGCCTTCTGTCTAGATTTTTGTTGGTTCCATATAGACAATATGTCAGCAACACTTTTTTCCCTCAGGCCATCAGACTGTACAAGTCCTCACTCAGAGGTAGGAGGAGTAACAGGAAGACAGAAGATGGAAAAGAGCAGTAGCCTGTAGTTGTATTTTTATTCATAGTTATATTTAATTTAGCACTTTTTTAAATATTTCTTTTCTGATACCCAAGTGCTTTGTTTTTACTCTTGGTACTTGCAATGTTGCAGCCAGCACCTCAATTCAGATGAGCATAACACATTTAAAAAAAATGCTTAAGAAAATGTAGAAATTCTTTCAGCAGAGACTGTGTGAGTTGTACGTAATTATTGTAATGTAGACGGTGCTACTTCCCTGGGCACACAGACAGGCAGCTACAACAGGAAGGTGGAAAAGTTGGACAAAGATCAGACTGAACATCAATACACCATCAATAAGGAGAAGTGGAGGCAAGTGTGACACCATCGAGAGGATTTGTTTAACATTTATCCCAAGAGACAGTACAGCACGTTATAAAGTGTAGATTGGTTTGAGGTGCATACATACATGAGAAAAATATCACCATCTGTGTTATCTAGGTGTGTAAGCTCTGAGAAATTAGATTCAATATTTTTACCTGCATTTTACCTGTTCAGACTTTGTAGACCCACTCTGGTTAGCGAAAATTAGCTACATTGCGTTTTTTTAACCTCCTGATTTAATATTGAAGGACGGTACATTTAAAGCTATGGTCTACGATTTGGAAGCTTTGTACATATTAATAACACCGTTTATAAGGCTGTTATGGTCCTATGGTCCTATCTACACAGTATAAAGACAAAAAAGAATGAAAAAAATCCATTCAGTATATCCGCTGAAAAGCTGCATATTAGCTGACCAATCAAGCCTAAGAACCTGCGACTATTAATTGGTCCGTGAGTTAGTCCATGAGTCCATCCAATCCTCGTCTCCCTCACTACGCAGTACGCAGCATCTTGCCCATGGTCCCGCCTCCTCCCCTCTACCTCCGGTGAGCAGCTAGCAGCGTTAGCTACTGAACTATCATGGAGCCGAAAAGCCTAGCGCCGAACCCGAATCCGCCTCCCTCTCCCAAGACAGTCTGGCTGCAGACCACCCTTCTCCTCTCCCTCTCCTCGTCTCCCTCACTCGCAGTGCGCAGCATCTTGCCCATGGTGCCGCCTCCTCCCCTCTACCTCCGGTGAGCAGCTAGCAGCGTTAGCTACTGAACTATCATGGAGCAGGGAAAGCCTAGTGCGAACCCGGGAATCCGGCTCCTCTCCCGCCCCAACGGAGCTCTGCCCAGCGGGTGGAGGCCTGTTAGCGGGCTAACGGCTAACGAATAGCCTCAGCCGGCCGTCAGACCTTCAGCATCGGCCGTTTCGCCTCTGGTTGATCAGGTAATGGCTTTGTTTACTACAGTGGGAGATGTCTGCTGAATAACTCTGGTTAGTTTGTGCCTGCACGGGCTAATAACTTGTAGGGGAGCGGGTTAGCCTGTTAGCCGCTAATCGTTAGCACTGTAAGCTGAGCTGGGGAGGACAGGCTGAGAAAGATTAATCCTCCCCCTCACTCGGCTCTGCTCTGGCGGCGCCAAACCCGCATTGCCGCCGGTCCAGTTGAAATGGCTACTGCTGTGTGTTATAAGGGAGATGTCTGTCGTGTTTGATACTTTCAGTTGAGCTGAGCTGTTTTTGATTGAGTTTGCTGCTGATATATTGTGCTAGTCGCTCGTAGCTCAGTCCGAGGGGGCTATATGAGGCGTCACGAGCTGGGGGCGGGATCTTGGAACACGGAGGGGAGAGGTGAGGGAAGGGGGGCAGGCTGCGGTTTCAAATCGTAGACCACAGCTTTAAGTCCCATTTGTTGCTGGGCTTACTAATTTGGGGCTCTTTCACTTTAAATGAATCACAGGTTGTCAGTGCTTTATGTTAACTGGATGGATTGTTATTCTGGAATTATTTGCTCTGATAGTTTTTCTTTGTTTGTTTTAAACTCTCATATTAATTTAGCTTTTATATGTTGATTTTGTTCTGTTCTCCAGCTTTGCGACAACTAAAGAGGTAATATTAGGCCTTAATTGGACTTCACACTATTGATTACACTGACTGCTAAAGCGTATTTAAAGATTAATCCTGATCCACCTCTATTCTCATTCAGTCTGACATACTGTATTTGAGGTCCTCTCACTTTAAGGCCCCCTAACCTGTGTGTGCCCAGTCTGCTCTGATTGGTTGACAGTTCTACTGTGCGGTAGTTGGTCAGTTCAATGCATGTTTGCAATGGCTCTTCATTTACTGGGCATATCACTACAAGCCAATGAGCTTGAACTGCTGACCAAACAGTGGTTGGACTTCACAGTGGCTGGTCTATTGGCAGGAATAAGCCTTTTAGGCTGCTACTTGAGCTGTAAAGAGAAGGAGAGTGAGATGCTTTTTGTCTTGTGCGTACAAGTACTCTAATCCCCAGGGCAGGGCCTGTAAAACACACTAACTTGGAGTAGCATAATATGACCTCTTGAATTTTAATAGCCAAAAGAGGCTTTAAGTTTTACAGTGTAACTGGTGTAGTGTGTGGACTCACGCTGGTGTGTTGGTTCCCATTGTCATGACTCCAGAAACAAAGACCAGAGTTCCCACCACTGCTGCCGGAAGCAACCAGGCTGTGTAAAAACCTGCAGGGAAAAAAAGATCCATTATTAGGCTGCAGCTTTCAGCTGATGCAGGGGGTGTGAGCAATAACACTGCTGCACTGCTGTTTAATGTGGGGGTGATCTGGAGTAAGATGTTCAGGAGGCAGTGCAGAAGATGTTTATCTCACACTGGAGCTGATTGTATTTTCTCAGACTAATTTCCCATTATATTCTGGAAGGATTTCTTAGTGCTAAAATGTGTTCTTTGTTGAGGCACAAGGACTTTTACTCGCAGAGCTGAGTGCCATTTTGAGTTGTTTGTTTTAATAGGAATGTAAAACCTGGATCCCTCTGTGCATCAGGGACTGATGTCCCAGATAAATCCTGCAGGCATATGTTCAGAACAAAAGCCTCTCTGGCTGTACCCTGGACTACTTTATAATTTAATTTAATTTACATATATAAAAATGATGTGCATTATTTATCCACTACAGATATTAGAGGCTTTAATTATTTACTAACAACAACAACACTTAATCAAGAGTGTAATACTACAGGATTAAACAAACATTATCAAAGTGATAATAGAGGGAATGCTGTGCAGTACATTAACAAATGATCACTGGCACAATGAAAATGTGTTTTAAGCACCGCAAAACATAAATACTGTATCTGCTAGACAACATAATTTCAGCATTATCAATGTATGGTTGCCAGCTTTTTCAAGGAGAGCTACTCTAAAAGGCACAATCTTGCCTGGTTTATACATCTATCTATTTAAACCTTTTTTGAAGGCAAAGAAAAACAATTTGAATTGTATCTGTCTCTGAACTAAAACAGAATAATGTATTCAAAGTCCTTTGTTCCATTCAAATTCTGCAAGATTTGTATGTATTATTTATTATTGTTATTGTTTAATTAAGGTGCTGGAAAGACTCTTTATCACATTATCCATGTATATTTCAAATTTTCTCAGCCTAACAACATACAGATTGACATCACATTTCCAGTGATAAGATGCTCTGAATCTCATGATTCCTCAGCAGAGAAGTGAAATGATGAGGCTTTATTTATACCAGTGCCACTGGCTATAAAAAAGAGGGCCTACACAGTTTTTCAGGGTCAACAACATCAAACACATGGCACTCATGCTATCTAATGCTGTCCTATGTGGACAATGCTTCAGCATGTTGCTGGTATTTCCACCAGGCTTGAAGTCATAAGACAGACACTGGACTGTTGCATCAGACTGTGTAAAATGAGGCCCGATGTTCGACTGTACCTGTCTCCTTTCTGCCATGTTCACTTCTTTAACTTCTTTTTTATAGTTTGTATTGACTGCTTTGGATAAGAGCATGATCTCATTAATTTACAAGGCATCCATAATTATAAGAAAGACAATAATAAGGAGTTGTTAAGCAGAAAAGATACATTACATCCATTCCCTATGCCATCTTTTTATAAATTCCCAAGAGGGACTGGATTTTGAACCCATCCTTACTCCTCAGAGGTCTGGATATAGGATTAAGGAGATCTCTATTAACTGTTACAAAATAAAACAGCGGTCTGCATATCAAATAAATAAAATTAGCAGATGAATATCAGCATTTTTGCTCTAGAATAAAATGAATCTTTGCAAATCGTTTCTCCTTAATAAGTGAGACATTTAAAAAGGCAGGAAATGACTGATTAAATATAAACATCCTCTTAAATATCTGATCTTAAACTAGAAAGCTTAAACTTCCACCAAGGTAGCTCACATATTGTAGTTACATCTATGAGCAATGGCTCCATGATAAAGTTACCATCATAACATGACTCCTTGACCCTGAAAATCCACACTTAGCACTCAGAATCATGTTGATACCATTATTAGTTAGGCAGTTATTGAGCAAAAATGATTGTTTGCTAATGACGATTACCTGAATCACCAAAATCCAATCACTTCTAAGTTGGGCCATTACCAACATCTCCTGAAAATTTCAGCAAAATCTGTCCAGTAGGTTTTGTGTCTTGCTAACAAACAAGCAAACAAAAAACACAGAAACAGACAAACATAATTGACATAAATATAACCTCCTTGGCGAGGTACAATATTCACCCAGCCAAGCAAAGTAGAGAGCAATCTTCTCTCCAAAGTACTCCCTGATGTGGTCCAGTGGCTGGTACTTGTACCATTTTAACCAGCGGGCCCAGTACTGGTAGAGGACCTGCCTCTGGTTCAGCTCCTCAGGGCGAGTCCCATACTTTGGTAGTTCAAAGGGGCCCTGAAAAACAAACAGGCGTCATGATTTGTTGGTTGTAATGGGGAAACAGCTTGAGTTGTAAATCAGCTCAAAGAGGACATAATTCACATCTCACCTCATGAAGGGGGAAAGCAGCCGTGTACACGCCTTCATTCACCAGTCTGTCCACGCCGACTTCTGCCCTCTTTCTTTTTCCATACACCGTCCTGGCTAGAATCTCATAAACCTGAAATGATGTGCAAACTCTCAGTCCATGAATAAAAGATAGGCACCAAATCCCTCACTCTACTGCTGAGAAACTCCTGTCACTCACAATGCGATGTCTCTGTGTGTTAGTGAAGTAGTTTTCCTGGTCATCACAGCCGAGGAATCTGCCCCAGAGAAACAATCAAATGGGTTAAAGAGACTTACGAATGTAAGAGCTGCTGTTAGTCAGACCATACCTGTTCATCTTTGACTTGCGGAAGGCACATGTGTAATAGTCCAGCGGCCTGTTTGGTACAGACTCCATCATGGCGTTAGGTATGCATAGTCTATTAAGTACCCGAGCAGATGTGTTAAGATCCAGATTTGGCTGTGCCTGCAATCAAAAACGCATTCATTTATCACAGAGAAAACTTATCCATATTTCATCCTACATTTTCAAGTGTTGGTGGGTGTCAAAACAATTCAGTGTAAACAACACTGTGTTTGTTTTTAATGTATGAATGACCCCTGGAGATAACAAGCTTCATCAGCAGCTACTGTGTAAGTAATACAGGAGAGGAAACAAAGCTGCTTCTGTTTACAGCACAATCAAACCAGAACTCATTACAGTGTTCAAACACAGTCCGCAAACTTGTGAGGAAAGCAGTACCCAGCTCAGATTACAAGTGGGTGCACTTGAGAGGAAAAGGTCAAACAAGCACTATTTAAATCCAAGAACTGAGGTAATTACAGTATTCATTATTCATTTCTATTCTCTTTCCTCTTGGGCATAACAAACTAGAGAATTCCACCTTAAGCATAGTTAAATCACCTAAATATTTGTTTTCTGAACATCATTTTAAGGATGTTTCGCTATGCTGTCACTCAGAACCCCACGCCAGAACATGACCAAAAGTTTGAAACTGAAAATGTAAGATCTGAAGGTTGAAAAAGAGAAATCTGAAACCAAAAAGATAGGATTTGATTCTGAAAATGTTAACTGTGCAACTGAAAGAAATGGCACATGACATGTTCAGGGGAAAATATGAAAAAAACAAAACAAAACAAAACGTTAATTTCTTTTATTAACGTAGCCACAGAGCTGAATCAAAGCTATATTTGTAAAAAATCTTGCATTTATTTTTGACATATCGTGGGATTTTTATCTTTTTAAAAATTCAACATTGAAAACTTAGTTTCAAACATTATTTTTTAACCTTTTTTTAATTTCAAATTGCAACATTTTTGATCTGGATTTAACTCCATGTCTTTAGGGCTGACATTTTGGGAATTCAAAAAAAAACCCAAAACAACAAGAGCTGTAGAATTACATCAAGCATACGTAGTATATGACGTGCATTTTGGGACAGATGCATGAGGGGTTAGGTTACACCATATGTACAGGAGTTAGCCATCAATGCAGGAAGCTTTCACCTCCAACCTGCAGCTCCTTTACTGTATGCCTTCCTAGCTCTCTATCTCTGATATCTAACTCTATCCACTACCTTTATCTGAATAAAGGGGAAAAGCACATAAAGTAATCTATAAATAATAATAATTATACCAGATGTATTACCTGCAATGGAGCTCTCACACAGAGTTCTTCGGCATATAACACCAGCACATCCCAAGGAGCACTTATCTTCATAAAATGAATTGTTTTCTTCTCATTAGCGGTTTCCTCCTGAAGAAAGTGACGTAATGAGATGACATGTGAGCGACAAAGTCAGGAATTAACTATTAAAAACATGTAATTGATTCTGTTTACCTTTTCCATGAGTAATCCAACACTTTCGAGATTCTGCACAAACTTCTCCCTCCACTGTGCCAGCTGTGCTTTCCTTTTCTCAGACCTGCTGCTCTCCTCGGTGGGAGCAGCTTCTCCCTCTTCAGCAGTCCCTCCGCTCTTTCCCTTTCCTCGCCTTTTCCTTCGTGATCGAATCTCCCACACCAGCACAAAGTCTAGACTCAGCCGAACCACGGAGGTCAGAGGGTTAAATGAAGCACTGACTCTGTCATCAATCAGTGGGTTTGTGACAATTACAGAAAGAGAGCTGCTGATGCTGCCTACCGATTTTGGTTTTCCCGTCTCTGAAGTAATTCCCCGGCTGTGGGACTGGCTGGTGATTTCTTGTGTTGGACTGAAGATGAATGGAGTCGACACCTTCCATGCTGTCATCGTCAGCAGTTGCTGCTGAGAGCTAAAACATCCAAACAAAAGAAATGGCTGTTACAAAGACATGTGGCAGAATCAGACACCTTTTCCCTACACATTCTCAACCCCTTTTCTCCGTGTTTATGGACAATTCATTTTCTTTAATGAGGTTTTATTGGAAACTCTGGTGCCATTACAGAGCATCTTAAAAGCCTCTACTTTGCAATAATGGGTCCAGAAAGATTACAAGGAAATAGATCACTGAGCTTTCTCACAGTATGACTGAGAACAAGCACCCAGAGCACTGGAGTCACACTTAAATGCACAGTATTGAAAATCATCCACCGGAGGGTTTCAAGCAGAACAATGACAAAAGATGAAGTCTGAGGAGGCACCGTCAGCTCCGTCCACATCTTTTGCTTTCTTGTTGTTTGAATGGAGGATTCTGACTTATTGATTTTCTATTGCTTGTCTTACTCAGCAGACCTTATGGAAGAATTTAAGATGTGATGGTGCTGCAGCAGTAAAACTCATATCGGTGATTAAATAATGTGCAGGCACCTCCAAGACGTAAACTAGCTTCATAGCTAACTCTGACTTAATAGAGTCATTACAATGCTTTCTTGAGCTTGCTAAGCCCTTTAGTGTGCTTGACATGACTCCTTCATATGACAGAGCATGAACTAGACAAAAAGTCTGTCTGAGCGCTAACGGCGTAACCTTACAGAGCAGATGGACCTGTCTGATTCATTGTCTGAAATCATGCAGTTCCATCAAGCCAAGCTTCAATCTCTTAAGACTTCACAGCCAAAAGCTGTACGGCCTAATCAGGGAAGAGAGGCAGAAACTGAAGACAAGACGACAGCAGTGAGTCACTGCATGTTTGAAATCAATGGAGGATTCTTAAGTCATCTTCATGCAGCCATATCTGCAGTTTTACCAGAAACTGACTAAATTTCTTCTTTAAAAGAGGAGCAAAGAATGTCAGTTGAAGCTTTTCTTATGGAAAGTCATGTTTCTGCTCTTCTCACGACCGGGGATCACTGCTGAGAAACTGAAATCCCCCAGATGATGCCGATTAGTCTATGGTAGTCATGGTTAGTCAGCAATACCTGGAGAAATAGACTCTCTGCTGAATTACCAGGAGAATTTTGCAGGGATTGTTGTTGACAAGGTTCATGTCAAATATGAGTCATAAATAATACATCTGTGTGGTATAATTTAATGCAAGATGACAGTTTAAGGACTGAAACATATTTTAAGCTAATGGCTAACAACAGAGTCTAGCTGCTGCATCATACTGTGGCTTGATGTGGATTGGTCTGTGATAAGTGTGACTGGCAGAACGACTGTCCAATCACCAGCTGCAGTTGTTTTTGAAGGTTCTGCCTCTGAAAACATTTCCAATGGGAAACTGTACGTCTGGTAAAAAAAAAGTGTATGTCTGGTGTGTCAGGTTACTAACAGAGCACTTCAGACAGAAAGAAAATACAGCACTTTCTGAACTTCTGTGACGATGAAAATATCCCAGCAGTCATCAAAAATGACTGTAAATCTGATTTAAGGCAACATTTGAGGTCTTACATACCAGTACTGAAAAAATCAAAAGAAGAAGGAGCACATCATAGCAAATGGTTATCATTACAGGTTTGTTTTATTAATCTTTTTTTTATAATGCTTCAAAATACTGAACTGGAACACCAGATGGACTGTTCAATATATTTCATTGGTCCATCTGGGGAAGAGTCCATAGAAAGTGTTTGGGAATGGCAGAACCTTTCCACAAGCATATCTGAGTGGAGCAAAAATATCCTTCCTGTAGTCAAGTTTGTATTGTCTTTATTTTTCCTTCATTCAATATAGAAATGCAGTCTAAATCTGACAAAACTGCCACTTCCTGCTGTCACCTCGCTTATAGCTCCCACCTCTTCCTTCTATACAGGACTCTGATTGGGCCGTGCCAGTTTGGGCCACTCACAATTGTTGTAGATTAGAGCTTGGCAAGATGGATTTGGGACACAAGGAAAAACTTTTCAAAAAGTCAAAAAGAACCCTGCGGCATAGTTGACTACAAACAACTATCTACAAAGTGAACAGGGAGTAGAGTATGAGAGTGTGATTTCCAACACAGTCCAGTGTTTTCGTGTTAAATAAACACGTGGTGTCTTGTTATGGTGGCTCTGTCATGGTAGCCACAAGGACAAGAGACTGCCAATTTCAACTACAGAAACAAAGGTTTATATACCTCAGAAAACTGTAGGCAACATTCAAGATACTGGAGTAATAATATAAGCAATGTCATATTAAATTCTTTTGAAAATTTCAGTAAAAATATCCATCATCCACGTTGTGCCTTTCACCTACAGAAGAACATTGTTTTCACCGTGGTATTCATTACCTTAAAACACACTGAACTGATCAGATTTACTGCACCATCTCAGGGTAGTCAATGAGGTGTGAAGGGATGAGCAGAGCAGCAGAGTTAAGGCAGCTCTGTGCAGTTATTTATGTCCCAGTGAGAGAAAAACATGTTGCAGGATTATATGAAAAAAGTAAAACGGTGCTTACCAATCTTGGCGGGATGTAGCTCCCGTTGTGGAGACTCCCATAGCTGTCTGTGTTTTGTGCTTCAACCCCATAGTCCATATCCAGGAGGACCTCCCTGTCCCCCTTCTGCTGCTCCGAGCCCTTCCTCAGCATGATGAGGAGGATGCAGAAGGTTCTGAGGACAGATGCAAAGACGTTCACGTTAGAGCTCTGCAGAGAAAATGTGTCCAATTACAAAAGTAGTTCACAGATGACAACAACAGAGATGCTTTAGAGAGGCTCTAAAAGAGATAATGGGTGATAATCTAGCAAACCTTTGCTCTGGAGAAAATGAGCCCGCTGCTGAAGTCTGGCTTTGCAGCACGGTGCACTTCCCTCGTCCTCTCCCTCCTCTCTGTCTCCGTATCCGTCAAGCTCCTCTGCCCCACAGCAAGATTGCTCTAGAATACCGTAATGGACCGAGCATGCAGGCAGCAGCTGCAGAGGAAATATACAGCGCTCATCCCCTCTTCATGAATTATATAACATTCAGTCAGAGGCAGGGGATGGGAGAGTCAAGTCGGAGCTCTCTTTCTAAAATTATTATGCAGGATGAAGCACATGTGGGAGGAATCTCCTGTTTGATGTACGGGTATTCCCTCATCCATACAGGCTGTTTTCACTACCTTTTTATAGGTTTTAAAACAAAAACAGAGTTAACATAAATTATTTACAGCACCAGAAACAGATCCAATCCACTATAGTTTACATCATAAATTGTGTTTTAAGGGGCACAAGACTAGTGAAATTAGAATTTATTGCTTTTAGGGTCTTTGGTAGGTAACCCATTTTTCCACTGAATTAGTCAGGAGAAATCACACTTTTTAAAACAGTTTTCAAAGCATTTTTTTCAACATGTATATTTGTTCTCTGAGTCTGGCTTGGGCTGGGGTGAGCATGGAGTATGAAACTGGGGACAGAGAGCAAGAAAGAGTTTGTTTACTCCTTTCATACCCTTAAATTAACATCTACATCAGAGTTGTCCAAACTTTTTACATCAAGGGCCACATAAAGAGAAATACATGGACGATTGAGCCACGGGCTGCCCCTCACTTTTAGTATATTTAAGTTAAAGTTTAAGGGTGTGTATTAGGTGTGTATTATCACCTGTGAAGGGGGCTTTGTAACCCCAGGCTGTCACTGGATTCACACCTGGTCAGGGTGAGAATGACCTTCTGAACAGAAGAGATGGGAGACACTGACAACTTATCTTCACTGTCAGACACAAAACAAGAGTAAACTGCAAGAATGTTGGTGCTTAAAGATGAATACTGCAATATAATTTCTAAAGGAGACCTTGTGACAAAGTAAATACAGCAGGAAATGTGCATGATTGGTGGTATTTGCTGCTGTAATCAAAATTCATTCAACTGTTTCAGGGGACAATTAAAAATTAATCTTGCAGAGCAGATGGACTTGCCTGATTCATTGTCGGATATCGTGCAGGTCAATCTTGCCAAGCTCCAATCATCTACAACTTCACTTGGCTAAAAGCTGCAGGACCCAATCAGGGGAGGAAGGCGGGAGCGGCAGGAGTGACAGCAGTCCGGGAAGGGACAGCATGTTTTAAAACAATAGTGGTGTGTGAAGTGGTCTCCGTGGATGCTGGAATATCTGCAGTTTTACTAGAAATTGACTCAATTTCTTCTATTAAAGAGGAGCAAAAGTCATCAGTTAAAGCTTTTCTGATGTGAAATCATGTTTTTGTTGATGCTGGTATTATGGCAGCCCAGAGTCATAGTTACTCAACAATACTTGGTGAAATAAACTCACCTCAGAAGTTTACTGTGAGGATATGGTGGGGATTGTTGTTGACGAGGTTCACGTCACATACAAGTGGTAAATACCTGTGTGGTATAATTATAACAAATATAATAATAATAATATAGTTGGAATTTCTCTGTCAGTCATCCACCAGTATCAACTAACACTTTCACGCCCATTAACACACCACTGACGCAGTAGTGGGAGCAACTTGGGGTGAAGTGTCTTGCTCAAAGAACACATCGACATATGACAAAAGAAATTATTACAAAGAATTTAAAATGTAATCATAGAAGACAGGGCACACAAGTGGTCAAAACTGTGTCCTAATTCTGGACAAAATGTGTAAACTGCACAATGATTAGTGGGCAGAAACAGAGGCATTCAATTATACAGTGCTGACATGTGTTTGACATTGTTGCCACTGAAAATCTATGTAGGTCAACTTTTGTCCACACAGACTGTCCACAGGAATTGATTAAGGAACCATCAGATCAAGAAGCAGAATCCAAAATGGCACTAGGATCAATAAAATCAGTTCTGATCTCTATTCAAATCAGCCTGATAAATTATACCTAATTTCAAATGAAAACAATGGCTTTTATTTTATATAAAACTAAAGTACAATCTATTTATGATGCATTTAGCTGAGTAAACATGACTGAGTGCTTTTTGAAGAACTATAGCCCCCACACATTGGGCCTGGCCCAATCACTGGGTCATCTACAGCCCAGATCTTTCATTTAAACCGATTTGCAACTGTGGATGTAGTGGTGTGTTTTTTCTATGCTCTTCTTGTTTTGTAGATGCATGCAAACTATTCTCTGTTAAGAATCCTGTCATGTCACCTTTTAACTGCTTGTGTACTGATGGCTGTGAAACTCCTAAAGTCCACAATCTGTAGATGAATCTAACCATTAAGAATAAAGGGGATAGAGAGAGGAGGCAGGATAAAATACCATTAAAGACTGAACATTAAAATTATATTAGAGGGGGAATGAGTACAGAGCAGAATACTGAAGAGAATTTATTACACAGCTTTAACACCAGTGCCACTTAATACGAAGAAATAGTGTTTGCTGTAAAGATCATTAAAAGACCAGTCTTGGTCTCATATTCACTCATTTCTCATCATCTCATTATTTCTTAAATTTAATTTCTTATAACAGGGCCTGGTTTAAACAGCCCAGAAGTAATTGCTGTGATATAAAGAATAAAATATTAAAGGGTTTTCTATTTTTAGATATATAAGAGTTAGACTCAGTTGAAAACACATTAAGTCCATCAGGATGAGCTCCAGAAGCAACAGCCAGAGCTACAGGCCTCGTGTGTTAAGACTGTCTGCCTGTCTGTCCGTATGGGTCATTCTTGTGAAGGAAGAATCTGAGGAGCGCCTTGAGGGATCTTTTTAAACTTCAAATAGATGTAATACTGACTCAAGGTTAAAGTGAGTTAGTTTTTAGGTCACAAGATAACTGAGTCTTGTGTTCATCCTTTACTGTTAAAACAACATCTTAATCATGCTTTGAGGAACTGACATGACTAAAGACTGACCAACTTTGGTTTGAAGTCAGAAGTCAAGGTAACTGGGCTAAATATTCATCTCTTACTTGTGCACATTACATCAAAATCACGCTTTACAAGTTTGGTAAAACATTACACTGGACCTCATACTGACCCCTTGCTTTTTGAAGGGATAGTTTGAGATTTGATAAGTGAGACTGTACAAAGTTTATTACCTCTGCTAGGTAAATTATGTTTTTGCCAGCATATGTCTGTCTGTTTGTTAGCAAGATTACCTTAGGCAAAACTACTGAACGGATTTTGCTGAAAAGTTTCAGATGATGGTAATGGCCTAACTTAAAAATAATTAGATTTTGGTGGTGATACACATATTTGTCTAGATGCAATAAACTCCCATAAGTTAGCATTGGGCGGAATTTAAAAAAATCCTATCTGTGAAACTTTTTGATGGATTCATTTCATATTTTACAGGATAATATGAGACCCATGTCTCTTTCATCAAGGTTAATTTCAAGGTTAATTTCATCCATATTGATGTCACAATAAAACATTGAACTTTACAATGGGAAATCCCATGGACGACATTCAGTAATTCATAAAAAAAACAAAATATTAAGTGATGTCCCCAAATCTTGTTGTTTTTACATAGAATAACGACCTCCATGTATGTGCTGAGTTTGGTCCAGATCCTTGCACTGTTCTGTATCGAGTGATCCAGAATTATATATTTTAGAGAGACTGTGGAAAAGTCACTGAGAACTGAGCTGCTTGGCAGAGGTCTGTGCTCTCTGAGTGCTTTTCCACTTTCCATGGTAAATACATTAGAAATTAATTTGGATCAGCTCTGCCCCTCTAGGCATGGAACTGACATAGACGTAAGGCTATACTTGGGGCCAAGAGCTGCATGATTGACTAAATTTTAAGGTAAGAGCATTATAAAAAAAAAAAAAAGGAGAGTTAATTTACTTTAGTGAGCACATTAACAATGCTACTCTAGTAAGCCCCTTTGTTTTGGTAGTACTTTGGAACATCTGCATGTAACCCACCTGGAGTGAATCTGAACCAAAACAAAGGGGCTAACTAGCAAAGATTAATCCTGTGCTGTCATTATATTAACTTATAGTACACAAAATCATGTCTATACTGTACACCCAGTGCTGAGTATGCCACTTCAGTCACATTTTTGGGGTGATAACTTTTAGCCTGACTGTGGAGTGTTTGCCATGCATTGTACACAACACTGTGGATCGGCTGCTTCTTACAGGTTGGATAGGTGTTTGCCATGTTTGATATTTTGCTGGTATTGTCAAATTCACTCACACTTTGAAAGTAAAGCTTTCAGCTGATTCCTAAACTTTTTACACCATCCAAAAGTATACAAGATCACCACCGTAACAGCAAGCATTGCATGTTTGATGTGTCCTTCCCTCAGAAAATGCATGAACAATTAGGAAACTAAACACTGATCAGGCAAAATATTAAAATCACTGACAAGTGAAGTTAGCAACACTGATTATCTCTTCATCATGGCACCTGTTAGTGGGTGGGACATATTTAGGCAATAAGTGCACATTTGTTCTCAAAGTTGACATGAGAAACAGGAAAAATGAGTAAGCGCAAGGATTTGAGAGAGTTTAACAAGGGATAAGTGAGTCAAAAAATCTCCAAAACTGCTGCTCTTGTGGGGTGTCCCTGGCCTGCAGTGATCTGAATCTGTCAAACGTGGTGTGTGCCCATGTGGCACTTTCCAGCAGACGAGCTCGTGTTGCTCAAACTGTTGAAAATGTTTACATTAGTTCTGTTTGCTGGTATTTGAGACATGCAAAAGAATCTATAAAAACAGATCATAGGCAGACATAACTCCAACCTCCATTAATGCAAGTTGACTAATTGAAACTTTTTAAAGTTGTCCAATGTACTAAAATACATGTGAATCACGTGAGATGGTGTGTGTTGTTACTGACTCACACAGTTTTAGTTTATTTTCTACCACGACTGATGGACTGTTCACTTAAATACAGCATATGCCCAGCGTTGGGCATGTTTCTATAAGCATACTTTGCTAAACAGAACTAATATCAAACTAAAATTATAAATTGCACCTTTAACAAACAATTAAACTGATCTTCCTTTGTCTTGATCAATGCTCTAGAAATAGCTCATCATCAAGCTGATTGCTCCAGCTATCATCATGGTTACTTGTCTTGGTACTTTCCTCCTGCTGACCCTGTCTTAATTTAATTTTAGCTTACACTTATGTTTCCTGAGAACCTCCCAGAGGGCCACCACCGAGACTACAGTTTTTATCTTCCTAATATTGATCTGGAAGTGTCTCTGTTACCAGACCTAATTATAAGCAGCATGCTGAGTCATTTATAAATCACATTTACATACAGGTTGGTCTACCAACAGCTGCTTTTACTGCCAAAAAAGGCTGGCAGTGAGTTTCTTTCAACATCCATTTCCCTCTTTTCTGGGGTTTATCTCAGTGATGCGGGCAGGTTAAATCACTGCTTCCTCTTTCAGTTCCTCCACCATGAACTTCTAACTGAATCTCATAAAGTCCTCTTCTACCTCCTGCTGTTTTATCTACTATATTTCACTTTCTTCACAGGATCAGTGTGTTTTTCATCTCTAAAGCTCTTTTCACTCTCTGTACAATACCAGCCATTATTGCAGCTCTTTTACTCATAAGCAGACAACACCTTTCTCTAATGCTCTTTGATCGAGGTCTGTACTGTGGTCTGCAGAGAAAACAACCGACTTAGAGGATTTTATGGCTCATGAAACCATGGTAACAGCACAAGTACACCCAAGGTGACTGTATAATGCAGCAAAATAATCAAACTGTATGTGAATGATGCCAGAAGTATCATGTTGTCCTGGCAACTATGGAGAGATAATCAATAACACCACCGGATGGGAACATTAGCTGCTCAGAGCTGCGTTACATGTTGTCTTATCTGCTGTATATTGAGAACTCATTAAAGTCGCTAACACACATCCAGTGGTATCTGCTAAGCTCTCTGTAAGAGGATCTGTTTCCTTGGTTTTGTAAATGATCTGAGTGGCTGTCAAAAGCAGTGGCATTCATGAATTATACCAAAAAGACATTGACATAAGCAACCCTTGCATTTAACATCTTAATCAAATTTAAAAATGGCTTTAACTGTGTTTGTTCATTTCAGCTGCTAACTTACAAAACGTAACATAGTCCCTAACTTTCCAGATTTTGATTTTTTTTAATAGTTGTACTAGGGTGTGTTTTGTCATAGCGTCTGACATAAACAGTTTAACCCTTGAAACTCCAGGACAATTTCTGCTTCGACAGTCTGCACCCTTTTTTGGTGGTATGAATGTAAACCTGTACCCCTGTCACGCACAATCAAGCTGAAGACGTCCTTTTTTAGGACAATTTTGGCTATCAGAACATTTGTGCTATATCGATGTCGAATTTATGTATTAACAGATGGACAACTAAAGACATAAATAAAAGTTCAAAATGAAATTTAAATATCACAAAACTTCAAACAAATCACTGACAGAATTATTATGACCAAGCCTTTTCACATCTGAATATGGTTCCTTCAAATCTAAGAGACTCATAAAAACTGTTCACATAACTTACAATTTTTCTTTCAGACATTTTATGACTCAGAGATTTTATTGCTGCTCTTGGGAGCTATTTCAGCCTCAAATGTCTCAAAGGCCAATATAACACTTGTCAAGCTTCTGTGGCAGGTAACTGTCTTTCTTGATACTTTGGTCAAGAAAGCAAGAGAATAAGAAAACAGGCACGTCTGATTGGTCCATAAGATGAAGGGTCAAAGTAAAAGTCCAATAAAATTACTGCTACATTGTTTATCAAGAAAATGTGATTTGAAAAAAACACTAATTACAGATTTCCCACTGTGGATCTATGTCTGCCACAAACTTTCTGGAAGAAAACACTGTAATCCAAGACTAAATTAAAAAGAAAAACATTTGGATGGGATATATTTGACCTTTAGCTGTCTGAATTGACAAAAATGTGTGGTTTTCCAAACACAGTTGCTCCCATAATGATTTGTTACATGTTCTCATATATGTAAGTAAACAATGTAAGTGTTGCAGTCTTTATTTAAGCTAAAACACAGCTAAACATATGCAGGCCCTTAAACAACCTCATACAAGCAGGAGTCAGACAGGGAGAGAGCAATAAAGAGAATGAGATGGAACTCTATAATATAAATATTATGAATATTAATACCTGTATGTTACCCCTGACCGGATGTTTCAATCTATCAAAATGGCATGCAGAAATGATTAAAGGATTTGATGAATATGCTTGTTTTTGGCAAGTGAACTTACTGACTTGTTTCATGAGAATGGGCCATTTTAATCACATTACTGAGTGGGAGTAACTTTTCTTGTGGTACTAAAACATGAAATATCAAGCAAAGCTAATTTATTAATGCATAACAACCTTCCGACTTACTATTAACAAAAAGCAATTAGGGGAGTTCTGAGGGAAAAACTCCCAGGCAGGAGTATGGAGATGCAGAACAAGGCTTTTAATACTTATTAATAAAATGTGTTCAAATGTTTTAATTTAGAGTCACCAATTGACCTAACAAGCATGTTTTCTGGTCACTGGCTCGTGGCCGAAGTGCCTGGAGAGAACCAACACATGCATGGGAAGAACACGTAAACTCCACAAAGAAAGGACCTGACCTACTTGGGTTTTGAGCCAACAACCTTCTCACTGTGAGGTATGCAAACTGCCTGCTGTGCCACCACAGTGTGAGATTAGTGTGTTTAAATGATCAGAGAAGACGTTTTTTCTGTGCTGTACTGAAAAGGACTGGACTTGGGTCAGGAGCAGCCACTTTGCAGCCTCAAGTTTCTCTGTCTACTTTTAACCTGCAGTGCAATTTTCTTAGCTGTCTTACAAACCCTAACATAAGAGACACTGCTGTTCTTGACTTGACATTCTCCATTACAGAAAATATTAACATCCTGCTCTTTTATTTACATTCATCTTTTATTTCAAACTCTGACCCTCCCTGGGCTTTCTTTTTTCCTATTTACTGATTTTTACAGATCCAGAAAAAAATTAATCTGTTAAATTTGGCACCTTGAGCCCTCATTGCAGATTTTACACAGAGCAGGTTTGAATAATGTGTGTACATGCAACACCACAGACACACCATATTCAACTCCACCAGTGAAAACAGGAACTCTATATGACCTCTAGTGGTGACAAGGTGAAAATGCAAGCTAAGACTTTACTCAACAACTAGAGGTAAATTAACTTCTTTTTATTGTTGGTGAATATTGTTTCATCTGCAAGACTAGAAATATTGATATAACTGAATTACTGCCTTTTAACAACAATGCATAACACACTATTGATTTTCTTTCAAAAACATCTTTACACATATTTTGCACTGACAGCATTTGAAGTAGAATACATTAGGACATCGATTCCTGTGAATGTGAGAAGAATGTTTACTTTAAGCCAGCATGTACAGTGCCTTCATACGTTTATCTTTATGGCTAGGTCTCTGTGTTGCCTGTGTTCTTATGATGTCTGGGGTAATCATAATATCTGATGTTTTGCTGATGTCGTTTGGATGTTGCCTTACTGGATTTCTATCTTTTGATACCTGTGTTCTTTATGTTCTCATGCTGAAGTGAAAGCACAAAGTACTCTGCAAACTTATTTTTAGATACACTTATCATTAAGGGGCACAGAACAATCTCTGTCCTTGGAGGAGAAGGAGGCAGCAGCTAACAGCAGAACAACAGTATGAGGCTTGTGAATAATGACTGCTTTATGGAGAATACACTAAAAATCTATCTGGATGGATGAAGATATTTTGACTACTTTTCCAAGAGGCTTAGTTAAGAGTTTGATCTACAGCATCATTTGATTGGCTGGTATCGAATTGGGCCAGCAAATTATGTTTCTAAAGGATCTGAGTGTCTGTTAAAAGCAGTGTGTTTTTAAAGGTCCTGCCATTCCCAAACACTTTCTATGGGCTGTTGCACAGATGGATTTATAAAATATTTATCCTATGTTTTGAAACATCTCCCTGGTGGGTCATGTTTAATTTAATCTAATTGAAGATATCTTCTCTGATTTAGCAGTTCTGTGTTCCAGATGATGGCATTTGATAGGGATGACACTACATATAAACATCTGCTAATGGTATCTGAGCCACTACTGATGTTAAACTGAAGCTGATGTGCTTCCATACAAGACTATCTTCTTCCACTTACCCGTGGTAGGGTCGCAGGGGCAACAGCCTAAGCAGAGAAGCCCAGACTTCCCTCTTCCCGGCCACCTTGTCCAGCTCTTCCCAGGGGGACCTCGAGGCCTTCATAGGCCAGCTGAGAGACATAGTCCCTCCAGCACGAGGTCTCCTACCGGTGGGACATGGCCTTAACACCTCACCATCGAGTGTCCGGGCACAGCTGGATGAGGTGGCTCAGGCATATCATCACAATGCTGTTGTGCTACTCTGGTAGTATGATGTTATTCAGCTGCTATGTGGTCATCTGTAATCATTAGTGCTACTGTAAAAAGATTGTTTTGCATAATTTGGGACCTGTATAATAATAGTAATACATTTATTTTATTATTATAGAGCACTTTTCTAGACACTAAAAGATGCTGTACAGCGCCTAAAACATCCTACAAAACAACACAATAATAACAAAATGACTGAAAGGAAAGAAAAACAAAACACACAATACACATAAAAGCAGTCATGCGTTAAAAGCAATTCTAAAATGGTAGGTTTTGAATATGGACAGGTTTGGGCAGTTTCCGAAGTGTAATGACAGTGGGACAGGGCAGACTCTGTCCCCCCAAGGTCGGACCCTCCTAACAGAAGAAAAAAAAACCCTCCTCTCCCTTGGCTGCTTGCTTTTAATGTGTTCAAATGAACTGTTAAAAAATGTCCATTAATATCATTACAGAAAATACCACCACCAACAGATGTGAGACAATCCCTGAGTGAATGGTGCCTTTGTGCTGGTGCAGCCACAGAAGACATTAGAGCACAGTGCACAGCTAATGAAGATTTACACCAGGACTGACACAGCAGGGTTTACAGGTACACCAAAAAATAGGAGTGGATTTTAATAAAACTTCTAAAAGAGGTGAAATATGTGATACTTACATCCATTAGCCTTCAATCACTTGAGTTTATTCAGATTAGAAAACTAACAAAAGAATGACAGATGGCCTAACACACAGCTGCTCTTACCTGTGAACCTTCTGTCCCTGCTCTAAAATGACTGTCCTGATGCTTTCCATTCTTTCACTGCTTTGACCTACAACAGAAATGAAGATGTCAAAAACAAAGATAACGGTTCAAAAGAACATCACAGATGGAGACAAGCTTCTTTTTTTTCCTTTATTCAGTTATGCCGTCCAATCACAAAGGCGTATTTTTACATTCATTATCATTATGAACAGTATAAAACCCTCTGGACATGCACCTCCTATGTGAGTGTACAGCATGTTATACTGATTAGTGCTCTATTTACAATTCAATAAAACTGCTAAACAAAATACAAATATTACATGCATTATACATTAATGAACAAAATCAAAAAAATGCTTTGACAACGCAGATGTCTTCCATCATTGGCCAGCAATGCCCCACATTCAAAACACTGCTCAAAAAACGTGAACTCTTTCTTCATATACACTTCATAGGCCACAATTTTAAGTAGTTAACTGTCAAATGAATAATCCAACAAACATTTCAAGTAAGTCCAACTATTGCAACTTTACTCTCCATGGTCATGCAGACCTAAGGTGATCCACTGGGGCAGCAGATTCAAACCAAGCAGCCAACCAGTCCTATTTTGGAACCTTATGAATAATTTAACTTTTTTTATTTCAAACCTTTCACCAACATTTCATACTACTCTACAGCGGTCTCTCTCTCTCTCTCTGTGTGGAATCACTTCATAATGCTTAATAAAACAAGGGAGGAGCCGAAGTATAAAAAAAAGGGAATTAAAAAAATCATCAGGCAAACAGCAGCATTAAAAAAAGGATGGTGATTGTTAAGGTTTCTGATGTGAAGAACCTTTTTCACCTGAGATTAGATTTCTTTGTAGAGCAGATGAGAGAGAACAAGTGGCACTTAGAAAAGCGTAAAGCACTGAGTAATGCTAACGTGATGGTAGACAAGTGTGACTGAGGAACATAAAAGCTAATAAACACTTAACTTAGTGACATAAGCGTAGAGCTGGGTACAGTTTGCTGGGTATTATCCAAAGGTTTTCTCTTTTATCTGTTTTTATTTTGGTAAAACTTTCATTTAGGGTTTACATATTCAACATTGATTAGCTGCTTATTAGCAGGTTTATAAGTGACATACTGGCTGCTATTAGTCATTATTAAGTAGAGACCATTAACCATGTTCTTTCCCTTAAACCCTTTGACTTCCAAACTAAGAAAAACACTGTTGAAATTGTTTTCCTTCCTCTTTATTTAGCAACATTTCAGGTTTTATTCAATCAGGAATCAGATATCTTGGTCAACCGGCTGGTTGTCTTGCCTGTTAAGGGTTATCCTGGGAATGCATAGATTTCTTTCATTTCTGCAACAAAACTTTTGTTTTTCACATGAGAACATCACAGAGTGCAAAATTCAGATATTTAGCGGTTGATTCAGTTTTATGAGAAACCAAAGATAATTTCTTTTAACATCAAGTCCATTTCCTTCAACTGAATTATGATTATCAAAGGATCTGGATATATGTGAATAGACTTTTTCTTTCTCTTACTGTTAGATTTCTGAGGAGCAATGATTGATTTCAGATTTTTCTAGTTTTTAAACAATTATTTTCATGTACAGCAACGCCACCCATTGGATTCAAACTGGTGGTACAAACACTATAAAGAGAGGTATATTAAAAAAAACAGATTTAAAATACATTTGTAAGGCGGCAAAAAGTCAACTGCACAATTACAATGCCAGTCAAAGGGTTAATAGACTCCCAAGTGCTGCTTATTAATGATGTTAGGAAATTGATGTACATTTTGACCAGGGCTGAACAACCTATCGATTTAACATTGCACCTGTGTAGTTTGTAGTGTATATGCACAATACTCACATCACTGGACATGCAATGTCAGTCGCATGACAATTTATACTGCCACTACTCATTTTCTTAAGTATCTTTTATAAAAAAAATAACTGATAAATTTGACTTTAATCAAAACAGCAGCTGTTGTTAACAGAAACATTCCTAACAAATGTCTTTGTTCTTCATTTATTTGATTGTTAGAATATTCTGATCATTTTTTATTAATATTACTACGAACGATGACAGCAGCTATTCTCAACAGGGGTGCCTTCTGGTTCTGTCAGTGGTGCCTTCAAAATGTAGAAAATTTAACCAAGTGTTTTTAGTGTTATGCAGATTATTAGTGTTTAGTTTCATGATCCTGAGATCACAATTCTAATGATTGTATTAATGAAAGAAAAATCTTTTATCAGTAGTATACTAATAGAAAACCTTTTGGGGGTTTTTTTGGCTTTCAGATGTTTTAGGAGTGTGCACGATAAACCTTCGCAGGTGCTGCAGATACACTGGCATTTACTCATCATCAAAACTCTAAATCAGAGTCCTCAGCTTTATCACTCAGTAGTACCCCAGTAGTGTGGAAAGATGGAATGAGGATTTTATTGGCTGAAAAGTCAACAACACTGTAAAGAGCAAGTAATGATGAAATTTGCTAGCTACAATTATGCAGGATTTTGTGTCTTGTCCCAGGCTCAGGATTCCTATTAATGGTGATTTACAATAGTGAAAAGTTGTAAAATAAATTATGAGAACAACCAGTGGTCAGGGATGTTCCTTTAATATGAGTACATTTTGACTGTGGTGACTTGAGAACTTTTACTTTTTTACATGTGCCTCCACAGAAAATAGACTGAGAAACCCTGATCAATAGTTACCAAGAGACGACAGAGCCTTCAGATCAAGTGTTTACTGCACATTAAATAAACAAGCCACAAATGACGTTCATCACTGACTTCACTTAAGGCTGACGTACAGGTGATTTTTCATTCTTTGGCCAAACTGCAGCACAGTGAGGTTTTTAAAGGTCAAAGCCATTGGGCTCCTTTTCAAAGATGAGTGCAAATATGAATGAAAGTGTTAATGATGAAGGCTGAAAGTGATGCAACAGCAGGCCATGGGTTCATTTGTTTAGTCTTTAAAGAAAACCTGTCATGATCTTTCTCATTTGTGTTTGCCCAATACCCTATTTAAACTGTTGCGCATGAGAAGGCAGCATTTATCTGGGAAGTTCTGTTAAATAATTAGCAATATATATGGCAAAAGGAAAAAACGTTGTAATATTAATATTCCCACTATTGTTAATCTCTTATTAATGACTAATACGTTGCCAGTATGTTTCTAATCAGGATGATTTTAAGCTGCATATTAAATGTGAATATATGGTTGCTAAACACAAGTCTTACCATTATTTTGTCTTTGCTGAAAACAATCACAATTTTCCACAAAACCTGCTTTGGTTCAATATTGAAACGTTACCAACAGTATTTAAATCCCATATACAGACACCATCAAGTATGTAATGTGAGTGAATGTGATCAAAATGATCCCTCCACATGAACAAAATCCTTTCCAATATCACTTCTCATACCCGTCTTGCCATGTGCCCACAGATTCAGCATTCATATTCTGATATATATAATAGATTATCATAAAGGCAACATTGTCATTGAGAAACACGTCACACTTTCCTCATGCCTCATATGAGAGCTGTTGTACACCGACAGAGCAGCAGCACTTAAACAGCATTACTGTTCAACAACAAAGTGTAACACTGATATTAACTATAAATGTATTTTTTCTGTGATTTCACACGCTATTCAAAGAGACACACTGAGCCGAGAACAGATGCCTTTGATATGACGCCACAACTCGTCAATTGAACCCCATTATGACCCTACACGTAACGACTCATGGGGCTTAAGAGCAGGATTTGGTGCATGCTGCATATCATTCAACATCGTTCAACATCGTTTTGTTACAGGGTGCAAAAGCATTTCTACGCTGCACCAAGATCAAAGCTTCCCATACTAAAGGAAAGTGCTCCAATGCTGATGTACACACTTCAGAATTAATATTAGAATCAGTTAAGCAACTAAGTAACAACTGTTCCCACTTTCTCAAAAATGGAAGTCAATGAGCACACCTTTCAAATTCAACAAACCAGTACCATTAAAAAAAAAAACCAATGTGCAAGTCAGCATGGAAGCCTCCACTCATCTCTACAGAGCAGAGAAAAGGCAAATCTGTTGCATTTCCTGACATTTTTAATTTGTTTGACAACTGTCAAATTAGTGGAGCGATAATTCTGATAGATAACACAGATATAAGCATGTCATGTAACAGTGCAAGAGTTAAATATCCATTTCATCAGTTTCGAGGTTTGAGCCACTAACAGACAAAAATGAAGAGCAGACAAAAACACAGCCATCAGTGATTACTTATGGATACTGTACAGTGCTGTAAATTTGTTCATAATGTGCCACATCGAGGAGGTTCAGCAGAGCTTCAGCTAACTGTTAGCAAGCATGGAGTGGTTTCTATCATTTCATAGTTGTGCAGAAGAAAGCACTTTTGTGCAAGGCAAGGGAGCGTAAAGTGATCAAGCACGAAGTTCCCTCTCTCTATATGGCTATCTTTATTAACAGAGGGTATGCACTTGATGCCACAGTCAGGCCGAGTGAGTGGAATTCCAGGCACCGAGTGGCAAGAAGCCTCACAATTACACTTATGGGGAGGTAAGAAGTACTTAAACTCAGCTGAAAAGTCATGAGAATTCTGTTATTTCTCCTAAATAACGTCACCAAGGGAGGTGCAGATCCTCAGCCATTACAACAGGTTTAAATATCTTTTGTCATGTCTATGTAGAGCACTTCGAGCTGCAATTTAATTTGTATGGACTGTGCTGTACAGATGCAATTTGATTGACTGATTATCAGTGAAGACAAAGCCATATAATTACAGCAACTACTATTAAATAAAAGAGTTACAAGCACTAATGGAGAAAATTAACCCTACTTCTTTCTCTTTCCTCTAGTTTTATCGTTAAAGAAAAATAAAGTCATTATATTTCAATGAAATTTTCATAAAATAAAAGTCATCAGCATCTTTAAAAATGAGGTACTTGGGACATTAGTCTTGGTTTCCATGCTTGTTGCCTACATAAAACACAGAGAAATGCGATTTCAATGGCTTGTTTGACTAGAAACAAAATTTTAAAAAATAGACAACTACGTGGATTTTACCAAAAATATAAAATAGTCAAATAATATGACTCCCACTTGGCTAATTATTGATGCTTCTGTCATGTAATGAAGCTCTCTGATCAGCTCTGGAGTCAACAACAGTTTAACAGATGCTTCAGCCATTCGCTCAGAGAAAGCCTGGGTACATCAATCTCATTTTAAGTTGACACAAATCCCATAGATACAGAGTAACAGTCACTACAGGGCTTCATCTTATGGATCAGGCTATTGAATGTTCATTATAAACAAATTTTATGGCTCCAAAAGTTTGATTTACTCGTTCTTAAACACGGGTGTCAATAGTAACAATTTACTGATGCATCATAATGCAGACTTAAGTGAAGATGCATAAAGGAACTTGAGTGTGTGAATCTTAAAGTGGTTGCTAATTCTTGGTTTATGAACCCAATGAAAACTAAGTTTTGCAGCAGTGTATCTCAAAAGGCATTTCTAAACAAGTTCCTATTTATCTGGCTGCTTGTATATTTGAACTAAAAAGTGGCCTGGTGCAGTGATATGGAAAATCCAGGATACTTTTACATTGCATCGTGACATCAAATCAAATTAAATCATGAACTTAATAATCAAATTAAATCAGGGGACTGGTAATCTTAAACATAAATCAGAGCAGAACCTAAAATTTCACAGAGATCATCATCAAAAGTAATAAGGCCTTTGAAAACATGACTGAAAACACCATATTTTCCAGGTGCATTAAAAGCATTCTACTGTTTGTTACCACTAATATCAAGTATTAGATGTTGCTCTCTGCCACTTAACGAATGGAAATGCCAGCCCGGCGCACAATTATGACATCAGTGCATACCCTCTATACCACAATGAGCATTGAGAATGTTTCTTCCTAAAAGTAATTGTTATTAAGGTTAAGTTTTATCTTTAATAATTTGTTTACTTCACTTCACAAAAAAGCCTCTAGTCCACCTCCTCTTTAGTCTCAACACAGATCAGTGTTCATTTTGGTGAATTCACCCCTGAATAAAACTGCCTAGTGTTAACTTCTTGATGCAGAAGCCACGTTTCTCGCACAGTGTGTTTAGGATAGATGTGTAGCCATTACACAATTAGTATTTCTGTTTCTTCTGCAGAGTGATCAACCTTCAAAAGGCATCTCTGGGAGACAAACTTCCTTTAATTTACTTTACTGGCTCCTCTATCTCTGCCTTTTCTTCGGAACCTCTGACACAGGCACACTGGAAATGCCTGCCTGTTTTATAGTGTTTCCATCATTGCAACGACTCCTGTAGTTCTTCTGTGAAGGCTTAAGTACCAAATCAGAGGTGCAATGCAAGGTTATGGTGTACAGTAGTGCAGCAGCCAATTACCCAGTCTGATTGGTTGAACTCATCTCTCTGCACTCTGAGTCAAAGCTGTCTGTCCTGGAACTGCTAAAGACTGTGAGTATCAGTCTGTTCCAGTGGCTGGCCACAGTTAATTGTATGTGTGTGCGTGTGTGTGTGTCCATCAGCACCAGGGTTCACGCTGGGCTCTGCCTCTGGCCAGACTGTCTGCTCTCTGCCAGGCGCTGTGCATCAGAGCGAGGGCCTCGCCACAACGCTTCTGCACTGACGGATCAAAAACGTCTTTGTGGGGGAGGTCAACCTGTGTAAAGAGACGACAAACATCAGGGGGTTATTTAAGGTTGGAAATTTACCCTGCTGTTAACGTGCTACGGCTTAAGACAAAATGCCATAGAGAATGCTTTACAAAAAAATTAGTTTAAATTGTTTATTTTTATCAGTTAAAAATATTAAAGATTTGAATGCTTTATTTCAAACATGCAAAAAACAAACATGGGTAGTTACCGTGAACAAATACATGCATATACATAAAAAAACAAAAAAGAAAACAAAGAATGTAAACTGTTGACGATATCTTACAAAGTACATGTGCAGCAAGTGTTAATGCTTAAAAGGGAGTATGAAGCATAAACTTATTTGATCCAACGACCGTTACAACAACAAGAGTCAAGGTAGTTATACAACATCAGCAAAGTCTCCCCCAGGCAAACACTTAGAAGCAGACGGGGTTCTCCAGATGAGCTCTTACAGCTCTTATGAAGGACAAAGAAATAGGAAACGTTGAGGAGTGTTCACATAGATGAAGCTTACACTGAGGACAAATGAAGTCAGGCGTAATGCTTTAGAATTTGTTTGCTGTAAGACCAACAAACAGTAATATGCTTGATGGACACAACATTATATATTTGAAATGTGTTGGAGAGTTATTATTTCATACATTTTATTAAAGCGGCACTTTTAGAATTAAAAAAAAAAATAGATGATACCTGTTCCATATTGGGGCTGAGGTGTTATTTTAAATATCAAAAATGCAATTTAAGTCTTGCACAAAGTCTAAATTACACATACAAGATGACAAGAGACTTCTGAAAAGTGGGTGGAGGGGAAAAGGGAGAGAGAGGCTTTCCTGCAATGGTGCCATCTCGGCTTTTTAAAAAGAATAACTTAAAATCATCAAGTTTCTGTACTTTTCGATGCTAATGACAGTCAAAACAATGATTTTTATCAGTATCAGTACACTGAGCTATGGGCTCAAAACAAACTGTAAAAAATCGTTTAGGGCATAAGGGCATATTATGCTTTGGTGGGAACACATTTAACATTTTTAAGTGAGTAGGACAAAGAGCTCTACTGATTTAAGCCGTAGTGAGGGTGAGGATGCATTTTGGTAAATGCAGGCATGACTAGCACTTTACATGCAGGATGGCACAGCTTTCTCATCATTTTAACACCATGAGTGTTTTTTGCATTAACAGACTGTAATAAACATCAAACCTGTACATCCAGTTAACAGCAGGTTCCGTTCCCTCTGAATCACTAATGTGAACAGTTTATCTTCCTACCTGGAAAATAGCCTTCCATGTGCTGTCTAACGCCCCCAGAAGCCGATCTCGCTCCTCGCAGCCACTGAAGTACAAAACCCATGGAGGCAGGAACTGGGTCCGATCTGCTGCAAACTCCTACACAGAGAGAAAACAGTCACATTTAGAGGGAAGCAGTAGCTAAAAAATATTCAAAGTAGATATCCTCAGCAAAGGATCAGGCACCTTGACACACCTTAAAATGTTGATTTTATTTTAGTAAAAATCTTCTGTTGCATAACATCTCCACAGAGCTAAACCGCAAAGTTTAAAACATTTAAAAGATGAGGAAAAGTAGTCAATCACAGTTACTATGGTCAATGGTGATTTGGTAAAATGACAGCAAAGTACAGCTCCAGTGCAAATCGGTGTATCTATAAATTAGTGTGATCAGTTTACAAATGTAAAAATCAGATGCTCATGCTGTCATTGATACAGGAGCTGCCACCACCATCACCCACTGCATAAAACCTGATGCAATTAATAACTGGTCCCTATTAATTATGTATTACAAGCTGCTGCTTACAATGTACTGGAATACACTGTGATGCAAACTGCTGCCCATTTTGTAACAGTTTTCGTTCCTACTTAGGAGGGCTGAATGATTTATAGTTTTCTAATTGAAATTGTGATTTCAGACAACGTGATCAAGTGAAAAAAAAATACAAAATTAAGAACAAGGATAAAAGGAGTGCAAGTGCAATCTATTATTGTATTTGTAAGTCTATCGCTGCAGTGTGCAGTGTAAGAATATGTGGGTTAACAGAACGCCATGATCCAATTTAAACTGTTGTGCATAAAAAGATACATAAACTTTTTTTAGACCTTTTTTCTTATGGAGACCAACTACTGGTGCAACCTAACGGTATATTATGTGCTTATTGTACTTGATTGGTTCTGTGTTCCTTAATAAAAACAGCTGGATAAGAAGGCTGAAGTTTCAAACTGACAGCATTAACCGAGCATTATCAAAAGGTCATTTTCTGACACTGACGCAGAAGTATGTGGCTATAGAAAATTATTCCAAAGTCTATATGTTAAAACTGTGTGGCTTAAAAATCAAACTCTAATAATCAAACATTCAAGGTTAACATAATAACTCACAATAACGCAGTATTCCTTGCCCGGCTCCAGGCTGACCCCTGTGACATCGCAGATGTCAGCGCTGCCCAGTGAGCGGAAGAAGCTGGTCTGACAGTCCTGATGGCAGGTCAGCAGCTTCCTGTCTGTCATCACCAGGCAACATGGGATACATGGGGTGGGGGCCACACCCTGAGGGATGACCTGCAAGGACACAAAGCAAGTTTAGCACTTTCCTTTTTATTTATTAAGTGGCATCATGAAAACTTGTCTTCCCAGGAAAAATAATGACCTCTATGCTGCATGAACGCCAGTGCGCATTATTCCTAATCTTTCATGGATGTATATGGAAGCAGTGAGGACATACAGTCAGTCCATCCTTCAGTCTGACCAAGAGTCTCTAACCAGTATGTTGGATATCAACACACAACAGTTTTGTGTTGAGTCAAGTAGTCTTGCAGATTTATTTAGATGACTTTTTATTGTGTATTACAACATAACTTTTGTTTCTGAAAAACATCCATTTATCTGGTAAACCTGGTCTCTCTTCTCAGCTGACGCCTAGCAAGAGATGTTCACAATTACAGCACCAGACAAGCCTCTGTGGGGTGTCCTCAACCCGCCCAAACCCAAAAACAATGCTTTAAAAACAACGGTAACATACAGGGCAATCAGCGACTGGAATGAACTTCCACAACACCTCGTCTCACAAAGTTTGCTTAAATATAAACTGAGAAAGAGTATATTTCAGAATGAGGCTGTTTTAGACTGTTTCTAACTATATTTATTGCTAGTTTTTTGTCTTTTAGTGAATGTGTTCCCTGTCAATTTCATCTTCATTGTAAATTTCTTTTTTCCCTTTTTTAACTGAAATTTAATATGAGCAAAGGAAGACGAGTCCCTTCAGAGGCAGTGACTAACAGGGATCTGAGATAAAGAAATTACTATCATGTTTAACAAACTTACCAATGCAAAAGTTACTGACTTACTTCACTAAAAAGTAATGACTGTGTGTGTAATTTCATTTTCTATTGACTATATACATACATATCTCTTGCAAAGTCGTGTTATACATTGTAAGTGACCACCAGAGCCAATAAAAATGGATCTATTCATGTTTCCGGTTCAGTAGCCTGACCAGAACCGGATTTAAAGGGTAAACGCTCTCACACACCAGGTTTGCATCAATCTGATTAGGCTTTCCTCGCCCTCGGAGAAGCACAGCAACACGGTATGTGAAGTGTTTCATTTAAGAAAGTTTTTTTTGTTGTTCAGTCAGGTAAAACTCAAATATATTCTTATTTTGCGGAGCAGCTTGTTATGTCGGGAAGAGACAGGTCAGAGCTGGATGATGGTCACTTATAAAAGTTTGCACTCTTGGCAGGCGAAGCGAGGTACGTCGCTTTCAAGTTTGTTTTTTCTGTGTCCGGACGTGGCAATATTTTGTATGTTGGAATTGTGCAATGTTTGTATGTCAGGGTTGTGCAATATTTGTATTTTGGGGTGGTGCAATTTAAATGTTAGTGTTTACGGAAGTGTGTGTGCGGATGTGTGTGTGCATGTGTGTGTGTTTGTTTGAGTGCTTACCTTGTGTGATGTAGTTTTAATTATGTATTATTGAAAGAAAATGTACATTTTAATTAAATACTAATATGAATTGATGTGTTTGTAGTTTCACGGTGCTTGACAGATTAATAAAGAAGAGTATGCACCAGTCGAACTCTCAGCGTGTTCATTGATGCCAAGGGCTGCTACATACGTGATCCTAAATGTTTTTGTTTTTTCTGCTCAATTATCTTTAATGTTCAGTATATCTGATCTGGGACTGTGTCTGAGCAGCTAACCTTTCACGGCACTAACCTTGTAAATAAACGCTAACTTGTGCAAAAAAGCGCCTAATTCTGGAGCAACTTGTTCTATTCATTATGAGACACTGATGGTATTAATGAGCTTAACACACCGTTAATGCACCTAGCAAACCCACCCCTCTGGAGACGGACTGGCAGAGCAGCTGCATCCAGTCAGCCATGTCCTGCTCATTGTTAGCGCTGAGCTCCAGTGGAGGGCGTTCTGTCAGGATGACTTGGAAGGCATGGGGATGCTCTGTGCTGTTAGAGCGACGGCAGCCTCCGCAGTGCTCTCCTCTGTGAGAAAAAAAAACAAGCATTGAAAATTGGACCATGTGTTCAGCACTTTCAGGAGGTGTGAAATTAGGCCTGCAGCAGTCAAAGTAAATTATCGAGTAAAAAGTCAGACTGTTTTTTCACTGCTCTGACTGAAGGTTCCTTGTATTATACACAATAACTTGAGGAAACTTCACCACCGGTTTGAAGACAACTGAGTCGTTTGGTGTTATTAACAGCCTATGCAAGTTCTTCTACAAAACAAAAGACAAGGTCAAAATGTTTTATTTCCAGCATCATCTACATATCTCAACAAAACTTACTACTTTAATTTCTCTATGTTGTTCTTGTTGCCTCTAAAAACTATGCACACTTTTCAGCAGAGTAGATAGGAGTTGAAATATATTACTTAATGGTTTTATATATTTATTTTTATTTCACAAAGACCATGCAGTTTCAAATTAATTCACTCCAGCATTGATAAAGAGTTTCTTTCTACTGCTAAATTCCAACTCATGTTCGTCAATGGGCTTTTAAATTATACAGTGAAGTCATTAAAACATTCATTAACATTTACCAGCATACATTACTATTGGCATTATTTATGTGAAGAAAAGTGTGAATGTAATGTGATGGACCTATCAGCCGGTAAAAACTTACCCCATAGTGACGGACATTACAGGCGTCCCATCTGTTCTCTCTGAATACAGGTACAGAATCCCATTGCTTCGAGACAAGAAGAAAAAAATTTAGAAACAGACAGTAAGCCTTATCAGCATATTGATAAAATTGTCTGATGTATAGTAAGGTAAAACAATGTTAAATATACACCCTCGGCTTGAAAGCATTCAACTTTCTGCAATTGTGAAAATGTCAGTCGCTAAAAATTTGAAACAATTTTAGAGGACATTCGGAGCAACGAGCAGGGCTTTCAGGATCTTGTTTCTGAAGTTCATGTCACTTATAAAAATACAATTCTTTCATTTTTGACATATGACTGTGTCTTTGCAGGCTTTTTTCTCTTTACAACAGAAAAAAACTAAAACCTTGAGTGTAGCTGAAAGCTCAACAGGTATTTAGAAGTCAAACTGTGATGCAGGAAATCAAGTCTTACTTTATGATTTATATTACAGTGTTATTTATCCATATCCAAAAAATACTCCAGCAGCCTGGGCTAACATATTTCTCATATATCCCTATACAACACAAGAGCTATAGAAACAACTTGTCAGATAAGCCACTTTCTCAAAATCTTTCGCACAAAGTTAATCTTTTTCTAAAAGTGCAGTTGTTGTCTTTTTTTTTTTAAATCTCAAATCTGATTTAAAACTCGCTTGTATAAAACATCTCGGAGTCAATTTTAAAACAAATATTGAGGACTTATATTGCACAAAACATACATTTCACATTTTCCTCTGTGTCCTTGTACATGTACTTTTTCTATGAACTGGAACGGTAACCATGTCCCTATGGAATGTTGTTTAGTTATTGTTCATAAAACCTTTCCTATTTATTCTATTCCTTAATACTTACTAATATTATCATTACATTGTTTGTTTCTAAACAAAATTGTCATATCTGATGTTTGATATTTGGTTTTAATGGTTTAGTGTTACCTTCTATGTGTCTCTTGGGTTTCATATGAGCCATTTGCAGGCTTCTACCACCTCATACAGATTTTAATATATGTTTATGTTGATTGTGCTTAAATACCCCAGAATACATATACAGATAAATAAATGAAGTCTTGGTAAGCAAAGATCATATGAGCCAAAGTTTTGGCATCTTATGCTGAACTTTGATTTCATGATTATGTTTGTATCAGTAAAATGTTAGTTTAAAGTCTTTTGTGTGAGATGAAGGCTCACCCAGGTTAAGGGAGACATATCATGCTGATGCATGATTTCATACTTACATATAATATAATAAATTTGAAAGCAAGACCTTACACCCCCTTAATTTTAAAAAAATGAGATATTGTATTTTTTTCTGATATCCTAGAACGAGGTTTGATGCCTCTGAAAATAGGTCATTGCGAGATGTCCGCGAGATTTAAATCGTCGTGACGACACGAGGTACATTTCTTTTTATTGGAGTAATCTGATAAAACAGCTCCTCCTCTGTGATGTCCGTTAGCCACAAAACCGTCACCGAGGAACCCATTCGTCCAGCAGCAGTATATAGCACCCTAGCTCACACTCACTCATTACCAGCTCTGGCCTGTAGGGGGACTCAATACGCAGTCGCTGCTTTGAGCCTGCCGGAAAATACAGTAGAAGAAGAAGGACAGGCTGGCTCTACCCCCGATAGAACTGACCAATCAGAGCACAAAGGGCTGTGACGTTGCGAGGTAACTGCAGGTCAGCCTGGAAACCGAGCGTTTCAACGAGAGCTTGATAATGGCCTAAAATGAGGATTTTGAGAACGCTATTGTGGGGCAATGAAGGAACTAAATGACTTGTACTGAGGGCAGAAATGCTTTACAGGCATCCTAGTCTGGCATAGTGAAAAGGAGAAACAAGCATGATATGTCTCCTTTAATATGAAAGACTTTTGGAGACATTTAGTCTTGAATCCTGTCATGTGTGTTTCCATAATCATAATGAGTCAGAGGACAGTGATGTAAAAGAACGCCCCCTACCTGAGGACGAGGTAGCAGCTTTTCCACAACTCTTTTCCCAGGTAGGTGGTTCCAGCTCGGTACTGCAGAGTCCCTTCTTTGGTGCTGGAGGGTCCCCCAACCCTGGATGGGCCACCCTGGGGTGACATAGCCATGTCCAAAGGATCCTCCCAGTGGACCAGTGAATACAGATGAATAGACACTTCAGACACCTGAAAACACAAACTGATAAGTCTCCTGCTGCTGCTGTGAGAGAAACAAAACGGGCTCTACAGTGGTTACGATGCACAATTTTGCTTGTCTGAAAGGTGTTTTTATTGTTAATTTTGGATTTTCTTTTCTAATACAGAGCAAAACATATTCAATCAGACAAGTTCGATTTACAAAAAGCATTTAGTTCAATTAGCTGACTCATTATTATACACCTTCATTTATCAAATGTTTTTATGGTTAAAAGTGAGCTTGTAAATTGAGTAGTGGGGCGCTGATCTATGTGCGCTCCTGTCTGGGCGGACTGTGATTATAAAGAGAATGTTGAGTAAAGGTTTGTGTGCTCATAGTTTTAAAAACCTGATTGTTTTTTTGTTGTTGTTGGGCATCAATTTCAGGTTCTTAGTCCACACACACTGCCAGTCTGTATCAGCATTGGGCAACTGGTGACACAGGGGCCATATTTAACCTTCCACCTCACTAAATGCAGCTCACCAATCATTAAAAAAAGGAACAAAACGTAACAACAACGATGGAATCTGATTCATCATGAGTAAACAGTACTACATAATGCACTGATTAGGAAAGGAGATTAAATATTTCTACGCCCCTTAGATTGCTGGTACATGGTTTATATTTTAGAAGTCATCAAAAAACTTACATTGCTATGACTGTATCTCTAAATATCTTTTATGAGGCAATAAAATATAATTTATAGCTTTATTAAAAACTATAGTTTGAAACAGTGATAAAGGTAGATATTTGTGTTTTAAACACTGGGAAGCATTTATTCTTGTACTGAATTAAGAAGAAGCCCAAACTGACTTTAGTTTTGTGTCATGCTCATCAAGTTGTTTAAGTTAAAATATAATAATGCTGGTTCAATCCCTTTTGAAGCTTTATATTTGGTATTTTTTGTTTATTTATATATATATATTATTTTTCCTGATTGAGATAACCTGCCAATATGTAACAATGCTGCCCTCAAGGAACTAAAAAAATTATGCTGCCCTCTTGGTAGCCAGGTTGCCCATGCTGATCTGGATTATACACACTGTTATACAAATGAAACCCCCTGTCATTGTGAGGCGGATTTTCTACATGAATTTATAACCAAGAATCATTTGCTTCATATGCCTTTACCTCACAATGAGATTCCTGAGCAACAAACTTGGTGAGAGCCAGTTTTTCCATTGTAGCATCAGTCAACACAGAAGGGTAGGGAGGCTCCCGACATCCCTTCACCATGGCCGACTTCAGAACAGACAGGAGCCAGCTGGAGTAAGAGGACACAAAATAGCTGCTCTGTGATTGGTTGAAGACATCAAACACGTTGATGACACTGTTTAGACCAAGAAGATTACACGTGGCTGAACATTGACATATAGAGATTGTTGAAGTGAGCTTAACTATTCTGACATTTATTGTTGTTTTCACTTGTAAAGCATGTGTGTGTAAAGCCTGTGTGTCTAAGTCAATCTGTTCTAAGAGGGCGATATATAGGTACACTTACACAGTCAGAGAGGCATCAGCAGTGTCCAACAAGAACTTTCTTCTTCTGTTGGTACAAACCACCGTCACAGTCTGCTGATCCAGGCCCACCTGAGAAAATCAATGCATAAGAGCAAATACAGCAGGAACAGACCTTAATAAAGTGCCCATGCTTTATAAACCATGCTTGAGTCTTAAGTGTTCATTAAAATTGACTCTACTTTTGATGTTACAATGAGAACATGATAAGACTTGAAATAAAAATGTACGCAGAGTAAAGAACTGTAATTTCTCGATTATAACGCACATTTTTTTGCTTTTAAATAAGCTCTAATTTTCATATCATACATTAGTACAAGCAAAATACTTACCATATTTTATCTCGCCAACATTGCAATAGCAACGCCTCTGATACATTTTTCTTTTATTTAACCTTTATCTAACCAGAAAAAAACCATTTGAGATCAGGATCTTATCTATAACAGTGGCCCAGAGGTGAGCTGCACACAACATAATAGCCAAAGACACACGGAAACACAGGGCGCCGCCATGTTGTGAGTAAGAGGACACAAAATAGCTGCTCTGTGATTGGTTGAAGACAACAGCATGTTGATACTCTTTGACAGAATTGTGCACAGTATTTGTTGTGAAAATTCTAAACTTGTATTGATTATACATTAAATAAAAGTTATTGTCTGAGAGAGTAAAGTGTTGGGAAAATCTGGATGCCCGTTATATTTTAGTACAGTGACTTTCCAGGCTAAAATCTTGAAAATATGTGGTGTGTGTTATAGTCGAAAAATTACAGTAAATCTAATAGTGTGTACACTTACTGATAGATAGTCCAGCTCATTATAAGAAACAGCATCCTCTACTGTATAAGGCTTTTCTGCTGCACCTGTAAAATAAAGAGGCACACCTTAGTCCAGGAGTAAACATGTTACAGAGGACATGCATTTATTTGATTTTGATCATGTTCATTATCTCTAATGATGACATCACCTCCTAGTTTTCACACACCGATTGCCCTTGACCGAACTCTTTATTCTCTCTAAGATGCCCTGTTTAAGCTCCTGTCACTTCAAGGACACATAGTCTACATGATCCTAGTCTGTTCAGATTGGTGGACCAGTCTACTCTGCAGTAATTCTCTATTTCAGAACCATGTTTCAGTGGCTCTGCATCCTTTCTCCAGTCTATGTTTGTGCTGAGCATGTCAGCCTGAACTGATGGGCTTGATTTGCTGACAAATAAACAGTAGGACAACACAATGGTCAGCCTATTTAAAGGGGTCAGGGTAAGAGCCGTTTCAGCCGTTAAAATGCAGCTAATTAATTGTAAAAAGAATATTCAACTCTCTCGCCACCTGCTGGGCATTTAAGGTTTATCTTCTGTCTTGGTTTACTGTAATGTCCTGTACTAATTCAGGTTTGAACTGCAAAACCTTTTCATGAAATATACATATAAGAGAAGATTAAAATTTTCCTCAATTTGGGTAGCAGTTTGTCATTAAGGGCTGATGGGCCCCACTGCATCACATTATGTAAAATAAAAGTACTTCTGTTCTTGTTAAGTATGCCTAAAAGGCTGAGGAATGGAATAACATAGTGTTTTGTTTAAGACAATAGAGCATCTTTTTTTTTCCTAAAGCATCATTTTGTTCCTCTTTCAGATAATTAGAACATAGTTTCACTTAACTTCTGGTTAATTCAATTTCATTAACAATAACAACCTCACTGCTCATTCCTGTTGGCACACTCAGACAGCAGTTTTTCTCAAAGGACTTCATCCAAGTCATTTCCATGCCAAAGTCAAATATCCCTATCACCATCCAATTTAAGAAAACAAATAAAATAAAAGAATTATGACTGCAGCATTGATATCCTCAAATGCCCGGTAGGTTTGATCCACTTACCCTTTCTTAACAGGTAAATGTAACAGTCAGTCAGCAGCAGGTAAAGCGGCTGCAGATCTCCCTCCATATGACCCGTGCTCATTCTCACCACCTAAGAAAAAACATCTCTGTCAAGTATGAGTGTTTACTGGCAAAAATCTGGCAATGTCATGGGAATCACAATGCAGAGATAACAATAACATTCATCACAATATATCCAAGGTAAGCAGGATGATGCATCATTTTTTTAGCAAGTCGATCTTTGGAAAACATTGTACTTTCAAAAACCCACAGATTGATGTATATAAAAACAGCTTTGAATCAATTATTTATAAACAGCATAGGCCCTGCAACATCGAGCCTTTGTCTGCCCTATAGATATTAAAAATAACATTACATTTAATTGGGGACACAGCAAAATGGTTGAATATCTGCTGCCAGCTAGAGGCTGTAAGATGACCTACAATACAAAACAAATGTCTTAAATCCCTATAAATAACTGACTGACGAATATGTTAATTTTGTGCATGTAACTAATGAAATAGTAATGTATCACTAAATATCGCATTATATTAATATATCAGTGCTTTCTTACATTCCTATTGTCAAGTATTTGTCTTTTATTTCACTTCTTCAAACTTTTTTTCCTGTGTTTTCTGGTTGGGTTTTTTTCTGGCTGCAGCAGGATGTTAGTGCAGGTGCAGAGTTCAGCATGAGCTGCACTACACATCATGTGTGACAAACAAGAGCATGCCACATTCTCCCAAACCTTAAAGAATCAAGAGAAAATGTGAAACTGTAATAAAAGCAAGCTGAAAAAGGGAAACAGAGCCTTGCAACACTTCCACTGAGCAAGAGTCCCCAAACCACTGGTTTAAAGTCACGAGCCAGACAATCCTTAAACTGGCTTTAAGACATTTGAAAGAGGATTAATTCTGATCACTCAGAAATTCATTCTCAGCAGAATAAAGGTCAGTTTAAACTTCCAAAACAATGATGTGCTGTGTTTTTTCACCTATTCTTTTGTAATTTTATAGTTGAAACAAATTTAATTTGTAGTAAAAAATGTATTTTGATGATTTAATAGGCATAAAAGAGTCATACAGTCTGTACCTTGAATAGTTGCTCTTCGTTCTCTCGGAATACGTGAATCATGAGAAGAAGTAAGTGATTGTTGTCCACCCTGAAACAAGAATATTGAACAATTCAGGCAGACCTTCCACAGAATCACAATCTTTACACACATTTTATTTGATCAAAAACCTTAAACTTTGGACATTAACTCTGATGACACATTTAGAAAGACCTGAAATTATAATGGTTGACTTAGTTTAGTTTATGCTAAATGTCCAATGACTTTGAACTGGGAAAATGTGTCATTTGCATTCCGGCATAAAGAACTGTCATCTTGTAAAGCACTGGAAAAAAATGACTGAAATCTTTGAATGCAATCTTAGTGACTGCAACAGGATATGTGGTGTCTTTCACACTCTTAAAAGTTGAGCTCTGTACAACCGCAGATTTCTATGAACCATCTCTTGTCTCTAAAGTTTCCACTGATGCGGGCATCATTTTAGTGTTGCCACAGTTTAAGCAGCATAGGATCAAGCACTTCCTTTTGCACCCTTGTTTGTCTAACAATGAAGAGAGGTCAGGCACAAAGCTGATACGCTGCCTACCGTGAGGATGCAGAAAATGACTGCACCTTAAACCACTTAAAGCCTGGACTGAAGTCTTAACTCTGCAGCGCAGGGTTTCTCTATCTTAAGAACGGATAAGGGAAATGGACCCATATCAGTAAATCAAAACACACTTTACTGAGCTTGTTTTTCTTCACACAGGATGCACAACAGCACACACACTCCACTTTTATATCAGAGCATTTGTTGATCAATTTATTTTAGGTTTATAATGGGACAGAGCGCTTAGAGACAGCACAGTTACTTATAAAATGCTCCTCAGTTTGCATTACACATATTGGCTTCAGCATGCCTAAAACTTAGTGACAAGAAAAACACACAATTTAAGATTTAAAGAATTAAAGACAAAGCCATCTGCGTCGGCCTTTCTCAAAGTTTAGATTCCAACCAAAAATGGCCCATTACTAAAGGGTTGTAGACTGTTACACAAACACTAAAATAAGTATCTGGGGAGCAGTCGTTACGATCCCCTTCCTTATCTTTTATGTGAACCTGCTCAGTGACGTCTGCACGAGCCTCAACAAAGTGAGCAAAGGAGAGAGCTGCAGGGCTGAACGATTTCTGGAGAATATCTAACCGCTATTTTTCCTAGCAGATATTACAATTTCATGATTTGCATCGAACCAAGCTTTCGCGCAACATTCGTTACACTATAGACAACAATAACGAAATGGATGATCAAAAGCACACAACATATTATTCATCATCTTATATTAACAAATAATCTGTTTTCATTATCTAAGGGATATTCCAACTCCTACTCTTAAACAGAGGCTTTGTATAGTTGACCTGCTTACCAGCACTCCAATAAATGCAAATTGCCACAAATTTGTAAAATAGTTGACACAACAGCTCCCGGGTCGGTCAGGAGCACTGCCAAAAATTGCAGTTTTGGAGATCACTATTTTGTTGTCTGAAATTTTGATCCAAAAATGATATATCTTTAAGTCCTCTAGAGCAGTACAAGACTGTTACAGACACTTCAGGTTGCTGTGTTCACTGAAGTGAGTGAACTGAAGTGAAATTCTGAAAAGACTTCATGAACATTAGTTTTGCTGAAGCCTTTCGGATGCAGCATTGAGGCCACACAATGTTTTGAGGGTTGCAGTTGAAGAATATTACAGCAGGCATTATGTTTGTGAGTTGCATTTAAATCATTAGCTGTGTGGGTTAAACTGTGCACAATGAACTAATAAATGCACTAATAATCTTTTGAAACAATATGCTGTTTAAAATTATTTAATTTGCAGTCTCTCTTCAGAGTTTCAGGTAGAACTTTACATAGGGGAGACTGGGGGAGTTGTAACATATATACATTGTGATTTACAACTTTTGATGATAAAACACATGAATGACATAAAGTTAATTCTGTATTTTTACTTCATAAGGACATGAATGTTTAAATCAAGATGAATTAAATGAAGACTGGATATTGTAGGTGCTTTTGGGAGCAGGGCTTGGCGAAATGGACCAAAACTCATTTGTTAGAATTTAAGCTGAATGGCAACATTTGATCATTTTTTTCCGGATAAATGATTCTAAACAATGAAGCTAAAAAGCAAAAAGTGTTATCATGCAGAATGCTGCAAAGTCTGAGATCTAGGGTTGCAGCTCAAGCTTTTACTGCGTCATAATACTGGACTTTATGTTGCAGATGAAAAAGGTTCTTCATGTTTAAACTTATGTGGGAACTGTTATAGCATTCTCAGCAAAACACCAAACATAATTCTTCTCATCATCTTGGATCTTGAACATAAATAGCCACAACTGTTTATTTGACCAGCCATCCTCATTTAAGCACAACTATATCAAAAGAAACAACTGCTTAACATCAATCTTCTTGAAAATATATCCTTATTTTTCAAAAACTCATTTTCTCACCCAGCCTTACTTGAAGCAATCACAACCATCTGTCACACAATTTTATGTATAAAAGCTCAAAATGAATGGGAGGGGCAAGTTAAGACTTCAGGCTGAATTATTCCTGTGTCCTTAAAACTGTTCAAAAACCCTGTTAATAAAAACGACAGATGTTCTTGGAGCAGCTTACCTAAACTCTGCAGGATGGGAGCATTCAGAGGGACTAAGCTTCTCCTGTGGCCCTTCTGGATCTGCTTCTTTTCCTTCTTCGGTGTCGTCGCCTTGGGTCGTCATGTCTGACTTCTGTCCTGGGGACGCTTCTGCTTGTTCTTCATCATCAGGGCTACCTGGTAGAGTCTGCGGCTGGCTATGCCCTGTAATGTCATAGTAGCCACCACCTGCGGGAGCAGAGTCTGGACTGTTGGCGGTAAAGCAGCATAAGTCTGTGGATACGGAGGAGGTCTGGAAGAAGTCAGGGCTTGAGAGACAATTCTGTCCCTCTGTGCGGTCAGGTGGCTCGCCCCCTGTGTCCTCTCGAAAGGGCTGCTGTTCAGGGGGCTCGGCCTCATGGTTGCAGTCTTTGTTACTTTTCTCCTTCTCATCCTCCTCTAGGTGCTCCCAGGGCTCCTCCTCCCTGTCCAGAGCCCCATTGAGACGATCCATGACATCTCGGAGGGGTTGGCCCACCGAGTCCATGGAAGTGTCCTTCATCTTGGGGAGCAGCAGGAGGCCCTCCACTCCATCCTCATCTCCTTCCTCAACAACCTCTGAGCCCACCCTGCTCCTCCTCTCCTCTCCTTCAGACTCCAGCTGAAAGGCAGAGCAGTTCAGTGACTCCACATCCTCCGAGGCCTGGAGGCTGCAGTCTGTCTCGATATGCTCAGAGGAGACAGAGTTCTGGATGCTGCTGCTGGAGTCTGTAGAGCCCTTCCCTCGACGCTTCTTGGCTGGTTTCCTTCGTCTGGCCATCCTGAGAGATCAGAGAGATTGTTGTAGTTTTCCCCATTCCAAAATAAAGAGATTCATGATTATCATCTCAGTATTAATGATCATTTCATCAAACATTAAGTTCATTTTTACTGATTAAAACTAAATAGCACTGCTATTCAGGAAGCTAGAAGTCATGTTATATTTTGGGATTTAGGGCTGCACCAACATTATCTGAGCCTTTATCTTAGAATAGGATATGGGCCATAAAGGACTGTATTATTTGATTAAGATTTGAAGCAGATCTCAGTTCAATTCTCAGAACAACTTTGATTATTTTATAATTCAGAGCTAACCACTTGCTCATATCAACACTAGCTAGTAATGTCCTTGTATGGTCCTGGTTTTGTACGACTTCAAAGTGGGAAATTCACAAAGTGATTTATCTAATTAAAATCTCGGAATATCCCAGTTCCCAGATCAACTGGAATGCACCATACTTCCTGTAGAGAGGAGCAAGTGAGAACGACCATGTCAGGGAATTTCTCAGGCTGGTTGTCTGGACATTACCCTGATAATATCAGGGTTAGAAAGGGCTTAAGAATTCTGTTAGTATTTTTGAGTCAAAGGAAATAAAATAACAGTGATAGCCTTTTCTTTTATCATTGTGAAAGCAGGGAGATTCTAGCATAAGTAGTATTGAGCTGCTGTCTTACTAGCTTAATTATAATGGAGTAAAAACACCAAAGAAAGGCACAATCAGTGCTGATGAAAAGGTCAGGCATTATCTTTGGACCTGGATCTTATTGAAATGAATGCATCAACTCCAACATCACCAAACAATATTGCAGTCTCTGCATTTAAAACCCTATATTTATAGGGTGAAAGCAAGGTGTCCTAAAGACAAGAAGGACTCCTACATAAACCAATGTGACAGTTTTAAAAAGAAAAACACTGGCGAGAGAAACCTCAACACTGAGGAAAAGAATGTAAGTTTAGTCACCCAAGTTGAGACCATGACTCTACCTGATGACCTCCAGCTCTGTGCCAACATTCTCAGTGTCATCTCCATTTGTGGGGGTGATGGTGTTATGGCGGCTGGCCACATGAACAGGTGTAATGTCAGCTGAGGTGTTAGTGGTGTTGGTGTCCGAGTCCTCATTGAACGGGTTGTGTCTGAATGTTGGGCTGTGAGCAGAGGGATGAGCTGCTCCTTTCACACAGACAGCTCCGGCAGGGAGGACCACCGTGTCACTGATGACTGTCTGTGGGTCGGAGCCACTGGACCGCGGGCAGCTGGCCTGGTCAGTCAGGTCTCCCTCTACCATGGACAACAAGGAGGGACATCACAATGTATTTTTTTTAGCACCAGCAATACAAATGAAAATATACATACACTGAGTTTTTGGCATTGTCTTGTTAGATGACTGATGTATTAAGAATGATGCATACAGAAATTTTAACAATTTAAAAGGATACGCCAACTTTTGTTTTTTCTTTTTGTGTCTTGACTCAGTCCTGAGTCCATGACATGCAGACAGAAGTTCTTTTGACTGTGCGCGTAGGAACAAGAAAAAGACGGGCAAAGCTCACCTGCCACTAATTAGCTTAGCTCAAACACTGAGAGTCAACGGGTAGTGTAAGTCTACCTCTGCCTACAGCCATCAGATAAACGTTTCAGGAATTCTAAACTTTCCTGTGTGCTTGTTATGACTGATTTTTGACCTCTTTATCTTACATTATCCTCTACGAACATACTATTTTTGTCTGCTTTTGAACAGGCTTTGTTTTGTTGACCTACTTCAGCGGTGGTTTGCTCGAGAGGTGTGAACATTCACAAATGAGTCAAGTCTTTTGAACAGCTCATTTAAGTGAGTGATGAGAAAAGCTTCACAGTTGCGAGTGAGCCATTGATTAGCAAAATTGCCAGCAAAGTTAAGGGTGGCTCAAAAACAAAAGACTCACTCATAACTGTGAATCAGTTCTCACTCAATCAAAAGAGCTGTTTACAAGACTCAACTCGTTTGTGAATGTCTCATCTCCAACCACCAAAGAAGTAGGTCAACAAACAAATCCTCTGTATAGCAGTAGAAGATTAAATGAAAAAAAGTAGAAGACAGCATAACAATCCTATAAAAAAACATGAGTCCCAGGAAGCACATAGGACCGTTTACAGTTGCTGAAGAGTTTACCTAATCGCTGTAGACAGAGGCAGGCTAACACTTCCCACTGACTCCCAGTGTTGAGCTAAGCTAATTAGCAGCAGGCACATTTTGCCTTAACTTCCTTGTTACTGCACGCAGACTTGAAAAGCAAAGTATCTGCTTGTCATGGACTCAGGAATGAGGCAAGACATGAAAACAAAGAAAGACATATCCCTTTAAAGCGGTTTGTCTTCACAGTTCTATCGATTTATTTCTTTTTCAGAATTGTTATCACCTATAAGGGTTAACCAACAAGACAGTTTACCAAAAGCTTTGTGTATTGCTCCATCAGCGTCATCAGCTTTGCACACAAATAAATGTTAGAGGCTGCAGAGGTTTTTCGTTCTTTTGCAGTGTAAGAGAGGCATTGCAGAAGACATCAAGTATGTACACAGGCAGCAGCTTTCTTTGCAGTGGTTAAGGCCTACAATAATGTCTACAACTGGAGACAGTCCTTAAAAGACTATTCATCTACTGTAAATCCCTCACAGAACCCAGGATTTAAAATAAATATGTGTGCATTCATTACAAGAACTGAACATGATTTTTAACTGAAATTTAAAGCAAAAATTAACATAGCAAATTGCATGTTGCACTTTTTCGTGGACACTTCCAGACTTTAAAGGGATACAGCAACTTTTTATTTTTCATCCCTTGCCTCACTCCTGAGTCCATGACAAGCAGACACCATTCTTACCACTATTCCAACAACAAGAAATAGACGGACAAAGCCCACCTACTGCTACTTAGCTTAGCTCAAACACTGGATGTCAATGGGTAGTGTTACCTGCCTCTGCCTACAGTCATCAGCTCATCTATTTAGCAACTCTTAACAGTCCTGTGTGCTTGATGTGACTAATTCTTTTACCGTGTTATGTTGTGTAACCTATTTTTAGGCTAAGACATGCTTATAGGTAGATCAAAAAGCACTTCCGCAGTGGTTTGCATATGCACCCTGCAGTTTAGTTCTAACACTACCCATTGACTCTCAGTGTTTGACATTCAGTAACTAGCGGTGGGTGAGCTTTGGCCATTTCTTCCTTGTTACCGCCTGCACAGTAGAAAGAATGGGGTCTTTCTGCTTGTCATGGACTCTGGAGTGAGGCAGGACATAAAAAGAAAAAAAAGGTTGCCGTATCCCTTTAAGTAGCTCTTCTAGATTATCACCCAACACTGCAAATGAGCTGAATCAAAGCCAGTGACATATTTTAAACAGAAACAGAATATATAACAAAACAGATACACCAGACAAACAGATAACACGATGTAAAACAGACGGACTGGACAATGTGAGTACCAGTTGCATCAGGCATTGTTCTTGCTGTTGTAAATAATAAAGCAAAGTGAGCATTAGGATCATTCCCATGATGAGTAACACATGCAAACATGACACTTCCAAGAAGACACCCGTAACTGATTCTCCAGCTCACCAAAGATTTTGTGTTTCATCCCCTACTTACCAAAAACACTTTTCCCATTGACAGCCTTGGAGATGGACTGTACTCAGTATTTATTTGGCTAGCTGAGTTTTGGGGCTTGGATACGGGGGCTTTGACTCTCTCCTTAAAGTCCAGCACACACTAAGCAGCCATCAATCCAAATGAGTCTTATGTTTTATCTTCATGTTACACATTAATCAGTGAAAAGCCAAACAAATAAAAGGCTGACTTATGCCAAGTGTTTCAAGTCATGCCAACAGGGGATGCACATTATTATATTACAGTAGTACTGGCAGATAATACTTTGGGAAGTTAAAATTCATTATTGATAGCTTATTCAAATTGCTGAATTTACAAATGTATCATGATGTTCCACTTTCTGAAGCATTAAATAAGTGGATTACAAAGTATTGTAACACAAGCGCCACACAGTCAACCACTCCCTCTGTTATAACCAACTACATTTTTCCTTTTGACTTAAGTCTTTCTCTGACATACAGGTATAAATATTTCGTAAAACTCCTTTTTCCTAATTCACTAATGCGGAGAAAAAAAACTTCCGGTTTTTGTTGCCCATTTAGGTTGTTAACATTGACATTTTCTTTCACTCTCCACTGATAGCAATGCGCCAACTATAACAAAGTTTCATAAACAATCATCGGGCTCCTTTTAAATTCATGTTTTGCACAAGTTTTAAAAAAGTGAAATAACTTAAATGTAGCTATTTATACTGTATATACTTCAAACTCAAGAACAGAATTAGAGATACGGGCAATAAAACAACTAATCAATGATTAAACCTAAAAGCATTCCTGATCTTGTATATCATCTCTGTGGTGACCCTACACACACATTTTGCTCGCTAGTGACATGCCCCACTTCACTTCCTTCAATCAGCAGCGTGCAGATTTGTTTAACTCTGCCCACCATTGTTGCTTACTTGAATGTGGGAGTCCATTCAAAGCTGCAATTGATAGGTTGGACTCACCAATCAGCACATCACTGTTCTTCATGGATCAATTCCACATAAAGAAGAAGAAACATGTTGTACAGTGGCAACACCTACTCGACCCCTTACAACCAATGCTGCCAGAGTGTTTGGCAAATAGCTTACTGTTAGGGCAGCAAGACTTTAGCACAGAGCAATTTTGACTGAAGCCCCAGTCACACATTCCTGCTTCTCATGGCAATTGTGCATGACTGTACATGATTAGCAAGGCTGGTTTGATCAGCATGATACGGGAAAAAGTGATTGTCTCCCCCGGACATACCCCACCATCGGTAATGCTTCTACAGCACTTCTACAGCACTCCTACTGCACTTCAAGGGTGTTCGTCCCACTTCAATTAGGTCAATACAACAATACAACGAGGACTCCATGAATTTACATCCCACTGACACGTCAGCCCTGTTCGAGCCCCGTCGCTTGCATTTTTGTCGCATTCACTTCTCGTACGAGAGACATAGTAACAACACTGTGAAATCACCTTGAATGGGACACAGTCAGAGCACAGTCTGATAGGTCCTTGTCAGTCATCCTCAGAAAGCTTTCTGGATTGAGCATCATACATGCCACGCTAATAGGACTGCATTCGGCTTCCACCTATACTGAGAGCAGCGATTCTCCACAACAGTTTTGAACAGTTCAAAACAGACAGGACCCTTCCCAGTTCCCCGGCATTTGTTCACGACTACACAATGCTGATCCAGATCAAGTAGTGCATGCACCACAACCAACCAACCGTTTCATCAGGATTATGACAATCATGCACAATTGCAATGAGAAACAAGAAAGTGTGACTGGGGCTTAAAATGTGTGAATATAATCATGAAACTAGGACAACAGTCAATGGATACACCTAAGGGAGTGTAGCTTTTAATTGAATAGACATCTTGACTAAATTAATCAAGATGGTTCATTCTTGCAAAATCATTCTTTGAACCTTTTGTTTTTAATCAAGACTGAAGTTTCAGTCGAGTTAAAGCTTGTCTAATATTTTGTACTTCAGAAGGCATTATTGTTTGAGAAATCTTAAGCACCTTCTCAGGGTTATTCCTGGAAACCACAGAGAAATTTGTTATTTATTTTAGAGAATTAATTTACATTTCGAAACATAAGCTCCTTAAAAAAGGGGGCAAACTTTGTTTTGCTTTCCACAGTGTCATTGCACTGTGCTGTTTGTAGGTCTCAAATAGTTGGAAGGAACTGCTTTTGTGATAACTGATTCAAAAAAGCATTTGGCTAAAAGGCCATCTTAAAAAATACTTTATTTCATTGATGCTTGTTTATTTGAAAAACCGTTATCAATCACTTGCTATACAATTCCAAAATTGTCTTACTTCTGTTGGTTAGAGAAAAGACTTTTAAACATGAGAGTAACTGATGTAATTAAACCGGGGACACCTTTCTTCTAGAATGAGTCGTGTAATAGCTGCATTTTGGACAAAAATCCACTATTGTGCATCCCTTTTGACAACCTCAGTTTAGTTGGACTGTTAAGCTGGGTCACAGTTCAACTACTTAATGCCTGAATCTCACATTACTAGAGAAAAAGCTGAGCTTGTGGTGGTTACACCTATATCCAAGTAACTTTAACTGACACCCTGTTTGCAACGCGGTTTTAAACAATAGGTTTGATTATTACCAGAGAGGAGAGGATGGTTGCAGATAATTCAGAGCTCAGTACAATACTTGTGTTTACATTCTGCCTATGCTGCCACTGCCACATTTCCCAACAAACAATGACCAACAATAAGGGTTAAAACAGAGCCAAAGTATTTGACTCCAGTCTCCTAAATACATTACTTTACTTTTACAGGGTTTTCTGCTTCCTTGTGTTGTTTATTCCTTTGCTTGTATAACTTAGTAACACAGAGATCATATAATTTCTGTATCACATAAACCTTGACTTCAGAGAAAAATTATTTCAATTTAACAATCCCAAAAACCCCAAACCATTTCCCACCTCTCTGTGATCACCCTTGCTGGAATGTCTTGTAAGCAGCAGTCTTTTGCACCAAAATGTACCGACACAAACACCTTTGTTTTTCTTGTTAAACTACCCAACATGCTTTAAGCACAAACTGTGGGATGCCATGCCAGATATCAGGGAGAGAAAAAGGAGGGGAGGGGGAAAATGGGAGGGGAGGGGAGGGGAGGGGTTGACCAATGTCCCACCTTCCCAGTCTGCACTTGGCAATGACTGCAACACGGGGAAGATGTCACCGAAATCATAATCTAAAAAAAAGGAGGGATAACATTCAACATTAGAGTGAGATGTAGTGGAGAGAAAAGAGAGACAATGGCAGAAACAGAAAAATAACATGGTAAATGATTTATGAAACAAAAAATCAATGAGGAGTAAAGACGAGTGGGAACTAAAACAGGGAAACTGGCAGAGTAGATTGAGGGTTGTGATGGGGAAACATTCACAGGGTGCTGCAATCACCCCGATGAGAACATTCTGTACCGATGAGCCTCTGTACACTAACTGATGATTTGATGGAAAACACTCGGCGATTAATGAGTCACAACAGTTTGCAAAGATCAATTCTGCTTGACATGCCATTGGCTTGACATCACCGTATGAATTAGCAACAAAGCATATGAGTGTGTGCTGGCAGTGGCGGGGCCAGATGAAATCATAAACCCAAAATACAGAAGGCCATTCATCAAGGCAGTCACACATTCTCATCTGAACTAACACTGGGGCGTATGTGTGGCAGATATCTGTTAGTCAATGATTATTTAGACATTAAAATAAATAACATATATTGTTTTCATGATTTCTTTTCACTTGTTTCACCTCTGATGTTTGTCTTTAAGTTAATAAGCAAACATAACACCCACTGAAATATCCTTACAGCCAAACATGGTCTTTCAGTCAAATGTGGTTTACTGCTTAACAGTTCTATCATATTATATTCAGACTGTAAATATTGTTAATGATAATAGTGGAAATTCTTTGACCTTGTTTATGGTCTCACTTTTTTGTTTCCTTCATAAGGAAGTTGATATAGCTTAAATAAGCTGCATTTTGCAACCTGCTTACTTCATTTTTGACTTAATTTATCATGCTCTTATCTATTTCAATGTGCTTGATATTGCAACAGTTTTACTGTGTATAAGAGCAACTCAAACAATCAAATTTCCCTATGGGGTTTAATGAAGTATTTCTGATTCTGATAATATGACAATAAATATAGTCTATAATTTTAAAAATCAATGAAGGTTGCTGGGGTTTCCACCTCCTTAAAGTTGTGCAGTTAGCATCTTGTTGTTGAACATAAAACTATAATCAGGACCTCGTCTGACCTGGTTTTTCATTGTTTTGTGTTAAACAAGATAAGAGCATGTTGTTTATGACATGCACAGATTTGTGCTTTCTTGTCACAAACATTGATAAGGGAAATGATAAGTAAATGAATAATTATTATAAAATCTTGTAAGGTTATGTTTCCAATGCTTTACCCAGTGTACCTACAATTTTCTGATGATATCTGCTCTAAGCAGGCAGAGGTAAAGTGCTAACTTTCCTCCACTATGTTACACTTACTTCCCGCTGTCTGTTTTATGCACATCACCAAAAAACACATGATTGAAAGCAACTTATGTTTTGATTTTGTCTTAACATCTTATGCTATTCTTTATATTTGTGCAGTTCAAAAACATCTTAATAAACAGTGAGGTAAATTTTAGGCTTGCTATAAAGCTCCAGCTTTACCTAATACATAAAAAAGAAACCCAGAAATGCAAGTGCTCCCCTAAAACATTTTTAATGCTTGTGCATAAAGGCGCTTTACTTTTCAAAATGAGAACAAAGTACTTGGATCTTCTGCATTTTAACAACTTTTCAAATGCTTGTTTTTAATTTACTGTGGCTTCTTGTTCATTTCATTGCATTTTCTTGTACAGCCTGAGAGCTCCAGAGAAATACCAAGCTCTATATACTACTTAAAAAAAGATCTTGTTTGAGTTAAACCAAGTAAGCAGGTGCAAAAAATGTTCTTGGAATGCAAAGCTGAATCAAAGGTTTTGCATCAACCTATCAACTTAAGTCAGACTGGATATCATAACAATTAGTATCCTTCAAACACTCCTCGCTTCTTTCTGTTGACTTCTTACTAACCGGGCCACACAGCTTTTCAGTAGAGCTAAGCTATTTATTCATTATATGCTAGTTAATTAAGCTTAAAAGCTTTTTATTTTGAATTAGAGTCCTTAACATTTGGCAGAAGAACCATGTGGGGGGAAGGTGTGCCAACTTAAGCAGAATCTCTCTTTTTTCAGTCTGTAAGGTTTAGCAGACATTTTGCTGAAATTAAGTAGATTACCGGATTAGACTGATGACTAAATATTTAAGGATCAAAGATGACCTCTTAATACAGCTCACCTTCACTGGAGGGGGCTATGGCGCTGTCATCCCACTCCAGGTTTGTGGAGGTGAGGGAGGTGAAGGAGTGCAGGGACAAGCTGTCAGAGCTGGGTAACCTTTCCTCAAAGTCCAGCAGATTCTGAGGTTTGTAGTATTCTGGCATGTAGGGGGCCACATCAAGGTAGGGCACATCCTGAAATCAACAAATATTCATCAGGTGAATCATCGGCATGCTGCTGACACTGAGGAGCTTTTTCTTCATCAATCTTGAAACAAAACAAAAGCATACCAGCTCCAGATCAAATCGAATAAATTCCAACCCAGACACCAGAGTGAGGAAGAGCGTGAGGTGGTCATGGCTGCAGACCAGTGCATTCCTTACACAGAGGAAAAAGTCCAGTGTTAACTAGAAGCACTAAGGAAGCACAAACATCCACCACGGTAGATCACATAATGCTATTACATCTTTAAGCAATAGTTCCCTGATAAAGTTACCATCATAATGTGATTACTTGACCCTGAAAACCCTCACCTAGCACTCAGGATCATGTTGATATCATTATTAGTTAGACAGTTATTGTGCAAAATGACTAATGGTGGTTATCTGAATCAACATCAAAATGTGATCATTTTTAAGTTGGACCATTACGAACATCTCCTGAAAATTCAATCAAAATTTGTCCAGCAGTTTTTTGTTATCTTGCTCACAAACAAACAAATGCCACCAAAAACATAACCTCCTTGATACTTGAACTTAATGACTGAAGCACAAAATAACCTCTCTCTCTAACATAGGATGACTCTGACTTACTTGAAGTAATACTTCTGCAATAAGCCTTGGTTCTCCTGGAAGAGGCGTAGATAGCTCTCTAAAGAACTCTCACTCAGTGCCAGGTATAACCATGCACGGCCTACACAAGAAGAGAAGAGTCTGTTTTTATTTCACGCATGCAACAGTCAAAAATAACAGATTATGATTCACTGATCATTTGGCTTTGTCTGATCACAAAAGAAAACTGTCTCACTTCTCCCCAGGTTGGTTGCTATGTGCTGAAGCTCATCGATCTGTCGGACTGCCTCCCTCCTGGTGAAGTGCAGAACCAGGACCCAGTAGCCTGAGGAGATATCCTGCAGCCTGCCATGTAAAAAACAGATAATTATGTTCTATAAGCAGCATTTAAAATAACTAAATGTTAGGCATACTGTCAAGCAAATGTATTTAATCATCATATTATCATACAGATGTGAGTGCAAACATATGACCTGACAGGGGAACACAGGCTCCCAGAAAAACAACTTCTCTATTGCTACAGGTAGCTTTCACACAAAGCTGCTGCAGGACAATCGGCCCTTTGTTAGCCACCCTGATTGGTCAACTGACCGATCAATCAGAGCAGAGAGCCCCTTTCAAAGCAGCTGTTGCAGGGCGATTCTTCAGCCAGACGACTTTATTATACCAAGTCTGTCCGACGCAATGTGGTCAACATTACAGCCTTATATTTGTTACCTTACAACCTTGAAAGTTGCAAAGAAAATGTATTCACATACTCTCAAAGATAAATTAAAAACTTGAAATACTGCAGATATTTTTGCTAAAAAACAACTTAATGGTGATAATAACAGCACTTTGATGATGTGGAAATCTCATTTTAGAGGACATCGATGAGATTATTCAGTATATCAGTGTTATTTGAGGTTACTAGAACAGGTTTTCAAAGATTTTGGTTTTTCATACAGTTTAGTCTTTATTCTTATACAGAGTCTATGTCTGAAAAAGAATCATACTAATTACATAAGAATAACAGCTTGGCACTTACAATTGTTTCAAACAGGAAAGAGTACAACAGCATCCAGTTCTATGAAACGGTGACCAAAGGGGCAAAATAATGACAGATTATTTCCTGGAAAAGGCAGGGCTTGACAAAGGCTAATGCCCTCCTCATCTGCCCAAATCTGTTTTGCAAACCTTGCATGAAGTACTAAATTTAAATTCAGAGTTTAACTCTAAGTTTGAAAAAAAGTTTTTTAAAAAATGGTTTGCACATGTGTTTTTGAAGCACAAGAGTGTTAATGATTTTCTTGTTGTTTTCATTTGATAATCAGGTAGGATAGGTTTATATGAGCATTTTTCTTCTCCCATGCCTGCTCAGTTTCTACTTAATACATGAATTTTTACTTTTTTGGGACGGTTACCCTACTTTGGATAGTTGTATTTTGTGGGATGAGTAGATAAAAATACCTAGACTTCTACTTCTTCTGACACTGTCAGGAAAAACAGTTTATTAACTGACTTAACAAGCAGACATGTGGTTATGTTATAAGTGTTTAAGGTCAGAAAAGTGACTACAAGGTCAGTGTAAAAACTGTCAACATGATTTGTCCTAAAATGACACCAAGAAGAGGAATAATGTGAAATTAAACTATTACTGAATGCATATGAACTTACATAATTTTTTTTCCATCAAACTGAAATAGATGTGACAAATGAAAACATTCTGAGCATCAGATTTGACACAGTTTTTGAGCTCTTATTGAAAATGTATTTTCCTTTTTGTCTTGACACCAAACATTGATCAGAGCATCAACTAGGTTACAAACTAATAATTCCCATCCATACTGACTGTTTTCTTGCACAGGTGAGAAAATTACTTCAGGTAAGCTTCTTACCCATAAAGCAGAGCGTGGTCGAGGTGTTCACAGAGACGCTGCAGCACCCTGTCATGGTTTCGAATAGCTGGGGTCTCATCTTCACAGGCTGCAAAGTAACTCTGTAACTGAAAGATGGAAGTGGTTTTAGTTCATGTGAACAGAAAGATTTTGATTTCAGCTCTATACAACAAAAATATACATCTATATTTGATTATATGTTCACTGTATTGCCCCCTTATTTATGCATATCTGGTTAAAATAGATAGCTTAATATTCAAACTGTGCATTTACATATGTGCCAGCACTGAGCATTGAAGTGGGCTAATACAGAGAGATGATCCCAAAGCTCCATGACTGTGTGATAAATAAGCCAAACCATACAACAGGGAATTTTAGACTAGATTAGATAGAACTTTATTAATCCCTTAGGAAGACTCCTTCATGGAAATTAAGATTCCAATAGCATTGTATAGCAGTACGCAGGGTAAAAAAGAACACAGGACATCAAGTAATAACAGATATAAATAGAAAGTATAAATAAAAATGAATTCAAATATGGCTACAGGTTACTGCTCCCTCCTGTCCTCTGTCTTCCTGTTACTCCTTCTCCCCCTGAGTGAGGAGTTGTGTATTCTGATGGCCTGATGGACAAAGGAGTTTTTTTATAGTACAAAGACTGGAATTTTCCTGACATTAATCCAGCTGAGAATGTGTTGAACTGCTATGCTTGGAATTTTATTGCTGAGGACCAGACTGAACACAAGAAGCCCATAAAAGCATTAGTCAGTCGAGCTGGCTGCAGCACAAAGCCAGAGCCCAAATCTCTGCTGATGCCTGTAGTTTGGAGACTCAGTGTAAAATTTGTCTTTTTAAACCTTATCTCTGACTTTCTTAAATCATGCTGGGTAAAAGCAGTTGTTCCTTTTGTGTCTTAAGCACAGCTCAGTTCATTTGGGAAGTCATTTTTTCTTACAGCACATGAGCCTCATACATCTAACATAAGCCTCTAACATAACTGCTGGTTTATGAGAACCGCGGGCTGTTTCAGCTCAGAGACTCCGCCTTCACTCGTCTTACTAATTGGCTGCAAAATGAAGCCGTAAAGAGAGAAAATTGGATTCTAACATGGACACAAAGAAGACATAGTAGACAAAGATACTCTTACAGAGTTATGGCTGCCTACATAGTCCAATTAGGAATGCTTGATATTATCAACATGATGTCTGTATCTGCAGGTAACAGCTCAAAGAAGTTACTTAGTGAAATGAGCAGGGATTCAATGTTTCTGCAGACACGTTCAACGGATATTTCTGAGTACGCACAGGCAGATTGTACAAGGGTCTCAGGTATGTTCAGGTACAGGGTGAAGCATTAAGCACATGGATGTTTAAGTGAAACCAACACACCTACCTGAGCTGATTGGTCTTTTCTGTTCATAGTACTCATTCCTTAAACACAGCTACTTTATTTGTTTATAACATTCTAAGCTTTTCCTCAGGATTTACCCATAAAGTCGCCCTGTTTCTGAGAATTATTTTGCATTTGAAAAATAATAATCTTCTTAAAAAAGCGGGACTTTGTGCTGATTTCAGCTCTCACAGACGGATAACTGACTGAGTTTTACTGTTAATGTCAAAAATAAAGTTGTTGTGTAAATGCAGTGTTTCACGAGTGTTTATCTTCAGTAATATGGCCTACATATAAAAATCGATGGTTACATCAACCGTGCAGTCAATGCAAAACTAAATTTGGTAGTCATATCAGAATAGAGGGCATACAGTGAATCATTAATCTAAGTTACATTTAAAATGCAGCATTTATTAGCCTGAGCTACAGCGTGCAGCCCTGTAATGACCATAACGCTGTTTATGTGTGAATTTGTACAGAATCAAACAGAGATCAAGTCACATAGATTTTCTCTCTGCACACAGTTTTAGTAACTACCTAACTGTTGTTTCTTCCCATTTACTTTTTATAAAAATAAAAAAAAGCCTGATCCTTTCATTTCATTAGATTAGATATGATTAGACAGAACTTTATTAAACCCTTTGGAAACATTTTTAGTCATTTTTAAATAAATAAATAAAAGATAAAAATATGGATACAGGCTGGCTACAGATCCTTCCCATCCTCTGCCTTCCTGTTTCTCCTTCTCCCCCCTACTGAGGAGTTGTACAGTCTGATTTGAGAAAATTAAATTATATTAGATCAAATATTAATGAAATCAATTCGATTTTTCATTCATTTGAGACAAAAATCTATAGAACTAAATATTTTTTAAACTGTATACTGTCAAAGCACCCATTTTCATCGACTTAGCTGAGTTTTCATGCTTCGAGTATGACAATATAATCTGCTGTCCTCAGGAGTAAAATTTGGTTAAAATAGTTTGGCTGAAAACAACGACAAACCAGGAGGAGGCAGTTTCTTTAAAGGTATTCCAAGTAAGTGTATTTTATCATAGTTAACATCAGTGTTTGCTTAGCACAGCACAATCATTACTGTCATTTTACTTTTTCTCCCACAGTGATTCGTATTTCCTCTCATGTTCAGCAATAAAAACAGATCAGCATTTGTCCAAAAGGTAATTCTTCTGCCCAATAAAGAAGTATTTCCAAATGCCAGATATTGTTACATTGGTATGACACAATAGATAAACTTCTGAAACTGGTAGAGAGTGTTTATGTGAAAATGTATTGGATAAAATAAGTTTGGAATATGTGATTATATGAGATAGTATGAAAAATAAAATGCTGGGCATTCCCCATATCCAATGGACATATAATATATAAGGAATACTTGAGATTTTGAGGAGAAAATCAGTAGAAATAGAACTAACACAATGCAGTATTATGTTAGAAAAACAGATTACAGAAAATAAACTGTCAACCATTTCTATGGCTAGTACTGTTTAGTAAGAGAAAGTGCTCTGCTGCATGTGCAGACAGAGCTTAAAGCACTGCAAACTACAGACAGACTATCTATTTAATAGAGACGTTTGATATTACCATTTTTATTTTTCATTTTATGTTCACTGATCAGTGTTTTCCACCAGATTTAGTCAAGTTTACATCCAATCTGCAGCAGCAAAGCCAGACTGAGGCAGAGAGGCAGTGCTGGTGTTGCTCAGCAAGCAGGAAAACTTTTCTACTTGGTAAAACACTTCCGAGGAATTTGATGTTGCAAATTCCTACATATGCCAACTCCACAGATCAAACATCAAGACTAAACAAGGAAATCTCCCTTTGAGCCAGGCCTGTGCTCAAAATATCGATACGGCAAAATATCTTACGCACTCCTTTGGGATACATGTATCAATACGGATTCCACAGAATCGATATGGCCTAAATATTTTGACAGTTGTTGTAAATACACTTTGGGTAATGTTAACAGTGGCACAGTTCAAGGTAGAAGACAAGCGTCATAATGAAGCACATGTTCTAAATTTTAAATTAGGACTACCATCTTTGAGGATCTGAACTTATGTTTCTCAAGTTGTAGAACCACTTAAATCTCATCCTTGTTCTTTTTCTTCTTATAAGAAAAAACTAAACTTGTCAAGAATTTTGCTTAAAGCATAGTCAATGTTCACAATTTACGCTCATCGATACGATGTATCGCGGGTTTTAGTATCGGGATACGTATCGTATCGTGAAGTTGCTGGAAATACCCAGCCCTACTTTGAGCTAGTCATGGGTTTTGGTTTTACAGGAAGCACAAGTATTAGTTCGCTCTCTAAATTCAGGGGCAGTAAAAGTCATCTGAGGTAGAGTTTTATTCAGTGGGGCTCAGTCTTCTTGTTTTATTTTCCATTTTTCCCCAAGCCTAAACACATCGTATATCTGTTCTTGTATTAGAACAAAAGACCTTCTAACAGCCAGCTCCGTGTTTGGAGCTGTACTGAAAAGTGCCATCTGTTCAGGCAGATGATGTTTGAGGAGTTTTATGGTAGTTGATCCTAATGTGACCTTCAGAACCCTTTTTAACTTTATCTAAATATAGAAGAGAAAGTAGCACTAAAGCCTGACCAACACAAGCTGAGGCTGGGGGAGCTTCGAGGGATTGTGACCCCAAGAAAGAGATTTTGTATCCCATGACTTTTTCACATGACTAAGCAATGTTTGTCAGAGGTAAACACTGTACACTTAACTTCCACTGTGCATTTGGAAACTTGGTCAGGACTTTTCTAGAAGTACTTTCACATCCCTAATGTCGTAGTTAAGAAAAAGAGATGAAATAAATGGTAAAACAGGTCAGAGAAAATGTTTCTGATCTTGTGTTTCACAGGGAAACAAGGTGCTGATTTAAATTGCCACAGATATTTACTCTGATAAAATATTAGATTTTTGCTGTTCTCCAATAAGATTATTTTCAAGCTCTTTTAGTTCGTAATTTTATTGATATAGCATATAAGGTAAAGTTCACCCTGACTCTTCTTTTACTGTTCTATTGGGATGGTATATGTTTTGGAGACAGACGTGATTCCAACTCAAAAATAGCTTTTCAAACACAAACATTCAGTAATGAAAACCAAAGAAAATCAATGTTTGCATGTGCATTATTACATCTGCATATCTAACATGAAATCATATTGAAAGATACAAGTAGCACTGCAATCGCCCACCGAGGGACACTAAGCTCTGCAGAGCAAAAATGAAGTGTGCCAAATTTGAAGCGAGTTTACCCTTTTGAAATTAAAATTAATTCTTATTTAAAAAATGGTTTTACAGAGAGGTCCCCTCAGAAAAGGCCTGTAAAATCCTTGAAATTAAATAGCTTCAGTTTTAGTGTAGCCTAGTTTTTAACCTTAGAAAACTTCGAAAAACTTATGCAAAAACTGTGCACTCTCTTATTAGTTACTGTCTAGTTTTTAATCAGGGAGAAAAAGGCTGTTGATGAAAACTATGACAAAAATAATGTCAACAGAATTAACACTGCTTTATTGTCTGATTTATTAAACTGTTCTGGTCAGTGTAGTTAATGTCATTATATACCCCATTATATATTTTGAAGAAGAATACGTGCTATGCTATTGCTGTTTGAAAGGAAGTATCAGAATAGTCTCCACCTCTTTCTCTATTACTAGGCTAGCATATCTCCAGGATATACTTCAATTACTCCAAAACTGTCTGTTTCTTTGTCTATGGGTGCATTACAGCTTTGAGGGGAGAGGTGTTGTTTCAGCTGACTTGACTTCACAGGTTAGTTTTTGTTAGTTTCTGTTCTTTTGATTCCATTCGTCAGTGGTATTTCTATCAAGATACTCTATAATGCCCTGTATGTGCAACTGTCTGTTGTATGTTCTTGGGAGGGTTGAACTGCCACTAAAAATGTTGTTGCTCTGTACTTGTGACAGGTGCAATGACAATAAGGTCTGATTCTATTCTATTCTATAAAATTGCAAACACTACATTATTCAATGTTCTGTAGCTGCAAAGATTCGTATTGCTGATGAGGTGGTGTTGCAGCCGTCCTCATTAACTTTTTTTCATGTGTATTTTCCAGAAAATACCCAGGTACCCGACTCAGATAGTTCTCTGACCTTCTTGTTCAGTTTTCCTGCAGTTTGCATGTCAGTGAATGGAGGAGTAGGGAGGGAAAAACAACAGGGGCGCAGCAGACACATTTCATGGCTATTTTAAGGGTAAAAAAATCATTCAGTTTGCTTTCAGAAATGCAGCTTATCCAGGTAATTTCAGGATAATTTCAGGATTTTTCTGTTAAGTGTGATTGGATTCAATAATAAACGATATAATGCATAACACTGACAGAAAGAAGCTTAAGAGAACCATTTTTTAGAATAAGAATCATAAGTCATTGTTTTTGATAGTGCACATTTTTATCAAGAACACCGAGTCTCTGCTTTACAAACGTGGACTTGTTCCTGTTATTGTTACAATCTTTTTGTGATAGAATCAAATGTGAAACAACAAGACAAACATAGATGAAGCCTCTGTATAAACCATGACTGTTATGTTAAAAGGACACACTAAATTGCCTGGAGGTGTGTGCGAACTGTCTCTACATTTAAGCCTTGTAATTGGCAAGCTACCAGCCCAGGGTGTACCTCCCCCCAGCCATATGTCTACTGGATTGGACTCTAGCCTCCAACAACCCCATAAAGAACTAGAAAAGCACTCGGAGAGCGCAGACCTCCGCCAGCGCCACAGTCCTCAGCCATAGTCATTTTCACCATAAATATTAGTCATACCTTTATTTCATCGAAATATTTAGATTCCTTGACCATGAAAACATACCATTAGCAACTGTATTCATAATGATATCTATTTTAGTTCAGTAGCTATTCACAGAAATCACATTTTCGCCATGGCAGCCAGACGCTGATCCGGATCAACACCAAAATCGAATGAGTTCTTCCTTTTCACATGCTGAACATTTCCTGAAAATTTCATCCAAATCCATCCATTACTTTTTGAGTTATTTTGTTCACAGACGGAAGGACAGACAGACAGACAGACAGACAGACGGACAGACAGACGGACAGACAAACTCTCCCGAAAACATAACCTCCTTGGCGGAAGTAATAAAAAAGGAGGCAACAGGGGGATGGATGATAGTGGGTTGGTTTTAGATGTTGACTTTCAGAGACAATACGGTGAAGCACTGTGGTAAATTCATACATTTTGACTATTTTACTGCTGATATATGGTTTATATTAAGGTGATATCACCCATCTCGGGGATGCTCCTTGTATATCCTATCAAGACAGCTCTTTTGGAATGTGTCCCAGGGATTAAATTCAAGATGAGTGAATATTTGCAACAACCAAAAACCAAACCAATAAAGCTGATCTGACTGCACATTAAGTATCTTGTCTTTGTAAGACATTTCGGTTGAATATTAAATATGATTTACAACTATTGTATTTTGTTATGTTAAACATAGTGCCCCAACTTCATCCATCCTTCGACCCTTCCTTGACTCATCCTATCCCTGCCTTAGCCCCCTAATCACTGAACCCCACCTCCAAATCGGGTCATGACAATTTTTAAGGCACAATGCACTTTATCTGACATGGTCACTAAAGCTGAACTGCACTTTAAAAGATCTGAAGCAGTGACATGCAATCTGTTTTTTTTTTCTGTTTTTTTGCTTGTTTGTTTAATGTTTTGTTTTTGTCCAGCTTTTAACATTGGGGATAAATAAAGTGGTTGAAATGAGCTGAATTGATTCACTAGTTTTGGTTTGTACCACTGAGGAGGGATGGTGTAACATACCCTTCTGCACTCATTTCACAAGCAGCATAAAGTAGATGATTACAGGAAAGCTGGACCAACTAAACAATAGACTAGAGAATGAATTCAGTGTCCACAGAGGCGGGGGTCGTCCTGTGGTGCCCTGGGTCTGCAGTGTGACTGCCTGTGTTTACACCACATGCTGCAGCGAGCAGACAGGGGGCTTGGTGCCACTATTGTTTACCGTGGTTAAATAAAGAAACTAGGCGATGACAACCGTGAGATGAAGGGTGAAAAAACATGAGAAATAATGTGAAACTAAAGGAAGAGGGGTTAGTGGTTAGTATGTTAGTAAGGGCACGGCCAGCTCCACAGCCCCCTGACTCAAAGTTACCCTCTTTAGCAGACAAAAGATGGCCCAATGACACTCTTTGTAGCTAAGAAATAAATGAAAACATACGATCATTGAGGCAAAATAATTAGGCTTGGAGCTGCTTACCTTCTTAACAGACAGGGAGATGTTTTCCAGTATGCGGTCCTTCACTTTCAGTTGATCCATCACTGAGCTTTTGGCAGCCTACAGCTCACTGTCAGCTGACTCCCAGGCACAGCTCTTGTTTTGCTAAAGCTAACCTCGTCTCAGCTAGCTAAACTCACCTTACCCAATTTTACCATAGGGTGCCAAACTAACATAACCCCTCGTCTACCTAGTGTCAACATTGAAGTAGCTCAAGCTGCTGGTTTAAAGCTGTCACAGTATGGCAGCAGGAAACGCCAACGTCTTCCAGCCGATCCGGTTAGCCAAGTGCTGTTAGCCTGTTAGCTACGCGTTAGCATACCGCTTGACTTTTTTTCTGGTGCTACACTTTGGCTGGGGCTGGCTAGCAAGTTTGAAGCCCAACCAAGGAGAACTCTCAGTCGTATTTTTGTTTAGCATACTATTAGTTCAATAAAATAACTCAGTTTAGCTGCTTTGAATAGTACACATGAGTTTAAGCTAATAAGACAAAAGTAACGGCTGCTCAGGTTACTTCATGTACTGACAGACTGGAGTGATGCGTCGTCGGAAAACGAGTCGGTTTAATAAAACGACTCTTTTATATGAACGATGGCGAGCGGCTCTTTTCTCTTTTTCCAAATTGTAATTCAAATTAACCATTTATTTATATCCAAAGTGGGGATTTAAAGGGCACAGGAATAGCACACTTATCCAAAGGTCGTCGTAAAAACATAAGAACAAATCACAACACAAAAACGTCAAGTAAACAATTACATGTTACTGCATCAAAAAGCGCACATTTTTTGCTATTAAATCAGTCTATTCATGAATATAACATTAATTTAGAATGCATAGCTGAAGGTTAATTAATGCAAATCTAAAGGTTGTCAAATATTGCACCTTGATCATTATTCAGTGCCGTATTTTAAAAAGTAGGTTACCATAAAATTTTCCAATATTGATGATGTCAGGGTTTAATGAACATATTTTTTCAAAAGTTTATTCAGAAAATGATTGCACAGAATGATGGTAAGTTGTTAATTACTTACTTTTTTGGTCTGTTTCCGCATGTTTAATCTTTCTTTACTTGAAAACAATAAATGCTTGTAATAGATTCCTTGACTTTACTATCTGAACAACAAAATACAAAAAACTTTTAGCCTTACATTGATGTTAAAAAGCTCATTCCACACTCTAATAATCCTAAATGTCCTTAAGAATGTCTCCACTGTGTACTAGATTATTCTTACCACAAGCCAAAAAGTTCCTGGCTTCTTCCTGTGCCCCTCTTTGCTGCATCAGTAGCTGCCGTAAATATCGTGTTCTCCCAGCCCACCTGAATAGACCTACAAGTGGGATGACCTGTTATTGTTTTGAAGCAGTTCAAGTCCATTAGCTCACAGTAGCAAATCTATTGTAGAGTGTAGACATTTGAATGAATTTAGAGTTGTTGACAACAATGCACAGAGCAGCTGTGAACAGACAAATAGCCACAGAGCAGATAGTTCTCTCAGGGGGAAGGGAAACCTGAAGGGGCAGGAGATCTAACAGGGTATCTCAGACAAAAAAGAATAGAGGTGGATCAGTTACTTAGTATATGGAAACTAGAAGGTTATTTGAACATTTCTGTACTCTAGAAGTCAACAAAAATTAATTTATGACCCAAACAGGCTAAAGGCTAACTGTGAACTCTTTTAGAATGACCTGATTTATATAACAAGTACCTTTTGAGAATTCACAAATGAATTGTTTATGTTGTTTTTCCTGGACCTACATTTTTTACTGCAGCTCATGAATAAAAGAAAAAACAAATGTGTCTTTTCAAGGACTACTTCTATTTATTTCAATCATTGACATGGTATAGAAATAGATACTGGATTTCTTCACTGTTATTTCACAAAAAAATGCATTTCTGTTAAATTTCACAGAAGTGTCAATGAAACCCTTAAAGCTGACTGACTTGATAAGTTTAAAAAGAGAAAAAGAGCAATTAAGCACCTGAAGGAATTGCTTCCATTTCTGGGCTGAGCCAAAGTTTCCTGATCACTGAAAAGATCCGAGATTCCCATCCGTAAGTGGCCGGTCAGTGGATTACGTCATTCCCGTTACAAGCCTAAATTTGTGGGAGTGGCCGTCACTGAACTGTGGCATGGTTTTCTTATCAATACAACATAAACATCACTGGATATGAATTGGGTTACTTTATCAGAGCTCATACCTCAGTTTCCTGACTTGCAGGACTCTATCAGCATTGTACCTGACCTTGTACATCAATAAATGTGTTCTGTGCTAATCATTCATTTGTACTTAAGCAAGGTCACCAATTAGGGTGGATAAAGAGTAAAGCTTCAAGGGCTCAGAGTGGTTGATGGGCCTTAAGAGTAAGCAAAGAAATGATCTAACCTGAATTCAAGCAACATTTATCTGTTCTTAAAGCCTAAACACTTAGCAGTATTCATTAAAACCTATTGAAAACATGAGCTACCTCCCAAATCATAATCAGACAATTTATGAGTGTCATAGGATGGGCAGTCTGCCAAATACTTTTTATATTGAGTAATAAACTAACAGGCATTAGTATGTCAGAGACAATAAATAAATAAACTTTTGTGTCAGTAATGACCTATTGCAAGGACACGCTCAAGTCAACCTGGGTCCCATTTAGCTGATACAGGGGGTTCAATCACTTTGAATTCTGATCCAATTCAATTCTGATACAGTCTTGATGGACCAATCATCCTGCCGCTGTCATATTTCAAAAATCAGTCTCTTCTCCCACACAGTCAATCTGTCATTGCAGTGACTGTGCCACACTCCACCACCCCAGTCACCTTCAATCATCTCATCGGTATCCAGGGCAAGCTCATGTGAAGTCTTCTTTACTGATCCACCGATCATCCCATCCTGTTGACGGCCTCACTGCCCCTTTAAGTTTATCAGGACATCACAAAGGAGTTATGGTACAAAAGAAAAACTAATCAAAAGAGACATTGCAGGTCTATAATTGACCAAAAACTATAGGAAAGTGTTACTCGATCAAAATAATTTCTGAGTCATTTAGAAAATGTCATAAGAAACAAAATATAAATACAACATATTGACAAAACAAAAACATGCAATGGGGCAGATATTTTTGAAATGAAAAATTTACTTCAAAAAATGTTTTTGTGCTTCACAAAATGTTTTGTTTTACTAAATGCTTAACTGTTTCATTAGGCATTTTTTGTATTTCAAGAAATTATCTTATGTGACGATTTCTTTTGTTTCATGAAACACTTAAAAAAAGGTTTTAGCTACAAGTCAAAAGGGCCACCACAGTGTAACGCTTGATAAGAAAGCTGCACACAAAAGCTCGTGTGCACATAAGACCTTTTTTCTGTGCATGATGAAGTTTTTTGTGTATTTAAAGGTATTATGTTGCCATATAACACAACCACAGATTTAAAATGGTTTGAAAGCAAAACTCTTTCCACTCTGTTGACATGATTAAAACAGAGAGGAGGATTTTTTTCAGACTGCAATCAAAAGATGCAAATGATGTATTAACTATCCATCCATTATCTATACCACTTATCCCTTATTGGGGTCACGGAGCGTGGAGCCTATCCCAGCTGACATGGGGCAATGAGGGGGCACACACAGACAGATGACCATTTACGCTTACACTCACACCTAGGAGCAATTTGGAGTCACCAGTCAACCTAAAGAGCATGCTTTTGGTCTGTGGGATGAAGCTGGAGTGCCAGGAGATATTCCATGCATGAGAAGAACATGCAAACTCCACACAGAAAGGCCTTGACCAGCTCGAGGATCAGACTGGTGACCTTCTTTCTGTGGGACTTCCTGCTGTGCCACCATGCCGTCCGTGTATTAATTATTTAAAGTTAAATCATTTCTTGTGAGGCATGTTAGTTCTTGCCCTCACACTAATATGGTTTGATGTGATTTAGAAACAAAACTACAAAGTTTCTCTTGGGCTCTAGCTAGACAGAACCCCAGTATATTAACACAGTTTAACACACAATGGAAATGTGCTGGATACATACTTAGCTGCAGTGTATACATATCAGAAAGGACAGAAATCTTCAACCAAGTGGAATGTTGGTGTTTTATTGTCTTGTTGACTCCAATCTTTTTGGAAACACATCGATGTCTTATCAAAATCAGTGAAGCAGTTGCATTTTCAGTGCATGTAGTTTCCATAGTAACTTTGACTGAATGAGAAAATGTGGGTCGAATTTTTAAACTTGGATTACTTTCTTTTTCCAAAGCAAGTGCCCACCTTAGAGAGACTTTTACAGAATGTAAAACAACTTTATACAAATGCTGACTGACTTCAGAACATTTAGAGGCCTTTTAGTGATTTCAAAATAAAAAAAAACAAACAAAACAAACCACTGCATTGAGCTACAGTCCCCAGACCATGTGCCCTCCAGAACCCGAGCCCCATAACTGATCACGTTGAGTATTTCAAGGGCTGCTGTCCAAATCCCAGTGTGAAGATTCAAGACATCCAGATGTATAAATCCAGCTCTTCACGGCCCAAGCTCAGTTCTTTTATCCTGGGTTAGTCAGACTTCTCCTTCCCCTTCACCCTCCTCTAGTCTGACTTCTCCTTCTCTTTCATGTGCAGGAACACGATGCTGAAGACGAAGAGTCCGGCCATCATGGAGAAGACGCTGGCGTAGTACGGAAAGGCTGATGGGATGAAGCGCTCGTACTGAGTGTGCTGCAGGGGACGCACTGATACCTGTGGTAGTGAAGCAGAACAATAAAGTTTAAGCCTCATTTAAACATCACAGTTAGGCCGTTGTCTTCGCCCGTTCACCAGGCGTCACTTTTGTGTATAATGTGGAAGTTCCAGAGCCAACCCCCTCTGTGTCGACTGTCACCACCCACCATGCTGGTATTAATTACTACTTTAACTTATCTAACCTACACATGGTTATAAGAACAAACCAGCGTGTTATTATTACAAATAATGAAAATCTCTGCTCTCCAGGCTGCTCATACAGGGAACAGACGCTAGTTGTGCAAAAACAACACTGACAACAAAATATATACAAAAAGTTGGACTATAACCTTCTTATGCACCTTACTGTACAGATCTGTTGAGCCCCCTTACATGTTGATATTGCCTTCACATTGATATTGTTTTTTATGTTTCTATTATTGCTTTTAAACTTCTATTATTACCTTTACATTTCTGTTACTGTTCTTACATTTCAATTATTGCTTTTACATGTCTTCTTGTTTGTTTACATTACGTATTGCTTTTATATTTGTACTATCACTTTTCCAGTTCTATTATTGTTTTATCATTTCTATTTATTCCTTTAAAATCTCTATTATTGCTTTCAAATTTCTATGTATTGCTTACATTTCTATTATTGCCTATACATTTCTATTTTTTCTTTCATATTTTTATTATCGCTTTTAAATTTCCATTGCCTTGTAATTTCTCTCATTGATTTTTATTTTTATTATTGCTTTTACAAATTTTATCGTTCATATTTCATTACTTTCACTATTCTTTTATTTCTGTTATAATTCTATTATCACTTTTACATTTCTATTATTGTTTTAATATTTCTATTTATTTCTTTAAAATCTCTATGCATTGCTTTTACATTTCTATTATTTCTTTTACATTTCTATTATTTCTTTCATATTTTTATTATTGCTTTTAAATTTCCATTGCCTTGAAATTTCTTTTTATTGATTTTTATTTCTATTATTGCTTTTACAAATTTTATTTTAGCTTTCACATTCTTATTACTTTTACTATTGTATTATTTCTTTTATAATTCTATTTTTTGCTTAAAGAGACTGTGAGGAGTTTCTAAATAATTACAAAAAAGTCTCACTTTTAGATATATGCCTGATTGAAATACACACTTATCGATGAGTTTTATAGCATCTAAATAGGTTATCTATAAATGCTATTCCTTAGCTTCGTGGTCGGGTCAGACAGGGCTGGACTGGCCTGGATACTCAACTTCTGGGAACCAGACAATTAAAACTAGAGCAAAAAATATTACACATTTGTTAATTATTTATAGGAGGGCTGGCTGCGCATAATGTGCGATATACTACCGCTGCGTAACTAGAAAGAGAACTTTTCCCGCATTGCTTGTTGTGTGTTGTCGAAAAAAACTAGAAAAGAGCAATGCAGAGTTCCGACAAAGATCCATGCTGCATTTATAGGACAAACATTTAATATATCTGCATCACGTTCTAAGTTCAACAACTACAACAGAAGTAGGAATTTCTTGAGGTAAGTCCTGACAAAAGGATCAATCCTCAAAAACTGAACGCCCCTCTCGAAGTCATCTCAACAAAGATGGATGCCCCAGTGTGAACAGTTATTTAGCTCCTGTAATAATCAATTTATTTGCACTTCTGACTGGGATGTGCTCCATCACTTTAACAGCACTCACCACCAGGCTGTATAGATAGTATTGCTAAATTTATATTTACAAAAATGCTGCCATCGTGATAATCACATTCTTCATACAACAACGCAGGGCATGCTAACAGCAGCTAACAATAGCCTGGTAGATCGGCATGTTTTTTTCTGACTTCAACTGGAACGCCGATAAGTGGGAGATGATGTCACTCCCATTTCCAAGGTTACAGGAACGCAGCATTACGCTGACGATAAATTCTCCTCATAGCAGCTTTAAACAGTTTTTTATTGCTTTTAAAGTTCTATTATTGCTTTTGCACATTTTATTTTAGCTTTCACATTCTTATTACTTTCACTATTATTTTATTTCAGTTATAAAATCCTTTTTTGCTCTTACGTTTTTATTTATTACTTTTAAAGTTATATTATTGAGTTTACATTTCTATTATTTCTTTTGTATTTCTACTTTTTGATTTTACATTTTTATTTATTGCTTTAATATTTCTATTGTTTCTTTTACATTTCTATTACTGCATTTATATTTCTATTATTTCTTTTACATTTCTATTACTGCTTTCATATTTTTATTATTGCTTTTATATTTCTGTTTAGCTAATACTGGGACCTCAGTTTGCCAATTGATTTTTCTTTACTCATGCAAGTGCAGACTGGGATGACAAATAAACCCCACTGAATCTTTTCTGGAGGTGACCTTTCTGACAACTTGCCTGAGTGGAGGAGTACAGGTGTGTGTATCAATATGGTCGCATTTCTGTAAATATAAGTCTAACAATACTTTTTATACAGCTGATTTAGTACTAGCTTGCACACTGCCAGACAGAAATCCACAGGATTTATAAGACAAACATTTAAGATATCTGCATCACATTCTGGAAAGTTCAACAACTACAACACACCGTTTTTCTTGAGGTAAGTCCTGACAAAAGGATCAATCCTCACAAACTCAAGCTGAATATCATCTCCATCAAAAGGCACCCACTGGCCCTCAGACAGCATCTCGATGACGATGCTGTACTCCTGTATGGAATAATGGCACTGATTAAGATGTGCACACATAAACAAACTCTCCTGAATGTATGCTCCATGGTGATGACTGCTCCATCACTTTAACAGAACACTCACCACCAGGTCTGTGATTGTGTACGCTGCAGGGGGGGTGGTCTCTCCAACAGGGTGATGGGTGACAGCTCCCACCCTCAGGACTCCGGCCTCTTTGAACACCCAGTGAGACAGAGCTTCAGCCAGCTCCAAGTTTCCTGTCTGCTCGTGCCTAAAAATAAAACAGATAAAGCAGAAATAGAAATATGAAGATAACATCCAGAGTCTGAAAGCTAGCTGATGATGTGACTTTGATTTTTGATTTGACGGAAGAAATTATAAATTAATCATACACCGTGTTGTGTATTTTTCATCCAAGAGTCACTTTGTTTTCCATTACAGATTATAGATCTTTGAGAAAAGTAAATGTATTCATCTGAAGTAGATAAAGAGGGTTTTTGTCTTGTTTTATGTCTGTTTAAACAACAGACTTTAACAATAAGAGTAATAGGTAAAGTGCATCAAAACACAAATTCATTTAAGCTTCACATCGGTTTCTTTCTAGATTTTCAGAACCTGGTGCTTTCTAGTGAAACAGCCTGTGCCCAAACCAGTTTAAGCCAAACAAAAACAGAGGGCATTATGCTGCGTCCCATTAACCTCGGAACTGGGAAGAGGGAAGTGAGAGTGGCATCATCTCTGAGTTTTCAGCGTTCCAGTTACAAAGGCGAAAAAAACAAGCCGATCTACCAGGCTATTGTTAGCACGCCCTGCGTTGTTCACAAATATCACATGAAGAATGTAATTATCACTATGGCAGCATTTCTGTAAATATAAGTCTAACAATACTTTTTATACAGCTGATTTAGTACCACACACACTCGTCAGCAGCGCAAATAAATGGATTATAACAGGAGCTTAATAACTGTTCACACTGGAGGCATCCATCTTTGATTGTCAACTAGGGGGTGGCGAGGTTCCTCCGAGTTCCCAGTAGGAAATTCCGACCTCGGGGGGCGTTCCAGTTGCAGTTTCCTGCGGAACTCAGAAACTACAACTGGAACACACCATTATTCTGTGTTACTCTGGTGGAGGTAAACAACACACCAGCAAAATGGTGGATCACATCGATATTTTGAAAATGCTGATTAAGTGAAGGTTGTTGTTTTCATCCAGTAATCTTGTACTGCTCTTGAGCTTCCCATCAAACATAATGTCTCCTCACTCGACCACTGCACCTCTTCTTCTCCATTTTCCTCCACTTTCCTCCACTTTCCTCCACTTTCTACTTGTTTTATCAACACAGAATACAAAACGCCCAACGATGACGTCACTGTTCATGGCTGGAACCAACTTTCTTGGCTCCAGTCACGAACCAACTTTTCCGGTTCCAAGCCAATTTTGTTCCAGTCTGAACACGCCGGCCAGATGAAAATAAGGCTGGGAGCCTTGCCAGTGAGAAAGCTCTTCAGCCGAGTTTACATATTCTTCCTGAGCATACAGGTTCTTGAGGCACTCAGCTTCCTCTAGGGCTGGGTAAAGTTAAGACCCTTACGATTTGGTTGCAATTTGATTAAATATTGATTTAAAAGCTTTGATGTCAATTCAATATGAAGTAGAAATAAACAAAAAACTAGAGTAATTTTTGACTATTTTAAAGTATATTTCATGCCAATGTGCACATATGTGGAATGTCACCACACATTTCTGAGCAATAAGACATCTGAAAATAAACATTTCCATAACAACTTGTTTGTGCAAATGGAGAACAAAAGTAAAAAACAAGGAGAGAATTCTGTCACTCTGAATAAACAATGAATAAGTTCACAGCCCCATCCACTGGCCAGGAGGAGAATCGATTCAGAGGATTTTCTGAATTTGGAATTAAATTGTGTAGCCTTAGGTATGAGTGTGAGAGTGAATGGTTGTTTGTCGCTCTATGTGGTCCTGTGATCAGCTGGTGACTGGTTTAGGGTCTGCCCCACCTTTTGCCCAGTGTCAGCTGGGATAGGCTCCAGTCCCACATGACCCCAAAAGAGTTATGTGGTATAGATACTGGACGAATGGATGTTAATATTGTTTTAAGCGTAGCTCTTCATTTTCATAATTAAGGGGATGCGATGACAAACTCAGAACAGTTGGGATTAAAACAGTTATCAGGAATGACTTCACGTTTGATCTGCTTTACACAAACCCAGCTGTCAGCCATTATAAGCAAACATTAAACAAAAACTGAAGTAAAATAAATTATAGAAACACCACAGCCACACAAACAAGAAGCCAAAATATGCAAACTGCACCAGTATGAGTCATAAGGACTGATCTCAATTTAGGAGGATAACAAACAGATATAATTCAGAAAACTAATGCTATATGTTTATTAGATCAAAATATTTCAATTCAAATATTTCTTTTTATTTGCAGCTCCCAAATAAGGAAACACTGCACTGCTTTTCACTGATCCTAAAGTCTATCTCGAATTACACATTTTGACCACAGCTGAGCATTTCCAGAACATTTTCCATTGAAAACAAAATGAAGTTCATGCCTGTGCACTCTGTGATAACAAACATTTTTTCTAGACCAGAAACTGGGATAAGATCTTTAAAAGGAAACAGAGATGTGGTAAACAGATCAAACTACCTCTCAGACCCAGGCCTGGCCTTCTGCACGGCAGAGTTGAAGAAAGCATCACTGAAGAAGTCCAGGGAGCCGCTGAAAACCACTCTGGCATTGTTTCTGGCCTGGAGACCTGCAATCAGCAGGGTGTTCTTCCCAACAGCGTGGGGGTACTGCGGAGGAAGAAAACATCATCATGACTAAGAAACAACACAAAAGTAAAATGATGTACTGGTCTTTTAAATCAGGAGACTTCAAGGCTATAATGGCTCCATATGTTTGGCTTTTTAGTGCTGTAAGATTGTCATACAGTATAATCTGAAAAACTGAAGCAATACAACCACCTGACATGGATGAGTCATATTTTTACCAGTAAGCTCTTGCATGGTTTGATTCTCTCTTGTTTAACTTTTGAGTTGTGACAGAACAGCAACAAACAGGATGAAGTGTTTATATAACCTCATGGATAATGTTATCACTGACCAAGTTTCCAAATACAGACTGATCTGAGGTGTAGTGCTCAGGCTTCTCACCTGAGTGATGGGTCTGTCAGGGAAAAAGGAGTATGAAGTAGAGGAGCCGGTCAGGATGTCCAGGACAAGAGGGTTGTCAGGGTCTGCCACCATGCTGAAGGAGAGGAGGGAGCAAAGCATGTTCATCAAATTTCACTTAGTTTGTCTTTTTAATTGTATTGCTTGATGTCACACTCCAGTGATTACCTCTGCCAAGGAGGTTATGTTTTTGTCAGCATATGTTTATTCAGGGCTCCAGACTAAGTTGTCACCATTTTCTCACTCTCCATAACTTTTACTTTTCCATGCTGAAACCTGACATCACAGTCAGGCTCCATCCGGGCTCATTTGCATACTAACAGCTGATTGTATGATTACTAAGGGCTGTGTGTGTACGTACACGTGTGTGTGGGTGCATGTGTTTGGGCGGGCCCACAGCAGGGACAGAGAAAAGAGAGGAAGCAGGTGCTGTGTCTTGTCTGTTTTCAGCAGATTTTTCCGCTACCTCAGTCACTTTTGTCAACTTAATTTGTAAGAGTACGCCTAACATTTTTTCGTGGTGCACCAGTGAGCCCAAGAAAAAATGTTAGGTGCGCTCTCACAAATTTTGGGGGCATGTGCGCCCAAAATGGTTGCACTCTGGAGCCCTGTTATTTGTCTGTAATATTACAGGGCTAACATGAAAATTTTACCAGAGGTGTGGTTTGGTCCAAAGAAGAAGCCAGTAAATTTTGATGGTGACACGGATATTTGTCTGGATGCAAAAAAATCCCAGAGGTTAACAATGGGTGGAATTAAAAAAAAAACATGTCTGAAATGTTTTAACGGATTCCCTTCGAAAATTACAGGACAGTATGGGTCCATGTCTCTATCATCAAGGTAATTTTAATCTGGATCTGGTCCAGATTGACGTCACAAAAAAATATGAACTTTATAATGGGAAATCCCATTGATGGCATTCAATAATTCATATAAAATCAAAATATTAGGTGATATTCCCAAAACTTGCTGTGTTCATACAGGATAACAACCCCCATGTATGTACTGAGTTTGGTCCGGATCCTGGCTCTACTCTGGTTCAGACTTGTAACTTCTACAGGGGTTGTGGAAATGCCACAGCTGGAACTGAGCTGCTTGGCAAAGGTTTGCGCTCTCTGGGTGCTTTTCTATTTTCTACATTAGGATACAGTTAAATAGGCTGATGTCATTCCAAATTGTGGAAGGACGTGCTTACCCAACACCCTTGAATAGAACAGGCTTGCCGGTGGGTTTGCCGACAATAGTTGGAGCTTTCAGAAGATTCTCTGGATCAGCCACAATCAGGGTGTGCTAGGGATAAAAATAAACAGATACATTAAAAAAAAAATGACCAACGAGGACTGAAAACACCAGCTCTAAGGCATGGCTTAATGGATCTCAAACCCTATTTACACCTTGATTTAACACCAGATCTAAAAAATCAGATACTGAGTGGTAAACTTAATACTAGCTTAAGAAGGACCTCAACGCACGCTGACAACAATGTGAAGTGAAGCCACTTGTAATGCTTGTAAATGGGGCAAATTAGGTGGAAGTTAAGAGACTAGCAGTTCTCAGTCCAGATACAGTTTCTTTTATTTCTATTACGATATAACAATAACCCTAAAAAGGGGTCCTGGCTAATTGTGATCATTCATTGGTACTGAAAGCAGCTTCACTGCACATGCAGGGACATCAATATGTGATGTGAAATCTTGAAAACCTTTCTCACTTTTTTTAACACATACATGCATTAAAACAGCACAATAACTTCAATTTGTAAGGCACTGCTCAGCTGAAAGTGATTTCTGATCACAGGTTTGACATTAATTATATTGAGCACGGATTCACATTATCAAGTGCAGTGGTATCCAGCACTGATGTTAATGCCACAAATTACAACAAGCAAACAGTCTCAGAGCTCCATCAGAATGAATCTGTTTACCTCTCCAGGGTCGGACACGTCATAGTTGTGGTGGTCGATGACAGCAGTCTTTTCCTCATCAAACTCGATACCACATTCACTTCCCAGCTCCCTCAGAGGATCACCTGTTTGATAGGGGAGACGCATTAAAGCAGGATTTTAATATTAATTTAAAGAAAAAAAGAAAAAGCATGCACATCCCTGGTTTGGTGCTGGATCCAAGTAAAGCCACATGAAAAAGATCTGCACACCAAAATTAGCTTCCTTCATTTTATTTTGAAACCAGTGACATTTTGAGTTAACAGCTCTTCCTCAGACTTACAAAGTGATTTGTGAGTTGCTATTTTTAATATGAACAGGTACACGCAACCAAACACAGCTGGAACTCACAATTACCAAAAATATTTTTGAAAGACAAACATTTAGTTACAATCAGTACATCTATTTAAATGACAGATATATGCAAATGTTTATAATGACTACATTGACTGCAGAATTAGAACTAGCAGGAGATTAAGTACAGAGTTTTGAGAGAATCTAAATGTCCCTATATGTATATACTCATATCCTAACTACTGGGAAGCGTTATGAGTGTCAGAACATAAGATAAATCTGAAAGAAACAAGGATGTATATTCACAAGTATATACAGCATATACAAAATGTAATGTTATGTAGAAAATGATGCAGCTGTCTTTTTTTGGTACCAAATTAGATTGTGACGTGTTCCAGCTGGGTTTGGTCACGTGTTTACCTGTGTATATTGAGGATGACAACTCACTAAGAGCTGTATGGCTCGAACAGTCACCAATATTCAAAATAAACAGAAGGGTGTGCAGATCATTCAATATTTATTCAACGCTCATGAAACAGGTGTGTCCCAGTGAGATACAGAGACCTCTCTCATAAGGGAACCCTTGCCAAAACAGTGGCACATAAGTACCACAAAAAGAACAAACAACAGAACATTAGAAACAAAGAAGACATCAATAAATAAATCATCAACAACCAGATATGAATTTTGTGCATCTAGTTTTAAAATGTCCTGAACTAATGCTCCCTTTAGGTCAAGGTGACACTGGGGCTCAGACCAAGAGGACAGAGTAAAAATCTTAAAGGAATACTCCGACTATTTTGGACCCACGCCCTTTCCCTATCATTGACAAAGTGAGACAAGGTCAAAAATACCTTTTTTGTGTCTCTGCGTCCAGTGGCTGGCTCCCAGCTGTTAGCTTCGTATGTAGCTTAGCTCAATGGCTGGAGGTCAATAGGGGTCAGAACCGGACTGACGAAAGTGGACAAAATACTCCTTACAGTGGTCCAGGGGATGGCATATTAGCACGTGAAGTAAATCCGAATGGTTATAAAACATTTTAAAAGACGTGTCTTCTTTTCAATCCGTTAAAACAACGTTTTGATACACACAGACCTGCGCATGCGCAGTGCTCCGCGGAAGGATATACCGGCGCACAGTTTACAAAGCCCGGTGAGTTTTGTAAACCAGTGACTTTTTTGGTGAAAGGAAAAACATCATGTCGGTGTCAGTAAACTTTCGTTCAACTTCCTCATCCATCGTGGCTCTTGCAGCTGTTGCGAGGCTACATAAACATGGTTACGTCCGGTCCGAGGGTCGCCTTCTTCCAGCTGCTACTGCTGTTCCGCGGAGCACTGCGCATGCGCAGGTCTGTGTGTATCAAAACGTTGTTTTAACGGATTGAAAAGAAAACACGTCTTTTAAAATGTTTCATAACCATCCGGATTTACTTCACGCGGAGATGGAAATTTTTACCTACTCAGAGTCAATAAAGAGCCCAAATGACAAGACAGCTCATGTGTTATTGTCTTATAAAGAAAGATATACAAATGCTACATCCTGATGTCTAAGGGAGACCAACCAACCAACCAACCAACCAACCAACCAACCAACCAACCAACTCTTGAAAACAAATGCCACAGATAAACTGCAAAGCTGCATGATACTATCAGTCCAATATTTTCAGTAATGACGAGGCTGTATGCATGTAAAGGAAGATCAATAACAGATATAAAGGCAGACTGAATCTCTCCTGAATAGGTTTCCTATGTACAGCTTAAGAGAAAAGTGTTTGCTTGGGTTATATTATAGTGTACATACTGCCAGAGAGCAAAAGCTTTGAAAAACAACTGACCAATATCTGAACTGGCAGCAACCAGGACGTTGCCTCCACCATCAATGAAAGATGTGATCGTCTCCAGATTTATGTTTCCGCCAAAGTCTGCACATGACAGAGGGTAAATGTTACTTCAACAACAATACACAACCATATTGTTTGTAGGTTGATTTGGAGGAAAGAAAATGGCAATTACCCTCCACTGATGGTGAGAAGATGATCAAGTGGTCATACAGGAACTGTCCATATTTGATCAGAGATAGAGAAGGATCATCAGCTGTCTTGAATGTGATGTCAAAGCCTCGATCTGAGAACAAGACATGCATTAATAGCAATACCAGAATAAGAACGCATTTCCCATTAATGTTCATAGTAAATTGCAGATTCTGAAACTTCCCTCGCAGCATAAATCCTTTGTAAAACATTGCAACTGTTAAACTGCCAGTATACAATTTTTAAAGTTTGGATGTTGTGTTAAACAAATAAAAAGAGAATACAATGACTTTCATTCATTTTCAATCATATTCAACTAAATGTACTACAGAAAGAAAATACTTAATTTTCAAACTGATAAACTTTACTGTCTTTTGCAAAAAAAATACTAATTTCGCATTTGATGCCCGCAACATTCAGAAAAGCTGGGACAGGGATATTTTACCCCTCTCTTTCATCACCTTTCTTTTCAACAACATAAGTGTAGAGGAATTAAGAACGCTAATTGATGAAGCTTTGTTGGTGGATTTCTTCCCATTCTTTCTTGGTTTACAACTTCAATTGCTCATCAGTCTGGTTTCAGCATTGTCACATTTTGCACTTAATGCACCACACATTTTCAGAGGGAGACAAGTCTTAATTGCAGGTGGGTCAGTCTAGTACCTGCTCTCTTTTACTTTGAAGCCACGCTGTTGTAACACGAGCAGGATGTGCCTGAGCAGGGACATCCATGAAAAAGATGTTGCCTGGATGGAAGCATATGTTCCAACACCTGCATGTACCTTTCAATATTAATGGTGCCTTCACAGGTGTGCAAGTCACCCATGTCATGGGCATTAACACAGCCCAGAGAAGCCAGCTGTTTTTTCTGGGTGTTGCTGATATATGGCCTGGGCCTTGAATGATGGAACTTTAACTTGTACTTGTAGATGTATGGCCAAACAGTGTTGATTCAAAATACTTTTCTTAAGTGTTTCTGAAAGTCATTTCCTTTACAGAATGATGTTGCTTTTTTATGTGGTACTGCCTGATTGAAGGATCGAAGGTCACAGAAACTCAATGTTGATTTTCAGCCTTGCATTTTCCATGCAGAAATTTCACCAGATTCTCTGAAAATGTTGATGATATAAAGTATGTACTGCTGGGCTATTTGCTCATTCAGTAAACCTTGCCCCGCCCTTGCTTCTAAAAGACTGTCTTTGGTGTTTTCACTGTTTAAACACAATCATGACACTTAACTGTTTTCATTGAACCTGTTCCCCTGTGGGATGTGAGATATCCCAGCTTTACTGACACGTGCTGCAGGCTTCAGAATCAAAGAGTGAACATTTACATGGAATAATAAAGTTTATCACTTTGACCATTTAATATTGTGTCTTTGTTGAGCATGCAATTGTATACAGGTCGAAAAGGAGTTGCAAATCATTGCATTATCTTTATTTAGGTTCAACACAACGTCCCAACTTCATTGGAATAAGAGTTTGTAGGAAAGTGTTATAGAAATGCTGTTCCCTTACGTCCATTAATTCAGATTACATTGATCTTATTATGGCTGTTTGGGCTAAACAGTACTGTCCAGAGGAGAGAGAAGTAGACGTGCATGCAGATGTAAACTTGAAGAATGTTGAATTGAAGGTCTGCTTTTCATTAATTCAGTAAGTGAAGTGAATTACATACAGTTTAGTTCATAAACTGCGAACACAGTGTAGCTCAGGCTAATGCTAGCAGTCTCACTAAGTTTACCGGTGTCCAGGTGGACAACCTTGAATCCTCGAGGCTCTATTTCTCTTCCAGTCAACACTTCCACATCTAAGGAGGTTTATATTGAAGGCTAAGAGTCATTAATAATGAGAAACAGGATTTCATACTGACCTGCCAGACTGCGGAAGAAGATTGAATGGGTGTCTCTGATGTTCAGGTTGTCCAGCAGAACCAGCGTTTTACCGTCAGCAGAGGCGCAGTGAAGCACGGAGGCTAACGACAGTAATAAGATTAATATGTTGTCCAATCTGTGGCTCTTCATTCCGGTGCGTTTTTTGGACAATGATACAGATCCGGACCGGTTCGTCTGCATGACTGCTGTCAACGACGCCATTTTGGTGCAGAAGTAGACGTCAGCGTTAGCATTCAGTGAACTCTGAACCGGAGATTTCAGCCAATCAGAGAAAAGAACGCGTCGCACGGATGACCGCTCAGCCAATGGGATGAGAGCTTTTTTGTAGGCTGACTATCACGGAAACATGAGTTCAGAGCATGAATGCTGTTCCGATACAGCCCATGATACATCCAGGTTTATGTGAACCTGTAAAGACCAAATGTACAAGCCCTTAGTTTTAGGTCGTATACACAGGATGGTTCGATTTTTTATTGTTTAATGGTAATGTACACTGTCTTTGCTGTTATGGGTTTGTCCTCCTGTATTTGTCATAATCCTGCTTTACTGCCTTTTGTCTCTTGGAATAAAATGCATGCCAGAATTGATCTAAACTGAACTATAAGGCACCAATATTAAATTATCTCGTGTCACCGTTATGACAGTTTGCTTCTTTATGAAACATGAAAAAGACAATAAAAAAACACATTTGACGCACCATTGATGAAAAATTCTAATATGTTTCCAAAAAAAAAATGCAGTGGACCGCAGATTGTTGGCAATTTGTGTTCACAGGCTGCAAACGAGAAGACATACATTTAGGAAATACAGAACCCACATATCACAACAGGCACATTAACCACTGGGTTGTTCTGTTGAGCATGGACATGGCAAATTGTACAAAGCTTTTGTGAAAGCGTGTTCCTCCATCTCAATGTTCTGTACCTGAGACCTGATGGTAGCCTATACAAGTGGGTATTGAGGGGGTGCTCTGTGTCTATTGTTCTGTGAGGTGGGCTAGTGCCCTTCATTGGGTGCAAACTATTTTTGAGGCTATGAGTGTAAATTTGTAGAGTAGGCATTTTCATTGATGTACTGGCTATTTACAGTATTTCTAGTCTCTGACATACTGTACTCGTCTGCTAATTTTTCCTGTTAGTGCATGGTTTGTTTGACTGCTTGTCCTATAGCATGAGTAAATGGTCTGATTCTGATTCACAAGGCCTCCAATAACATTAATATTACAAAAACAAAGGCTCATACCATTTTAAGAAAGGGTCATCACATTTAAAAACATTTTCCTCCCTCTCTATCTCTCCAGCACTTTCTCCCTCTTATATCTCTTTGAGCCTTTATGTTTACTCTTGTAATCTTCTCTAATTCTTGTCCTGTAGGCAACTTGGGATCCCTGCTGTGAACCGACAAAGCATCAGTTACTAAAATTACAAATATTTAGCCTCTCCTTGAGCCACATTCCAACATCATTATCATTACAATTCCTGATTTAACTTCAGAGGGATCATCAAAATTAAATACATGGTAGTTCTTGCAAACAGCACACATATATTAGTTTGACCTTGATAAACAATCATGGATGACCTGCTGCTGTGGACCTGCTCAACTCCATGTGCTCTATCCTGCATCAACCATTAAATTAAGTGACATAATTTAACATAAATGCATATCTTTCTAACAGTGTCACCATTGTAAACTCCTATTTTTAGTGCCTTTGTCTCTGCCTGAATGGATACATCTCTAGATGTATGTATATGTATATATATATACATGTATGTATATAGATGTATGCATGTGTGATATTTGTGTATTTTACAGAAGTACCAAGTATGTGTATCAATAAAATAATTACGCCTTCAGCCTGCTCTGCTGTAAATTGCCTTGAGATAACACTTGTTATAAGCAGCTCTACAAATAAACTAACAGTAAGAATTTATTTGGAATAAGAATAGCCCCTTTCTTTGCCTACTATTTGTGAGCCCTTGGCTTCAGGCTCCTTTCAGCTCAACCCTTTATCTCCCTGCTCAGGTCCAAAAAAAACACCAGCTGTTGATTGTTGAATAGAGCCCAACAAAGAGACTGAATGCAGAAAAAAAAAATCAGCACTTTGAATTTTTTTTCAATAGATTCTTGACTCTTTTCTTCACCACAAATCTGATCTTTAAAAATAATAAACTCCATAATTTATTTTATGGGAAGTAACTAATTTAATATATATATAAAAAAGCAGTGACATCATGCTATCAATCAGGCATTTAAAGGACTGAAACAACAACAAAAAAAAACATATTTCACATTTTTGATTCAGCTCAAGGAGAAACTGGATGCAGTTGGGATTATATCTGCCCCAATTGTATATTTGCATTTTGGAAACATATTGATCACAAGAAAGAGAGGGAGGCATCAACTGAGGATAAGCTAAAAACTATCTTCACTGAGCTTCCCTTAGACCTTCAGCAGCTGCTCAACAAAGTGCAAGACTGGGACGATGCCATTAGGGCAAAGCAGAGGGACTTGGAGGAGTATCAGAGGGAGAGGGACCGCCTAACAGTACAGAAAGATGAGCTGGAGGTGGACAAGCTATCTCTCAAAGAGGTTAATTCCCTAAAAAAAGAGTTATCCAACAAGGATGCCTCAAGGATTGAGCTGCAGCAGAGAGTGGATGAGCAGAAGAGGGAAAAGGAGCTTTGGATGCAGATGGCTGATTACTTCAAGAACAACTTTGAGGAGGCCAAACACTTGTGTACGCTACACAAAAACATCTCTGTATGGAGAAGGGTTAAGAAGGTCATCACCCCAGAATGCTGACGTCAGTATAAACTGCAGAAAAGGCTGGAGCAGCTGGGGGCAGATGGAGGATGTTCTAGCTCCGAAGCCCATGCACCGCCACCCCAGCACAGACTGTAATTGGCCCACAAAGAGTTCTGACTAGATGCACATTCCAGGTTTTCAGAACTCTTCCTGGTCTACCGTTTGCGTTGGGTTCTCTCCGGTTTGTCCCAAATTCCAAAATACACACACATACAAAAAAAAACATTAAAAAACATAAAACTTATTAAGTCATGCCATGTGTTACTTCATTATTGACATAATTTCATGCCCTTTTTTGTTTGCTTATGGAGTAATGACTTTACTGGACAAGATGGTAGGGTAATCATGCACACACACAAATTTCAGAGTTTTAGGTCCTTGGTCCTTCCTTGGTCCCTGAAAACCCACACCTTGCACTCCGAATCATGTTTATATCATTATTAGTTAGTCAGTTATTAAGCAAAATTGATTGTTCTCTAATGAGGGTTATCTGGATCACTGCCATCTAATCAAATTTAAGTTGGGCTATTACCAACATCTCCTGAAAATTTTAGCATAGTATGCTAAAGTAGTTTTTGCATAATCTTGCAAAAAAAACAAACATAGACGAAGACATCTGCTACCAAACAGATAAATTCATGTTTTTTGTCACTATTTCAACAGCAGTTTGCTTTGGAATACACTTTGGATGTTCAGGATCAGAGGATACTATCGAGTTTTTACATGTTCGTTGAAGAGAGCAGAGCTCATCATGCAGAGCGATACTGCTTTAAAGGAATCCCAACTTTTTCGTGTCTTCCCTCAATCCCAAGTCCACAACAAACAGACTCCATTCTTTCGACTGTGCGTGCAATACCAAGTAAGAGATGTAAAAACGGACCTACTGCTGACTGCAGGCAGAAGCAGGCTAACACTACCCATTGACTCCCAGTGTCCTGAGCTAAGCTAGGTAGTGGTGGGTGAGGTTTGTTAGTTTCTTTCTTGTAACTGGACACATAGTCAAAAGAATGGTGTCTATCTGCTTGTCGTGGACTCGAGACTGAGGCAAGACATGAAAAAAATGGTGTTTCATACAACACGTCAAAAATAATGAAATAGCTCTTCAACACCGTATCTCAAGAATGCTTTGAGGAAATCTCTCCATACTTTCACAGTAATGTCCACCATGTCAAGGATGAAAGAATTAAAAACATCCAGGTGAATATCTGTCTGTAAACCTTTTCTAATCTATAGAAAATATGTTCCCTCCTTCAAAATCTCCATGATTAAAAAATCCCTTTAAAATTTTTGACCTCATCAAAACAAATGCTGAATACTTTTGAAATTAATTAAAAATAGTAATACAAACTTCAAACAACTATTATCAAATTAAGTGGGGATTCTTTATTTACCAGGTGATGAAAACATACTTATGCTATTCAGCAGGACATGTCACATTGTTTTTGTTGATGGACTTTTATGAAACCACAGATGACAGGGAGATACCGTCATGCAAATGTACCCACAAACTTAATTGCTGATAATTTCTGATTAGTGTGTCTTCATCACAGAACTCGAAGGTGTTAAGACTTTTCAAAGAAAAAATATACAAATATTAAATACACACATGCATACCTTGGACAGAGTTTGCTTGTGCTTAAGTACAGGACACCCCACTGTTCAAATAGATATCTCTAAATAAAGTTTTCATAAAAATATTTAAACTCAGTACAACAAAATATTTAATCATAGACTGTTTAAGGAAATATATACATATCTTATCTGGGTAATATGGAAAAGTAACTCAAGTTCTCTCTTGGAGTTGGACAGGGTAAGACAGATTTACAAGCTAAATACTTTATACAAAAGATGGTGCATATTACTGCAATCAAGTCTAAATGAAACAAACTATACAAATAACTTGAACCATCTCTACAAGTCTTCCTATTGTGTAACATGATCATCTAATTAACCTTAGCAAACAGGCAGTAAAAACATGATTCATGACCATGTATCCTCGGAGAGTATTTTTCCATTAAGTCAAGAAATGAATACAACTTCATTATCTCATGTAAAGATTTGTCTTATACGCAATATTTAATATACATGTTATCTTAAGAGTCTTTATTCCCTATGGGTGTGGCTCAGTGTGGATTTCTTCCTCTCCATCCTCCTCATCCTTCTTCTCATGTCTCTCCTCCACTACTCCCTCTTCCTCTCCATGCTGAGTGTGGAGGATCAGCTCTCCCTCCTGGATGACCTGCTCAGCAGCGGGTTGCCATGTTGTGGCAGAATCCCCCTCTGTGGCATTGGCTGTGGTGTACTGGTAGAAGTCGGAGTCCGACTGAAACATGACCAAGGCCTGAGCTGTGTGAATGCGCACGTGCTGGGCGAGCGAGCTGGCGTCCAAGAATTTATCGCCGCATGAGTCACAGCCATATAAAATCTGAGTGTTTGGGTCTGTGAAAAAAAGAGGTGTTGAGATGGAAAATGGGACATGGATTATAAAGACATTGTTTTGAGGAAAACATCTACATGTCAAGGTGTTTTAGCAGGGCAACATCATTTTTTTCTATAACACAAACCCAAATTCCATTGAAGCTGGGCCCTTGTGTTAAATGTACAGTAAATAAAAAACAGAACACAGTGACTTGTAAATCCTATTTAAACTATATTCAATTAAATACACTACAAAGACTAGATGTTAAATGTTCAAAGTGATAAAATTAGCCTTTTTTTGAAAAAAACATATTCCTTCATCTTGAATTGGATGCTTGGAAAATGTTCTAAAAAGCTGGGACAGAAACAACAAAAGACTGGGAGAGTTGATTAATGTTAAAGAAAAACTGTTTGGAACATTCCACAGGTGAATAGGTTAATTACAAAGAGATGAGTGTCATGACTGAGTGTAAATGCAAATCCCTGAAAGTCTCAGTGCACCACTTTGTGAACAACTGAACAACACGTAGGATGACAAACTTTTACACACAGTGTTGTTACATCTGTGAGTGCAAGTTCAAGCACTATCATGCCATGTATCAACAACAACCAGAAATGCTACCTACTTCTCTTTGCCTGAGCTCATCTGAGATGGGCAAAGTGGAAAAGTCTGCTGTGCTCCACATTTCAAACTGTTTTGGGAAATCATGGATGTTGGGTTCTCCAGGTTAAAGAGGGAAAAGACAATCCAGACTGTTATTGTGCAATGTTCAGAAGTTAGCATCTGTGATGGTATGGGGATGTGTTGGTGCCCATGGCATGGGTGACTTGCACATCAGTGAAGGTATCATTAATACTGAAAGGTTCATATAGGCGTTAAAGCAACACATGCTGCCATCCGAGCAACGTCTTTAACCGGGAAGACCCTGCTTATTTCAGCAAGACTACGTCAAGGTGCTGTTACAACTGCAGACTAAAAGAGTGCAGGACTAGACTGAACAAGAACTAGACTGGCCTGACTGCAGTCTAGACCTGTCTCCCATTGAAAATGTGTGGCTCCTTATGTACCACAAAATACGACAACAGAGACCCCGCACTGTTGAGCAACTGATATTGAACGTCAAGCAGGAATGGAAAAGAACCCCACTAACAAAGCTTCAAGAAATCTTGTCCTCAGTTCTTATAGGCTTACTGAGTGTTGTTGAGAGGAAAAGTGATGTAACACAGGGGTAAACATGCCCCATCTAAGCTTTTTTGAGATATACCAGGCATCACATTCAAAATGAGTGAGTATTTGCAAAAGATAATGAAGTTTATCAGTTTGAACATCAAAACCTTTGTTAATATTATGTTCTGTGTTTATGTAAGTTTTACACAACATCCCAACTTCACTGGAAGAGGGTTTTGTTCTTGTGACTGTGCTTAAATTTTATAGATAGAGCTTCCTGCTGCCCTACCTGCTTCCTGCACTTTCTCCACAGCTTTTGTAATTTCAGCTTTCAAAGCCTCCGTCTCATCTGCTGACACTGAAGCAGTCACTGGCACAACTGTAAACAGACAAATGGCACAAGCTTAGCAAACACTCACAAGCCACATGATTCAATGTCATCTTCATAATTTTGTATATATACAGCCCTACTCATCATTATTTGCACCCATTAAGTTTAAGTACACAATGTGACAGTACAAACAGTTTCTTTACAGACCTCTCTAACTTTGCTCTGCATCACTTTATCAGACTCAAACTTGGCAGAAGTAATGTTCACATATTAAGGCTTGTAAATTGTACTTCATTAGCTACTATGATCATGCAGTCACATTTAGAATTGGCAGTTTTAAGTGCCACCTCTTGAAAGCCTACAAGGAAAAGAACACCCTACCAACAATTAAGCATGGTGGATCTTCCATAATGGTTTGGGGGTGCTTTGCTGCATTGGGTACTGGAGGCCTTGACTGTATCACAGGAATCACGAAATCAGAGAATTACCAAGAAATTTTAGAGCGTAATGTCCTACCCAGCGTAAGAAGACTTGGTTGGAGTCGAAGATCGTGGGTCCTCCAGTAAGACAAATACCCAAAGCACACATCCAATAGCACGCAGGAATGGTTGCAAAGGAAAAAATAGCCTGTTTTAAAATGGCCAGCAATGAGTCCTGATCTCAATTCGATTGAAAATCTTTGGTATGGCTGAAATCTGCCATTGGGAAAAAGAAACCTGCAAATGTTCAAAAGCTGGAACAATTTGCATAGGAAGAAGTGGAAGAAAATACCAGCTGAGAAGTGCAAGAAGCTTATAGATGGCTACAAGAAACATTTGGAGGCTGTGCAACAAAATACTGAAGAGGGGTGCCATTATTGCTGCACATGCTTTTTTTCAGTTCCTTCTTTGAAATTACAATATGTAACTTGTAAAAATGTTTTTTGTTTGTTAAAGTATTTTGGACCTTCAATTAAAAGATCCCGATGACATACATTTGGTACATTTCAATTTATTTCTGAAGATATTGTTAAAGTAATGAAAATAATGAAGGGGTGCCAATAATACTGAGCAGGACTGTATGTGGGATCTGCATTTGTGACAGAGTCTTAATACTTCCTCCTCACCCGTCAGCTGAGCTACAGAAGTTGCAGCCAGGGCTTCGGTGGCCAGGGTGACAATGTCCTCTGTAGTCACGGTAACTATGTTGATCTCACTATCAGAGGTGGATGTGCCAGCACACCCATCGAACCCCTCATCTGCATCACCCTCTGTAAGCACCAGACGCTTCATGCCGGCCTTGCCGTGGTGGACTGTCTTCACATGGGAGCGCAAGTTGTCTACACGGTTGAATCCTCTGCCACATTTATCACACAGGAACGGTTTCTCTCCTGCGAAAGAGGGGTGAAAAGAAGAGGACATCAACTAAAGAGTTAGAGGTGAACATTGCTAAAACGGACTCGGTCTATATTTTGCTTCACTGCTAAGCACTGTACGTGTCTGACAGTGTTTATTAGTTCTCACCTGTGTGAATGATAATGTGCTTTGAGAGGTCCCCCACATTGACGAAAGCCTTATTGCACATGTGACACTTGTGTGGCCGCACATTATCGTGATGGCGAATGTGATTGGCTAGTTGACTGGACTGCACAAACCTGCCCAGGAAAAGACATAAAATAAGTCACTCAGGAGTCACATGAATAGTTCACACAAATCAAACAAGCAAAAGAAAAGCACTGATATGTCTACTGGCACATGCACATAACATGTCAGTGCAAGTGACAACGGTAATCATACGGGAGTTAAATACCTTAATTCAACTGAAAAGAAAAAAGTACTGTTTATCAGTAAACATCCTCAGCTGATGTTATTGAAACACTTGAAGCCATAATGTCGGGTTTATAACAAAGATGAGGATGTGATGCAACAACTGTGTAGAGCATACAGGCATAAACGAAATAATGAATATAAACCCCACTTTTCTCTCTGTCCTCTAGTGTTTTGCCAGATTTTTTATATAATCCAACATCGAAGTCTTAAATGGTGTGGTGCTGAGGACAGCATAATATGTTTTCATGGTTGTGGGCGATATATAACCCAGAGAAGTCTGATTACCATTTGACAATAACTTTTAAAAAGTTATGTCTGCAGATTTAAGACAATTTAATAAATAAGTACATGAAAATGAATTCCATCTGGCCAACTATTGATGCCATTTTTCAATTAGTAAAAATATCCAAACTGTTCGTTTTTCACATTTAAAGAAAACAGGAGGAAACAACGGTTAAATGGATACCAAAACCGTATGCTTAGAGAAAGCCTGCGTACATCGATCTAACTTTTGGGTTAACACAAAATCAAAGAAACAGAGTTAGAGTCAATTAAGGACTTCATCCTATCACTTAGGTTTATAAATTCTACATTTAATTAGAAACTGTATAGCTCCAAAGTTTAATTTCGTTATCTTTTGTCATAGATCAGACTAGAATCCTTGTGCTCTCTGATAAAAATAATAAAAAATAATTGGGCCTGGGATGCTGGTTTGGCAGAGTTTTAAGCAAACAGGCATGACCCACATACATGTTTCTGTTTGTCCAGGTTCAAATCCAGCCTGTGGCCAGTTTGCAGAGCGTCCTCCCCTATTCTATCTTACCCCCTTTCACAAGCCTATCCACTCTAACTCTCTCACCTATCAATTAAGGCACAAAATGACCAAAAAATAATTGATTGTTTCGCTGATTCTTTGCTGACCTTTTCCCACACCGATCACACACATAAGGCTTCTCCCCGGTGTGCTGCCGTACGTGAGCGATGAGCGAGCTGGCCTGAGTGAAGGCTTTGCCACAGATCGGACAGACGCAGGGCTTTTCCCCTGTTTAGTACACAAAGCAGCATAATAAGTTGTTTGTCATTTTCATGGTTTTTTGGAATAAAAAGGACTGTTGCTACTTTCACATTCTGCAGCTGTTGTTGAAAAGTCAAACGCGAGCACCTGTGTGGATGCGTACATGTCGCTGCAGAGCCCCGGGGTCACTGAAAGCTCTCTTACAGTGCATACAGATGTGCGGTTTCTCTCCACTATGAACCCGCAGGTGTCTCTTCAGGTTTCCTGAAAGGGCAAACACAATCAAATAAACATGCACAGAACAAAATTAAGGTATATGGCTAAGGCTTGTCCGATTGTCAAAAGGAATTCAACCTGCATTCAGCTTCCCCTCCTCTCCCCCTTTAATAAACCTTAAGCAAGGGACACCCATAATCTGGGCTCAGCTCAGGGACAGTGTTCCTATATGATCTTATACTAAGTTATACGTGTTTTTCATATCTAAATGAACTTTAATTGTAGTGCACATGCTAAAATTATTGTTAATTTTAGGAAAAGGCATGTGGTTAGTGGCTCTTTTGTGGCTGTAATTACATTACATTACATTAGCATAACGCTAATAGCAGCTGTTTGCAATCCATTTTTATTTGAGATGTAAGAAAATGGACTGAGGGTAAAATGCCTCCTTAAAATCCAAGTGTTTTTAAATAATGTCTGTTTTAATGTAGTTTTCTCAATAACTACTGTGTCAAACCTATGTGCAATACTAAACCAAAACAGCCACCAATGAAATCCAATTATCAGAGTAAAGGAGGCAAAGGGTACATCCTCAAGCTTGAGACTGTTTAGTAGAATTTGCAGTTTAGGAACCCAGTTTAACTGTGAGGGGTTTATTAGGTCAGAGTAAGCAAGGCACTTAAAATAATGATAGTAGTGGGATACATGCAAAGATAAAAAAAAACATCTACATTATGTTTATACCTGAGGTGGTGAACTGCTTTCCACATTCTTTGCACTTCAGAGGTCCGTCTGTGATGTGTATTTTCAAGTGAGCCCGAAGGTTTCCCACCTAAACCAAACACAAAACCAATGATGAGGAAACTCAAGTTTTCTTTCTTCAGCCAGGTATGACGAGGGATACACCTTGTTTTTGCTAATACCAGATATGCCAATGTTTGAGAATTGACTTAAGTCCATGTTAATATCAATATGTGCAAACTTTTTGTGATTGTATGTATTGAACATATCTTCTGTTCTTGGATTAAACTGCTAATCGTAATCTGATAGTGAACTTGATTTAGAGACAGACACAAACAGGACAACAACATTTTAAGCTAAGACCAAACATAAAGGTGAATTATTTTTTACATTAAGACATTCAGTATGAAAACAACAAAAGACATTTTTTAAACTTATGCACAATTTGAGCAAAAAATCTTCTTAACAATTAAAACAAGCTTTGTGTGTCTTTTTTGGAGTTACAGGCAGCACCACAGAGCTCTGGAAAGATAAATGAAAAATAAAAAAAAGAAGTGGACCATTTTAATGGGCGTATACTTTTGTTAAGGATGACAGGTGGGTAGTTGATTATCTGACATATGATTTAAAAAGTGTTACAGTGAGGGTCAGAAATACTGACTGCATAAAGAATTAGACAAAGCCTACTGACGCCAGTCTTTTGGAACATTGTTGAAGTTTATTCGTGGACACAGCTATACTGTACAAGCTATCTCATCCAAACTTTGGATCAACCTTCTCACAAACGTGTCCCAGGTCTTGGGGCTGTCTGACTAACAGGAACTAAACTGTGGTTTGTAGCCATTTCAATCATATCAATGTTTTTTTTAGAAAAAGAAATCTTCAACAAAATCAAAACTGCTGAAAAATAATCCTCCCTTCACACAGTGAGAGCACACAGATGTGTTAAATAATTAGACAGAAGCTGTTTGTTGATAGCCTTGCAGAGCACACGAACCTGCCTGATTCTGAAATCATGCATCTGCGTCTTGCCAGCCTCCACTGTCCAACGGTTTCACTCAGCTTAATGCGTAACGGCCCAATCAGCGAAGAAAGGCGGGAGCAGCGGGCGTGACGAACAGGAAGTGAAGTCACTTCCTGTTGTACAAATAATGGAGGCTAATGTCAGTTAGCTATCATGATTACTCGGTTATACTAAGTTTACTTAGTAGGGATTGTCTTTGACGAGGTTCATGTCAAATGATACATCTGTGTGGTATAATTTAATGTGAAACAATTGTCTCAAGGTAGTTAAGCTATCGGCCGTTAGCCGCTAACAACAGTTAGCGGCTTCGGCTGATTCCCATATACTGTTGTTTGCCCTTGTCAACCATTAGCTGTAGTAGGTAATGGCTAACCGTTAGGTAGCCGCTACGTTTAGCCACTACGCATGCTACGACATAGCAGCGCTGCTTGATATGGATTGGTCCTAGTGTCCTATTGGACTAGTGTTTTGACAAAAAGATCGTCCAATAACAAGCTGCTGCTGTTTTTGAAGGTTCTGCCCCTGAAAACAGTCTTGCAGGGCTCCTCCCCAGATGGATTAGTGAAAGATTTTCAATATGGAACTGTCCAACTGGCATGTCAGGTTAGTTTGTTGAAGCAGCTGTGTTGATGTTTACTTCTGTAGTCCACACACAACTGCAGCTTTTGGTATTTCTGTGTGAGCTTTGCCTGGGAGCCCCTGAGGTTGCTGCTTCGCCATCAAGGACGGCTAGGGTTGTGTTTGTAAAACCTAAGTCATGGAAATATTGGAATGAGCACTGGGCCTTAAGAGCTTGATCTATGACCTCCAGGTCTTGTCTGTTTATTTCAAACAGTGACCTCAGGGGTTGATAAAGGAGCCCAAGCAGAAGTGCCAAAAGCTGCAGTTCCATGTGTGTCCACTTGAGGCTGACTGCAGGAACCCTGAAGGTGTCATTCTGTGAGGGAAACAGAAGTTTTAAGGAAAACTAAGTTTTCCTATCATGTCGAAAAGGTTGAGCAGATGCCACAAGTGGAAAAGCAGGATACCTTTTTTGTTTATTCTTTGAGAAGTTATTTGACAAATTTATGTCCCTATAATGTATCCCTTCTGAAAACTTTGCTTTAAATGTAAAATATTATTTGTTGATGCTTGGTGATGAATCCGAAAGTTAACACAGAACCAGCAGAATGCGTCCTTACCTGATTGAATCTCTTGTCACAGTGTGGACATTTGTTTCCTTTCTCCATGTCGTGCGTCTCCAGGTGTCTCATCTTTGCAGTTGGGTCAGAGAAAGATTTGTCACAGAAGTCGCAGTTGTACGGCTTTTCGCCGCTGTGTACCAGCTGGTGGCGCTTCAGGTTGCCGGACGTAGTGAACAACTTGCCGCACATTTCACAGCTGTAGCGCGCCTCGCCAGTGTGCCGTTTGCGGTGCAGGTTGAGCAGGCTGATCTGACGGTAGCTCTTCCCACAGGTGGAGCAGCAGTAGGGCTTCAGAGGACTGTAAAGACAAACCTAACTGAGCTAAGAGTGCAGGTATCATAGAAAGAGATGCAGATAAAAAAATGTGGATCACTCACCTGTGTGTTTTCTCATGAGCTTTACAGGCTGCAGGGTCGGAGAAGGCTTTGTTACAGTCTCGACAGCTGAACGGCTTCTCTCCTGTGTGGATGCGCATGTGTCTCTTAAAGTTTCCAGTGTGCGTGAATTTTTTCCCACAATCCTTAAAATAACATATGAAGAGTGAGTTAAAATGACAGTTAAAGTGAATCCGAATTTGATACACAGAGATATAAGAACAAAACAATCATGGAAGTACAGAGAACTCAAACCTCTGCAAAGGTAGCTAACATTTTGCTATTACATCCATAAGTTAAAGTTTCATGATAATAAATTTACCATCATAATACGATTCCTTGACCCTGAAAACTTACACGTAGCACTCAGAATCATGTTGATATCATTATTAACAAGACAGTTATTGAGCAAAAGTGACTGTTCTCTAATCAGTTTTAAGTTGGGCCATTACCAACATCTCCTGAAAATTTCAGCAAAATCAGCCCAGTAGTTTTTGCATAATCTTGCTGACAAACAAACACACGCCAGCAAAAACATCACCTCCCTGATGGAGATAAAAACATAAGTTATATAACTGTTTGAATAGCTGCTCAATCAGAAATTGCTCACCTCACACTTGTGCGTCACAGAGCTGTAAGGCTTGGACTCAGACCGCCCGCTCATAGATGCTGACTGAGTCTGTCTGCTGTCCCCCTCGCTGCCTGTCTCCACTTCCCCCTCCTGCTGGTCAGCCTCCTCGTCCTCTCCATCATCAGCTTCTACATTACTGACCTCCCTGGGGTTTTCTTCTTGCTCTTCAGCCTCTTCTGTCAGCTCTGTGGTCCTTTTTAATGTTTTTTTCTTCAATGGTGCTTCATCGTCTGAGTCGTTGTCTGGCAAAATGACAATGAAGAACTTTGAGATGTGATAATACTGACAGGAGCCTGAATGGAAATTTACGATACAGTGCTAGGTTGTTTCTGCCGGCTATTCTATCATTTCAACCCAGTCACTGCCATCCGGTATTTAATGTTTCTGATAAGTTATCGTGACGACCTCCATTTGGCATCTTTTTTGCAACAAAATCTCTTTATCTTGTCCTCTTTATGCGAGAACATCTTGCTTTCTTTAGTGGTTAAATCCATCATAAAATGTAAATAAAATTTATTCCTGCAGTATGCTGCATCATTAATTTTCATTTAAGCCCTCAAAGTTCTTAAAGAGCCAATATTTTGCCTTATTTGTAGATTACAGATTATGGATGCCTGCAAGAATCAGTTTAAAATCGCTAAAGCCCAAAACATCCCATTTTTAATACGCCAAGTATCCTTGCTCTAGCTGTATTCCAATGCCACTAGACTTTCTGTTGTGGAGTCCTGAGGCATCCTTAACTGGTCTTTTGTTGTTGTTTACTATGACACACCACAGACGGAGACGAAAGGGTTGATTTTAACAGGTCCAACAGGTCTCGAAGACCAACGACTGTCAGGTTATGCTAACCATGCACAGAAGCTGGATCAGCCTGTTTCAATATCTGCAATCAAGTAAAACATATTTTATGGTCCATCTGGAGTGCCAGGGTAAAGGTGGGCTTTAATTGTGCATACATCATGTCTTAGACCTTAGCATAAGTCTGTCTGAAACACTCTGTTAGAGCTTCCTGTGCCTTTAAAGCTTCCTTCCTCACATGGGCCCAGTCCACTCTGATTGGTTTACCTGGTTACTGTGTAATAATTAGCCTGTTCAGTGCTGAGCAGTGCCATGTTATCAACAGCTCTACATTCACTCTACCATCTCTGCTCCGCACAGATCTTTCCACTGTGGGCTAAAAGTGCAAATGAAACAATGGTAAGACTTCACACTGGTTGGTCCATTTATAGGGTTTGAGGGAATGAGCCATTTAGACTACTATTGGTGCTGTAAAGGGGGAGAGATGGAGAAGTCATGACACCACAGACTTCTGTCGTGTGCACAGAAGTACTGTATCACATGGAAGAGGCATTAAGAGGCGTTTAAAACACAGTAAGATTCATAAAATTCAACATTGTATGTAACAGTTTTCAGATATGTTATTTCAGATATGTTATTTACAAAATGTGCAATATCTATACTAGGGATGGGATGAAATATCGTTTGGCATTATATCGCGATACAGTATGTGACCAAATACATTGAGTTTGAAAAAAATGGATCACGAAATAAAGACTTCACGTTCGGTAATAGCGCAATAACGACAACAAACATTAGCACCAACTACCTGGCCTCCAAAAAGCCGAATGATGGAGTCGAATGAGGTTGAAATTGAGGACACTCCGCCTGGATACAAGTCATCTGTCTGGCAGTATTTTGGCTTTCTCATTAAAAAAGACAAAGACGGCGAAAACGAGCCTACCGCTCGTTAGCATACACTCTCTCTAACCTCTCTAGGGTTAAAGAGAGTGTTATTGTTTGTGTTTGGCCTGTTAGGCCTTGTGTTTTCCTGTGTGCAACTCAAACAAAAACAAATAAGTTGTAACTACACAGTAATATTTTTTTCTTTTTTTCTTTATTGATATTGTATTGTGATGTATCGTATCATGACCCGGGCATATCGAGGTGCAGCGCATCGTGAGTTTAAGTGTATTGTCCCATCCCTAATCTATACCAAAATGTGCAATATCTATATTACTGCCACTAGAGGTAAGATCTTAAGTCCGAGCCCGAGCAGGTCGAGATTTGAAAGTCATCAGTTATTAAATTCGAATTGAATTGAATTAGGAGACTTCTCTCCTTCTTCTTTTTTTTTTTTTTTAATAAATATATATTTATATATTATGTATACTGAAACGATGTATGGATATTAAACTAAGGAATACTTGTTATAAAATAAATAATTTGGATAAAACAGAGAAGGCGCTGCCTGGTAATTGCTATTTAACTACTACGGTCGGGAAGGTACAGGGACAGGAGGAGAAGATACAGCTGGCGCACGGAGGGAACTGAGCACTGGAAGCTTTAGGGCTCCGCTTTTTCAACCAGAGGCAGTGGCACCTAATTCACGAGCCATTGCTGACTGAAGTCTGTTTCTGTAATAACCAAATACACGGGTTGGGAGTTGGGACACGCGCACGCTTTACGCAGCGCTCAATGCCAGATGTTCAAGAGGACGAGACCCGAGACTGAACTCCCGCACACACAGAAATATCTTTAACAAACATTTCCAGCGTTATGTCATTGTGTAAATGCATTTATAATGATCACAAAAATATGTAGATTATTTTAACATTAAGAAAACTTGTGTTTTTTTTCTGCCAACTCGTAGAAATTAAAATAATGTCAAATGGGCTGCTGCATTTTGCCAACGATAGAACAGACACACATATATAAAAGATATAAATGTTTATTGAATATGTATCTTACAGTCTTGTTTAACTGGGAGAGTTCGTTACAAAAGACAGGCTTTAATTTGTTATCATTATGCACAGGCATCATCACAAATGTGATCACACAAATCGCAACCTGTCCCTTTTCCCGGAGCAGTGCTCTGTCCGGGTCTGACTGACGCATCCCCTCCCTTTCCTCCTCCTCCTGTCCCGAGTCCTCACAAATAAAATATAAAATTTCGGGTTTGTTTCGGGCTCAGGCCTGCAAATCAAGTTTATTGATCAGGCTTGGGCCGGGTCGGGCTTTAATACCCGAGGGCCTGGGTCGGGTAGGGCTGGACTTTTTAGGCCAGATCTTACCTCTAACTGCCACTGCAGTTGCTGCTACTTTTAGCCCTACCTTGACATTTATATTTATTTAACAACTCATGTGCAATACAATTATATGTGACATTTACTCATCTGTATATACCATTCATCATTTGCACTAAAAATTATACATATTCTGGTGTCTGTGCAATATTTATCTATCTAACCATATCTCCCTCCTGTGCAATACTATGTGAAAGACATAGAAATACTGAGAACTAGGAATTGGACTATTTTCATCCATTAATGTTTGTCATCTACCTCATATTGTACACTGATCCTCAATTGTGCTCTGCACAAGTCTGTGTCTCATCTTGTATATATCTTGCATATTTAATGCCTCCCTGCAACTTGTTGATTTTTCTTTTTCTTTTTTACTTATACTATTTTTGCACTCTTTTTTAACTTAACTATCTATTGCACTGAAAGGAGAAGCTCTCCAATCTCGTTGTACATTCTGTATAATAACAATAAAGGCCATTCTGATTCTGATTCTAGTTAGTGGCTTATTACTGACTAGTTTGTGAATTACTGTAGCATGGTTAAGTCATACACACCTCACACCAAAATGCTGCAGCCCTTTATCAAAATATCTTAAATCTAGAAGCAGGCATCTGGGAGGCTTGGGATACTGAGACTCAATTCTCCCTGTTGGGAGCTTGTGCACTATGATTGTGATTTTTCTTTTCTTTTTTTTTTTAAGTTATTTTTTCAGGCTTTTGTGGCCTTTATTGATAGGACAGCTGGAGAATGACAGGAAAGCGGGTGAAGAGAGGGGGGATGACATGCAGCAAAGGGCTGTGGCCAGGATTCAAACCTACTGCCACTGCTGGGGTTTGGAATTCCCGTACATGGGCGGACGCTCTACCAACTGAGCTAACGTCCGCCCATGATGGTGATTTTTCTAATGTGGTTCCAGTCCGACTCAACTCAGCTCTGCTCTGTCATGGTAAAGGTGCTTCATCTCCCAATGCTGCATTGATTGTAACAATCGGTCAAATGCAGATACCAGTGATTAAAAGAATCAAACAATTTAGCCAATACTAATGCAGATGTTTTAGTAATTATTTCTTTTGGTGTCATTTCACAGCAAAGTCAACATTTTTTCTAATCTTTGACAATGAAAACGAACCAGATCAGTCTACAGAATGGAGCAGCAAACAGCCCATGCCAATCAAAGAAAGGAAAAGTTTCACTCACACTGGCAAAAGTGGTTAAACTACATCACAGTCAAATGTCCTTGAATATTTATAAGTAAAACGTTACTCCCTGTTGTGACTGTATTGGTCTGTTTTCCTTTTTCAGTGTTGTCAATGCTTAAATGTGACAATTCCATATTTGTGACAAAGAACCCAAAAACTTATAAACCACAAATTAAAAAAAAAGAGATCAAGTTACTCACCGGGTGGGAAGTTTCTCCGAGGAGGTTTTCTGATTCTTCTCCCACGAGAGCTCATGTAGGAGGAGCTGCCTGCTGATTTTGACTGTGGTTCTTCGAGCAAAACAAACATAACCTTACTGCAGTCAGCATGTATAAAGACTAAAACTGTATCACCGGATATGTAATGAACCAGTATTTACTTGGTGTGTAGTCGGAGTCAGAGGGATCATCCTGGAACCCTGAAGCTTCCGGTGCTGCACCCTCTTCCTCCTTCTTCACAGGTAGTTTCTTCTGAGCAGACAGTGGAACATCTCTGGATGGTCGACTTCGGCCTGGCTGGACTTTGGATGGGCTGTTTTGAGAAGCAGTTTGTGGGCTTTCAGCTGGGATGTCTTCTTTTGGATTTTCCCGATTTTGCTCAGGCTCTTTATCTGCTGTGGGGGTGGTGGAAGGAGTCTCCTCCTCTGCCTGCAAAGCAACTTCTGCCAAGTCACTCTCCAGCTCATCTCTGTGCTCATCTTCGCATGGCTTATCATCTAATGTAGTTAAAAAAAGAAAAGGACAGGAAATGTCAATGTTGGACAGGACATTATTGACAATAACTCGATTTAAGGCTTCCTGCAATGTTTGAGTCATTCTAAGCTAATATTTAAAGAAAAATAAAGCAAAATAAAACTTAAGTATTGCATATCAGAGCAAAAACTGATCAGATGAAAACTGCTGTGAAAAGTCATCTGGACCAGGACGTGTCTCTCATCTGATTATAAAACAGCCCTATTTTCATAAGACCTTCATGAACAACAAGGCTTCCAGCAGCAGGCTTTGCTGCTTATTGTTGTTACATTTAAAGCTTGATAATGCAGACTCTCAGTCTAATCTCACAAAATCCACTCAAAAATGTATGCACAGCAGACTGGAATAGCCCAGTTTCTCACAACAATTTTACAGTGAGAAGAATAAAAGCTATTTCAAGGCAGCAAGAGGATGTTTTATTCATTATCTGACATGTATATGCAAGGCAGAGTCAGAGAAAATTACAGAAGAGAATAAAATAAATGACTAAATCAATTATAAAAGACATAAAATTAAAATGCCAAGAGAATATATGGGAAACTGTAACTGTAGGTTCTTAAATTGACTCACCCACAGAAAAATCCAGACTTATGAGGGATGGAGTTTGAGTTGCCATCAACTGATATGCTGAACAGGCATTCACAATTTCTTGCATCTGTAAAAAACTAGCGACAGTCCGCACGTCCTCGACATTTTGTGGACTCAAACTCAGCTTAGATGTGTACATAAACTCCAAAACTTGACCCAAACCTGCAATGTTAATCAACAACAGAACATGTAAAGACCCAAACATGTTTGGTTAAATTAAGTGTGACTCTAAGGTTAGAACTTGTTGGTCCACACACACCTGCTGCATTGCTGATGTCCAGATGCACAACATCTTTCTGGTCTAGGAAGAGGGTTCGGAAATAGACGCTGCAGGCTGCCAGCACAGCCTTGTGGGCCTTGAAGTCAATCCCATCTACAACAAAGGTGCAGTCACACAGCAGGCCCTGCTTTCGCTGGCGGTTCAGCTGCTCCAGAACCTTCCCGCTGTGCCAGGGGAACTCCATCTTCTTAATGGTCTGCAAGCCTCTGGCAGACACTGGCAGGCAGAGGCCTGGGGAAGTCCCTGAGTACAGTAAAGTAACTTAACGTGATTTATAATTCAGATGATTTGTGAGAAGTAGCAGTGACAAAAGCTCACATATTCTCTTACATGGAGAAATAAAAGACAAGTCAAAGTAGAGGAACTTCTATTGAGATACAGGCTCTCATATTTACTTGCAGTATAAAATTAAATCATTGCTACATAAGACGTTTCCACACGCTACTTATGTGAAATTTAATTGAACTCTCTTTAAATAGTACTTTTCATGACTTTTCAATAAATACATAGCAAGATTTTTTTTTAAATCAATACATATACTTGAGTAGGGCAAAAAAGTAAGAGTATGTGAGAATTCTTGTTTGTCAGTGTGTCAGCACTGTAACTGGCTAGCAACCAAACCAGGACGTACCCCAACTCCTGACCAATAAAGATGAAGGAAAGGATGGACTCCAGAATGGTGATGACAGTGATTTTTCTTTGTGAAGTCAAATATATCCTTTCGATGATAGTTTAATTCAGCAATGAAGTGCAGTATCCTTGAAAGAAGTCATTTATTTGTGGATAAATTGTGAACAATCCATCATAAGTGACTTTTTTCATTACCTTTTCCGAATGAGAACCGATGAGTGTTGTATGTTTTTAAACCCTCAGTTTCCCCTGTGCTCAGTTTTTTCTACTCTTGTTTATTTGACAGTTGCAACCAATCAGGAGCAGTCAAAGGTCAGCCAGATAAAATGTAATTTTCTTTCAGTTCTCAGAAGAATAAGAATGGATTGTGAGCGATGTGCTGTGGACATCTGGAACATTTGTGACAGAAAGTGCACCCAAGAGTTGCATAAATAACTATGGAGTAGGGGTGTGTATTGGCAAGAGCCTCACAATTCCATATGTATCACAATACCTTGGTCACCATATGATAATATCACGATATCACAATATTGTGATATATTGCGATAAAAACCTAGAGACAGTGAATATGTAACTTTTCCATTTTATTGTTATTGAAATATGTAAAAGGCAGCGTTACATACATACACTTAACACAGAGTGCATCAAGTCACTTGAACTAATGTTGCAAATAAATTATTCTTGTTTTCCCTTTAACAAAGTATTTAAAGCATCCTAACCTGCAGTGCAGCTCAAATTGTAATTAAACACATGAGGAACAAAGTGCTTTGAGTTACGGACAGAACAACAGTAAGTTAAAGGAATACTACACCACCCAAACAACGATTTGGCCTCATTTTCTACTCACCCTCATGCTGAACAACACTGTGGAGTAGTTTTGGAACATCTGTGCATCAAGTCAATGGAACTAATGTTGCAAATAAATTAGTTCTTGCTTTCCCCTTTAACAAAGTATTTAGTAAAGCATCCCACCTGCAGTGCAGCTCAAATTGTAATTACTAAACACATGAGAACAAAGTGCTTTGAGTTAATTTCATGATGACCAACACTCTGCAATCTAGTGTAGAACAAGAACAAGAACACAGAAATCCCACATTCTTGCTGACTTTCTTAAAGGTTCTGTCCACAGCTCCGCCGCAGCAGAACAATGTGGGGATTTCTTGATATCACGCCCAAGTGTCATTGCAGAGTGCCGCTCCTTTGGTTTCGTGTCAGCTGCCCCCAGAGGGCAAATTCGTAGCACGCGAATACTACACCCAAAAACATCATTTTGGCTCATTTTCTACTCAATTCCTCATAGCTAATACAGTTGACTGTGAGTAGTTTTTGGGAGTCCTCACATGATACTTCCACGGGTGCTCACGTAAGTCATGAACATAAAAGCAAAGGAATGTTGCAGACTCTGCAAATAACTAAAAGAGTAGAACAAGGCCAAGGAACATGATGGTGGTAAATCCCACATTCTGCTGACCCTCTTGTGTCTGTCCACAGCCCACAAGCTCACAGCAGAATGGAGGAATACGTCAATTTTGTTCTACGCCTCCTAGTACATGTAGAGTGACACTCGTTTGGTTTGAAGCCAGTCAAGGCTCCCTGTGGTCATGATATCAATATCTGTGAGGGCACCCATAAGTGTATCATAGAAATGCAAGTGAAAAGATCTCTGTTTGTGCCGCAAACATAAAGCAAATGATGCTGTTTCGAGTAAATGGTGGACGCATCTGCGCCTGGTATACTTGGATTACAGCCACTTAACAGTATGGAGGAATATTGCCGATTTTTGTGGACTTTAAGGACACTGTTTGTTCGGGTTTCCACTGTCATGAGATATCAATATCAGGACAGCCAGATCCCCCCCAGATCTCTGGCTTGCATCCTAGATGTTCCAAAAAATTCAGCATGAGGGTGAGTAGAAAATGAGGCCAAATCGTTGTTTGGGTGTAGTATTCCTTTAAAAAAAAAAGTCACATATTTCTCTTGTCGCTGTCTGAACTGAATAGTGCATGGAAAAAAACTGTGCATACATATTTATATGTTGTATTTTATTTCCAACTATGATAAAATATGAGTTTTTATTTTTACAAAAATATCGATACTAAGATTTGAAATATCGATATAAGGAGTCAAAATATCGCGACATATTGAGATAGGGATATTTTTCCACAACTCTACTATGGAGTAGAAAAAATAAGAAGGAATAGCATAAAAAGATTGCTCCAGATTATTTGCATTGTTTGTATTTTCCTCCTTATGTCTAAGGCTTTAGTGAACCTTATTTAGATGTAAAAATGCTGATTCAACATTAGATTTTGGGTGATTTGTATAAAATGTAGTGGTTGTTCAACTCTGTTTAAATTTTTTTGTTTTATCTTTGAGGTTGTACAACGTTTAATACATGATCTGACACTGCATAAATATTCTGTAAACCTAGGCTGTCCTTAAAATGCTGTCTTTAACTTGATCATGCTTAAGGATTTGTGCAGTTTGGAACAAATAGATGGCATTTTTGCAAATTCATAGATGCTTGTGCAAATTAAGACAGTTTTCATATTCTCCTCCAAGCAGAAAAAAATCATTTCGTTGTTTTTTTTAGCTGTCTTTATTTAGAATTGTGGATTTTCAAGCTATTTTGACACGCAAGACAACCAGACAAGAAATCATTTTCGTAACAAGCAAACAATAATATTGTTTTGGGAACAGCTGGCTAATGAAACCAAACGAAGCTAAAGACACAACCACCAGAATTCATCTTCCGATAGTCTTTACGACACATAAGGAGTGATAAATAAATGTGCGTTTTCTTCTTCATTTAATCGATTTTAAGCCTACATTTCCTTTAAAGTTTTGTTAGTTCTGTTTGACAGTGCACCACATCGATTACAATTCCTCCATCCTTGTAGCTTTGCTATCAGGGATTAATTTAGCGTGCCTTAACATGCAGAAGTGAAGGGACAAGATGGCGACCCAGCGAGTTCAGCCCGTCTTCATCCTGTATTGTTTTCACAGCCAGCTCGCTGTTTTCTCTTTACGTAAGCACCATTTTCAGAGAAACTGAATTCTGAATTACCTCTCTGCTGTTTTGTCTCTAGTCCGTGTCCAAGCTGCGGCGGTGGACTATCTCAGAGTGACAAAGTGCTGGGATAAACAAACCCAATCGAGTTATTCGGTGATCGATCATTCACCGCAGACTCCCTCTTCCGCCATCTTCCTCTCTCTGATCGATTGATAGGGGCCGGCCGGATGTGCTTCACAGGGGCACGCGCAGTGTGGGAAACATGCTGTACCTATAGCGGCCGCATGGTGGCGCCGTTTAACCAGATTATGTTTTAAAACGGTACAATGAACGTTCATGTGAGAGACTGTTCTCAGTTGCCAGAAACATAAGAAGCGGGCATATCTCATCTTCTCTCGGACAATGCCAGTGACTTGGTTTGTCTCAGAAGCTGGCAGAAAAAAGAGTGACAGAACCACAATGATGTAGATAAATGTTCATTTGGAAGAGGTTTTATTGTTTTTTGAAAATGTTTCTTAACATGAAGGTGTTTAATAAATATTCAAATATTTATCATTTGGCAATTTATATAAAAATCAACCTGCAGTTAATTGTTAGTTCAGATTGAAGCACGTGGAACGAAAAACCCGGTGGGGTAATGGGCCAACATGACACAAATTAAAAATGACACTAAAATATTTTAAATGCACAAAACCCATTGCAAGCACCCCATGCTTATACTTTTTCCCTTTAACATTAATCTTAAGGTCATTAGTGCAAGTCTCACTTGTAGGATTTACATGTAGAATATATTTTTCTTGTAAATTGTTTTTTTTTAAAGCATTTTGTGCCTTTATTTGAGAGAGTAGGGGAAGACACTCTGCAAACTGGTCACAGGCTGGATTTGAAACCAGACCACCAGAGGTATGTACATGGGATGTGCATGGTTGCCAACCACTTCACCAAACCAGCACCCCCACATGTAGAAAATCTTTAGGAAGTTTAGGAGGAAGCAAACTATTAGCTTCATAAATTAAATGAACAACAAAATAAAGATCTTCCATTTTTCATTATTATTTAATTACAAATGTTCCTTGTGACAGAGTTTCAGCTAAGTATTAACAAATAGGCTACATAGCTTCTTTTCTTCTAGAATACAATTTCAAGCTATTCCTGGCTGGGGAAAAATGTGGAGTATAAGAACAAAGTAGTATTATTGATTGCACAGTAACATGTCAAAAACCATGACAAGACCTTCAAATAACAGCCTTCAAGATAAAATGCATTGTGTGCACATGACAGGAGTCTCTTGAATTACTGTTATTGAGCAGTCAAGTGTCTTTAAATTATTGTCCTGTCAAAATGGAACATTGGACAACTGTGGCACCGACTTTAAAATGTATGAACTGTTTCATATTGATTTTTTAAACTGTCTGTCTTATAATTGTAAGATGGTGCATACACAGCAAAACAGTGGTGACAACTCAATCCCATAAATAGACCAAGTAACTTTGTTTCAAACCACATGTCTACAAAACTTAAACCTAAAAAAAATCTTAGTTTATGTGATGCATCAATAAAAGGACTCCACATTTTAACACTTTTTATTGTCAAAGCTGGATTATTCACTCAAAATATACAATAAATTAAATTGCAAACATCAATTTTAGATGTTAGTTGTCAGTTTTAAGCTGTGTTAGAAGAAAAGGGTGAGCTAGTTAGTCATAATTGGTGATACCTGTACATGTCTCTATGCAACTCAATATCATAGACTGTATATTAAGATGGATGGGGTGACAGCTGCCTGGATGTGAGGCCAAAATTGTAGGAGCTCTCTTGCTGGCTGGTTGCTGCAGTTTAAGTCATAAACCCAGCCCTCAATGATAAAGCACAGAACATATGACAAACTTTAAATCAAGAAACTTGTAGTTTGTCATAAAAATTTCTATCATGCTGATTTTTGTTCTGCTATGGGTTGCAATAGTTTTGCTAAAATGCAAAAGAATTGTAATTTGAACCTAAGTTCTGACCTACATCAGAGTTTACACTCAACTAAAGGTTGATGTGTTGCAACACCCAAAATAGTTTTGACATAAGCTTACATTGTAACATAAATCTTACTGATCTTATACTTCAATCAAGGGTATTTTTGGTCGCTCTGCGTCATTAAATAATCTCAGTATTGGTGATTTCACCCTTAACTGTTGTTTTATTCTGACTACAATTAAAGCTCTCTCGCCCAATGACAGCTGAGATAGGCTCCAGCCGTCATCACAACATAACATAGACTTTATTCATTTAACTGGTGCAAGAGGCGACAGGTGGTCATTTTTGTCTGGAAAGTTTTGTTTGAACAAGACACATAACCCAACACACTAGATGGACACTTCAATATATATTATACAGAATATCGTTCACCAATCCATAGGAAGGATCCATTCAGGAAGGGCAGAACCTTTCAAAGCATTTTCAGCAGCTGATATGCAGGATATGTTGGAAAAGATGAGAAAATATCCTTTTTATCAAGAAATTCTTTTCCTGTTGTTGTTTTTCATTTAATTCAGAAATGGGGTCCAGACCTGATAAAACTGCTACTGAAGCTGTTAGCATCTATGATAAGCTCTGCATGAGCAGTCACTCCCTGTTTTTTATCCGACTTTAAGCTCCCACCTCCTCTTGCTTTAAAAAAAAGTATGTTTTAGCTAGAGGAAGTCCTGAGGAGATGCTACATTCAAATTCATGTTAGTTTTCCGTGATTACCAACCCTGCCTTTAATACATAGCCTAATGCAAAAAATACTGGATGTTATATTATGATTGCCGTCTCAGTGACAAGAGCAGCATTCATATCCAGATTAGCAAAGCAGTGGAGGAACGATGAGGATGATTATTTTAATTACTATTATTATTGCTGGGGAGGCACAGCATCATAACTCCTGTAGTCTTGCATCTGTGTTATGTCACCAGCACAATATTCCAGTGTCTTTAGCTCAGGTAGTTTGGCTTTAGTTCTGTATAATCAAAGAAGGAGACACATAAGGCATTTTAATATACAGTCACAGATTGATATGCTCATGCAGGGCCTTCTGCTGTCTGATGTGCTTCAACTCGCAATGTCCACATGGTCTAGCATTTTAAAATATGTTGAAGAAGGCTGATTATTTAATGTTAAAACAGGTAGGAAATGAAGTGTGCATTGGTACACAATGAGAAACATGCTGTTTGCATACTTTTTTCTTTTCTTTAAACTTGTGGTCTCATGATCAAGCAACATTGTGCTCCGTTTAAGAAACATGTCAGTGGGAGAGGGCATGTACCATCAGATGAAATAAAACCATGGCATGGATAAAGCTTTGTGGACATAGACCCTGAAATTATGGGTAACTTTGACTACACAAGCAAAAGGAGACATTGTTGAAACCAATAAGGGAGAGTGTGACTAAATTAGCTGAAAACAGTGCTTACTATCTAAGTGTTAACAGTTTAATAGTTCGAGTGAAGACAGGAAATACAGAAAGTTGCATAAAACACAAAAAACAGGAGAATAATGATCAGGAGGTGGGTCCCTTTTTCAGATCTTGATCTCAGTGCGGAAGGTCTGTACGAGCTCGTGTTTGGGCGGGTGTCTTCGGGCCTTTACTGTTAGGGTCCCCTCGGCAGCCAGTGATGATGTCACTGAGGTGGGGTCTACATCCTCAGGTAGTTGGCACTTGTGTGTGAAAGTGTTCATCACCGAACCATCTGAGGCCAGCTGTGAAAAAATAATAAAAACAGAATATTACTTTCAATTATAGGTATAGTTACTTCTGTTACTTGCATTTAAAATAATTCAGCAGTTGATCCAGATTTTGGCAGATTTAACCATTTCAGTGGGGGAAGCAATTTTAGTCCAACTCCTCTTTGTCAGTACGGCTATCATACAAACACATTTCCACAAATCCACAAGTTGATTGTCCACTCCTGAGGTCCATTCTTTGTGCTAACTGTTGTCACCATGCTTAGGTTAGTTGTGCTTCCTGCATTAACTTGCTTGCCTTCTGATTGGCTGTTGCTCTGTTGTATGTGACAAACACAGACATGCTCAGTTGTCCTCTGTGTTCTCTCCACATATCAGGATTCTGATTGTAAACAGAACGGTGCAGAAATGACATTGTCAGTCTGGAAGTTAGCATTGCGCTAGTTCTCTTGACTGAAAGCTCATGGAGTTTTTTCATCATGTTCTTGGATAAATAAGCTCTGTGGCAAACATGTTATTTAATATAAATTATTTTTCAATCATGATCATTTTCACAAATGAGAGCAATTTTTGTGATCATATAAAACTAGAACGTGGTTACCATACTTCCACTTTGCAAAATATTGCTTGTTTAAGGATTTCCTTTAAATCCAACGACCTGAAAAAGTTGGTGCTTGTAGCTGCGGCTATCATGGTTATCTCATCGTTAATTAAAAAAAAAAGAAACACGCAGAACTGATTACATTATAGTCCCTTGCCATTTTTGTATTCCTTATAAGCGGTTTGTAACATGGATGTATTATAAGAACTGGATAGCGTGGCTCCGCCTTCTACCATGTAACGGATTTGAAGCCATAATTTCCCCCGTCAGGGCACCGCCATTGTGCAGCCAGTAGCGAATTTGGGCCATAATCCGGACGCAGCTGTCGTAAACGGTCGCAACACTCCGCAGCATACGCCGTACACAATCATTGTGAAGCTGCCGTAAACCACGGTTATTTTTAAACTCTAATAACTAATAAAAAAGAAACTTTTCAGAAAAAAGAGGACTTGGAAAACACACAGCCCAATAATACTTTCATATCACCACAGCATAAGGATGGGAGAAATATTTCTACGAGGTGTATTCATTTTTTGAAGTTTCACTACGGCCCGTCCAGATGAATGGGGGAGACGGAGATTTGACCTATACTGCAGCCAGTCACCAGGGGGAGCAGTTTTTGTGGCGGCTTCAATTTGAGCCCAGCGACATGGCGTCCATGTTTTTTACAGTCTCTGGTTTGTAAGCAGCTGTCCTTTGAAAAAAACACAGTTCTGTTCTAAAACTGTAAAAGTGGGGATGCATTTTATGTTGCAAAATGAAATATTGAATTCTTGGTGGCATTTGGTATTCCAAAGTCCCATAGACTTTGGGACATGAGAACTGGAAATGCTCAAGTGCTTCATCACTTCGGATTTATAGGACTCATTCCTGTACCATTGTATTTTAAACCTGTTTCATATTTTCTTTTTGCATCCATGCTTCCCATCCTCCATTAAGATGAAAATGGGGGATGAAATCACTCTGAACACACCTCATGCCACAGGATAATTTGGGGTAGTTTAGATAATCTACACTTTGCTGAATTTGGTTAAAATTGGCACTGACTGCACAACAACCTAGGGAGACTATCTTGTAGTGTGTGCCCTGCATAGCCAGCATCCTAATATTTACGGAACACCTTTATTTCTGTTACTTTGGACTTGTGTTTTTGTCAGTATAAGGGAGTAAACCTTGTACTACATTCCCTTCTACCCTCTAAGCTCATGGCTAACTACATCCACATGTTGTGAGTAGTTCATCCACTTGCCAAGGCAACAAAAAAGGTGTGAGGCAGTCATTGGCTATGAGCCACTGCCATCACTCTGATAGCTTACTCACTCAATTCTTATTAAAATGTTTTCAAATGAAACTTTGATGAACAAATTTAGCAAACAAACTTTGTGGGATAGTGGTTACAATGCCAACTTAATCCAAAGTGGTGTGACCAGTATGGGCACTGCCAGCCTGTTAGCTTGTTGCTAATTCCCCTAATTAATTTGTATTGCCAAAAGTCTGCCCACTTCTAGCATGCTGTGGTATGTAGTCACAAGCTTAAAGGCTAACAGAGCCTCTTTAACAAGTTTTAATAGTCTGTAATGTGAACCAGTGCAAGTAAGCATCTGCATTCTTAAACCAGTCTGGATAAATGTGCCCCACACCCCTCCTGGTGTGGACTGAGCTATCAGATATAAAAATGTTGAGTACATCCACACGGGACAAAACAAGGACAAGTAGGCTGGGCCATGTCTCAAAATAGTGCCAAATAAAAGCAGCTTGGCCCCATACCTTTTTGTGGCTTGTTTCTCCCACAATTCTTTAAATTACACAGGCAGTCTGGAACCATACAGAAATGTATAGCATTAGCCTCTGTCCCGAGTATTTCTGAACAGAGAGAGATCTGAGCTGTGACACTGTGGCACAGGTTCAGGCTAATGCCATGTACCTTACACAACCCCACCTAATAAAACAGAACTACCCATTTTCAGGATTACCATCTGGCATCTGACTCGTCCGATCTGGTACCGGCAAAATGTAAACATTTTCTGACGTTGCAATCACTGAGACTTGTGTCATTACTCCAGATGTAACTTGATGTCTGCTCACCTTCTCTGCACGAACCTCGATCTGGTTGTTTGACGTGGTGACGATGACGTCTTCAGGGGAGAAGTCGCGCACATCAACTGTGAACTGGTACGAATCCCCGAGAGTCTTGATATTTCCAGCTCCACCTGAACCAACATTAACATAACAAGTTAGACCAAAATAGATAACAGAATTTATCAGCATATTCAGTCAACTGTCACCTTTGAGATATGATAATAAGAATAATTACGACACCTGAGGGTGTTTTTCAAAACTTGCATGAAAAAATATCACTGTCTCACTTAAGCCTTCTTCATATGTTAACATCAGCTTTTTGTGGTCATTTTCATAGTGCTATTTCATGATAACATTTAACATCCCTATATAATATCCCTCCATATAATATGCATCAGATTGTAGTACAAACTACAGTCATGTAATTATTTTGTGTTAAACCAAACATACCTGGGAAAAATCACGTCCTTATCACCCAAACTGAGATTTAAGGACTTTTATGAAGACTTGAGAATCAATGAAAAGTTTTTTACAAGCTGTTGTTCAGTAACAGCAGTTATGTAATATCAGAATTTGTTTTTTTAAGAAGTGTTAAGCACCAGCTTTTTTAAAATTTTGGGAACGTAAAATGCTGCAAAACATTCCCTGGATATTAAAACAAGATAAAGACTTTTGCTACTTGTTTGACTGAGAGAAAATGTAATTTACCTCGAGCAAACATAGAGGACTGAGTTTTTATGAAAATCAGGCTAAGATTAATTTTGGTTTTAAGGTTACACAACATACTTAGGGATAGTCTAAAGTTGATCCAATGTGGTTAACATCAGCATGTAAAAACAAAGAGACAAAAAAAATCATTTACAAACAATGAAAAGCTTAGGAATTAAGAGGCCAGACACTTGGTTGCAAATTTTAATGAAATGAAAAGCAGTTTATTTAAAGACACATTAAAAATGGAAGACTTTGCTCAAATGTAGTCTGTCATTCCCAAAAATGTTTAAGCCTACAATTACATTTCTTTGTATCTTTTTAGATCAATAAATTCAGAAACATAGTTCTTTGAATGAATATTGTAATTCAAGCAAGCAGAAATCAGTGAGACACAGACAGTCTATCTATCTATCTATCTATCTATCTATCTATCTATCTATCTATCTATCTATCTATCTATAAGTGGCCATTTTCCTGGGTTAATACCAGACCTTTGTTGTCTTTCCCACATGCCATTTCTCCTTCCATTCTCCACCCGCTATTTAACTCTGTCCATGATCCAATGCCAAAAAAATGTTATAATCTCAATCTCAGTCAGAGGAGTTCAAACTTGTTTCTTTAAGAGCCATATGCAAAAAAAAGAAAGAAAAAAAGATGATTGTGCCAATTGGTCTCACGCACCTTTCATTATTAAATTAGGATATTTTTAAAGGCAATTCAGATTTTAGGAAACCCTGTATGGTCCTGGCTATCTCTGGATCAAACTCCAATCAGGATCATGACGACACTTATCAGCAGAGGAGAATCACTGATGGTTTATTTTCACATACAGACAAAAAGAAAAAGAAAAATGTGCAAAGTTGCTTTTACTCTATCGGAGGGTTAAAGCTTGAAGCCCAAGATAAACAAAACATCTGGCCATGGAACAGAACAGATGGAGAGGAAATGAGGTAGATTTATGTTATCTGATGTCTTAATCCATTTGTTTTTAATCACCAGTCAAGCAAAGATCATATGTTTTAATGCAGCCTAACTCCTTTAACTCTTTGTAACTTGATTCAGGCTGTTTGAAACAGGACTGCAGACCACAGTTGGCCCCTGGGCTAGAGCTCAACCATCCCAGATTTAATAGCTGTAGCAGATGACACCAAAGAAACATTTAGTTTTCTGTTTTCATGTCATTATCGGTCCACAGCATCTCTGAGCTCAGAGAGAAACTACGCCGTACCATATGACCTCACACTCGTCATTGGACTCAAAATAAGTGCCGTGTGTGCGACATGTGCAGCTTTACTCCGATTGTGTAACATCATTCCAACTGTTTTGTGTTCACGCCGGTCACTGGGAAACGGTCTGGTCATTCCTCATGCAGGCGTCATGCAGATGCTCTGTGTGTGAAGTCACACTGCTGGCAGCCGCTTCAACAGTCTGTAACTCTCCTGCGTGTGTGTGTTTGTGTGTATATCTGTGTGTTCCTCTCTCTCCTTGTAGCTGCTCCCACCCTGCACTACAGCCATGGCTCAAAAACAATTCTTCTCTCCTGACACATGCACGACACGAACACTGAGTCCATTTAAAGTTCAGCCGTCAAACATTCACACCTCTGTGTCTGCCAGCAGAGAACTGATACACAACAATTCACACCAGCTGCTCATATCACTGAACCTGAGGATGAACCTGCACTTCAGAGAAATTATATTCACTCAGTGGTGAACGGTAACAAAATGGATCTACTTGAGTATTGTACTTTGAAAAGCAGCATGCACACTTCTTAAGTGTATTTTTTTAGAATGGTGAATGAACGTGAGCCGACACACAGCAGGACTTTTCTAATCTTTTTACTGAAGCTACAGGTCACACTTACCTATTGACCCCCATTTAAACCACATTCACACCTTAATGATGGATTCTCATGCCACTGATGCAGCAGAGGGGTTTTGGGTTTAATGTCTTCCTTGAACACATCAGCATGTGAATGCAGGAGCTGGGCTCAAACCCCTGACCTCTGGTGGAAAAACAACCAGCTCTGTTCGAGAAGAGCAACTATTGGCCCCACTACACCTGAAGTATTTTGAGAGATTGGCATTGTACTTTGACTCTTTTTACCTGAATGATGTCATTGTATATTGAAGTAGAAAGCACTCGGAGAGCGCAGACCTCCGCCAGCGCCACAGTCCTCAGCCATATCGTCATTTTGACCATAAATATTACTCCTACCTTTATTTCATCTAAATGGTTAGATTCCTTGACCATGAAAACATACCATTAGCAACTGGATTCATAATAATATCTATTTTATTTAGTTCAGTAGTTATTCACATAAATCACATTTTTCGCCATGGCGGCCAGACGCTGATCCCGATCAACACCAAAATTGAATCAGTTCTTCCTTTTCCCATGCGAAACATTTCCTGAAAATTTCATCCAAATCCATCCATTACTTTTTGAGTTATTTTGTTCACGGACAGACGGACGGACGGACAAACTCTCCTGAAAACATAACCTCCTTGGTGGAGGTAATAAGCAGAGAAATACTAATAATTCAGCAGAGAAAAGTATGATTTATGATCTCGCCGTCCATGGGTTTGCCACAATCATAAATTCGTATTTTTAGTCTCTTTGTCTCTGCCTGGACGGATAAATCTCTATATGTGTGTATGTATGTATGTAAATATATACATGTGTGTGTATATATGCATATATGTGTGTCCATAAAATGAAGAGTATAACTTCAGCCTGCTGCATAGTAAAGTGCAGAGAAGTGAGAGAAGACAAGTTATGAATTAGCCCTATACAAATAGCAATTGATTGATTGATTGATTATATTCTGATTTTGGTCCTTGCCAGGAAATTAGTCTTATTCAAAATCTGATTTGAATGTCAGTGTTTTTTAATCCAGCTGGTATTTATGACTTCACGTTCTTTGTTGCTGTTCCTTACATTGTTTCTATTTTTTCAGCTAATCTGGAAGTAGCATTTAAGCTTAAAAAACTGTGGAGAATATTTCCAATGTGAACACAACTTGGCAGGGTGAACATTATGTATTGTTGACTGCACTCTGCATTGAGAATTATAGCAATATATAACCTGATTAATGTCGGACCAGTGGGCCGCCTCATTTTGCCAAGTGCCAAGTTTTGTCAAACAGACCACAGTAACTGCTGAAAATCACCTCGATTAACTGCCATTTGTTAAAAACAACAACAAAAAAGGATTAACAACTGCCAAAACATTGTGGTAAGGTGGTTACTGAGACCACAGCTGTTAATTTAAATCCAATGAAAAACAACAGCAATGCTACTGAGTGGGGAATTCAACATCATAAAAAGCTGATTAACACAATAAGAAAGTCATCAAATATAACGATAGTAAGATCTGTAATGGGGGACGCATTGATGACGCTACATAGCTGGTTTTGCTGTTGTACCGTAATCAGCTTAGGTCCAGTGCAGAGCAGACACTGTTGGATGCATGATGGGTTGCAGACAAAAATAGCATCGAGCAAAATTATCTAACCAAATATAATGGAGTAGATCAGTCAACCAATCAGAGCAGAGTGGGCTCAAATGAAGAATGGAGCCTGAAAGTGCAGGAGCCCCAAAAGTGTCTCAAATATTAAGAATACAGGTGGATCAGGGAGACTCTGTATGTAAAACTTTAAGGTTTTATGAACGTTAACAATTGCAATCATGCTCGAGCAGTCATCAGACTTAAGTATAACCTTAGATAAGACAAAATATGTGCTCTTAGATGGGTTTAGTGGTTTGATTAAGTAGCTGGTGTATGTCATAGCAGAGCATAAATTTAGTCCCGATGTAGAACTTGCATTCAACCACGACTACTTCAGAGCTGATGCAACCCATAGCAGTTTGGATTTTGGAAAAGACTCTTTACTTTGGCAGGGAGTATCTGCACTTTGACATAATAACTTGTACTTTGTCCATCACTGTAGTACTTAAGTTTAAGCTTATTTTTATATAAATTCTCAAAAAGGAAATCTAAACAGTGCCTCAATACAGCTCCAACTTTGAGGTTTTCTTATTTTGCTTTCCATCTTTTGTTCAACACAAGCTATTCCATCAAACAACACCACAGCTGTAATCTCACTTGGACACACATTTGTCCAAACACATCAACCACACCACAGTCTTGTTGCGTTTTGAACTCATTCCAGCAATTTTTCTCCCTCCTCTGAGCTGCCCCAGACATGTTTTGTCATCACTTTTTAAAGAAAGCCACTGCACTTTCAACAAATCCACTCCCAGCACAGACATAAATCCACTTTACAGTCAAAGCTGTCACTTCAACCTGCACTTGCTCTTATTTTAAGACCACTCTTATATACAAAAAATGAGGTAGACAGGCTCTAAATGTTCTTCTGACTTACTGGAAAACCCCAGGGCGTCACTCCCAGGCCCCATGAAGGAGCCAAAGTCCTCTGCGAACAGTCCTCGGCTCTTCTCCATGTATGGGTTACCGGAGGACGAGGTGGATGAGGACGAGGAGGTGGATGAGGTCTGGTGGAAACTACGCTCCGATCGATAAGCAGAGGAGTTGGTCACACTCATGGATGGCTAAGAGTTCTGTGAAAGGCAGAGGAGGAGAGAAAAGGGAGGTGGAGGGAGTTCCTTCTTCTTCTGGCTGCTCTGGGACTCTTCCAGAGGCTAAACTACAAGAAAAAATGAGCACAGTTCTCCAATCTCCCTTTCTGACTCTTTGTTCTTCTCTTTCGTCTTACGTAATATCACTTGTTACCCTGCACTCCAGCAGCCTACCACCCTTAAATACACCCCTTTTGGTCTCCTGAGTGGGTGGGCAGAGTGCACGTGTGTCCAGGCTTAATTGGAAGGGGAAACAGGGGTCTATTTTTACAACGAGACGCACAAAGTGATGGAGAGATGGATCTGTGGTTGGAAAAAGTTCTGGACATTGCAGGCCCTTATGTAAGGAGTAGAAGAGAGAGAGAGATAGAGAAAGAAAGAGTAGGGGGAGATGGGGGAAGAGCTGCCATGACAGACACATGATCCCTGAAATAGCTCCACCTTTGGTTCTTAAAAAACTTCAACACAAACCTCAATACCAATGAAGTTAGGACACTATGTTTAACATAAACAACGACAGAATACAGTGATTTGGAAATTCTTTTCAACTTATATTCAGTTTCGTGCACTAAACAGAAAAGTTTAAACTGATGAAGTTTTTTTTTTTTTTGGCAAAGATTCACTCATTTGGAATTTGTTGCCTTAAAACCATTCCAAAAAAGCTGGGAAAGAGACAACAAAAGACTTGGAAAGTTAGTTAATGCTCGAAAACACCTGTTTTGGAACGTTCCATAGCTGAGCAAGTAATAAAACAGTCTTTCCCAGGTAAGGATGGGCCAAAGTTCACCACTTTGTGAACAACTATGTAAGCAAAAGTCCAGCAGTTTAACAACAAATATCAACATACAACTGCAAAGAATTCAGGGATTACATCATCCGCGGTCCATTATATCATCAAAAGATTCAGGGAATCTGGAGAGGTAAGCCATGATGTCAATGTGGCTTTCTTGTAGACACTAACCCCCCACAGTTTGAAAAGTTCGTTTATGGAAAAGAGAAAGTCACACAGGGTATAAAAACACCAAGCATTGTTGTGTCACAATGCCATGCAAGTTCATGTCTGTTCAACTATCCATGTGAAAGCTTAACCAAGCCCTCAGACATTCTGTTCATGACGCTTAGTGACAATGCAGTCCAACCATTCAGTGGTCAGCAGTTTCTCCAGGTCATATTCTGTAATTGGCTTAGCTCGCTACCCACCGCGGAGAAGATACTGAAAACTATACCAAGTACCAGGTGTAAAAATAGATTCTGTCAGACAGAGCAGCACCATTGTGAAGTCGGACCAACATAAATGTATTATTATTTTTTTATTCTTGGACTGAAACATCAATATTTTACTGTATGTGAGAACAGCAGAACTCCATTGTAACACTGTTGTGAGACAAGGATCCAGCAATCTTAAAAACCCACCTACGGAAACAGACCACAACAACACATGGCATGTTGGCTGCATTTCTGCTGACTATTCTTTCTTTCTTTATTACAATAGTAAGATCCCCATTAGCACTAGCAGAAGCATTGGCTATTCTTCCTGGGGTCCAACACACAAAGTCATTCAAAATACACACAACACAAACAAGCAAGGTCAACAACAAAAAACACACAGCTCCTCATAAAGTATACGAAACATATACGTACAGAAGGTAACAAAAATGGTCATTCGTTTACAAACATGGTGCAGAAACGTGGTTAAGAATCCAATACAACACATCAAACTTACTGTCACCCCTCATTTACACACAATAAATTCCAAGGGAATAAAGAGGTGAAAATAACATTTATTACTAATCATTAAATGTTATTAGGTACTGTTTAAACCTTTCTTTGGTATTTGCCTGAATGATATGCAGTGGTCCATCCAACCATGGCTCTGTATAGAACTGATTTTTGTATTAGACCTGATCTCACTCTCGGTAGGATGAACCTTCAATTGCACTTCTAGTTTGGTAGTGATGTTGATCAAACTGAGAAGATATTAGTTTTTGTATAATAACTTTTCAGATTGTGTCTCAGTTACACACCTGAGAAAATATAACAAACCATAAGTGAATCTTTGTCTTGCAGTAAGCCAGCCAAGTCTACTGTACATTTCAGGTACATTGTTTCTGTAAGAGCACTGCAGGGCACACCGAGCTGCTTTATTCTGAGCCACTTGTAAATTTTTAAATCTTCCATTGAAGCACTGGACCAAATTACAGAACCAAAATCTAGCTGAGATAGAACCAAGACATTCAGAACATGTTTAATAATTTCTGGAGGTAAACTTTTTGACGCTCTTCTCACAACTGAAATGCCTCTACCCATTTTACTGACAACATTACTGATATGCTTCGACCATAACAGATGATGATCCAAAGTTATACCCAATAATTTAGTTTTACACACCTGCTCAATAGGGTTTTTGTTAATAACTGATTTAAGTGCCTGCTCAGATCTCAACTAATATTTTACAATACTATACTATAACCAGCTCAATTGTTCAACTTTTTGTATTAGTTTTGAATCTACCTCATAACTTTTATGATGATTAAACTGTGCTGCAACATTCAGTTCAAACCTGATTTACAGGTACTCCAACCTAAATGATCAATCTTATGTGTGCAACTGTTGAAGCAGAATTCTTACACTTTTTTGTTGCTCTCTGTAATTTTTATGAGATCCTAAACTTTTGGTAAATTGTCTTGAGATTGTATAGTCTTTTTGAAGTCATTCTCATTACTCAGTTTTACACCCTTTCAAATCCATTCACTGGTGGCTATAATTTCTATGCAAGTTATTTATCAGTTTTAAATAAACACCTACGCTCTTACATACTAATTTACACTCCAGTGATGGAGCACACTGGGAGCACTTTTGGGGTTAAAGGGACTGTGAGGAGAATCTATTACTGGCGACATTAAGACTCTGCTACCCATGAGCACGTAACCTCGGAACTGGGAGTGACATCATCTCCGACTTATCGGCGTTCCAGTTAAAGTTGGAAAAAAACATGCCAATCTACCAGACTATTGTTAGCTGTTGTTAGCACGCCCTGTGCTGTTGTTCACAAATATCACATGAAGAATGTGATTATCATTATGGCAGCATTTTTGTAAATATAAGTCTAACAATACTATGTATGCAGCTGATCTAGAGCGACACACCCCAGTCAGAAGTGCAAATAAATTGATTATTACAGGAGCTAAATAACTGTTCACACTGGGGGCATCCATCTTCGATTGTCAACTTGGGGGTGGCGAGGTTTCACCGAGTTCCCAGTAGGAAATTCAGACTTCGGGGGGCGTTTCAGTTGCAGTTTCCTACTCGAAACTCAGAAATTCCTACTTCTGACTATTACTTGATCGCACCACAATCCAAAACGTGTGTGTGTTGTGATGCCACTAAAATGCCGCTCAGACCTTCCTCAGAACTCTGCATCACTTTACAACTTCTTTTTTCAACAACTTACAGGATGGAAAACAACAAGGTAATGTATCTCTTTCTAGTTACATCGCGGTAGTTTTTGATGTGTGACAACAAGCAGTTTTTGGAAAACTTGGGGAAAGAACATTTAAACCACTTACAGCCCGGTGCTCTAAGACATGTCTGAATAATATAAATTTGCTCTAGTTTTAATTGTCTTGTTCCCAAAGTTGAGTATCCAGGCCAGTCCAACCCTGTCTGACCCGACCGGAAGGCTAAAGAATAGCATCTATAGATCACCTATTTTGATGCTATAAAACTCATCTTAAAGTGTGTATTTCCATCAGGCATATTTCTAAAAGTGAGACTTTTTTGTAATTCCTTAGAAACTCCTCACAGTCCCTTTAAGTCAATCAATCAGTGTATTCTTATTTCTATAGAACCAAGAGTTTCAGGTTACCAAAGGCCAAATCAAATGAGAACTCTTACATATTCCAATGCTTAACTGAAGTGAATGTAAAAATGATCCAGTTTGAATGATTTCATTACCGTGTTGCTTTTTGATGGCTCCGTTCCTGGTTTTCCTTCTCGTGTTTTCCTTGGTTAATGTTCTCCATTGTTTTGTTGATTTTGTGACTGAGTTAATGTGACTATGTTTTAATGTCTTTATTGCCTGGCTGCAAAGCAAAATTCTCTAAAGGGGACAATAAAGTTGAAGTTGAATTTATAACAAATGTGTCAGTCTCATGAGGCTTGTTATTATGGTGGTTTTAGCAATAACAACCATGGGTAGGGAGATTGTTTTATTAACATTCACAGCTATAATGATCATAAAGTGGAAACGACTGATGATGGCAATCATGGTTACCGCAATATATTTGTAATATTTTCAGGAACTACTGTGCTGGATCCTAATGACTATGTCTAACTTTTAACTGCTTGATTTGGAATATTTTCTGTTTCTGCCACTTCCAGCTGATTATTGTATGAATATATTAAACCCATGAATGCATTTACATCAGATGATTTCCTAGAAAATTAGGTTTTCTCCGTCGAGCTGAAGAGAGGAGCGAGGATTGATAAGTCAAACGGGTGGGTGGATGAGAGGTGAGGGGGGCTTGTTTCTTATCTCACAGGATAAGTTGAGAGCAAAACAAAGATGGAAAGAATGTGCTGGAAAACAAAGCCGTCAGCGGGTGCAGGGGGTTTAGTAGTGACATTGCTTTGTAGCTATAAATATCTGAGAACGGCACATACAGCCCATCATGATTAGAACACACTCACAGCTCTCTATAGTGTGCTGCTGACAGCCCGTCCATTTACATCCATGTATGGGCTCTTTGACATCTGTATTGTCTTTTAAGTGAGCAATGGGATTTCTGTAATTTTCTTTTGGCCTATGTATGGCAAAAAACACACCTCAGATGTCAGGCACCTGCTGATGCAGTCATCCTGAAATTGTGATTCAGGGCAGTCTGTTGTACACGTAAAGGTTACCGCCTTTTGTTTTGAAGCTGTATTTGAAAGGTTACCCAGCTTTCCGAATGACAGCACACATCCACACAGCGCTGTCTTCTCAGTCTTATCAGTTTATTGAGCTCAGCTCCCTACTGAAGGTCTAAATCCAGCACAGCAACTCACCACCTCCCTCATGGACAAGCACAGAGCTGACTCTTTACCCAGTGACAGCGTGAATACCAATGATGTGTTTATGGCCAAGGAGGGGATGCTTTTTGCTGGTATTTGTTAGTTCGCAAATAGGAAAAAGGATTTTAATTGAAGTTTCAGGGAATGTTGGTAATGGCACCAGTAAAAAAGTGATTTGATTTTGGTCGTGATCTGAAACCAGATTTGGATCCAGCAATTCTTTTAGATGATTTATTAACCATGCCAGTTAGGACAGTTTTCCACAGTTTTGATATCTGACCCTTCTAACAGAAAACCCTTAAAGCTGGTTGTATCATATGTAATACATACTTTTATGATTCCTCTATCTAATCAATATGATAAACAAATTACTTGAAAAACATCTGAAAACAGTCTGATACTTGAAAAAAAATGTGTTCAAGTGGATTAGCAGTTGCCAAAACACCCAATGTATCAAATGAAGTAAAATAAGTATATATGTTAAATTTTATGGAAACTTTTTTAAGGATTTCAGCAGAAAATGAAGTAAACATTTCACCTCCTATTATTTGTGGTTTCAGGCTGTAAAGGGTTAAGAAATACTTTGGCTGAGGTTTTTGCTCTCAAAGAACTTTTACCAATAAATGAGATTCTCATAAGGCAGTGTTTACAACAGGGCAAACGGGATTGGTTATTGTGTTCATTATCTCATAAAGGTACATACAAGATCAGAAGCCCCCTACTGAGCACATCCGTCTGTGGAGATGTGTCAGGCCACATGTTGTTAAAGTCACATTTTCCTCAGTTTCAACAATTTTAAACTTGTCCCAGGTGTTCCCTGATCCTAGTTCTTAGATGGCTTTCACACCAAACATGTTTGATCTGAAACAAACAGACTCTGGCTTGCATTTCTGGAAAGTTTGGTTGATTTGAGGATGGTGTGAAAGTTAACAAAGGCTCTGATGTGGTAACCTGACTAGGGATGGGTACCGAATTCGGTACTTTAAGAGGTACCGACCGAATTCTGTAGGTAGTACCGAGTACCGATTCACGTAAAATCAAACGGTGCCATGCTTAGGGACCTAAAGGCATCCTTGCGTCAGCAGCCGCGGGCTCAGTCAACAAAGCAAGCATGGCTGAGAGAAAGCGCTTGAAAGTATGGCTCCACTTTATTAAATGTGATGCAGATTATGCTCGCTGCAATATTTGTGATGTCAAGTGTAAGGCCAGTGGTGGACATACTTCAAATCGGAGGAAGCACCTGGTGATGCACAAAATTTTCCTTAAAGCTGAAGCGTACACAATTTTTGATAGCCTCAGATCTACGACCACAAAGGATTCATTCAGCACTGTTAGCACGCCTGTGTCCAATGGGGACTAGTCGTCTGCAGCCAGAAACACAGGAAAAGAAATGGCTTTAACATTTGGTGATGGCAGCAAATGCAACAAGGAGGATGCAAGTGAAGTATCATTCTCTTCTTGTGGTCCAGCTACTGTATATAAGCCTTGTGTTTAAGATGGTATTTGCTTGGCATTTTAATGTGCGTCAGTTATCATTATCAGGTCGGTTCCTCGTACTTTGTAACGTTAATGTAAATGTTTTTTTTATTAACAGCTCTGTCAGATCCATTGTTAAACTGCCCTAAAGTTGAAGTGAGGGCTGCAGTTAATTTATTAAGTTGTGGTTCATTTTAGTTACTGGTTTTCATGTTGAAGACATTTTTGGAACAACTACAATGTTACAATACAAACAGTCGAATGTTGTTTTGATATATTCATTCATTCATTTTCTATACCCGGCTATCCCTTTTGAGGTTGCGGGGGGCTGGAGCCTATCCCAGCTATCATCGGTTGTGAGGCAGGGTACACCCTGAATTGGTCGCCAGTCAATCGCAGGGCCATAGAGAGAGACAGACAACCATTCACGCTCACACTCATACCTAAGGACAATTTAGAGTTACCAATTAACCTAATGAGCATGTTTTTGGTCTGTGGGAGGAAGCCGGAGTACCCGGAGAGAACCCACGCATGCACGGGAAGAACATGCAAACTTCAAACAGAAAGGCCCTCCAGACCCGGAATCGAACCGGGAACCTTCTTGCTGTGAGGCACGCGCTCTACAAGCTGCGCCACCGTGCCGCCGTTTTGATATATATCTGTCAAATTTTATATATTGAGAAATACATTTACATTTAAAAAATTTGAGATCTTATTTATAAACAAATTAATATTTATTACCCCATAAACACACGCAAAAGTACCGAAAATTGGTACTGTTGAGTACCAATACCAATTCCCAGGTACCGGGCATCAGTACGGTATCGGTTCAAGTGTGAAAGGTACCCATCCCTAAACCTGACACAGCAGATAGATTGTCTCCCATTTCTATTGGCTGTATTTAACAAGTTCATCTGGGCAACATCCCATAAAAATAATTTGGAAAAGGCAGAACCTTACAAGAAAATCTGGAGGGTGACTGAACAAATGTTTTTTTCTGTACCATTCATTACATGTCAATCAGAGGCTTGGAGACATGTCTTGCTTTCAGGATATTAAATCAACACCTCTGCTACTGCTTTTTGTCCTTAAAAGACTGCTGAAACATTCAGGTCATTTTCTGATCAGGACAGTCAAAGAGCTTGAAATATGCAGGATGGAGCAAGCTATCATAGTTTTTATGAACAGTTTGAAGGTGAAAGAGAACAATATTGGCTAGCCAGCACCTAATGGCCCCTGATCCTTTCTAACATCTTTAAGTCTGTGCACAATATGGTTACATATCCCTCTGATTAGTATAAAGTCTCAATCAAGCAGCCTAAATACAGCTTTATGTTTCTTTCACTGCTCACTGCAGAGTGATGAAGAATTTCTTTAAGCCAAACAATGTTATTCCTCCAAGCTTGTGTATTTCTGAGTTACAGTCTTAAAACAGTCCATTTGGTAGGAACAAAGACAGCAGCTGTGGCCTAAACTGGTGCTGGGTGGCCATATTGCACAATGTGAGGAAGGTTTCAGAGTTAAGGCCTTTGCACACAAAGGGTAATTAGAATATTCTGCATGAAACTGCAAATAATTCTGATGGGCCTGTCAGAAACAACACAATTTAAAGGACAAATGAGGAAACCGAAATTTCAAGACTGACCAAAGCAAATGAGGAGAAGCTGGGAGGAGACAGAAAACACACAGCCAATCAGATTTAGCGGTCAGTGATGCATGTTGTACCGTTATTGACATTGACTCACCTCTGAATGAGTGTGTGCATTCCTATCCACAGACGTAGAACATACACACATACACACACACTCCTAATGGCGCTGTGTGGCCCACAGCTGCCACATTATGTTGCAGACAGAAAAAATGAATCCCAGGGTGACTGTCTGAGCTGGAAGGTCACCTCACTGCTGCTAATGATTTACTTACATAGATTTGAATACATTTATTTATTTTGAGTTTTTTAAGCAAATACTGTTTTACTGACTAACAAGCTGGGGAGTCTGGGAATCGATTCACTTGTTTTTTGTTTTTTTTTTACCTTTGTATGAATAAAAATGGTTTCTGTTTAAAACTAAATTAAAACTGCCTGAAATGTAATTATTCAAATAGATATACATATATTTTTAAAAGTGACACACCTATAGGACTGTTTAATATATTTCTCTAGTCCATAGAAAGTGTTTGGGAATGGGCAAACCTTTCAAGAGCATGTCTGCAGGTGGATGGGCCATCATTCCCTCAATCACATTCACTACAGGCCAATCAGATAATGTGGTAGGCGGGCACTTCTGCCACAGGGTAAAGGACAGAATGCGAGCTACTTGGTAGAAAAACTCTCACCGACACATGAGTAAAGTGGACCAAAAATGTCCTTTCTATCAAGAGGTGCTTTCAGTGTTATTTTTTATTTTCATTTACTAAAGTAAATGAATCTGCTGCTGAAGCTGTTTGCATCTGCAAATCTCAACACACACAGTAACTTTCTGCTGTCGTCTTGCTTGTAGCTCCCACTTCTTCCTGCCTAAAAGGCTGTGATTGGGCTGTTCCCCTTCTTGCTGCTACCAGATTGGATCTTGGTTCAATAAGTTACAGTTACAAACAAGCGACAACCTCCAGGACAGAAAAGGGAGGCCATTTGGAAGTGCCAAAAGCTGCAGTTCCTCAAGTGTCCACTTGAGGCTGGCTGCAGGAAACCTGGAGGTGCCATGATAAACAAACATAGTTACAGTCTGATTCAGAGAACGGCTTTGGTTTAAATATATAAATCATCTAAACTCTGATTCTACTGTGGTGATTTTTTCATATCCTGCCTGTTTTTATTCTGATGAGGATTTCTGGTTTCAAAAATAAGGAATTGGATTAACATCACATGACATCTGCGCAGAGTTGCTATTTGTTAGATGGCTTTGAATCCCACCTCAACACAGCTCCTACATTTAGGTTGAGCTAAAGTTTGGTACAGCTTGGCAGTGTCCCTTAAAACACAATGTCAACAATAATAATAAAACATCTGATGTCACATAGCTTCATCCAATCCTTTCTACAGACTTTGGTTACACATGAAAAAAGTGCCGTACATGAACAGCTACCATGGCGGATAGCAAAGGGAAATGAAAACAGAAACAGTCAGAAAAGTTGACCTGAGAAAGGCAAAAAATATTGCTGAACTGAATTAATGATTAATGAATGATTGGCTGTCAATCTCACACTTTAAGTGTGTGACACCTGCATTTGAACCTTTTCACAATCTCACACGCCACACCTGGTATTTCTCATGCATGGAAATGTATTATGTAGTGCCCTTTGAGCATTGTATCTCAAGAAGAGCTTGACGCGACCCAGTCAATAGAATCATTTACCAATCAGCCAATCAAAATTATCATACAGCTACATATCAGCCAATCAGAAAATAGCACTGCTGTATCAGAATAAGATGCGGTTGATCTGACCACAGAGGATGCTCATCACATGAGAACAGTAAGTTATATCATCATTTGATTTTGTAGCCCACTGATTAATGAAATTACTGTACAAACAGAAATAGCGAGAGCTTATTCTTATTCTTCTGCCACATCTACCATTGAAAAGTAAAGAAAAGTCTAACTGCACTGAAATACAAACTGTGATTATCATGCTTCACTCTAACACAAAATAATCAAGGTTAAGTTAGTTAAGGTAATAATTATACTTAGAACATGAGAAATGTTTGCCTATAATTAAAATCCAAATGGCACATTTTTAGTTTGAAAGAGCATTGTAAAAATATTAAAGGCAAATAATAACAAAAATAAGAATCATTTTTACTACTATGTTCCATCATTGCTTATAATATACTAACATCACATAGTGACAATAAGACCCATGAGGTAACTGTGGTGGCAACAAAAGCACCTGACACTAATTAACCCAATTTTAATTTTAAAATACTATAAATGCACACAGATGGTTGATGAATTATTTGAAACTTGAATCTTTACAATCCATTATAAGCTATCATCCCCAAAGACCTGCACAGCCTCTGATCTGAGATCAAAACAACAGAGTCCTATTGGTCAGCAACCTTATTCTAAAGAATGATAGATGAAAAAAGAAGAGACGCAAAAACATAAAGCAGAAAGCAAATACTTTCTATGCTGATAAACCACACCCCTGCATTCAGATTTACCATTTCTATGTATATTCTAAGGAGAGATTATATAGTGTGTACAGAAATACGTCACACAGACGTCAGCTCAGCAGCAGGCAGACAGTCTGGTTGTGATTCTAGGTCAAGTCCTGTGCAATCAGAGGAGTCTAAAAAACATACAGGTCTGAAAACTGCAGCTCAATCTTATCATTACTCTCAGACAAGCGGAGTGTGTGAGCATGAGTATGTGCCGTGAAGGACAGTCAGGTCATAGTAGGAGGTAAACATATCATGACCAAGAATCCAAAACACAGTGCTGCTGCGTTACTGCAGCTGATACAGACATGCATGCATCATACACAAGTCAGTAAGAAAAGTGCTAATAGATAAACATTCAGCAGCCTGTTCTTATTATCCATCTGTTTTAGTTTAGTTTTATTGTTCTTTTTTCTGTCCTGAATTACATGCACAAAACTAGCAAATTAAATACTGATGATAAAACCAAGCAATAAACCTCCTAAGTTGAATCACCATGGTGGAGTTTTATTACAGCTTTTCACTTTCGCTAACATTGAAAGCTTAAACACTGTAAGGTTCATTTGTTAAGATTATCACAAAGAACAAAACATGAGAGTTTCATAATTTTTCATTTACCACAAAGCTTACCATTGGCAATCAGGCACAGCACAGTGAAAAAATCCCACAGGATTTTAATGGGATTACAGTCAAGGGAACCAGTTTGATGCTAACTTCTGCATTGGCCTAAAAAATGCTAAATTCTACTTAAATTCACCTGGAAGGTTTGGTGTTTTAGTAACTTTCAGGAGGCCCAATTTCTTTTTATGTTCAGTATGTAGATTCTAAGATGATGTCTTTTTGAAGAAAGACTGTTTAAATATTTTGAGGCATAAATTTCAAATGAGAATGGTCTGCAGGCTTTCTCTGAGCATATGCCTTAAGCATCTGTTAAACTATTGTTTCCTCATGTTAATTGTTAATGTGATGCCCAAACTTGTCAGAAACCTTTATTTAAATAAAACATGCTAAAATAATGTCAATAAATGGTCAAATGGAAGTCAATAAATTGGATTATTTCATCAGTTTGTGGTTATTTCTGGTTTGTTGTCAACCACCTGTTCTAATGGGGTTTCTGTAAATTTTTTTTTTGAAGGCTACAAACACGAAAACATAATCCACTGTCCCCAGGGACTCGTCGGTAAAGATATTGATGTTTAACTTTATGAATGATTTGCTACAATTTATTTTGTCAAAGTTTCTTAGAGATAAATCTAGAGGAAAAAGAAAGGGGAAGAAGTGGCATTCATATTCATCACTGCTTGACTACGTGTGTGCTCAGTGAAATGTGACTGTCTGCTGTAACATCACGACTTCGTCTTAATCATAAACTTGACATCATGGCCCCAAAAACCATCAGGTGAGGATCATAACAGCCTTTGCTCTACATTATAAAATTACTCTGACAAAGGAACCCTGAAAGCTCCGTGTAGATTTTGAGTATTTGATTGCACACCTCCCTCTAATTACAGTCAGTCTGTGCTCTTTGCCACTGAGTGGCAGTAATTCCACTCGCTCACACTGACAGCGTTGTCGTGTTCATCGCCTCTGTACTTTTTTAGACCTGCATTATTATTCAGCTTGGGTCCCTCAAAGTGTTACGTAATTTCAATTTGCTTTTTCCCTTATCTGAAAAGTTTCTGTGCAGGTTATGATGAAAATTTATGGCAGTAAGGTAAAGTAACATCCAGTCTGGTTTTCTGGTCATTTCAGAGGGCTGTTACCATGGAAACATTTTTTTGTGAGTCTGCATGTGTGTACATTTCCACAGTGTTAATGTGTGTGACTGACACTAAGTGAATACTGATTTTTAATCTCTATAATAGATTGTAATTGAAAGCCTGACGGGCAGCTGGAGCTGTGGAAAATAAACATTAGCTTTGAGCTGTGTGTCAGAGAGTGAATGAGAGGGAGTGTTTGACTGCGTGAGTCTCTTTTGTTTATGATTGGATTGACTTTGAATAAAGGAGAAATGCACTAACCTCCATAAACAATGTTTAGAAAGCTTTTGTCAAAAATTTGGAAAACTTTCCTAACTTGTACTGTTACAAAATCCATGAAAAATTCCTGGATCCAGATCCAGATCGCCACTAGAATTGAGTCGCCCCCTTTGTGCCATGACCAACATTCCCTGTAAATGTTGACCTCCTTGGCTAAACATTTATTGATTGAAAAATGTGAAAAACTATCTCCTATGTTAAAAAGTCCAAGGCAAACCACCTTTCGAATTCCAGGTCTCGCTGTTGGACTCCACTTCCAAAGGAGCTGGCAACAGTTAATACAGGTTAATACAGGGGCTGACAAGGGCAAAAACAATTAAACCATAAAACACCTGCAAGAGCAAAAAACAAAAAAAAAAGGACAACAACAGAAGTGCTCCAGGGCCAGGGGAAGGGTCTGGGGCAGGAAAAGCGTGTGGGAGAGACAGACAAGACAGACAACTGTCAAGCCAGCTGCTCCTTAATTTAAAGTGCTCATGTATTTGAACCTTTACGGTAAATACTCTGCTGTCAAGAGGGAGACGACAGGCAGCTTTATAATGTTCCTGTTTTCTTTTTACCATCAAAAGTGTGAAATAAAAGAGTCTTGCCTGAACATTGAGTCTAAGATACTTCTTTTCCATACACAAATAATTAGAGTGCATAGTGACATTGTATCAACTTTTGAAGCACTAACTTTTCAAAATACTCAAAAATATTACTCACTTAAAAAGTACACCGTAAAAGTACTCAATACTGCTTGCACACATTGTCCAGGAGGTCCTCCATACAGTCTTACCAGTTTCATCAGGTATAAATGAAATAAAATGAACTTAATTCAGTTTAAGATCTGTCCAAAGAGTTTCGTATAAACCATGCCATGCATCATCAATCTTTATTTGATACAATATTATCACACATTCTGTTCATGTATGCCAGAAAAAGAGGCATCCACCATAAAGGCAGAACTCCCATTACCATATTTGATGATAAAAGGAAAACATAAACATGATAAAGTTGCTCAGCTTGCCTGTGATTCCCCTCTCACTCAAAACAGAGCACTTACCGTGAAGTTTTAAGTACATGAGCACTTCAAATTTAGGTGCAGCAGGCCGTCTCTCCCACACACTTACCCTGCACCAGACCCATCTCCTGGCCTGGAGCCCTTCTGCTGTACTTGGCCATGCTACATTTCTGCTCTTGCAGGTGTCTGGATTTTGATCTTTTTTAACTTTGTGTTATTTCTTTGGCCACTGTAGCTTAAAGCCCACCCAGTCAATGTGAAGCTTTTGGAGTAATAGAAGAGGGCCAATGAGGAAGACTAAACCTTCGCACAGTTAGTCACAGTTAGTATGATACCAAAAGAAAGCAATAGAAAATGCACAGCAACTTTTGGTTAAAAATTTATTGAGGTCTACATAATACTGGAATGGTTTTTGACATACACTGTCTGGCCAATAAAAAGTCACCACCTGGATTTAACTAAGCAGAAAGGTATGAGCCTCCTATTGGGTAATTACTGCATGGGTAATTATCCTCCAGGTGGTGACTAGTTATTTAACCCCAGCTGGATCATAGTCTTTCTTCATCTTCTACTAGATCCTCTTGTTCATCTTCACAGCTGCAATAAAGACAAGAGAGGTTGTAAGAGATTAAACCACTGAAATTATACACATACATTTAATTATAATAAATAGTATGTATAGTACGTTGACGTCGCCCACCCAAGTTGCTTTGCCTGTCCGTAAATAGCTCATTTGGTCACCATTGCGTCGCTGTGACGTCACGCACACTGGAGTTTCACCACAATCATATCATGTAATAGAATTAATTAGCTGTCATTATTCCAGCTGTATCCTTTTAACTCTCCTAACAACCACAAACACTGCCTGTCAGCCGCTACTCGAGCAGAGAGTTGTCTGTGGTCCCGTCTAGGCAGAACTAATGTACTCACTAACTTGATGTTCCCACACAGACATGGATTGTCACTTTGGGATCCGTAAAAATGGTCAGTCATGGGTGTCGCCACATGCCCACGCAACGCTGAGTGGCAGTTGCGGCACAGCCACAGGCAATGTCGCCAGAAAAGGGGCAGTAGTATCTCGTCATCAGAATTCAGCACATTAATGCTTTACTTGCTTGACCTACCAAATTAAAACCGTATTTGTGTGTGTGGGCGTGTACGTGCGTGTGTGTGTGTATCTGTGTGTGTCATGAAACGGTCATAAAAGCAACCACAAACATGTGTTTACGCTGACCTAGATGGGCCGTATCCATCATCACCATCACCATCATCAGAGACAGACTCCTCCATTACGTCCTGTTGATGACAAAAAAAGCAGAAAATCCCCGACTTAAAACACTGATCTCATGTGTTTAAAATGCTTTCTGACTGTGCTTAAGTGATAATAAAAAATCTCACATGTGGGGCTGCAATAGGAAATGACTCATTATCGTAAACAATAACACCCGGCGAGCCCTCTGGGTTTTCAACACATTCCTCTGAAATCTTTGGAGTCTTAAAACAAAGAAGATAAATCAAATTAATCACATTCTTAATCTGAATCACACGGACAGATTGCAACACTATAAAACCAGCTCTGCGGGTAACGCTACATGTCGCCATGCTAGCTGCTAATGAGCTAAAGCTCGGGCACACCATGGCGCATGGCGCAGGCTCTCCATCGAAATAGACAAGAACATCACCAGACAAGAACATCACCAAAGTGCAGCAGTATAAACTTCACCAGACACTCTGTACAGTTTCGTAATTCAGGCCCAGAAAGCTGAACTTACTTTGTTTTTGAAGACCGACATGAGGACACCCATGTCGAAGTTTCAGTTTCTAATTCCACCGATAGAAACAGCGTCACGGTCAGCACTGCTCAGTTGCAGCAAGCAGTATCCATCAGGAAATCAATCTACAGTAATACTTTAATAATTCCCCAAAAGTTTGTCTTTTTTTTCCTTTAATATTATTTTTTCAGAATCTCTATCCTTGGAGTTACAACCGCGTGCAGCATTTTGACTGCAAATGTTGCATGACTCCCTCAAAATGCGTCTCTTTGTAAAGATTAGACCCATATCATACTGATCATCTCAAGCTGGACATTTTAAAATCATCCTCTTTGATATACTAATTCTCAACTTTTTTCTGCAGCGTTTTCCTTTACTAAAACACCAATCTACTTTTTATTGCACTTTGTTCCATGTCTTTAAATAGCAAAACTATCACGTCATGTAAACATCACTTCTCACCATCAGAAAATATACAAACAAGACTAATATAAAAGCAAACAACTATGCCAGACAACAATCTATGTACACAATGTTCCCAAAGATACAGATTACCCATGATAAGATTTAAACAGAATTAATCACAAAACATACATCCATTCCTCAAATCAGTAAAATTCACACCCTGCTGTAGGTTAATGCTTTTTACCTCTTATGATATTTTAATCATGTTGTTTTTACAGATCTTTAAAGTCATGCCCAACCTAAAAACTAGCCAGATATTTATATTTTATCATTTCTTTTCTACCAGGGGCACTCCCAGGAATTATAGGGCCCCAGGAGATAATGTCAAATTGGGCCCCACCAGCTCATCCCCACCCCACCTCTGCACTCATTTTCATTGGTCAGAATTGTCACAAATAAAATGATACGAATCAAAAATTGTGATTTAACATTTTATTTACATTTGTGTTTTTGCTGTTTCTTTACTTTTTTTGTTTTTAGCCTTGCACAGAAGTAAAACCAAAAAGTCCCTTTTAAAGGTGAGATTTGTAAGTGTTACTGCTTATTCTTGTTCATTTTTACCTTAATTTTACTGCTACATTCCTCTGGGAAAAGAAGTGTTTGTTTTATAAAGATAACATGAGGAGTACATAAAATTCTTGGTATTGATTAGCTGGTGTACTTATCTTTTTCCACGGATGCATCAGTAACACTTCAAAAAAAGGCTTTTACTGAAAAAAATAAAGCAAATCAGATCCTCTACATAAATAATAAAGTAAGAGAATTTTTTGGGCTGTAATAAAAATAACAAAAATTAAAAGCTGCTTATTACATTGTTACAACATCAGTGACATGCAGCTTTTTTCTATTTAAATGAAAATACAGTTTTGACCTGTTCCAGCCACAGGTCTGACTGGTGTAATGGTTTATAATTGACAGTCTTGACCAAATCCTTTTTTAATGGGATACATCAACTTTCGTTTGCTTTTTGGATCTTGCCTCACTCCCAAGACAAGCAGATATACACCATTCTTTTGACTGTGCATGCAGTAACAATGAGGGGATGGCCAAAGCTCTGCCACCACTAATTAGCTTAGCTAAAACACTGGGAGTCAATAGGTAGTATTAGCCTGCCTCTGCCCAGAGACACCAGATTAACTTCAGAATCTCTGAAAGGTCCTGTGTGAAGTTTCTCATTCCATAATTCTGTCCATCCTACCTCATACACTAACGTAATTTCCTTATATCATAGCTTCTCCCAGTGAGGAATATTTAAAGAAGAGCAAGTAAGAGACAAGGAGTGTTTCTCATTTCATAACTGTCCATCCTTGCTTGGCCTCGTCCACTTCTCCATATAGGAGGGCCACATGACTTTTTCATCTAGAGGGAAAAATTGTTACATTTTGTAACAATTTTAGTTTAATGGTTTGATGTTACCAAATTTGACCAATTTGATTAACCAAAAGGAACAGAAATTTTATTTAGGTCAGACATTTTATATTAACATTTATATATCTAACCTCTATAGGCAAGTATAAATATATAATTTGATTAACTAAACACAGGACTATATTATCTATTTTACTTTTTATATAAATGTTTCCAAACACTTACTGGTTATGAAAGCATGTTTTACTTACATTTTCATTTCTGTTTTTAAAAATGCTTTTACTTAAAAGGGATTGCCCTAATAGAGGGACTAGGGGGGCTGCATGTGGCCTCTGAACTATTAGCTGCCTGTTTTTCTTAACTAAAGTATCAAACAAATTGCAAACCTCTAAATCTGAAATAAATCTTTGCGAGGAGGCTTTTTTTTACTAAAGAAATGGCTTTTCACAAAAGGTTTACCAGAGATTTTGATACCCTGTGGGTCAAATCAAATTAAAAAGTACCCATAGGATGGTTCCTCTCTGTAAGTGACTTTATAAAAATGCAACATACCTTTTCTTCTGAGGATCCTCACAGATAATGTGACTTAACTCCTTCTTTTCATGTAGAAATAGTCTGGGTTGTTATCTATGTGGTAACGTCATCATGCTCTGTGGCTGTAAGGCGATGGTCCTGTGATCAGAAAAAAGGAATGAATTCAGTCTATTTGGAAAGAAATGCTGACGAATCAAGTTTAAGTTCCTCATTTTTGAGGATGTCACAGGATGTGGGAATCTGGAGACACATACTTCACTTCTCTTAAAAACTCTTACTTATTTTCTTTCACTGTCAGTACAGCAAACAAAAGTAAAGCAGGGACTAAACAAAGCTTTAAACCCTGTCTGTGTTGGTTTTCAGGCCAAGGTAATTCCAAGCCTGAATTGGGCTCTTTTAACATTACCATGAGAAGCAGTGTTATGTCACTGTTACACTGAAAAAAAAACTTTTAGAGCACCTCACAGAAGCTATGCTCACACACAGGCAGGTTTTTGTTGAGGGTTCTGTCCTTCTGTCCACATAAACTGTGCTTTAGGTCACTGAAAACACACACACACAAAATCTCCCAGTCAAGGGGAAGAAAACTCTGTTTAGGTGTGGGCAGGGAAAACAGTGCTAAATTTAGCAACATATGCCAAAATTCATACTTTGTGTCGACCTATTCTCAGAGTGATGAGGACATTTTATATGATCACACAGATGACCTGTTACTTCCTCACTGTGATGCTGTTTTACAAACACTCAGATGATAAAAACTGCAAACATTTTGGACAAGACCCTGTGTTGTTGTCTCATGAGAGACTGTACTGAGTCAGGCTCAAGTTGTGTCTGTGGTTTCCATGGTTAGCAGCTGTTGAAACCAATATTATGTCCCTGCAGGCCTGGAGGCTGCACTTTCAGGACCGCAGTTTCAGGACTGCAGTTCTAGGACCCTGGTGTTTTTGCCACAGCGCCCCCTCCCGTTGGAGGCTGATTACAGGACCGCAATTTCAGGACCCTGGCTTAAGTAATATTTTGATTTATTATTTATAGTTTTAAAGGTTGATACTACCTAAAAGAAAAATCATTCTTTATAATTGTTAAGACTGATTCCAGCCAAGAAATATTTTGATTAATTATTCGCCATTTTAAAGGTTGATTCCACCCAATTATTACTTTCTTCCAAAGGCTTAAATACATACTTAACATGTATATTTTTAAAGTTTGATTACACCAAAATTCATTGATTCATTATTTATATTTTTAAAGGTTAATTCTACCTAAAAGAAAAATTGTTCTTTATTATTTTTAAGGTTGATTCCAGCCAAGTAATATTTTGATTCATTATTTATATTATTAAAGGTTGATTCTACCTAAAAGAAAAATCGTTCTTTATAATTTTTGAGATTGATTCCAGCCAAGTAATATTTTAATTAATTATTCGCCATTTTAAAGGTTGATTCCACCCAATTAATTCTTTCTTCCAAAGACTTAAATACATATTCCATACAAACACTACTTTGCCATGAAGTTGACCTTATTTGCAAAGACTTGAAAATTATATTATTAGCAGAATTAGCTAAAGATACTCGGGGAAAAAGTGAAAGCACATAAAGACCTCCATGTAAAAATGTGACTTAAAAGACACAGACTTCTGTTATGATTTGGTGTGAGATAAACAGAACTGACCTATCTATATTTCAACCAGATATTTTAAAGGTTAGAAAGAGGCAAGAAACAAGAATGACTCTACATTTTTATTTTATCCACACAATGAACAAATAGAGCTGGAGCTGGGATGGTGGGGGTTACTGTAGCTGAGATGACTGTCGCTGTTGGAGTGGAGTTGGTGGTGGTGGTAGATGGAGCTGGGTTGCTGGAGTGGTAATGGTGGTGACTGCTGGACCTGGGATGGTTGCAGATATGGCCGAGGTGTTCTTATTGCAAAGAGACAGGTGATTAATGAAGTCCTGTTGACGTAAAACTGTTGGCTGGCAGTAGATGCAGCGGTAATGCCACTGTGGTCGGCAGTTTAACCCACATCTGTGAACAGTGTACCCTGAAACATAAATCATTATATTAGTATATTATTCAAAAGTGTGTCTCAGACTCATTTTTAATAAAGGTTTTAATAAAGGTTTATGATAAATACTCAAATTGTTGTTGAACTTAAACATGATGTCAAAGGGCTGAATTACAATTTTGAGGCAACATCTTATAAAAGTTTAGGTTTGTTTGTGAAGTTTCTGGATGACCAAATAAATGAGCATTTGAAGAGTCAAGAGTCAGAAGAGCCATTTCATGCAGACACTTTGTAACTTAATTTGCATTTCCTGTGACAATGTTCTCAAATGTTACCTTCATGGAGAATAGCTCTGTTGAAATGGCTCTCCAAATGAGCTTTCACTTTGCTTAACTTCGTTGGGTGGAACACAGTTGAGCGACAGTATGGGCAATGAAATTGTCTGCAACATGAAGTACATCTTGAGATTTCTGGCAATGTTCTGCCTTCCTGGATAGTTCTATGCATCTTTAAAAGAAAGAGATCACATAATTAGACCAAAAAAAATTCCAATAATTTCATAGAAAATCTAGAAAATCGTATTTCCTGTGAAAATACAGTGAGAATGCTGACTGCTGGAATGCACTTAAATACACTGCTGAAAATTTAGAAAAGCAAATCCAAACTACGTAAGATTAAAGTTCATGGCACAAACATTGTTGATTAAGAGCTGAAACTTCAAAAAGCTTGTACGTAAATGCTAATATAGTATTGTAAAAAGAGGGATATTTGAAAAATCATAAATATGAAGAAAACGTGCATTACAAGCAGATAAGTTACAATGCAGGTGGATTTTTTGACATTTGCAAGAAAGTGGAGAGGTTTTTATCATCATTTTAAGTTGACTATAATTAATTATAGAAATATGATTAGTCACAGACAATTAGGACTTTCCAAATCACGCCTTGGTTTCACAACAGAAATGTTAATATACAGTCAGCATTATACAGGTGAGGTTAATTATAAGTGACCACAACCAGCTGCATAGTTTTAAGTAATCCTACCTGTTGATTGTGAAATGACAGTTGTCTAAAAGCTAAATAAAATAGTTGTATCAAACAATAGTCTTGGCCGAAAGGACAATATGGCGTTATTAAATAGTTAGCGTTAGCTAAATATGATATATTAAACATACTAACACAGTTGCAACAACCTCTCATAAACGTATTAATGTTGCACTAAGCTAAACTGGCGCAAACTTATTACATACTTTGTTAAGCCGACATTTATTTTCCAGTTAAATTCATACCAAGGACTTAATTTTTAAAGACAAACAAATAAAACTTTCTCAGAACTCACTTCAGTTTGTTGCTCGTCGTCACACTCCTCGTCGTCTCTTTGTACAAGTAATGCAGCCCCCTAAGGTGGGTGGCGCTGTTCGGAGAAACCAGGGGTCCTGAAACTGCGGTCCTGAAACTGCGGTCTCCGAGGCTGCAGCTATACCCTACTCGTTGAAACCAACAAGAGTATCTAATGAACTTTGAAATAACAGAATTAGATCAGTTAGATCATTTAAATTAAAACAAACACAGTTAGTCAATACACTTGCTTCACCAGTTAGCATTAACCTGACCCACCAGATGGACTGTTTCATATATGTCACCAGTCCATCCTAGAAAGAGCCCATAAAAGTGTTTGGAAACCTATCATAAGTATATCCAACAGGTTATAAGATGATCTTTTGCCATTCCAGGCCAATCAGACAGTGTAGGAGGCAAACTATTGCTGCCGTATAAAAGACAGAATGTAAGCTACCTCGCTGAACAAACTCTTGCCAAAACATGTTTGAAATTGAAAAAAAATATCCTTACTACAGAGAAGTTTGAGGTGTTCCTACTTTTTTATCATTTAATAAAGAAATTTGTATCTGATCTGGTAAAACAGCTAATGAAGCTGTTAGCAACTATGCTAATCTCTGTTTGAGCATTCACTTCCTGTTGTCGTCTTGATCAGAGCTTCCGCCTCTTCCTGCTCTAAAGGACGTTGATTGGGCCGCGCCACTTTGGGCCACTCACAGTTGTTGTATATTGGAGCTTGGCAAGATAGATCTGCCTGATTACAGACTCAGAGTCAGTTTAATCCATCTGCACTGCAAAGTTAAGTTAACATCACCACAAGTTATACCAAGAAACTGGTCAGAGTTGTGGTTGGAATAGATATGAAAAGAAAATTGTCCTCAAGTCTGCAGGTTGGCTTTCCCATAGATACCCCTCACAGTGACTAAATTCATCATTGTGGGTCTTTGGGTTTTTGTCACAAGTAAAAGACCTCTATTCTGAGACTAGTGGGCTCTTACAGGTTCACATAATAAAAACAAGTCAGGTATATTGTGTTGCCGGGTAGATTTCCCCTTCAATCACCTTTCTTATCTTATACGTACCAAAAAGATATCCAACCATCCATCCATCCATCCATCCATCCATCTATTCATCCATTATCTTTACTGCATAGCCCTTTTAAGGGTGGAGGGGGCTGGAGCCTATCCTAGTTGACACTGGGCAAGAGATGGGGTACACCCTGAATTTGGAGTCACCTGTTAACATAATGAGCATGTTTTGGTCTGTTAGAGGAAGCTGGAGTGCCCAGAAGGAACACATACATGCACAGGAGGAACATAAACTCCACAAAGAAAAGCTCCCATGTCAGGTGATCGAACCAGCATCCATCTCTTTGTGAAGGATGTGCACTACCTGCTGTGTCACCACGCCATCCCCAAAAGATATTAGAAATTATTTTTGTTCTTATTCTGTTTACCAGGTATAACAGCTTTACACTGAAATGATAACAGTTGGCTGGAATGACCATTATAAGATGATTATTTCCTGCAGAAGACTTGATATAATCAATAATCCGTTAAATAAAAGCTGAACAGCATGAAATTAAATTCTCTGACTCTGTAATACACCCACAAAGACGACTGAAGGGCACCTAAATGTTTAAAGAGTTAATATTAGCTGCCCTTCACCCATGACTGCACTCTGGTAATAACAGCAGCGGTCAAATGTGGAACAAACACACCTGTAGGATTCCACACAGACAGACGCTGCAGGAGGGTAAGTCTGCATGTTTCTTTGAGTTTATTCTCAGCGTCCCAAAGCTTTAATGAATCAAATGTGTTGGACTCAGGACAAAATGAGGAGTCTAGGCGATTCTCCTGAGAGTGCGACAGCAGAGGGGATCAACATCAGGGAAAGGGAGAATCAATCAGAGACATCCCATAATAAGACCCTGCTCCTTGTTAATCAATGGAAACCATGCCAACGGACCCGAGCTTCAGTCAAAGGTTAGATTCAAGTGGAAATCTTTATAATGTGATCTTTAATGACCTGGTCGATGCATCGTTGAGGAGGTCTTTAGAAGTCAGTCTTTATTATTGATGTGATTTCACAACTGGAGCAGATGAGCACAACTTTAACCTGAGAAAGAACAATTACAGTGAACCCTTTCATGTCTGAGTCACAGGATTCTTCTTTTTACTCTAAATTCTTTGCTAAAATTAGGACCAGATTGCATAAACTCTGTGAGGGCACCAAGAAACAAAAGAGTTGCAAAAGACATAGATTACAAAGTCACATCTGACTGAAATAAATATTTAGTTTTTAGTTATATTCTGTTTTTAAGGAATAGTTAGAGTCTAAAGGTGAAGGACTGAGCTTTTTACTAACAGAGCATTTTTGTTTTGTTTACCATGTAACTCAGTGGTTGATGGTGCTCTAGGGCACACTGCTGTGCCTTGAGAAAAGTCCTGACATGCCTTGTTTGTACAAATTTGTAGTATTTCTACAGTGAAACAATAATTAATAATCAAAATTTGCTTGAAACACAAATGCTGGATCACTTTTCAATACCTATTTCATTAGTAATGCAGTTGCTAGTCATATTTAATTATGCTTTGAGCTAAATATAAATACAGAGGAGAAACTGTTAACATATTTCAACACCTTGGCTCCCGACCAGAGGTTTTGGACCCCCAGGGGCTCAGGTCCTTTATGGTACTCCTAGACTCCTTGTCAAAAGTTTCGGAGGAACTGTTTAAAACGACATTAAGGAGGCTATTTTGTGTGGATATGAATGGGATATGTCTTGGAATTTTGACTTAGTTATACACACGTGGACCAAAGTGTTGGTACCCCTCTGTTAAAGAAAGAAAAGCCCACATGGTCACTGGAATAAGTTGAAACTGACACTAGTAGTAATAAATAAAAAAAAATCCAAAAATTAATTAATGAAAATCAGACATGGACAAAAATGATGATACCCTTCACTTAATGATTTGTTGCACATCCTTTTGAGGCAATGAGTCAGTTGCTTCCTGTAACTCACACAAGTACATTTCAGAATAGTCCAATGTTTTGTTCTGAGCCATTTTTGGGTGTTTATCGCTGTGTGTTTTGGGTCATTATCTTGTTGGAGGACCCATGCCCTGTGACTGAGACAAAGCTTTCTGACACTGGGCAGCACATTTCCCTCCATCTTGATAGTCCTGAGATTTCGTTGTACCTGCACAGATTCAAGACACCCTGTGACAGATGCAGCAAAGCAGCCCCAGAACATAACTTACACTCCTTCATGTTTCACAGTTGCTGCAGTGTTCTTTTCTTTGTATGCTTCATTTTTGCATCTGTGAACATGGAGCTGATGTGTCTTACCAAAAAGCTCCAGTTCTGTCTCATTTGTCCAAAGGACATTCTCCCAGAAGCTTTGTGGCCTGTCAATATGCATTTTGGGAAATTCAAGTCTCACTATTTTATGATTTGCTTTTAACAATGATATCCTCCATTAAGTCCACTTTGGCTCAAACAGGGACAGATGATGCGATCTGATACTGATGTACCTTGACCTTGGAGTTTACTTCTAATCCCTCTGGAAGTTTTTCTGGGCTTTTTGGTTACCATTCATGTTATTTGTCTCTTCAGTTTGTCATCAATTTTCCTCATGCAGCCATGTCCAGGGAGGTTGGCTACAGTCCTGTGGACCTTAAACTTCTGAGTAATACTTGTATGTACAACTGTAGTCACAGGAACATCAAGCTGTTTGGAGATGGTCTTATAGCCCTTAGAAGCCCCTTTAAAAGGCAGAATGACTGATTGAAGCTTGAAGACACCTGTGATACTAATGCCAGGACACACCTTAGTTTAACATGTCCCTATGGTCAAATCATTTTCAACCTTTTGTAGAAGTACCATTATTGTCCAGGCCAGTTTCCTCATTTTGTTTTTTAAATGATTCTGTTGAGCCACAATTCAAAAGCAATGTCTGATTTTCATTAGTTAATTTTCCATAAATTTTCATGTATTACAGCTTTGGTCAGTTACAAGTTATTTCAAACCACTTGTCTTAACATATTGCACAATACATGGGTGGATACAGAAGTTTTTTGCTGAAAAGGAGAAAATTATTCATACCAAAGAGGAACAAGAAACTGACCAACTGTCCACATTAGCAGTAAATGTCCTGTAAGAAAGATTGTTTTAAGAAACTACAGGATTTATTTTCCCTCCGACTACTTACCAGAATGAGGGCTGCAGATATCCCACTTACTCTCAGTGCCCTTATTTTATTTGCTATAAGATCAGGTTTTATAAACTAGCTGCTCGAGCACAGTTTAAGATTTCTTTTCCTTCTACATATAGTTGAGATTTGAATGAACAATAACTGAAGGGCTCTTGTCAGTCAGAGCACCTAAAAAGGGCACTCTGTCAGTCAGCTTTTTGTCCCAAACAAATTTTAATTTACTTTATCAATGAATAGTCTTATATTTAATCATGGAGTGTGTGTGCTGTTGGCCATCCTTTTTAACTTAAACAAGGTTAATTTTAAGGTTCCTTAAAATTTCTGTGTCCTGAAGGCAGGAACACACCAGCTCTGATCCTATCCACTGGTCAATTTTGGACAAATCCACCAATCCAAATATTCACCCATTTTGAATCTGATGCTGCCAACATATGAAATAGCTGGGACAAGGGCATGTTTACCCCTGTGTCCCATCACCTTTCCTTTCAACAATACTCAGTAAGCCTGGGAAAATGAAGACACTAATTTCTGAAGCTTTGTGGATGGAATTCCTTTCCATTATCGCTTAGAGGCCCTTGTTGTATTGAGCATTTCATGATGGTGAGAAAGGTCTGGACTGCAGACAGATCAGTCTAGTACTTTTTAGTATGAAGACATGCTGTTGTAATATGTGCTAAATTGTAGCAACATATGCTGTTGTTGTCTTTGTCGTTATTTCAGCAAGACAATGTCATGTCACACTCTGCTTGAATTACAACAGTGTGGTTTTGTAATAAAAGACTGTGGTAACTAGACTGGCCTGCCTGAAGTCCAAATCTGTTGTCTATTAAAAGTGTGTGGCAAATTATTCAATGTAAATTTGACAACGGAGGCCTCAGACCCTAAAGGTGCATTCACAATGAATGCGACGTGGGTGACCTGGGTGACCACTCTCCATGCAAAGTCAATGTACATCCATGACAAGATCTCACGCAATGCAGCAGATGTGATCTTGGTAACTTGGTCATGTCTTGGGAGACATGTGGCAGCACCCTTGTTCCTGCAGATGGGGTAGCTTAGGACGCGCAACCAGGTAGTGGCACTTGATCGTCAAAATGAAAAACCCGAACTTTTCAGGCGACGTCGCGTGTGACTATGCCTCAGCAGCTAATCAGCTTTTTGTGGGTGCATGACGACAACCAAAACAACTGTTTTTGTTCTGGACCACACCAGAAGTAACAATCCATGTCCGTGTGCAAACATTAGTTAGTGAGTGGCCTGAATTAGTTCTGTCTTATTCATTAGAAGTGGCAGCTCACTGCTGTCCTGTCCTGACTGGGTGTGATGTCACTGAGCAACTTGATGGTGGCAATATGAGCTATGGTGACAAGATCTCCAAAGTTGCGTTTGGAACTTAACTCTGGGCTGTATTCATCCACATCATCATCTGATTGGTTACAAGATCTGCTGGTTACATGCAGAGCCACAGCACTGTGAACAACCAATCAGCTGTGAAATCTGTGCATGCAGCTCTGCTCACAGACACAGTGGAGAGGTGGGGAAGTTCTGCCAATGGAGAGGGCTTATTAGTGTTCCTGGAGCCTTGGTTAAGGCAACAGTCTCTCCTGAAATTGTAATGAACATTGCAACTCAAAACTACTGGTAACATTACTGTGAGCTGGTTATCTTTATAGAAACATGCACTGCAGCTTTGCTTGCTCAGTGCCCCTCCAGACGTGGCTGTTAATGACTCGAAACAAGGCTGCTGATAATGTCAAGAAGGAAATGGTCCATCATAGCAGAGGTACGTGTGTGTGAGAGTGTAAAAACCTAACCCCTAACTTCCACATAGAGCACCAAAAAAGTGCTGTGCAAAGAAGCACTTTTGTTTTGCCCTGAACGGCAGGCTGATGACATCACCTACAGGAAGTACCACGCAAACAGCACCAACATCTGTACAAGAAAAATATTTTCAGTCAACAAGTTACAAGATCCACTACTAACTAGGTCACCCTTCTGGATCATATTTATACCAACAATAATCACACTTCCTGCAGATGGATATTTTTCATTCCATAATTTCCCTATAAAACAAATAATGGACTTTAATGTTGGGTGGAAATCACAATTTCTAGATGAAACTGAGCTGCTTGGTGGAAGTCTGCGCTCTCAGAGTGCTTTTCTACTTTTCTAATGTGATATATTACTTTTCTTTTTTAAGGAAAATCTACATAAAGCATGTACTAATTCCATCTACATTACATTTCAATTTCACACTGTTGTTGAGAGTTGCTCTTATTTGTCTCTTAATTTACTTATTCAACATCCTATTGTTTTGGAGATGAAACCTACTTTTCTTTATACAGAAGTGAAGGGAGAGACTGCTGTGATTTATAACTCTGTTATCGCTTAACAGTCTGTTGAACCTTGATTTTTTGTAACCAAATAGACATAGTCAAGCTTTTTTAAGTATAATGTTGATCCTCTATAGCTTTATTATGGTGAAAACAGTAATAGCTGCATTAGTAATAAATTAAGCTCTGGCTTTAAGGATTTATTTTTGGTGGAAACACCATTTTTTAGCCTCTATTGACAGTAAAATAAACATTTGTTATTAAAGTGGGAGAAAAAAGTTTGTGTAAGTTCTGAACTGAGTTTATATTGGTAGTCGAGGGTGCATCAGATCCCTCCTGGGTGTGGAAGCTGTTGTATCTTTAATAATGATCTTCCGTCCACATGGTTGTCTTGGGTTGTTTTCTGTTTACTGAACCAGCCGCCAACATTATGCCTCATCACTCTGGGCAACCATTTTGCATTCTTCTTCTACATGCTTCACCCTGAACTATACTTCTAATAGTCTCAGTGAGCCCTCTGTTGGACTGAAGGAGGTAATGATACAACATATGCACTGCTGTCAACTCTATGTAAACAACCAAGACTTGACGATTATAATTGCAGCAATAAGTATTAACAGTAACAAATGTAAATACATAAATTGTCAATGATTTGCTGTGATATCACAGAAGAACAACAAGATCAAATGAACAACTGAACTTTTGGAACAAGCCCAAAAAAAAGCAACCAGCAGCTGCCAATTTTTACATGCAACTTTTTCAAAAAAGAGGCCCAAAGCCGCTTATAATATGCAGACCTAGCAACTATGGTTGAGGCGGAAATTAATGCTGTCAAACCAATAGTAACTCTGCGGGGATATGCAAAATGTCAATTACGTTTCTAAATTCTAAACTGAGAAATCCTCAAAAATAGAAAATTGTGTGGGTTAAAAAAAATCCCCCCCTTTATTAAACATATAAAATGAAGCTGTTTCTTCAAACCAGGCTGTACGATAGGTAGTCAAAGTGTTAAGCCTGATTCAGCAGTTCCCATACTAACTCTTTAACAACGTAAGTCAAATTTTGTGAGTTCTGAAGTTGGGTGTTGTATTTTGTTTATATGTAAGAGAGCAGAAATAATTTTTGAACCACAGACATACTGAACATACCTAGAGTCTGAGCCAACACCACAACTACATCCCTGCATGCTGTCTTCTCTGACACAGCAGACAACACGCTGATTACCATTCACAGACACCTTAACCACCATGTTGCACAAACTGTTTTCTGAAATGACAAAGTCAAAGTAAAAGTTGTTTTGTGATTCTTGATCAGAAGAGGAAATACTTTATCAATCCCTCGTGGGGGAATTCAATTCTTTAGTCTTTGCTGTTGAGACATGCTACACACTCATAAACTAAGACACACATGTACACACAGGTCCTACAATCATGCACTAACAGAGATGTCAGGGTGATGGCTTTCTGCTCTTAAAAAGCACTAAGGAGTATTTTGGGGGGTTAAGTGCATAAGGGCACTTCAGCAATGTTCAAGAAGTCAGCTGACACCTCTCTGGATACCAAACTAACAAACAAACATGGTTCAGTCGGGACCTGAACCAGCTACTCTCCAGTCCCCCAGCCAAGTCTTTTTGGACTGAACCACTGCTGCCCCACAGTTTCTACCACACCACTGATATCTGTGTCAAACATGGGGTCACTTTCAAAAGCATTTATCAATCAAACAAGTAATTAGTCAAACCATTCATGCACTGTAAAGAAAAAATGTGCACAGGTTGATATTTTATCAGAGCACTTAAGAAAAGGTTTTAGAGTTATTAAAACAAATATCAACATCAATTCAACAAATGTAAAATTAAAACCAAGCTGAGTAAAATGCAGAACTATAAAACTAGGAATAAACCAATACAAGGAACATTAAAAAGTGAATAGAATAGTTAAAATAATGTCTGATACACTCACAAAAAACGATTTAATAGTTAAATATGAACACTATAAGCATTTAAATATTAAGATATATCTAGAGGGTAGAACATGATTTCAACTGTGAGTTTGTTAAAAGTAAATTAACAACCCTCATGTATTTATAAAGTGTGGCATTAAATCAGAACATTTTAAGCTGTCATCTAACTCATATCTCCAAGGAAAACATTTACAAAAAATACAAGGGTGTTCTTAATATGTATTTGATTTATTTCAGATCAATCAATAAATAAATAAAATACAGGATGTACTTTACCTTTTGGTCCTCTAAGCACAGCTTCTTCAGCGTCTCTGCTCTGGAGGAAGAACGTTCTCGTTGGAGGGAAATGAGTAATTCAAGTTTGAGTGATTAAGATCAACTAAACTTCCTGAAGGTATTTACAAAAGATTGCAATCCCTACACTGTTCCCATTTATCCTAGAAAAACTATGTGAAATCCATTTGTCATGGTTTAGATTTTATTGTATAACAGAAAAAAAGAGACATTTTGTCTGTTCTTGAAGAACATGGCCCGATACAGACTTTAAAGTAAGAATGAAGAGGTTCATGAGAGTGGTTTTTAATGTTTTATTAAATCATTTCTACTCTACAGCCAGGATGAGTGTATTTTATACCAGTATGACTCTTTGACTTAATCCTGAAGTTTTTTCTTGTCATTGAAGATCACTACAATAAAAAAATTACATTTTTACTGCTGCCAAGGAGGTTATGTTTTGACCTTAGTATGTTTGCTTTTCTGTTAGCAAGATTACAGAAAAAACTACTGGATGGGTTTACATGAAAATTTTTACCAGAGTTGTAGTTTGGTCCAAGGAAGAAGTGGTGATACGGATACTGGTCTGGATTAAAAAAAAATTCCAAAATAAAAAACAGTTCCATAGACTAACATTGGGTGGAATTTTAAACAGTCATATCCCTGACATTTTTCAATGAATTCACTTCCAATTTCACAGGAAAATATGGGGTCTATGTCTCTCTCAGGCAAATTTCATCAGGATCCAATTTAGATTAATGTCACAAAAACACTGAATTATAGCAATTCCATTGACAAAATGTAATAATTCCTATAAAATACAAGTATTAAGTGATGTTCCCAACCCTTCTGTTCATACAGGATAACAAACTCCATGTATGTGCTGAGTTTGGTCCAGATCCTGGCTCTATTCTGAATCTGTTGATCCAGAATTGTTTCTTTCACAGGGGATATGGAAAAGCCACTGCTGGAACTGAGCTGCTTGGGGGAGGTCTGCGCTCTCTGAATGCTTTTTCTTGTTGAACATAAGTCCAAAATGATTTGTTAAATCAATGTATTCTGATATTTTTTTTTTTATACACAGCATCCCAACTTCATTTGGGGTTAACGTTTGAATTTAACCTTGAAATGTGTCTTTCGATTGATGAAACTTCAGTGAAGCTGCCTGTATGTGTGTAATCACAGACTTTCTGTGGAGGCTGAGCCGCTGTCTGGGATCTGTCTGTGGGATAAAGTGGTACGGGTATGCTGCTCTGGGGGTCTTGACGGCCATTCTCAGCTTCCTCGTGGACCTCAGTGTGACAAAACTGATCATAAGTATGAACACACATGCAAGCAAACACATATTCATTTATTAGATATAACTAAGAAGCAAACCGATGTATCTTTTGCTTTGTTTAGCTCACCAGTGGCTTTACATGAATCTGGAGGGCCACAGTCTGCTGCAGTTTTTCTGCTGGACACTTTACCCAGCATGCCTCTGTGCTGTTGCATCATCCTTCTCCCAGGACATCTGTCCCTTCTCCGCAGGTCAGTAACCTGACACACCAGATGGACCACATATTTCACTGATCCATCTTTGCAACAGTTCTTAGACAGTTTTTTAAGGAGGGCAGAACCTTTCAGGAGGATATCTGGCAGGTGACTGGACAATCATTCTGTTTATCAACATTTATTACAGGCCAATCAGATTATGCAGTAGGCGCTACTGCCACAGGCCGTGAGCCACTTTGTTAAACAAACTCTTCAAAGTATGTCAGAAATGGAACAAAAAGATTCTTACTACAGAGATGTGTGTTGTGTTATTTGTTTGCCAATTAAAAAATAAATTCAAAATCTGATAAAACTGCTACTGGAGCTGTTAGCATATTTGCTAATCTGTAGCAACTTCCTGCTGTTCTCTCGCTCGTCTTCCTGCTCCAAAAGACTCTGATTGGGCCATGCTGCTTTGGGCTGAGCACAAACATTGTAGATTGAAGCTTGGCAAGACCGATCTGCATGATTTCAGACATTGAATCAGTTGGATCCAGCTGCTGTGCAAGGTTATCAGGTCAGTTCATGAATACTATGCTACAACTATAGAAATGTTTATAGTGTTAGTATTTGTTTTCATTAAATAAAGAAATGTGATCACAATCTGATTAAATTACTACTGGAGCTGCCAGCATCTACGCTAATCCTTGCATGTGCAGTCATTTTCTGCTGTCATCTTGCTAGTAGCTTGTTCTTCTTCCTGCTCCAAAGGACACGGCACAAATAAAACTACCTTACCCAAACTTTGCAACAATAAATGGTAAAATGGTAAGTTGACTTGAGCTTATATAGCCCTTTTCTAGCTTTTTGGACCACTCAGAGCAGTTTTACAGCACAGGTTAAATCTACTCATTCACTCTCAAATTCAATCTTCCATAAGTAGCAGCCAACACATTCACACCCTGTCATGCCCTTTACACCATTGCCCCAGCAGCGGAGGCAAACTGGGGTTAAGCTTCTCGCCCAAGGTCACATAGTGAAAGCTGGTGGGCTCAAACTTGCAACCTCAATTACTGACCATGGGCAATATCACTATCAGACTGAACCACCAAATCCCCAACATGCAACACAAAATAAACTAGAAAAGCACTCGGAGAGCGCAGACCTCCGCCAGCGCCACAGTCCTCAGCCATATTGTGATTTTGACCATAAATATTAGTCCTACCTTTATTTCATCTAAATATTTAGATTCCTTGACAATGAAAACATACCATTAGCAACTGGATTCATAATGATATCTATTTTAGTTCAGTAGTTATTCACAGAAATCACATTTTTCCGGATCAATACCAAAATTGAATCAGTTCTTCCTTTTCCCATGCTGAACATTTCCTGAAAATTTCATCAAATTCCATCCATTACTTTTTGAGTTATTTTGTTCACAGACGGACAGACGGACGGACGGACGGACAGACAGACAAACAAATTCTCCCAAATACATAACTTCCTTGGCGGAGGTAATAAGGACATTAAACAAAAATCACAAGAACATAAAGCTGCATAATGTGGCTGGTTGTATCTAAGAAAGTTAAAAATTTCCTCCTGCCGTACGGTGAAATCACATACTGTATCTACAGACGCCACCTCCTAACACAACCAAACAAATACAAAAAAGCTCAACACAAAATACAACTGTGGTTGTAAGAATAGTCTAGTAATTTTTTAAAATACACTTGTATCAAATGGGTTTCATCTTTGGTGCTAAATGTGGTTTCTAAGGATGGATGACAAAGTATAAATCTATATCTTTATAATCTGCTTTATTTCATGGTTATCTCAGAGACATTCCTCGAAGCTAAATGGCACCCAGAAAAAGCAGAGTGATGCTATCTTCAAATCCAGAGAAAGGTTAAGAGTGGAGCTACTGTGAGAAAAGTCAGCTCTGATTTTATCAGTCCAACAGAAAGTCAATGTGATATGACTCAGGAGCACAGCCATATAGATGAGTAAGTAATAACTTCTGAAGAAATAAAAAAAAATCCTTGTGCCCTAAAACCAGTCATTTGCACTGATTTATATAAAGCTCATAACTGTAACCCATTTGTAACAGTTTACCAATCACCATTTATCAAAGTGGTTTAACACTGCGTTTGTTTCTGCTGCATCACCCCAGAATGAAGGACACCGAGTCTATTGTTTGCCAACACAAAAAGTCCCAGTCTCTTTGCTTCAGTGTGGATTGTGTTGGTGGATGGACAAGACCTTGTTTCTGCTGTGTTCGCAAACAAGTTTGTTAACTTTCTCATCCTGTCTCTCAGAGGGGTGTCTGGACTGTTTTTTGGTGGGGGGAGCATTACCAACACATTTAGTTCTTTTACTCATTCCACAAAAGCACAATTCTTTCAAGCTGTACCTTAGTGTAAAGGTGTCTAATCAGGATTTCCAGCATTATAAAATACAAAACCAGTTGGCATTATTAAAAGGGAGCAATAATAAACCAAAATACATCTCCAACTTTACATTTCGGTTGGTTCACTTAGTTGTAAGGTATGAATTACAACCTGTTCAGCTAAGAACTCAGTGGTTGTTGTGGCATATAGCTTAGATACTCGGGGCCCATTTGCACTACAGTACAATCAAAACGGCTGATAAAAGAGTTTTCGTTATGGTTTTGCCTTCTGTTTACATGAGAAAGACGCCCAGACTGCCTGAATCTGCAAACTTTGAAACCAGTCCACAGTGAAAACTCTTGAGAACGTTTTTGTTGTTGTTTCCATGTAAACAGGAATCGCCGTTGTCACGAAAAATGGGGATGCGTGATGCATGTGCAATACTCAATACTTTAAGATAAAGGTAGCAGGAGCAACAACAACAGCTAGGGCCAACTATGAAGCAACATGTGTGCCTCTTATTGTGCCAAGTTTGTCCTTCCTCCTCCGACAGAATGTGGATTTGCTGTATCAATACTCTGACCAGCACATTGCCAAGGACTCTACAAACCTACATCACCAACCACTGGCCTAGCATGGCTGCTAACGCATTTTCAGTCGTTCTTGTGGATCTGTGTGAATGTGCATTGTTATTACACCATCTCCGTTTGACCACAGAGCACTTTTGAAAAGACGAAAGGAAAAACTTTACATTCCTGGTGAGGCCCTCAAATCAAATTTCTGTTACTTCTCTTCAGGCTCAGGGATACCAGAGGTGAGGACCATGCTCTCTGGTGTGGCGATGCCTCATTATCTGTCTTCCACTAACATGTTCTCCAAACTCTTTGGCCTCATATGCACACTGTCAGCCGGCAGCACTGTTTTCCTTGGCAAAGTGGTGAGAGGCATCACAGTTTTTCTCCATGAATGCGTCAAAATAAACAGAGTATGTTTTATTTTCTTCTTTGTTAAAGTTAATGTGCAAAATGTCCTTCATTTTTCTCTGAACATCAGGGTCCATTTGTGCATCTTTCCACCATGATTGGAGCCTACTTGAGCGATCTCTGCTCCATCATACAACCTAATCAGATGGTAAAAACATCTTCAGTTACTTTAAGTTAATAACAATATCAACATTTCTGGAAGCTGAAGCTTTTACCAGCTTCTAAGGTTCATATTTACCATTATATTAGGCAGTTATGTATTTGTTCACCTACATTTTACACCCTAGCTTTAACTCTGTGGACCCCTAGTGGTCTGGGATGTAATTGCAAGAGGTCCTTGAAAATAAACTATATTTAAAAAAAGATCCTATGACATTAAAAAAAAGGATTATTTTACTTGAATATGACTTAGACCTTTACCTACCTAAACTACCGAGGGTAACAGGACTTTTTTTAATCACATTTCACACGTTTAATTAATTAATTTTAATTTTTTTTTCTAATATTTTTTTGGTGCATATTGTGCCTGTATTGATAGGAGGGAGACAGTGGATAGGCTTGTGAAAGGGGGTGAGAGAGTAGGGGAAGAAACTCTTGTTGCTAACCACTCTGCCAAGCCAGCACCCCACAAGTTTAATTTATTTTTTTCAGTTTGTATGACTCAAACTTAAAGCTGGGGTTGGCGATTTTGGAAAACTAGCATGAATTTGAAAGTAGCATCTCCTCAGGGCTCTGCCTTATTTTCAAAGACAAAACTTGAAAGGTAAGCATTCTCCTGCGGACTCTGATACGTATTAGCTCGGCTACACGCACTGAGTCTGTGCACGCCAGGAAAATGCACATGCAGTAGGCGGGCAGAATGGCGACGGGATTTGATTGGTTTAAAAACAGGTGTCCCGGCATGATTATTGGTTGGTGTTTTCCCTGTTTTACTCCTGCTGTAGATAGCGGATATTTTTCGCTCTGTTTTAAGAACACATTTTGAGTTGATTACCATCGGGTCATAAAGACCATTTTAACCAGTATTACAAAAAGTGTATCTAAATCAAATCGCCAACCCCAGCTTTAACACAATCAATATCCTTTTCAAACATGAGCCCCCTTCTGTTTTAGTGGGCTTACACCATTCATTTCTTATTAATGATTTTATTTTCAATCATCTGCAGGGAGGTGTAGTGGGAAACTCATTAACTTGCAAGGTTCAGGTTAGCACTTGAAATTAAACTATTAAACAAACAAACAAAGAAGAAGTAGTATGTGCTCAGGGGGAGATCAAAAATATAAAGGTGGTCCAGAACCCCAGTAAGGCTGAGGACCACTGTTCTAAGGTGTAGCTAGGGGGGGACAATGCTGTGTGTCAAGAGCTGCTTGCTTGTTCACTTTCTCACAACCTCCAGTTGCTCTGTCTGTAGATTTTTCTGTGTGAGGGAATGGGCCCCACCCACAATGCACTTAAAGATTTCTTCATAGCTTCCATCACATACTCTGTTATTATCGACAATAGGAAAGAGAGGAATAATGACAGTAGGGCTTCAGCCTCCATCTGCTGGTGGAGACCCTGATATGCGGTTAAGAAGCTGCAAGTACACCTTCAGTTAAGAATACTTCTTGGTGAAGCAGCATTGCTGACACAGGACATTACTCTACAATCTGAAGAATTACTCATGTTTAAAATAGGCATGCACTCATGCACTGGCAAGTATTTTCTCTGTTGAAATTCTTTGGTCAGTGCTGCATGTTCTCTGACTGTATGTATGAAACTGCTTAGTCAACATTCGGCATTTCACCATGATTATCATTATTCCTGTAATATAATTCTGGCAGCCAATCATATAAGCAAACCATATTAAAATAATGAAACAAGTAGTGAACAACTACACAGTATAATAATTAATACTAATCTTATAACATGACAATTAAAAAAAACATGATGATCTTAATAACAGCTGGGTCTGATGTTTCAGGGTTAGAAGGAAACACTAGCACATCATCAGCATACAAAGTCATTTTATGGAGACCTCTGTTTTAAAAGGTAAATGAAAAGTTTTTATTGCTTCTGAAATTACACAAAGAACAGCGAACGAGTTTGTTTAGTAATATGTCAATCATGTAAAAAATATTTAGAATGAAACTGACTTGCAAAAACCTTGGTAAATCATTCATTATATCAAAAAGTAACCAGAGCACTCCAGTGGATAAATCTGCAATGCCTTACTGCCAACAGTGGTAATAAAGATATTAAATATTAATAAAGAGAATCAAGATAATAAAGTAATTTTAATCAAGCTTCTGCATTAATGAGTTTGAGGTATGTTGGTAACATGAGATGTGAAGCAATAAGAAGGATTTCCATTGTGTATGCTTTTTTGATCTGAAAATGTGAAAAATAAAGTCCATTAAATGGTATTTCGGGTACTGGTTTGGTGAAGGTTAGCAACCCTGCACGTCCCGACTCCACGGTATATGCTTCTACCAGTCCGGGGCAGTTTTCGAATTTGGATTTTGCCTACTACATACTGAGTATGATAGTAGTATGTAGTAGGCACTGCATACTGCCTACTACACTGGAATGTAGCATGTAGTATTACTGCTCTGTTTATTTTGTAGTATGCTACGCTGGTTTCCAGTTTGAACAAAGCAGAAGTATGCTACAGGTAATTTATTTCCCAAACGTAATTTTAATTGAACAAAACAAACAAACCATGAGCACATGTTGACATTTCAGTTATTAATCTGCAAAGATATTGCCAGAAGCAGCATTTTATATGAAACAGTCCATGGTGGAGAATATTTATTATTTCGGAGAGGAATTATTTTATATATATTTTTATATGATGGCGTACGACGGTGTATTAGGACCACTTAAAAGAAAAAAAACAGTTAAGAATAAGGAATAATCATCACATGCACAATACAATATTAAGAATGAGGAGAAGCAGGAACATTTAGGGTTGTGGAAATACAGAACGTAACGGTAAAATGTCAGACTTGTCAGTGGTTTACGCTAATAATGCTGCAGGTATAGGACGGATGTATCACCACCGTCCGGGCGTTACGAACTGTTAACGGAAAACAACAACAACTGACCTTTTTACAACTTATTACACACTATTACGTGTTGAAAATGTAGAGATAACAAATAGTGGCCCATATATTCGTGTGCTGCTCTGATTGTTGAAACTTCGCTTTAGCCACTTTCATTGTGGGTAACAGTAGGCGAAGCAGACTGGTCCGATGCATACTGTGAAATTTTTCCTAAATCAGTACGTCATCCGGTTATTTTTTGCATACTGCAACTTTGCTTCTGTTCGCATACTGTATACTGCATACTACATTTTGGTTGAATCAGTACGCACTGCTAGTATAGTAGGCGAATTTGAAAATGGCCCGGGTTCCAATCAGAGTGTCTTCCCCTACTTTCTCACCCCTTATACAAGCCTATCCACTGTCTCTCTCCTATCAATAAAGGCACAAAATGCCCCAATTCATTTAAAAAAAATGGTATTTCTCCTCCAGGATGGTTCTGGTAGAGAAATGCTGGCTGTATCTGCTGCAGTTGGTGTAGCAAGCTGCTTTGGAGCTCCCATCAGTGGTAAGAGAGAATAAATATCTTCCTGTTCTTGTATTTGCTCATGCTACGCCTCATGTACTCTCACTTGTGTTTCCTCCATTGATTACCCTCTCACATATCTCCACTTCTTTTTACCCTCCACTTCACCTGCGCCTCCTTCATGTTTAGACATCCTTATCTCTCACCTTCTCATCAACAATCCCATTTACACCTCACATTTGACGCCTGCCCCACTCTGTTTACTTCACTCTTCTGCCTCCCTGTTCTTCCTTCTGGCTGTTATCTGAGCTTGTAGCTCCACTTGTGCTCACTCAAACATTTGGTCATTATAAGAAACAAAACATGATCGTATTGCTGTTTTCTGTTGCTCTGTGTGACTTACTCACTCTCATCTTAATCGTTTTCTTTTCTCTTGGCTGCAGGAGTTTTGTTCAGCGTGGAGGTGATGAGCTCTCACTTCACCCTCAAATATTACTTTCCTTGTTTCTTCTCAGCCGTGTGCGGAGCCTTGACTTTTCGACTATTCTCAGTTTGGAGCGGGGATTTAGGTAACAGTGACCTTCATCAGAGCTCTTTACCAAAAACGTCAAAGTTCACAGGTGCAATGATATGATCCTATCTTAAGCCCCAGTCACACATTCCTGTTTTTCATGGCGATTGTGCAAGATGAAACGTGCTTTGGTCGTGGTGCATGCACTACTTGGACTCAATCAGCGTTGCATAGTCGTGGATGAACGGTGGTGAACATGGAAGAGTCCCAACAGTTTTGAACTGTTCAAAACTGTCGTGGAGAATCGTTGTTCTCAGTATAGTGGGGTGGAAGCCTAATGCAGTCCTAATGCGAATGGTATTAGCATGGCATGTACGGAGCTCTGTATGGCTGATTGTGGCTAAATCCTGAAAGCTTTATGAGGACGACTAACAAGGATGTATCCGTTTGTGCCCCGACTGTGTCCCGTTCAAGACGGCACAAGCGACGGGGCTCAGTCGGGGCTTACATGACGCAAACTGAGCTCGAGCGGTGCTGACATCATGTCAGCGGGTTGGAAATTCAAGGAATCCTCGTCATATCCCTGTATTAACCTAACTGGAGCAGGACGAACGCCCCCAAAGTGCTGTAGGAGCTCTACTGATGGTGTATTTACGGGGTGTGTCCAGGGCTGAGACAGTCATTTCATCCCATATCATAGCGATCACACCAACCTCGTCAATCATGTATAGTCGTGCACAATCGCTATTAGAAATGGGAATGTGTGACTGGGGCATTATCAAAGAAGTGGAGATCCAAAAGGGAGAGCAATACCTTTGTTGAGGTTATTTTCAACTCTAGGGAGTGTGTCAATGGGAATGACAACAGATTTCTAATTAAAAGCTACTGACCTTACCCAAAATGATCAGTCATGTGATTTAGTAAAGGTCAATTCCTGACGCAGAATGGTTCATCGTCAAATCTGTGAAAAAGTTTCTTCGTTATATTTACTTAATGCCTCACAATAATTAACAACATACAGTATGTCACATTTACATGAGAGCTTTAATTTCCCTTTAATTCTGAATAAACTTAAACCCTCTTAAAAAATGTTAAAAATGATTATGTAAACACCTGATTCCAAATGAAAGCTATAATTCGGTGTAAAACTTAATTACAAATAAAGTGTCTGGTTTATTCTGATTTTAAATCCAAATTAAATAATTCCTCAATAGGAATTATTGAATAGTTCATCTGGTGTGTCAGATTACTTTACAGCAACAGCAGTCAAAAAAGTCATCCCTCATTTGAGCTTGGTGCCATAAATACATTTCAGCTGATGTCATATTGGAATTAATGGTTTATATAAGCAATCATCAGACTGCAGCATTTTTTTTTGCTCATGGTTAAATGAGAAAATGTAGAATTCAAAAAGCCTGCTAACAGTCAATAGATCCATAGGACATTTTGTGCCAATCAGTTATTTTGTTTTCAACCATTTTGGCTGTTTTTAATGAATATTACTCAAATTTGACAGAGGGTTTTCACATTTCTTAAATTTCTTGAATTGACATCTCCGTCAGTTCCTAGTTAGCCTAAAGCAGGGGTCATCAACTACATTTATCCAAGGGCCAGTTCTGTCCTGACATACGTTAAGGGGGTCGGACTCTAAAATAAATCTAGTAACATAGTTGGATTTCTTCAGAACTGTTTGCTTTCCTTTACCTTTAAAAGTGAGATCAGCCCCTATCACCCAAACTGCCGCAACCTACAAGGAGATACTCTAGCTAATACTGTACTGGACTTTAGTATTTTCCAACTCTATGTTTGACTCCAGTGTCCTTTTTTGCGTTTAAATTTCAGATCTCAGGTGACTTTATGTAAAACAATTTTCTTATGGAGTCATGTCTGAAAACAGTTTCAATTAAAGATATTTTGGGGAAATTCATCAGTAGTTTAGGGGATTTAACAGCAGAAAGATGCCTTTGAACCTCAACAAATCTTTTGCCCTTGATATGTTTCTGAATTTGATAATCATATGGGGGCCATGAACAAAGCTACGGGGGGCTGGATGTGACCCCCGGCTGCCAGTTGGTGATCACTGGCCTAAAATGACTAACTAGGAACTGACAACACTAATGGCAATAATAATAACATTAATGTGTAAACCTATTGGCTGTAAAATGTTTAAAAAACAAATATAATACACATATGATATGTATATTTCAGGCAAAAGTACCTTCAAAAGACAGACTGGTTTAAAGTGATATTAAAATTAATGCTTTGCATTTTTTAAGCGGAGTTAGGGGGATGAATCTTTGTCCCCTGGACCACAAGTGTGAGTTTTCTTGTTAACAAACAAAACAAACAATGCATCAAAATCAATGTTGCTGCCAATGATTGGCCCAACTCAGGGCTTAATAATATTTTTATGGAAAATGTTTAAGGAAATTATTTGTATTTTTCAGGCAGGCTTACTTTTGTTCTGTCATTAGGGCCAAACATTTTGGTATATTAAAGGAACTCTGAAGGATTAAATGAACCTGAGAGATTATTCTGGTTCTTTTTGTGCTCACAGAGACTCTTCAGGTCATGTTTAAAACTGACTTCTCCACATCATCACCTTTCCACCCACCGGAGATTCTCCTGTTTGCTCTGCTTGGGTAAGATCATCCACACTGTTGCAATCATCTCTATCTTTTTTACTTCACAAATAAAAACTGCTTTGCGGCATTCATGTCCATAACATTATTTTGACAGTTCTGCTGCATCTTCTTTTTATTTCAGTCTGCAATCAAAGTTTTTATTGTGCCTCCTGAACTTGTCTTCACCTCCATCATCCCCACCCCATCTCTGATGACTTCCTTAAGTCTCACACTGATTATAATAACCCCTCCGTCTGTTATCAGTCTGCTGTGTGGAGCTGTCAGCTGCTGCTTCCTCTTCCTCCACCGCTGGATCCTAAAACTCTCTAAAACAAACTCAATCTTCATCAGGATGCTGGCAACAGAGTGAGAGCTCCATCCAGATGTTGATGCAGGAATGAGTCATTTTAGAGTGCCCGTTCAATAAACAGAGCATTTCGTTCCTAAAGTATAATCCATTAAATAGACTCATGTTATGTAACCATGTAAACAACTCAAAGATGGCTCAAAATATGATCAATTATATTGAAGTGCCTCTTAACACACACATACATTCAAGTCACATTTAATAGTTTCCTTGCTTTGAGTGCAAGCAGATCTGACAGACAGTCTGGAGGACACTTGAGCTCAAGTGTTTTGTTTATTTACTGAGCTCAAATTATGCAGCTGACTTTTTATGACATGTTTAATTTACTTTAAAGTAAAACAACATTGTGAAAATTTAAGACCAGTCTATTTGAACTCTGTTGCAGAAAGGGTCTGTATTCAGGAATGGTGGGCTTTCTCCTCGCCTGTGTGACGTTTCCCAACTCTGCAGGCCAATACATGGCATCCAAGGTATGACTGGGGATAACTGCAGACCAGTTAGCGTTAAAGATGCTATGAGGAGTTTCTAAGTAATTACATAAAAGTCTCACTTTTAGATATATGCCTGATTGAAATACACACTTTAAGATGAGTTTTATAGCATCAAAATAGGTTATCTATAAATGCTATTCCTTAGCTTCGCGGTCGGGTCGGACAGGGCTGGACTGCCCTGGATACTCAACTTTGGGAACAAGACAATTAAAACTAGAGCAAATTAATATTATTCGGACACGTCTTAGAGCACCGGGCTGTAAGTAGCGATATATAGTCGGCTACAAAACTATGATACTAAGTTTTCCAAAAATTGCTTGTTGTCACACATCAGAAAGTACCGCTACGTAACTAGAAAGAGATACATTTGCTGTTGAAAAAAGAAGTTGTAAAGCAATGCAGAGTTCTGAGGAAGCTGCATTTATTAGCATCACAACAACACGCTTTGGCTTAGGTCACATCTTTTGGTGCATTCCAGTTGTCGTCAGAAGTAGGAATTCCCGAGATCTGAGTAGGAAACTTCAACTGGGATGCCCCCCGAAGTCGGAATTTCCTACTGGGAACTTGGTGAAACCTCACCACCCCAAAGTTGACAATCGAAGATGTATGCCCCCAGTGTGAACAGTTATTTAGCTCCTGTAATAATCAATTTATTTGCACTTCTGACTGGGGTGTGTTGCTCTAGATCAGCTGTATACAAAGTATTGTTAGACTTATATTTACAAAAATGCTGCCATAGTGATAATCACATTCTTCATGTGATATTTGTGAACAACAACACAGGGTGTGCTAACAACAGCTAACAATAGCCTGGTAGATCGGCATGTTTTTTTCCGACTTCAACTGGAACGCAGATAAGTCTGAGATGATGTCACTCCCAGTTCCGAGGTTACTGGAATGCAGCATTACGACAGTCGCCGCGCGTGCTCATGGGTAGCAGAGTCTTAATGTTGCCAGAAATAGATTCTCCTCATAGCACCTTGAAGTAACCTTGCAGTTTCAATCTGCAATGACTGTGGGCAGCTAAAAACAGCACAGCTTGCATGTGTGTGAATGGTTGTCTGTCTCTCTATGGGGGGGCTTGCACACCAATGTTCTTTGGGCTGAACTTTCGGACTTTTCTGTTTGGTCCACACCAAAAATGACAGGTGTGAAACTTCCACTCGACCTGGGTCTGACCAAAAGAGGTGGTCTCAGTCCAGACCAAACGGAGCCACGGTCTGGTTCATGCCCAGTGCAAAAGCATTATTTTGAAAGGTTCAGACCTTTGTATGAATGACAGAAATTTTTGACATGACTACCTAACAAAGGAAAATGTCTTGTAGATATTTGGTCAGATGATTTTATTAGGGGTCAACTGGATAAAAGCTCAAAAACTTCTGCTCTGAGAAGATGTAAGAGAGAGGGTAACAGGGGACAAGGGAACAGGGTCAGCCAAAGATAAATAAATTCATAAGATACTGTATATTTGGACCAGCCTTACGTACAGCTCTACATAAGGCTGGTCCAAATACACAAGGCTCTACCATCATATTGTTTTTGATTTTCTACAGTAGTAGAAAACATTCAACATTAATTTACAACATTCAAGAGTTGAGTTATTGAATGTGTTGAAGTCAGATGCCCGCCAACGAAATAACCAATTAGTGTAAACTACAGAGGCATACAAAGCCCGTAGTTGATGACAGCATCCTGTAGGTTTGTCATGTGAAGTCTGAGTCATTTGCAATAATGGCAGTGTGAAATCCAAACAGACTCCACCAAATGTGTACAATGTAAGAAAAACATGGATGTTGCTGTAGGCTTTCAGGTGTGAAAACAACCTTAGTGTCCCTTTGATTGAAAAAGGAGTATAAATGTTTGATGGATGTTTTCTGTTTAATTTATGCTTTACTCAATGCCCTTCATTAGGTTTGAGGGTTTGTTTGGCACAGTGCAGTTTTGTTCAAACACTGAACATTTGGGTCTTTTCCCTGAAGATTTACATAATCAGTGTAATTCCGACCCACAGCAAGAAATCTCAGGACGTTGTGAAAGAGAGGTCTAGGTTGTTTTGTCTCGTCCAGGGATTTGTTGACAATAACAAAGGAATAAAACAGTGCCAGCCTTATCCTTCCATGTTGATCCTTTGTTATGTGAATTTTCTTTTATTGCAGCTGTAATCTGAGTCACAGTAATCCCTCTCACAGCTCTCCATGAAGCAGCTCCTAACCTCCCTCCTGGATGGCAGCCAGTGGATCTCACAATCCCACAATGCATCTGCTCAGCCTTTGTTGGAGTGGAGCTCATCAGGGAGTCCTGTCTACCTGTCTCTTGCTTTCTTCCTGCTCATGAAGGTACACACACAATGGGAGCTGCTAATTAAGGAATCTTATATGAGAGCTGATAACCAGTCTGAGAGGTAACAAGGCACCAAGCTCACAATCCCTCTCCTCTTTGTTTCTGCGTGTCACAGTGGGCTATAATTGATGTACAATAATTGACATTTTCACTGTGGAGAAAGCAAGCTAAAGACTGTTTAACCTTTAAGGCTGAATGCCGTGGAATAGGTGACTCTCTCTCATGGCAACGCAATAGATAGAAGCAATTTGTATTCCTCTTTACACCAGTGTTTTACTCAATAGGTGTAGTTAATATACTATTGCAAAAAAAATAGCAGTACACAATGCTGACACGTTCAACATCATGACTGCAAGTGCAGCCATAAAGCACAGCTTGTTGCTATTGCCAATTTACTCCAGTTCATTGTAGTTTAAGACTGGCACACACTACTTGATAATCTGCTGGCATTTTGGCTCGGATCCCCTATCAGCCAAAATCAACAAAGGCCTGACTATTTGGTGGTCCTCAAAATAATCTTACCTGATTATCCTGTTGTGTAAGGTTCAGATCTTCCTCATTTGTCACGGAAGTGGATCAAGGTTACCCTGACTTGAAATCATAAATATGATAATAAATGATATGTTGGAGTGCACTGAGATTAACTGAGCATGTGTTTTGTCATTTGAAAAAAACAAAGCCAATAAGGGAGCAGACTAGCAGAGCAGGAAGCAAACTTAGCCATGGTAAGAAGAGTAAAGCTGCAATCACACATCAGTTTATAGTAGCTGAGGTAGATACACCTCAGCCAAAGCACTAGGGCTTGGTAGCGCTTCAGCAATTTTTTATAAAGCGACCCCCAGGTGTCATAAATGTGGTGTCGAAGACAAAATAGAATTAAAAGTAGTTTAAAAAGGCATACATCTAAATCAGCGTTGTAAAATTATGAACATACAAGTTTAATTAAACATTTAAAACCATACTTATAAGGAAATGTTTATGATAAAATCAAACATTGTGTAAAAATATCCTTAAAGTGGACGGTCACCTGGTGATCTCATGACCTCCAAGGACGGCGGGGTACCCCTGTGGATAGTTCTATTATTTAGGGGATTACAGGCTCAGAGTTTGGCCACCACTGCCCTATCTAAACCAATACTTAATCTTGCAACTCCAATCTGCTATCTTATAGTTCCCTCTGATTTTGATTCTCCTTGAGGGATACGCCAACTTTTCTTTTCTTTACATGTCTTGTGTCTCTCCCAAGTCTATGACAAGCATATTGACACCATTTTTTCGACTGTGCATCCAGTAACAAGACAGAGATGACCAAAGCTTGCCAACCTCTGTGTAACTTAGCTCGAACATCTGTGGCTAGTTGGCTGCAGAACAGGTGAAAGGGACATTTGCTTGGGCCTGTTTAAAAAGATAAAAAAAACTGTAGATAAAGTTAGAAGTTAAAAGTATGAAACTAATGATACTTACATTGGATTCATATATTTAATTGTTACTGTTTTGTCCTTATTATTTATGTTCTCCTATGTCTGGCCAAGAAAAGTGTCTGCCAAGAAAAAAACTGACTCTTGTCAAATGTACAAAAGTAATCCTTGTCATTCAGTGCTCTCTGCATGTTCTTGGAGCATAAGTGTCCAATAAAGAGAGACTGATCAAAAATCTCATACAGAGCTCAGCTGTGTTACTAACAAAACAGTCGTCACCCAGCGCACTTACTAAAAGAGAATGAGGGCAACCACTCTAACTGACCCTTCATGTAGCCCCTTTTCACCATGGCTACAGTCCAATCCCACGTTAACCACCCTGGTCGAGCTTTTAGCAGACCATGATGTATATGGGACAAGCAAGTCAGACAGTTGATATCTGAGAAGTTTGGAAGGTGTTGTTGACTTTTATGCCTTCTACAAGCCCAAGACACACAAAAATAAAATGCTGTGTGTGGATAAAACTGTGTGGAAGACCATACACACCTCAATCCCTCCAAAATCAACAAGAACACTTGGGTTTGTTCGAAGGTTAGGTGCTAACTACTTTAAGCTAACCACAGCTCTGTGTTAGGAAAGATAATGTTAGCAAACAAAGATGTCTCAATAGTAAGTTACTTCTATTAAAGCTTGAGCCACTAGGCATTATTTGAGCAAAAGAAACACTAGTGACACTTATAGACAAGTTCTGGCATACTAATATTTTGGGAATTTTGTGAACAGACGCCCTAATGAAAGCTAACTTGACAGTGATTTAAATTTAAATAGTATATATCGACTTAACCTGCTGTACAAGAATACTGTCGTTGTATGTGACTGTTTTTAACCTAAAGTATCAACACATGGGGTGCTTCACACTTGCATTGAGATCTGTGCACATTTGATTTGGTGAATGTATCTCTCAAAAGCATACTGGAGACCTTTCTGTCTGCTTCTTTCTGATATGTATTTGAAGAAGTTGTCCAGAAATGTGCAGATATTTCTTGAGAAATATCACACACTGGTATCGCTAGAAAGCTCCATATTTCTCAGGAGGGAAAGTTTGACAAGCGTAGCAACAGTAACCAAGGAGGGCTTAGCGAGGGGTCTCAAAATTCACAGTTTTTTTGTGGATGGATCCAGCACAGTGCTAACCCTCAGGGTTTAAAGCACTTCATGCCTGCAGCAGTGTTGTAAGTTTTTTTTTTTTTTTTCTGGTTTCAAAACTGTCTTACATCAATCAGTGTATCATCTGAAATGCAGTGAGCTCAGTAAGAAACTCATCCTCCTCTCAGTGAGATCCACTTATTATGAAAATGAGTTTTTCTCACATTACTGTATGCAAATGGAAATGCAAATTCAGTGTTTACTTTGCAGAACTGTTGTGAGAGCAGCACAAACACTTTTAAGCCACAGATTTACTCACGCTGTTCTGCATGTGCTGCTGAGGCTTCTTTTTGGCAGAGATTTGACGAGATGTGTGTGCATGTGTGGTTTTGTTGATTCACAGATGTGGATGCTAGTCCTCGCCTGTACTCTCCCCCTGCCTGCTGGATGCGTCATGCCTGTGTTTATTTATGGTAAGTGGAGTAAAATGACTATTCTACAAAACACCTGGATGAAAAAAGGTTAGTATTAATGATGTGTTCATATTTTAAGTCAAAGCTGACAATTAAGTTGTGCAGGGATGACGTATATTTGTGGGACAATGCAAAGTTAGCATTGTGTTGGTTCTCTGACACATAGAAATACTAAAGGCTTATGGCATTTTGGATCATTGCTGATGAACTCTGTAGCCAACAAAACTTATGACACTTGTTCTATCTCTTGTGATAATCTTAGCAAACGTTTTGCAATTACATTAGCTAAGATCAATCTTTATTCATTCATTCATTCATTTTCTATACTGCTTATCAGGGTTTCAGGGGGGCTGAAGCCTATCCCAGCTGTCATTGAGCGAGAGGTGGGATACACCCTGAACCAGCTGCCAATCAGTCGCAGGGCCACATAAAGAGACAGACAACCATTCACACTCACACTCACATCTGAGGACAATTCATGTTTTTGGTCTGTGGGAGGAAGACAGAGTGCCCAGAACCCTCCCATGCACAGGAAGAACATGCAAACTTCACGCAGAAAGGCCCTGCTTGACCAGGGGATCGAACCGGGACCTTCTTGCTGTGAGGCACATGCACCACCTGCTGCATGTGGCCCTCTAGATTAATCTTTGACAATAAAAAGCTATTATAAAGATAGCATTTTGAACTAAAACATGGTGGTTTGACTCAGAACGAGGTACAATATATCCTAATGAATATTGTTTTTTGTGACTCCTTGTTTGAGAATTGTTGTTTGACCTGGTCAAGAGAAATGATTAATTATTAATCATGTCCACGGCCATCTTTATAGTCCTTTCAGCAGTTAGTTAGCAATAATCATTTTGAACCCAAAACAAGGTTTTAAAATTCAAAAGCCAAAAACATCAGGCGCCTTTGATCATGCCCTATCAAACATTTAAAATCTTTTATGACCTTATTTCAGGACATAAACTGAAGCTGGTATTCTAAATCCCATTTACTCTGGATGTGCTAAATGCTAACTCACTTCCACTTTTTTGGACTCAATCCTGCACCAGGATGATGATTTTTTTTTTTTTTGTAGTCCAATGCAGAGGTAAGCATAGTGTTGGTTCTTTCAATTGAAAACCTGTTGGATTTCTGGATCACTGCATAATAATAAGGCCTGCGTCAAACAAAATTTTATGCAACTTGCACATTTGGGATAATCTTCATAAACAAACCTACACAAGTGGTGGTGTTACAACAAAGAAATCCTTAGAAACAGAATTGTTTGAATTTCTGGACCAAATATTACTGCTTTCATTGTATTTTTTTTTTACCACAATAGTCGAGGATCAAAATTAACATGACCATGTATATTTGGTTATAAAAGTTATAGTTAGACTAAAGATTTAAAAATATCATGGTTTTATGAAGAAAAGGATGTCCCACCTCCAATAGAAAGTGTTTGATAAGTAAATTAAGTCATATAAGAAAATATCACACACTTTCAGCAGTTTTCTCCTTAAAAATATCAATATATTACACTCAATTTTAATTTTAACCAATATCCCTCAGCCCTACATACTTTTTATATATATTTAAATGTGAATAGCTGGAGTTTGCTCGCTCTGGGCTTGTTTCATCAACCTTGTTGCTTTTTTCCCTTGAAAATCTGGCAACACAACAAAAGCAGGAGCAGTGAGCCTTGGTGGATTTACTATTGTCATTTTATTGTACTCACTGCTATATCTTAATATATAATGCTGTTTAAAAAGAACTCCACTTGCATGTAAAGATAGCTAATCTGATGTGAAGTTTTATGTTCTTGTCATTTTTGTTTTCCAGGAGCAGCTTTGGGTCGTCTGCTTGGAGAGGCAGCAGCTTATGTGTCTTCCCCTGGAGTGACACCAGACCACATTTGGGCTTCGATAAATCCCGGGGGCTATGCACTTGCTGGTAGAACAAAACAGATCTATAACTATAAAGTGCTGACATGTGGTCTCGCCTGTTTTTCAGTGATCTTAATATCCCTCATTCATGAACCTTAGGTCTGTTTTCAAAATGAAACACTGACATGCAGAGTATTTGTACAGAATGTCTTGTGTTTTTGCAAAGCCTATCCAAAATTGTGTTATCATAAAACTACTTTAAATGGCTAAGCATTTTTTATTAAATCTAAAAAAAGACCCTTTCTTTAATGGAACAGGTGAAAGCCTACACAAATGACAGGCCCCCTGAAGAAACCAGTCATGGTCTTTTGCTGCCTGTCGGCTTTTTATAACATTCACCTCTTTGGTTTGGATTTAAGCTAAAAAAACAGTGGTTCACATCATTGTCTGTCTCATAAGTACTGTTGTTTCATAGGTGCAGCGGCTCTCTCTGGTGCTGTCACAAACACCTTGTCTCCGGCCCTCTTGGCTGTTGAGTTAACTGGGCAGCTGAGCCACGTTGTGCCCGTCCTCCTCGCCACTGTTTTGGCCAATGCTCTGGCTCGCTCAGGACACCGCCCATCGTTTTATGATGCAATCTCCATCAGTAAGAAGCTCCCACACCTGCCCTCTCTGAAGAAAGTATTTCCACGGTAAGCTGATGGTCAGACTAAGCCAGATTCAGAGTTATTCTAAACATATTTTTCCCTACAGGCTGAAACTGTGATGTAACAATGGAAAGTCTTGTTGATCAGTTTCATATTATGTGATTGATGCCATAATCAATTGGACTTGAAAGTCTCCTTACATTTTCTGTCTTTGTGTATAAAGACACAGATTTTTGCTGTGACCTCACTGACAGTTAACAGCCACATGTCCTGATGCATTTCCTAAATAAAACAAATGAAGAACAGACCTATCTTGGAAGAAATGACGATCTCTGGTTTGTCTAAAAGCATTTCAAATTCCCCTGTTCTGTCAAGCCTGTCTCTTTTCTGTGGTCTTTCACTGTCAATTATATCTCATTAATCTCTTTCTTAAACTGTCCTTTTCATGTTCGATATGAAATATGTCCCTCTTCTGACCCAAAAGGACCTTTTCTTTTGGTTCATGGCTAACCTTTCTTCTTTAAGTCGAAACATTTTAGCCAATAAACCCTTATCCTTGTCCACTACCATGTGACTAAACCTAGTGTCAGTTATTGACATTAATTAGTAAGCTAATGTCTTTTTGGATTCTTCTAAAAAACATATGCTTTAGGGCAAGTACCTACATGGATGTACTGATGATGTTCAATTTTTCTTCTACCTGTCCAGTGATGAACAGTAATATCATGTCAGAAAGTAACAGAGTTCTAACTATGACAAGGTATGGCAATAAAAAAAATAGTGCTTCTACAATCAATTTTGTTGTGACATTTTGGAACAAACTGAAGGAAAGCAATTTTTAGAAATCGCAAGCACTTGGGGCTCAAAATACAACCCTGAAAATGGCAGTTAATGCACTATCCACAAGGATGTGGAAACACTGGGCTGAGTTTTTGTCAAGAAACCACCAGACTGTGGTGGGTAAAAGTCTGAAAAATGGGTAGTGGGGTGCTGTGTGGAAGCCCAAAGTGCTTCCATTCAGCATTCCTCACATGTTTTTGGTGTTGTTGTCCAGTTAAGGCAACACCTAAGTGGAGAACAACACAGAAAATGTGTGGAAGCACTTTGGGCTCCAGTCTGTGTTGGTGGCTTTGCCGGTCCCCCATCTGCTCAAAGTGTCTTCTTCGTCAGTGGGACAACAGTCAGCTGTTGTTGAGGTCAAGAGAGCATTGGCCGAACAGTTTGGGCTGATAAGTACCCCCTAGGGGGATCAAGTGGCTCACTGCTCCAGGCGCCTGAATGTTATGTTTGAATATTTATTTACACTTGAAATACAGGCTTTTACACCCATGCTCAAACAGATATTCAAATACTGAATATAAGATGAAAGCCCCACGATGAGGGTGGTGTTTTTTTGGTATTTTTTTTCTACATTGTGCATTCATTTATTGAGGTTAACCACTTTCTATAAAAGCACCATTGCTTTTGGTAAAACACTGAAGCGAGTTAGCATTTAGCACCCCCTTGTTCCCAGGCTGTAAACTAAATTGGACTTGGAAATACCAGTTTCAGATAAATGACTGAAATAAAGTTTGTGGTGAACACACATACATGAGATTTTAATGTTAATGTTATAGGAAAATGTACCTGATGTTGCCAGGTTTGAAGGCAAGTTTTATTTGTAGAGCACATGTGTACACAAAGTGCTCCACAGAACAAGAAATATACATTAAAATCACAATACAAAATAAAAACAAAAATAATCATTGCAAAATCAACTGTTTGTGTGTTTAAAACTAGGGTTGCTAACTAACTGCTAACAAGGACTACAGAAATTGCTGAAGACACAATGATAAGCATTTCTGATTGCTTTTTTAATTATTGATTATTCCACCGCCATGAGGATCAACTTGATCAGTTTACTTGTTTATGAGGAATATATCAAACGAAAGGCCACAATAAGATGATACATATTGGAAATACCATTGTTGCTTGGAAGTTGATCCGCCATGTTGTAGTTTCATAGCAGCTTAATAACAGCGCTTTACTTTTGCCGATTACAATCGAGCTTAATTATTGTGAAATTTAAGTTTATTAAGATTATAACAAAGAACAGAACATGTAGGTTTGATAGTTACCTTCACCAGGGAGGTTGTATTATTGCCGGCGTCTTTTTGTTAGTTGTTTGTTTGTATGTTCATTTGTTTCTCTGTTAGCAACATAACTCAAAAAATTATGGGCGGATTTCGATTAAATTTTTAGGAAATGTCTGAAATAGGACAAGGAACAAATGATAAGTGATCCGGATCAGCATACAATCGCCATGATGAAAAATGTGATTTTCATGAATAACTTCTGCACTAAAATAGATACCATTATGAATCCAAATGCTAATGGTATGTTTTCATGGTCAGGGAATCTAAATCTTTAGATTAAAAAAAGGTAGCACTAATACTTATGTTGAAAATCACAATATGGGTGAGGACTCTCCAAGTGCTTTTCTAGTTTTGTTTGCAACCAATCTTAATTTCAGAAATGAGAAAAAAACATGATGAAAAGTCATAATCTTTCAGTAGGCTTTCAGTCAAGGGAACCAACGTGATACTAATATCCGTGTTGGCCTTACAAAAACACATCATCCCTGCTGTATTAGATGGTATCAACAGCGATCCAAAAGCTCCAATGTGTTCAAACAGCAGTGTCACATGGCTCTGTCCAGATCTGTTTTTCTTTCTATGGCCAGTAAAATGCTAAAAGCAATGACAACTCCTGATGAGGGCTTAACTGCAGCTGCTTGCATCATAGATGTGATCTGAGCTATCTCTGTTGCAGGCTACCCTTTACATCCATCAGACAGGTTTTAAAGGAGAAACCTGTGCTGCTTCAAAAAGCAGCCGAGCTCCTGGAGGCTCAGCACGCTGTCAACACCGATACTGATGCACAAATCCCTGTGGTCGACTCACACGGTATGAAGACAAACATATCTGGATGTTATCCAAGACTCCTGAGGAACAGTCTTCTTCTTTCCAGCATCTTCCCATCACACTGATGATATTTAAGGATATGAGGTATTAGTACACATTCAGAATGATCCTTAAGACATCTTTGCTCCTTCACACTGTAATATGAGTACAGGCTCAGAAAATAAGGCAGATAATGAAAGACATGATGAAAACGCTAAAAGCTGCAGCAGTTCATTTCTGTGAAAGTGTCACAGTTAGGAGCAGACAAGTGTGAGTAAATAGTCAATCGACCTGCTGAGTCTTTCTGCAATCACACAGATGAATTTTTACGTCTGAAAAAGGCGACTCATAGCCCACGAGAGAGCCATCGCCATCTGAACTTTAACACCAGCTGAGGCACAGAAAATTGATTTTTCTCTCCTCCTTGTGTTGAAGAGTCGCAGGTTCTGCAGGGGTTTGTTCTTCGATCAGAGCTGCTGATGTGTCTGCGTCACTGGAAATCTGAGGTAAAAAAAAATAAGAGCTAACATGGAGCAAACAGCTGCAGGGTTCAGGGGAAAATAACTGACTGGTGCTTTTTAAAACACCAGTCATGTCTTTAATATCCATTCGACATCGGCTGAATGTTAAACAGTAATATATGACGTAAAAGCTGATTTTATAACAAGGAAAGAAAAGAACATGATGAAAATCAGTTAATGGTTTCAAAAACCTCATTATGTGATTTCAGGAATGTTCAAGGATAACAGAGGAATGAAAAGCACCTCCTCACGTCAGTGCAGTTGATTCAGACCAAAGGAATGGCAGTGAATCATAATGCATTTCATAATAACTATTGATGCTGTCCTGTTTTTCGTTCTCTTTTCTTCAGACTCCAGAGAAACATCTGGATGAAGTCTGCGTCATTTACCCGACCTCTATCCTGGTGTCACCAGAAAACACTGTTCAAGAGGTGAGGATATTTTGGATTTATCATTCATCCAAGTGCAGATATGTAATCAACACGTATTAATGAGAATGGCTGTTTTCTCTGCATCTGCATTAAAGAATAAATATTTTACTGCAGTTAAGGTTGCAGACTAGTTGCATTGTGGTAACAGCTGAGTCTAGAGCAGGGATCAGCAACTTTACTAATAACTGGCACGTATGCAAAAAGCGTGATTATCTTTCTTCTAGTGCATTATTCCCTTTTGGTCTGTGTCCTAACTGAACAGAAACATTTGATATTGCAAAGCACTTAGCTGCACTGCACACCTGCTCTTCACACTGCATCTGTTCATGATGTATTTTTATGCCTTGTGATTCCCATTGTGAACATCAAGTGCTTCTATCAAAAACAGGTGGGAAAACAGACATGGAGTGCTTTATAATGATGAGTGGCTGTCTTAAAGGCTTATAACTATGCTGCTCTCTATAAGCCAATTAAAGTCTCTCCCTCAGTGTGAAAGTGAGAGTAAATAATTCACGCATGGAAACAGATAAATGTTCCTGAGCAAAGTGACCACTGCAATCTAAGAAAGCCCCGTACTATCACAGTGCCCTGCAGAGAAAAGTGAAGGTATAACACTGGCAGGAAAGCATTTGAATTGCAGAACTGCTCCCCTGTTCATGTCTTTTTGTGTTAGAGACGACTAGAAAAATATTAATGAGACTCGACAACTTCTCTTGGTCTTCATTATTACAATTGATTTCAAAATGTTCTGTTATTTCTGTAATACAAACACACACACACATAACAGGCCATCATCATCAGGCCATCAGACTGCATAACTCCTCAATTAGGGGGATGAGGAGTAACAGAAAAACAGAGGATGGGAAGGAGCAGCAGCAGTAGCCTACAAGTATTATCTTTTATTTATAATATAATGCAACTAGAATCATAATTTCCCTGAGGGAGTTTTCCCAAAGGGATTAATAAAGTACAATCTAATCTAATCTCTCAAATCTAACACTACATATATAAATATATATATATATATATATATATATATATATATATATATATATATATATATATATATATATATAAAAAAATATATATAGATATAGATATAGATATAGATATAGATACATATATATATAGATACATATATATATATATATATATATATATAGATAGATATATATATATATATAGATAGATAGATAGATAGATAGATAGATAGATACATATATATATACATATATATATATACACACACACATATATATGTATACAGTATATGTAAAGTGGTCAGCATAACTGAGTACGGCCCTTCAGGTTTGTCAAAAAACCTTTAGTTTCCTTTCAAAATCATCTTTTTCTGTGGCATACTATCCCACACAAAAGTATTTTTGAGATCAGGATGCAATCATGAGTAAACCCCAATCAAAGGGTTTGGAGCAAAGAAAAATTTTAGTTATATGATATTATTTTTCATCTTATAAGAAAAAAATGTTATGTTAAACTCAGTTTGGTCAAAACTTTGGAAATTGATTTCTTGTTCATTTGGATATTGATTGACATGATTGACACATTACTTTCTATATAGGTAGGGTGTCCTCATTTATATATATATATATATATATATATAAATATATATATATACATATATATATAAATATATATACATATATATATATATATATATATATATATATATATATATATATATATATATATATATATATATATATATATATATATATATATATATATATATATATATATACATATATATATATATATATATATATACATATATATATATATATATATATATGTATGTATATATATATGTATATATATATATATATATATGTATATATATGTATATACATATACATATACATATATATATATACATATACATATATATATATATATATACATATGTATATATATATATGTACACACACACACAGTATCAGATGTTTTTGTTCTTATATTCTGGTTTGAAAATTTCCACCCAGGTTTCACAGGATGACAGTTTTCTTGTTTTGGACTGTATCTTAGTTAAGGATGCTTCATTGGGATGCTATTGAAATGCTATTTTGAGCTCCACTGTCATTATTTTTTCTCTCTCCAGTGGATCTTTCACATAAACTTAATTTTCTGTTTACTGATTGTAACTATTGGTAGATGGTTAGTGTTAATGATCTTTTCGTTGATGTGGATGTGGATGTGTCCATAGACATGGCAGCCTTGTTGTTTGGAGCTCTCATCATCATAAAGAATCGATAATAGGAGATCAGTATGGTCTTAATTAATGAACATGTTGCGTATTTGTATTGAAAAAAAAAAATGAAACAGATGATGGGAGATCTGACTTTTGTTTTGGTTTCTAGGTGTAACTCAGGTCTAAATTGTACACTGAGTAACAGGGACATTTAAAAATGGCTCTTCACAGCTAAAGGTCTGCCAACTAAAGGTTGACAGAGACAGATGGACAGGCATTGAGGTTGGTGAGGTGAAGATAGCAGGTTGGTGACAGAGTTTGACTTGTTCTACAAAGGCAGACTGAATTACTTGGTGATGAATGACTGGAGAACCAAATGTGCACTGCAGGCCGTTAACAGGATGAGAAGAAGGTGAGCAGGCTGCTGCAGACAGAAGGTGGTTGTTAGTGAACAAGGAAAATGACGGGATGAACACACTCTTTGCACTCCTGCATTGCCTTCATTTTTTAAATTTGCTCATTTGTTTCGAGGCCAAAATTTGGCCTAGAAACAGATTTCTAGTTTGTTGCCTACTAGAAATCTCTGTTCTCTCAAATCATAAATATAAAGCATGTTTGAAATTCCAGAGAAACAGAGCAAAGGCGCCACCACGTAACTGACGTTTTGACCTTGAACATCTGATAAACATGTCAGTCAACAATAACATGACTGTGCAACAAGCCCACTGAAATTATTGCATTATACTTTTGTTCATTATGTATTTAAGTATCTAGGCATCATAACTAAGTACAAAGAGTAAGGAAATTCATGTTTGGTAGATCATTTCTTTGTCGAATCAATGTTTACGGGCACTAAATCTTATACTGCTGGAAAGTCTGTTTATTTCCTTTTGAAATGGTACCGTGTTCATAAGGAACTTCCATTCGAGAGATGAGCAGCAGAGTTGAGTATGTGGATTTGTGCCCATAGGCCATTAGATAGATAGACTCTACAATTAGGCAAAATCAATATGTACTGCTGGTACATAACGGAGTTTTAGAAAAATAAATGTCAAAGTTATTTGAGAGCAAAGGTCCAAAAAAATTCCAGAGCTTGCATTAATGTTTCAACTTATCCATGTAATAAAAATATTTTCCCTGAATTGTCAACACATCTCTGGAGTCTCCAATCTGCAAGACTTTTGAGTTGTCTAAAGTTTTACTTACCTTGTGGTCTTACAAAGGACTTTGTTTACCAAAAAGCTACTACTCACTGCGATTAGGAAACAACACAAAATGGCCAAAATGGTGGATAATGGTTGGATAATAAGCTTATTTAAAATCCATTATCTGTTGTCCTCACAGGCTCACAGTATCCTCAGTCTGCTGGGTGCTCAGACTCTGTTTGTCACAGAGAGAGGAAGGCTGCTCGGAGTCATCACATGGCCAAAGGTAACCATGGTTTATATGTAGCTTTCACAACCCTTAGAGGTATAATCTACTTAATTTTTAGAGTTTAGCTTGATTCTGCTGTTCTCACCATGGACTGGAGTTTAATCTGAATGCACTTAGCAAACCCGTCTATGTCCCTGTTTGGATCTGTCAATAAAATGCAAACTGTGGGAGGCAAAATGACTACTTACTCATGCAAAGCAGTCTCTCTCTCCCCTCTCATCTCCTCCCCTCTATATTCTATCTTTATCTGTCTCCTCCTCCAGATGACAAGAATATTAGAGGACTTCGCCAAAGAAATCCAAGCAGAGACGCACAGGAAATAAGCCCATGCTTTGACCTTTTGAAAGAGTCACAGATCCATCTCTGTCGGATTAGTCTGTATCTAATAATAATATGACTTCTTCTCTGCCTGAGCATAACTGCATTTGCACATAAACAAAACTGCCATCAGCGGGGGACTCCTACACCAAACATTCATCAGAGATTAGCATTATTAGCAGAATCTTTCCCACTAAGGAGATTTCAAATTATCTGCTCTATCTCCCTCTCTGATCTGTGCCACTGTGTTTTCATGATTGTGTCTTCCAAGAAGTTTTCCCAGAGGACAAATACAAAAACAAATTAGAGAGACAGTCACAAGACAGGATCTAATAGGAGCTTGTAAAACAGTTTGAACAAGAGTCTCTGCATGGTATCGTCTGTACTCACAGAGCAAACCAAATCTTGGGGTGCTTCCACACCTACAGCTTCTCTGTGAATGTTTAAGGTCATATTTACTTTTTCTTTCTTCTCATGGATTGTTATATATTCACTTTACTGTATGGATTGGTGCAGGAATGAGTAGGTTAGCATTAGCATTTAGCACTTCCTGGTTCCCAACCTTCCATAGTAAATGAGACTTAAAATATTGGTTTCAGATAAATGCCTGAAATACGGTTTATGATGAACACACAACATTTTTAATGTTTAAAGGGAAAAAAATAAAATGCACCAGATGTTGCCATGAATTTTAAGCTGTGGTTGTGTGTTTAAAATTACGTTCACCGACAAACTTTGAATAAGGATTACAACATGGCTTAAAGGGATAGTTCAGTTTTTTTGAAGTGGGGTTGTATGAGCTCCATATGACCACTAAGTCCATTAGATACAGTTGAAAGTTCTCTCCTCTCCCTCAGTAAGCCACAGTCTGTAAGAGTCTGTGACGAAGATATAGACGCTAACAGGAAGTACCGTACCGAGAACTAAGGGTATTTTCTCCGCCTACAAGAACTTCAATCAAAATGTAATACCACAGTTTAAGAGTACGCTACATATGAGTGTTTTTAAGTGCATTAACCTTTCGGAAATATAAAGTTTATCCGGACCTAAGACAACTCACGCCGTGTGTCCCTCCACTAAATCACACCGCCGTAGTTAGCTAGCGGCTTCAGGCGCCTGTTGTAGACTAATTGAAAGCACGTTATATGACAAATATTTCTGAGATGGGTTTTTGTGATGCTTCCTTTGATGCAGAAACAGATGTGCATCATGGAGAACTCAGCTCTCACCGTCTTCCTCTGCGAAACGAGGGCATGCGGGTACATTGTATAGTGAATGCATCTCTCGTTACCTGTTACCTGACAGGTTGTGTGCACATATCTATGCATCTATATATATATATTAGAGGCTAATACACAGTAATCGTTGCGTGTGTGTGCATGTGTGTGTGTGAGAGAGAGACACATACACAAGTAGTCTGCACTGTTATGATAAACAAACAGCCTCCTCTACTCTGCTTGTTTGTTTCTGACATCGTTGTTACTTACTTTGAGCAGAAACTGTCATTAGATCCTTAAGGTTTGGGACGTTTTTCCAGTTTATCATTGGGAAATTGAAGAATGCCCACAAAACTCCAGGATTCAGAAGAGCAGGAAGATATATTTGACGAGTAATACCATGGTCCATATCATCTATTCCCTCTGGGTACTTGCTGGTGAAACATTTACATCACTGTATTTACGACTCTTTCTTGATGTCTAGTGTCCATGGATGTTTCCTCTGTATTCCTTTCTGTCTGTTCGGTCTCCATCTTCAGCAGCTCTTCTTCTGTAAACTACGGTACATACTGATATCCTCTTGGCTCCAAAGCGAATGGGACTTCATCAGTCAAACAGTCCAAACAGAAGAATTACGATACTCGATAAAAGTTACACAAAGCTACAACCGGCGTCTGAAGCGGCAAGCTTGAATGTTTTGATCAGCTCATATGTAGCGTACTCTTAAACTGTGGTATTACTTTTTCATTTGAGTTCTTGTAGGCGGAGAAAATACCCTTAGTTCTCGGTACGGTACTTCCTGTTAGCGTCTATATCTTTGTCACAGACTGTTACAGACTGTGGCTTACTGAGGGAGAGGAGAGAACTGTCTACTGTATCTAATGGACTTAGTGGTCATATGGAGCTCATACAACCCCACTTCAAAAAAACTGAACTATCCCTTTAAGCAATCCTGTTTTTTAAACAATCACACACCAAACAAACTTGAGATGAGGCCTAATTAAGGATATTTCGCCTGTCTGGGTCATCAGGGCTTTTAAAATGGCCCACCGGTCTATTCAGAAATTCAAAAATGTATACACATTAAAAAAATCTGTCTTTCAAACATAAAGAAAAACAACATATCTCAAAGAAAATATAACTTTACAGTATATATATATATATATATATATATATATATATATATATATATATAGAACCAAACCACTGCTGCCACACAGCTGACCATGAACTTACCTTGATAGGTTTATAAGCTTCACTCCTTTTAATGAAACAAAAGTGAACTGATGGGTGTTTTAAGAGAGGAAACTGGATTATAACCTCCAGCTACAAACAGATTATAAGAGCTTAAAGAGCTTATCAGACTCTTCCCATGCAAAGAACATCCTGAGAGACACAGAGAAGTGCTCACAATCTCTGATGGTGAGGCAATGATTCGGCACGGAGCACTCTGACTCAGCAGTAAATATAAGCTCAGCACACCTGAACCAAATCAGCCAATCAGACACACACATACACACACACCTGGAACTACACTGAGAAGGTTTTCCTCACATACTCAGTGAGTCACAAGTGTGAACTGTCCCACAATAACTTGTATTGAAGAAGAATTTAAAGGTCATATTTTGTCATGTTCATGTATTTATATGATGACAGCAGTATGTTCACGATCACTAATGTTCACTGATTTACCAAAAAGTCTGGTTTTCATATGCTGACTACCCCTCATCCAGCTGTTTTTCTCTATGTGCCTGAGCCACTCCTACTGCTTTTAGGCTCCCTTCCTCACATGTAGCCAGTCTGCTCTGATTGCTTTGCAGGTCGACTCTGTGGTTATCAGTCAGTCCAGCGCTCCTCTGTGCCATGTTGTCATTTTCTGAATTTATTCTAACTCTGTAATGGGCTTGATACCCCGAGCCGACGGGCTAAAACTGTCAATGAATTAATGGTAGGACATCACCCTGATAGGTTTATTTCTGGGGGCTGTTTAAGGCAGCTCCTGGTGCTGGAAAGAGGAAGAGAGGGATTCATCTTAATGCTTTGGACTTTCTGTTTTGGTCACAGAGGTGATCTATAATGTGGAACAGACTTGTTACACAAACCAAAGGGGATATAAAAGTCAAAAAAGCATAGTGTGACCTCTTTTTCTTTATCAACCAATTAAGTATTACTTGTTGCATTGGGTTTATATATTTAAATATGCATATAAAAACATATGTGCTATTTATGTTCCTTCTGTACGTTGTCAATAACAATATTAAGTCAAAAGTATCTTACATTGCAAAATTTGACCTTCTAGCTTGAGGCCAAAATATTGTGGCCCCCTTGGTTTTGTTTTTAGTTTTGTTTTTGTTTTATTTGTATACAACTTGTATACATGTATTACATGTATACAAATATAGCAAAATACCAATACAAAAGTAGGCAAACAGAGGTCCCCTCAAAAGAAAACACCAATTAATTTTATTCCACATACTGGGAAGGAGTAGGAAAAAGTACAAAGTTTTAAACCCTGTCCCTAAATATATCTATCTATCTATATATCTATATATATATATATATATATATATATATATATATATATATATATATATATATATATATATATATATATATATATATATATACATATACATATATATATACATATATATATATATATATATACACACACACACACACACACACACACACCTACACAATCACATGGTCTCTCCCAACAGAGCTCAAGGATTAGATGCTGTTGCTCACCCATTCTCCAAACTGTGTTTGTCAAATAAGCACATCCACGCCATTTATTTCCTCTTGTAAACAGTAGATCTTGTGCTTTTGCTGAACAGGCGGAAAAACAGACGTGTGATGCTTTCTGTAAATTAGTTGTCGATATAAAGGTTTGTCAACACACAGCTCAGTGTAAGCTGAATAAAATCCCTCCGTCTGTGCAGGAGATGAAAATGCTTCACTCAGATATGAATGAATTTTCCACTCTCTAAACTTTGTAAGCCATGTTCAAGCTCTGCTGAGTGACAAATGCCAAAGAAAACCAAGAAACCACCAGCACCTTGTCAATGGCCCTCTTTGCTCATTCCCTCTGCACACTGGCGTGAGCAACAGAGAGTAAAACAGAGACAGAAAGTCAAGGCAGAAGCTTTGCAGTTTTGTGTAGCTTTCTGCTGAATTGGCAGTCAGGATACTCACTTGAATGTAGTTAGAATGATTGTGTGTGACTGTGTGTATTACTTCAATTAGTTTACAGTATTACTTCAAAAGGATGACCAAACCCTGACATACCTGTCTGTGCAGCTTTACTGCAATCTGGCACGATAGATGGACCATTCAATATATTTCACTGATCCATCTAGAAAAGGCCCATAGAAAGTGTTTTGGGGGAGCAGAACCTTTTAGAAGCACATCTGGCTTGATCGTTTGTCAATCAACATTCATTATAGGCCAATCAGATAATGCTGTAGAGGGGAGCTACTGTGCTTCAGAACAGGAGCCACTTCATACAGCATAGTCTTGTCAAAATATGTCAGGAGTGGAGTGAAAAATTTCTTTAACACAGAAAAGTTTGGGCTGTTTTTGTTTATTATCATTCAATAAAGAAACCTCTGATGAAGCTGTTAGCATCTATGCTAATCTCTGTATGAGCAGTGACTTCCTGCTGTTGTCTCTCTACTGGCTTGTTCCTTCTTTCTGCTCTTAAGGAATCTGATTGGGCTGTCTCACTTTGGACTGGCAGATGCCTGATTACAGACAGCGAGTTAGGTTGGTCCAACTGCTGTACAAGGTTACCTTGGCGATGCATTATGTAAGACGTTTAATAGCAAAACAACTGGGTGTTTTTATTTTCAAACTGCATTGTAAGGGCTTGTTTTTACCAAAATTATGTGGTTTCTGCTTCTGAGTGGAAAGCATGGATTGTAGGATAAACTGGACAAAGCCATGGTAGGAAGTGTTGGGCAAATTACTTTGAAAAAGTAACAAGTTATAGTTACTAGTTACTTTCCAAAAAAGGTTACTGAGTTACTAATGGAATTACTCCTTCATAAATGTAATTAATTACCAGGGAAAGTAATTGATGCGTTACTTTTTTGAAAAAGTTTTTACTGCTTGAACTGTGTGGCTCCGTCTCTGTGTCCTCCCTTGTTGCTACCTGCCTGCTATAGCAGCACTGACATCATTAGCAGAGTTCTTGGTGTTTTTGGTCACTAGATTTTAGATTTACTAACAACAGACAAACACTTTGATTTAGGACATAATGTACCCTTCACATGTGTGTTCTTGCCTTTTACTTCTTATATTTCCATCCTGAAAGCAACAATTTAAACTCCACAGATTGCTCCAAACTCGCCATTGCTGCAGTTAGCTTTGTTGCCAGATTTTAAGATTGAAATAAGCATTTTTAAAGAGAGAAATCTACATGAAGCGTGTTTTAATTTTTTATCCACGTTACATTTCAAATTCAAAGTCATATTTCTTCTTTTTTGTCTCTTAATTTGCTTATTGAACATCGGAGGTGGAACATCCTTTTCTTTATACAGATATTAAGGGAGGGGCTGCTGTTATTTCTAACTCCATTATTGCTAAACAGTCTGTCTAACCTTGATATTTGTGACTGAGAAGACTTGTCAGGTTTTTATAAGTTTTATCTTAATCCTCTACAGCTTTGTTATGGTGAAAACAGTCATAGCTACATTAGAAATAAATGTAATTCTGGCTATGAGGATTTATTTTAGGCGGAAACATTATTTTTACAGTAAAATTTTAATTTGTGTTAGAGTGGGTTAAAATAATTTTTAGTAACTTCTGAATTGGGTTTAAATTGATGGTAGATCATGCACCAGATTCCTCCTGGGTTCAGGGGCACAACAAGTCCACCTGAGCAACTGCACTACTAGAACAAGCCCAAAAAACTGCAACCTACAACTCCCAATATACACATGCAAGTTTAAAGAAAACAAAGTCACTTATAATAAGCAGACCCGGCAACTCTGGCTTTGAGTTTTCTCATTTGTCTGTTAGTGGAGCAGCTCCTGCTTGGTGTCTGGCTGAGCGAGGCAGGTCGGATAACAGCTGCTTGACATCGGTGGAAAGTAACACGCTACATTTCACTGTGGCTAATGGTAACGGCATGATAACATTTTAAATCGTAATTAATTAGATTACCCGTTACTAGGAAAAAGTAGTGGCATTAGTAACGCTTAGTCTCAACACTGATGTAGGATAGCCGTTTCTTTAGCTGAGGCAGTGAATGCAGTTGTTTTCAAATGCCCCCTCACCCTAACTTTGGATCAACCGTCTAATAGAGGGCAAAGAGACAGGACTTATAGTTGTTGACCAAAGCAACACCATGCAGGCTTATGACCATGCTAGTCAAGTTTCCAGCTTTTCCGAAACAGGAAATCCTTTGTGAAATAAAAACAGACACAACAAGAACACCTCCCCACAATCCCACAAGACAATAAGAGGCATTACATATTGTAAATATTTAGACAATAGCTGTTTGTGAAACCAGACTGTAAAGATGTTTATTTAGACTGTAAAAGCTGTCCCCACACAAAGTCACGTAACTTTTTTTTTTCAACTGCAATGTTTCTGCTGTTAACCTCAAACTGACACTCAACAAACAGCAATGTTTTTGCACTTTTGTATTTGCTTCTTGATGCATTTCAGGAAAATGTGTCCTTAAAATAGCAAATTATAGATTGACAGAACACTGTGTGCCAAAGGATTTAAACAAAACGCTTCACACTCTCAAAATAGGGACCGAATAGTTCCTGATACTTCTGGTGCAATGCACAAATAATCTTAATTCTCTTCTATTACATACATAGCAATATGTTTTCTTGTGAAGTGTTTGTTTATTACTCATTAATCTATCTGCAGTTCAGCTACCTCTTATCAATGCTTGGAGTTGTACCATCAATCAAAGACTGTTGTAGATAAAAGGAGTAAACAAAATATGACTCTTATTTTAACAGTTCTTAATCTGAGCAAAACCCAAACAAAGATACAAAATAAACCCGATACCTCTGTGAGCACTCAGTCAAACAGAACACTCCAACAAACTTTCTTTGCATACTTTTGATTCTTAATACCACCATTTGCCACATTTCGCTGATGAACAAACCCCCCAGCTGTTGTTTTTGCACTGCAGAAATAATTAGAGCTTAAATCAGTTGATTGTCCTGCTCGAGGGTTTTGTTCTGCTCTCAGGCTTTTCTTTTTTTCTTTCATTGATTGAACACTCTCCAGAGTTGCACAAGGAAGGAGAACATCAATGCCACACATCTTTGCTAAATAAAGCCACTTAAGGCAACACCAACACCTTTATCTCTCACACTAACACGTGCAGAAATACACGCTCAAGCACACGCACTCCCGCGCTCTGTTTTTCTGCACTTCCTTTTCTCTGCACCCAGCGCCTGCAGAGTCTCACTCAGACAGAAACATGTGAATAAAAGCTAATCTTAGATCTGGCTGAGGCAGATAATTGGCTTTATGCTGCCTCTCCACCACATTTCTGTCACTCTTTGGATTGGAATAACCTGCAGGAAGAACATTTTAAACTTCTGTCATATTTTTATACCTTCAGACCTGAGATAGCAGTGGCTGGAGGCACTATGTTTAAAGGTTGTCTATTCATCTCAAAAGGGATATTTTTCTACTTTGGCAATATTGTCCCTACCTACACGTGATTAAACCAGTTACATTTCGGAGGTCAGATGTCAAGATCATCTCATGTTTGTAGAAGCAGTATCTCAAGCAGAGCTCTACAGGAATTCCAAACAACTTTGCACAATTTATTCTTTTTGAAGCACCACTCAGAACCCACACAAGATCCAACACAGGAAAATGCAAATTCTCTCAATGTTTCAACGGCTCTAGGTTTTGATCAGGTGTGTATTCGCAGAACCAAAGTAGTGCCTTGGCAAAGCTGCTGGAAAATGAAAAGTAAGTCTGTTTATTGTGCAGAGTGGGTAACCCCACCTGCAGAAGTAAAAGACCTTGGTGTCAATGCTAACACTTTCCATCCAGATGCAGAGCTGATCTCTGTCACTGTGTCAAATTTTCTGGATAATTTCATGTCCCTCATACAACTCAGTTCAAAGAACCCGAACTATCTCTAGAAAGTTCGTCAAACTTTGTTCAGCTTAGTCCTGCTACTTTAGTTGAAGGGCTGATCTTTGAAAGCAGATTGTTTTGTGATGCCAGCCATCATAACTTAATCTGACATGCCAGATGGACAGTTCCATATTGGACATATTTCACTTATCCATCTGGGAAGGAGCCCTGCAAATCATGTTTTCAGGGATTAGGTTCAGGCAGTCACACTCATCACAGACCAATCCATATCAAGCTGCAATGCAATGACATAACATATGTAGCGGCTTAAACGTAGTGGCTAACAGCTAACAACAGTCATCATTTAACAATAATTTGTGACATGAACCTCGTCAAAGACAATCCCTACTTATGAGGAGAGCATAGTTCTCCAACTATCACTGAGTAACCATGATGACCACAGGTTAACCGGCATTAGCTGCCATTGTTTGTACAACGGGAAGTGACTTGACTTTCAAATTTGCGTGTTTTAGAGCACCCAAAATGCCATTTCCTTGCGACAAAACACCTACAGGATCAAAAACATGTTCAGATCCACCCAAATTTGTCTTCATGTTGACCCTCGCTTTGGTAATATGCTCTACTAACAATCGGAAGGTTATGGATTTGAGCTCAGCTCTAGCTTACACGTATCGTCCTGTCTTTGGGCTGTACACTAACCCCAAGTTGCTCTTGCTGCTTTGCCAGGGGCCTGTAAAGGTGGGTTTACACCAGTGGCGGCTGCTGGTCAGTCAAGAAGGGGAAGCTCATTTTTTTTCGGCCTACATAATAAATTTGTTTATTAATTTAATGTAAATTCTACCCTCCGTTCCTTTTCAATAAAATGATCTGTGACCCTGTCGTACTAACTAGGTGTCTTTTCTAAGGAATTTTACCAGTGTTCTCTCAATGGCCAGCAGAGCTAGACTGCTTAAACGGCCTTGGCCCATTGTGTTGCGGGTGTAAGACTTGAGCTGCTTCAAACAGGAGAAGCTCCTCTCCAGAACAACTGAATGTAAAACTTAGAAGATGCTCCTGTGGAGGGTTATACTTTAAGATCGCTGATTGGCTCATTTCACTGTCAATCGAAAAGGGAGTTGGCCTCAGACAGATCATCCAATCATCATGCAGAAGCCGAGCGTCCAGGCCAGCCCACTGCCTCATAGACCCCCAGAGACGCTGAGCGTCCGATGGGCGGGACAAAGCCCAGCATTTATCCAATGACCGTCCAGTTTCCACAGTGGAACAACCCACTCTACGCTTCCCCATCGAAGTCAGAAGACACTCAGCGTCCGACTGTGTTAAAGCGCTGAGACGCTGCGGGGATGAATGAGAATGAAGTCGCGCCAGTTACCTGTGATAAGTAGCTGATTCTGAACAAAAGATGAAGGTATTCTAGTGCATATTTAGTCAATGAAATGTACACACAACAGTACATATCACCACTTTTTTGGGGACATTTTAGGGGAAGCTGAGCTTCCATTGCAGTCTTAGAGCAATCACCACTGGTTTACACCAATGGTGACTTGGTGAAATCGCATTGCCATAAATACCTCACTTTCATCACCTCTGTCAGTGACGCCACGCCTGCTCGAGTTTGACTGCGATCCTACCATATCACATAATAGGATGTGCTAGCTGACATTATTCCATCTGTATCCTATTCACTCACCTACCAACCACAAAACAAAAAGATTGTCACTCTGAGAACCGGCTGTACATTGAAAGTGGTTGCCCAGGTCACTAAGGTTGCCCAAGTTGTGTAGTCGGCCTAAATGGGGTTGAAAGGCTGAGGATATGTTAGAAAATTATGGTAGATAATGTATATAGAAACTTCAACCATCGACAAGTGACTGTGATAATGAATGGGTGTGAATAGGTAGATGTGACCTGCAGTGTAAATGTGCTTTGAGAGGCTCTGTTCATTGACCATTTACTTTTGCAAACACCACCGCAGCCCTTCTTCTTGGCTAACCAGTGCGCTGTTCCACAGTAGTATACCTTACACAGGCATACTGGAGGTTACCCTGCTATATATGGTAAAAAACAATTGCAATCAAATCTGCTCACACTGCAGGTCACATCTCCACATTCACACTCATAGTCACTCATTGATGGTTGGCTTTTCTATGCCAGCTGTCCATCAGTTTCATCCAACACATTCACACCCTCTCATACACATTAACATACCACTGATGCAGCAGTGAGATCAACTTTAAGGGTTATCGCCATGTGACAGCCTTGACTGCATTTTTGTGTTGTACATTTTGTTGTGGAAAAAAGTATACAAGTCAAAGCCAAAGGACTTTAAATCACATATATTAAACTGAACTTTTATAACAAGATATTTACAGCATTAACATTTGTGGATCAGTTCTACATAGAATACGAAAGTGTCTCTTATTTACATTTAATAAAAATTGTGACAGAGATTATGTACATTCACAGGAGCAGACACCTCAGCCAAAGGGAAAATCCTGGTCTTTGGGCTCTTAAGTCTTCAAGTAAAGGTGCCAATCCTTTCAGACCCACCATTTGACAAATTGCTCAAGATATTTCAGACTAGTCGGCGGTTCCATTTTGTATCTGTGATTGCTGGCGGCTGAGGGTCGTGTTCTCTCGATGAGGCTCATTTCAGAGATTGCCACCGTGATTGCTGGCTTATTTTCCATTTGAGTCTAGTTATAAAAAACATCATCCTCTGACAGTGAGCTGCTGTCTACGTGCCTGACAGCAGCCTCTCCAGTCGCTGGGCTTCTGTCCTCAAAGGTTTGATCTCTGTCCTGCTGAGAGTTGGACGTTGGGGAGATGGAGTCGACCATTGGCACGGGGACCAGGTGGGATGTCCTGTTGTCACTGTAAGTCTGGGGATGGATGCTGTAAAGGTGCTGAGGAACACTGATGCTTCCACTATCCAGCAGGAACTGAGACAGGTAGTGATTTTGTGCAGCTGCTGAAGGATACAAACAGAGTCTGTTAAGTCTCTTCCTCTGGAGAAACACTGACAAACTAACAAAGAAAGATTGCAAGTCCTCCAAGATTATATAAGGATTTAAATATCTGCAGCTGCAAACACTACAGATGCATTTGATGCTCTTAAATGTGTAAAATGGTGCCATTGCTCTGACAACAGCTGACATAAAGCTTTTATCTTACATGAAACATGCCTGTAGATTTAATTTGGATGCATCATAGTTTATAAATAATAATTTAAATCCACAGGAAGCATCATCTTTAATCTAACACATCATGTTGAGCTCATGTGGGCGAAGGGATGTTGTGCTATTTCTTCAGTTCAAGACTTGTTTACGAACATGGTGCTAAGGACAGAAATAAAATAAGACTGCCCCCAAAAATCTTATACTACTGGTGTAGTCACACCTAAAGCCTGTTTCTTTGGTCAGACCAAAAGGGCAGTGTGTCACATTTTTGCACAATTATTGTTCCTTTTGAGTTGCCAACCCAGCAAACTTTATAAACTGTAGTTTTTTAAACTGTCTTGTGCGTGTGTGGTCATGCTTGTTACACTCATGACTAGGCTCTTTTTGAACCTAGAGTTACAATTAGTATCCAGGAGTGAGTTTCAGCTCCTAAAAAGTGAATTATTTACCTCACTCACCTTGTAGGCTTGTAGACGGCTGCTCCAAGGCGTCATTCATTGACCACATGTTCATGGCTGCTTCAGCCAGAGCAAACTGCTCTGCCACCCCTTGGAAACAAAATACAAAAAACAGGCTTATCATTAGTTATCATTATTCAGGACACGGGGTCAAGAATGCCAGTATACTGTTGTTAAATAGCTAATTTGTCTCCAGTCTGCCACTGCTGACAGCCAGTTGATTGCCTCTAATCAGCCATTGGCTAAATGCACTCAGACCACATTATTACCTCCGCCAAAGAGGTTTTGTTTTCACCAGGGTCTGTATGTCGGTCTGTTTGTTTGTTAGCAAGATTATGCAAAATCTACAGGATTGATTTCCATGAATTTTTTTTTTCAGAGGTGTGGTTTGGTCCAAGGAAGAAGCCAACACATTTTAGTGCTGATCAAATCCAGACTGACATCCCAAAAATCATTTCATTTTATAATGGCAGATCCCATTCATTTTCAGCATTATGTGAATTGTAGTATATTTGCAAACTGACCTACGTTTTTCAAGGCCATGTCACTACATTTCCCAGCTTCCCTTGCAATGCCAGCTGAGTTCTACACACCACTAAGTCTACTGTCTCTACTCTGTCTCCAGCATTATCTCACCACAGCACCATCCGATTGGTTACACGCGCTGGTTAAATGAAGAGTAACAGCACGGCGAACAACCAGTCAGCAGTGAAAGCTGTTCATGTACAAACACAGCAGAGAGTTTTGCCAATGGAGAAAGCCTGGTGCTGTTCCTGAAGCCTTGATTTCTAACATAAAGGCAGCAGAATTACAGAAATTGTTATAAACATCCCAGTTCTCTGCAACTCACAGCTACTAGTAACATTACTGTGAGCCCATTAACGTTATCTAAACATACGCAGCAGCTCTGCTCACTCACAGTCCCGCCAGACATGCCTGTAAATGACTCGAAACAAGGCTGCAGATAATGTCAATATGGAAACAGTCCGCACTGAGGCGCCATGTCTTTGCTCCAACTGACAGGCTGGCGACAACGCCCACCGGAAGTGCAGCAGCACGCACAACACCAACATCTGTACAAGCAGCAGACTGGTTTAGTCAACAAGTTACAAGACCCACTACTGACTAAGTAACTCTATTGGATTACATTTACATCTACAAAATCATCATTCCACAATGTACGTATAAATTAAATATAGGACTTTAATGTTGGGTGGACCTGAGCTGCTTGGCAGAGGTCTGTGCTCTTGGAGTGCTTTTCTAGTTTAAGCTGCTTTAGCCTTCCTACTCCTACCTGCTACTTCTGCTTTGTAACCCTTCTCTACCCCACCTCCTTCTATGCCATTCTCTGATTTAGAGGATGTCCGCACGCAGACGAATTTAGGCGAATTAAAGTTTTTACTCTTGTATATGTTTCGTCCACACAGAATAGTGTTTCAGGTGCACGAAATGCACATTTTTGATAATGGGTACAATAAAAGTTAGATAAATTTGAACATGCTGGTGTTTCCGTGTGGACAAAGAAGGATAGGTTCAGGACTATGATGTCAAAGTCCCACCTCCCTCTTACAAAGTGTGCACAAACCCCAGCAACAACAAAAAACAATGGCAGAATATAGTGTTACGCTTGTGCTGCAAAACCTGCTAAGCCTTTTTTGGTCTTTACGTCAAAGTCTTCTGCTCCTCTACAGCCAGTGTGGGTACCAAAAGAACATGGAGAAGAGCATACGCCAGTGTTTGTTGACACCTATGATGTATCTGTATGCTCTGTGTCTTTGTTCCTGGAATTGGCGTTTGTCTGCAGTAGCGTTACAGTGCCACTCACAGGCCTGGCATATGTACTACAGCTGTCATGTGTGCTATTCACATAAACAACTGCAAACAAAAACTAAATTTCATTTGATGCTTGGCTGTTCTTGACAAAGTTTTCCCATCATAAACCTTTTCACTCTGAGGTCAAAGCTCTGTTGTTCTTAACCTTCAGCCACCACCACAAACAAGGGGGAAATTCGATAAGTGCACAGGATTCAAGTCTCTGACACAGGTTGTCATGAGGGCCTATTGATTTTTTCTGATGCTCCTTTAGAACAAGCCAATCGAACAAAAACAGCCCCCAGAGGGAGGCGGGCTTCACTTCATCTCCTCTAAACTCTGCTTGTTTTTCTGGAATTGAATTCCTCCTCCTGTCTCACCTGCAGCGAAGCGAGCTTCCTTGATCTCGTCGGTCATTTGGGAGTAGAATTGTTCATCCTCCTGTAGCTCGGCGCCCATCCCCCCCCAGCCACCTCCTCCTTTACCCCAGCCACCCCCGCCTCCTCTGGCCTCGCCGCCGCCTCCACCCCAACCCTTCCACTCGATCAGGTGGGCCACTCGCCCCTGGGCCATGGCAGTCGGTTGGGTAATGTGCTCCTTTATCGTCGCCACCAGACCTAAAAAATGGAATAGAGAAAGAGGGATAGATCATGATAAAGAGGAACAAATGAGACGTAACTTGGCTGAAAAGAAGACATTAACAGAACTGGGCTGTAACTGCACGATTTTATGAGGAAGAGATAAAGTCAGTATGAAATGATCTACAGCTGGTGATGAATGGAGAGAGGGAAGAAGGGCAGATAAAACAGCAGGGACAGGAAAAAAAAAGAATCCTGAATGTTGTTAACCTGGGAAGAAAATGTATAATTTCAGAATAATTTAGACTTTGAAGGTGAACGTATTCTGATTTGCATAACCTGAACCATGAAATGAGCTCTTCAGTCGCAGTCCCAGCGTGGAGCTTCATTGAAACATATTGGAGAAAATTGAAAATAAAAGTGTGACAGCACCCTTGGGATCAGTAGAGGGTTGTTTCATAGATAGAGTTTGGTCTTTACTTAAAGCACTTCAACAAAACAATATATGCAGCTCAGATGGACATAAAAAATAAATTTGATTAGGGTAACTATAGAAAAGCAATATATCCATTTTTTCTGTTTTTAGGTTGTTTTCATACCTGAATCATTTGGGAGAGTTGTTCCAAAACAAGCAGGCATGTAATGCTCTGCGGATAGTTAGCATATATATGAATACAGCAATTGATCACAGATTTAACACTAGAAAAGCACTCTGAGAGCGCAGACCTCCGCCAGCGCCACAGTCCTCAGCCCTGATATCTATTTTAGTTCAGTAGTTATTCACAGAAATCACATTTTTCGCCATGGTGGCCAGACGCTGATCCGGATCACCACCAAAATCAAATCAGTTCTTCCTTTTCCCATGCTGAACATTTCCTAAAAATTTCATCAAAATCCATCCAATACTTTTTGAGTTATTTTGTTCACAGACGGACGGACGGAAAGACAGACAGACAAACAAACTCTCCCGAAAACATAACCTCCTTGGCAGAGGTATACAGCAACCACACTGTTCTTAGTGCATCACAGTTCAGTTTCTCGAGATCCTGGTAATTGGTCTTTTCGCCATTAATGCAGCATTGTTTATCAGTGAGTAAGTGCTCTTACATGCTGTGCAGTATTTATCTTCTTCATCTTCATCGTACTGCACAGCTTCAACATTATCGTCCCTGTTGTTGACGTCTTTGCTTGTGAGTACAGTACTCATTTTTTTAACTTTTTTTTTTTTTTTACAATGCTTTTGTTTTCTATTGCTGTTGCACTCTCAATATCTTTTGTGTTTAAATGTATTTCTATTGTTTTAAAGGTGTGTTAGAAGATCTTGAAATTCTTTTAAAAGCACCCTAATAGTTATTAAAACATGCCTAGGTATATTCAAAAAGGGTATTCTATTTAGCTGAGTTTCTGACCTAACCACTGGGGGACCACTGTATTCCTAATATACTTCTGGTGCAGTGGGTAAGGTTTGGAATGGCGTCTGAAAATAGTTAACTTTAAACTTAAATGCTTTGGTAAACAAAATAGCAGCCAAAACCTTTGGTACACTGAGTTAAGTGTATTGGGAACACTGCACGTCATGAGCATGTGTTTGAATGGCACAAAAGATTTTGTGAAGGCAGACAATGTCCATGAAAGTCCTGGGTCCACTTGCACATTAATAGCTTCTAAAAAAAACATTCAACAAATTGAACAAATTGACAAACTGATCGACAACTCGGAATGAAAATGATAGTACAAATGTTCTCCACTGACAAAAAGACTTTGAACCTGAAAAATTTATGTCAAAACTTCTCAGTCCTGATTTAAAGGAAAACCAGGGTATAATGATTCCAGGAGTGGGTTTCAGAGGAGTCAATGGAGAATCAGCTCATTCCAGACAGGCTCTAGAAAAACTGTGAGAAAGGCTGAAAAGAGATCAAAGTTGTGAAAAATGGTTTAATTCTCCATCAGTACATCGCTCCAACTCTGTGCTCTCAGTAAAGCAGATTCTGAGACAAAAACAAAATCCAGTTCACCTGATTCAGCACCGTAAGACTTTTCCTTTTTCCTAATATCAAATCTGCCCTCATAGAAACATGAGTCTGTTTCAAGTTACAAAAATAAGCTCTGAGACAACTGTCCAAAGACGACCTGCTGCACTTCTTTGATCAGTGGAAGACCTTCACGCAGCTGTGTGTTGATGCAGAGGGAGAGGAGACTGAAGGAGAAAGACTGAGAAATGTTAATGTTCTATAAAAATGATTTTTACAGCAATAATCTTGTATTAAATAGCCATACCTCATAGCTTCTGACTTGATAAATATTCCTTTAAGAGGACAGTGGACGTAACAATGATGAGAAAAAGCAAAATAATTAAACTGTTTGAAAAATAGCCTTTAAGAAAATTTAATTGCCATATGAAATAAGTGGATCATCCATCTGATCACTTGTTTGTATTCAACAGTCTGCTTTGGCGACGCCTCCAGCATACCTGGGTCATTGTTATGACCTGATAGGTTGGAGGGCTGGTTTAGATTCTGTGTCATGTAATCATGGATGATGGCTGATCATCCAGTCAGTTAGTTGCTTTCTTTTTCAGGCTTGATTATTTTTTGCTAAGATGAAGCAAATCTTTGTTGGACTGTTTGACTTTTTTTCAACATTATTTTTTTTAAATTTAACTGAACATAAGTAAAACGTGCATAGATTCACAAACATGCACTCCAGTCTCCCTGCCCTCTCTGTGTAATATTAGCAAAAAGTGAGAAAAAGGAGACTTTCTGAAGTGGAGTAGGTGGTTTAAACCAGCCTTACACAGACATCAGAACGAAACACAATACCAGGCATGCCTATTTTTTTGAAACACTGCCTTCTACAGTCAGATACAAAAAATGCATTCATGCCCATTTGGTGCCACATAAGCCTAGTTTCCACTGAGTGGTCTGGCTTGGTTCCTAAACCAGTTTGTAGCTGTTAACTGTGTTTTTTGTTTCCACCGACAGCTGTACCTTCACTTGAGAGTGGGAATGCAAGGCAAAGGTTGCGCCAGTTACATAAATGCCTGATGTCACAGCAGCATGACAAAGTGAAGCAGTCTGAAGTAGAGTGGTACTGTAAACAAAGAGCAACACTGGAGGACTTCCAGCTCTTCAGCACTGTATAACTCCAAATCCACAGCTTACCTGAACATGCTGAGGTATGTGTTTTTGTTTTGGCTGCCTTCACATGGACATTGGCACATTTTGCGACCAATCAGCACACTAGAATGCTTTTGGCTCCACCCTTAAGGAGCGGTTTGGTGCAGTCGGCACCCCTTTAATGTTTCTGTAACCAGCAAACTGAACCAGACAACTTGATGGAAATGCAGCGATACTGTGAAACATGCTCTTATCGGCAGACATACCTCAGACTGAAGGTTTATCAAACCTGGCTCATCAATCTTGATTTTTAAGTGGAGCTCAAAGCAAAATTTCAGGAGCAGGACCACACCTCAACCACGCCTCTTCCTGTGTTCCTATAGATTCTAACCGACCATTTCCCCTTTTTGTTTCGCACACTCAACGCACCCTTCCCTCCCACCCCTATCTATAAACTTCTTCCTTCTCTCCTCAGGGCCTTATAGAGGAGTTCTTCATGCCCGGAGGCTACGGCGGATTCCCCCAGAAGTTCCCAAAACCATTATCCACTTCACATACTTGCTATGTTGCTTGTTATCCACTTTTGGCAATAAATTGTCAAATTTATCCTGTTGATGGTGTGGTCCTTACTCATGAAACCTTCTATCCTAATCAAGTGTTTGGGGACTCAGTTTACACAGAACATTTAAGTCCAAATTCAATTCACCTCATTATTTGAGACTCAAATCTAACTTCAATCTACTCTGTTAATGGACCTCTTTCAAGCAGTATCTAATAGACACTCTGTGCTCCTGTACCTTTATTCTAATACAACAGTCAGTACACATAACATCCCCAGACAAAACTACAAAGAAGCCCTCATTTATCTTAATTTCAGGAGAAAAGGGTAGGGGTAGGGAAAAAAATAAGGAGCTGATGTAAATGTGACAGCAAACTGAGGCCACGTTTCAGAACAGGTCACCGGTTTTAAAGTTTGAAAAGGCAAAGGTGGAAGAGAGCGAAAGAAATACAGGCAGAAAGATGTCAGGAGGATCAGGAGAGGATAATAAGGCAGGAGAGGAGAAAAACATGGAGCAGAAATGGAAACTGTTAAACAAAAGATGGAGCTGAGAGATCTGGCAGCCTGTGCTAATTGCAACCGAGAAAAACATCGCAACATGTTATTTTCATCTGAACGCAACACCTAGAAACTGTTTGTGATGTGTGTTTCTGCACTGTGAGACACACACACACACACACACACACACACTGCGGTCTCACCCTGAGCACACACTGATCACTGTGTTATGGCTGACTGTGGACAGAGAGAAGGCTGTTCTGCATCTATTACAGTGATTTTCAAGCAGCAGGAAAATCCCATTTGTTTTTTTAAATTGGATGTTTCAGACTGTCTTGCCTCCATGTGGTGTTAAAATGATCAAATTATAATAAGTTTAGATGACATCAAGCAGAATAATCTCGCATTTAATGTGCCCTTTAAATGCAATCCATGGCAGCAAACTAGGAGGGAGCTCTCCCTGGATTTCTGGATTTAATTCAGACGCTACACAGTGCTCAAGGCCTGTGGAACTATTAAATATGATTGCCACTAAAAAAATACAGCCTCGTCCCTAGTGGGAGATAGCTGGGGTATGATGCTTATATATATTTATTAGTCAGTGGTGCCACTGAAAGTCTTGTAATTACCCCACTTTCAGGTTAAAGCTACCCAAAAAAACTGCATTGGCTTAACAAGATCCCACACCAGAAACCGAAAGGTTTTTCCTTTGCATTTTTCAAAAAGTGCTCCATATTCACATGGATACAGGCCTGTTCAAAATCTTAAGACCAGTTGAAAAATTGCTAGAATATGCATTTTGCACATTTGGACCTTAATGATGTTTTAAATAGAGCTACAATATGCAAAAGCAAGAGGGGGGGGAGTGTGACAAAAAGCACTTTGAAAAAGTAGTTTATTGAAAACAACAAGTAAACTGAAATAGGTTGTTTATCACCTGATCAAAAGTTTAAGACCACAGGCTAATAAAGCCAAAATCTGCTCAAAATGTTCATTTTCTGTCAGGCATTCACATGGTCATGCCCTCCTGATGGCTAAAGCTAAGAAGCTTTCTCTTCTTGAACGTGGTCGGATCGTCGAGCTGCATAAGCAAGGCCTCTCGCAGCGTGCCATTGCTGCTGAGGTTGGATGCAGTAAGACAGTTATTCTAAATTTTTTAAAAGATCCTGAGCATTATGGAACAAAAAAGTCAAGTGGTCAACCCAAAAAAATTACATTTGCGTTGAGCCGGATGATCCAATTGGCTGTCCGTAAAGACACAGGGCGGTCCTCGACCCAAATTAAGGCCCTTACTGGTGCCGACTGCAGCTCAATAACCATCAGACAGCATCTGCAGGAAAAGGGTTTCATAAACAAAAAACAATTCAAAGACCTCGTGTCCTTCAACGCCACAAAACTGTCCGTTTAGACTTTGCCAGGGAGCATCAAACATTGGACATTGAAAAGTGGAAAAAAGTTTTATTCTCTGATGAGAAAAAATTTAACCTTGATGGTCCAGATGGCTTCAACGTTACTGGCATGACAAGGAGATCCCACCTGAGATGTTTTCTACCCGCCACAGTGGAGGGGGGTCCATCATGATCTGGGGTCCTTTTTCATTCAGTGGAACACTGGAGCTTCAGGTGGTGCAGGGTCGTCAAACGGCGGCTGGTTACGTGCAGATGTTGCAGCGGGCATCCCTCATGACTGAGCTGTCTGTGTGGTAACAGCTGGGTTTTTCAACAGGACAACGCTGCAGTTCACAATGCTCGCTTGACCAAGGACTTCTTCAGGTAGAATAACATCACTCTTTTGGACCATCCCGCATGTTCCCCTGATTTAAATCCCAAAGAGAACATTTGGGGATGGATGGTAAGGGAAGTTTATAACAATGACCATCAATTCCAGACAGTTGGTGCCCTTCGTGATGCCATCTTCACCACTTGGAGCAATGTTCCCAAAAGCTTCCACTTGCATCAAGCATGCCCGAACAAATATTTGAAGTGATTAACAAGAACTGTGGAGCTACTCATTACTGAGTCCTACTGAGAAACATTTTTGTTCTGGTTTGGAGAGATTTTTGTAATTTTTTGAGCGATGGTCTTAAACTTTTCAGTTTACTTGTTGTTTTCAATAAATTACTTTTTCAAAGTGCTTTTTGTCACACTCCCCCTTCTTGCTTTTGCATATTGAAGCTCTATTTAAAACCTCATTAAGGTCCAAATGTCCAACATGCATATTCTAGCAGTTTTTCAACCTGTCTTAAGATTTTGATGAGGTCTGTATATGAGAATAACTGAAAACACTGTAGTGTGCATGCCATGCCAGTAGATGGTGATGTTGGTTTGTAGGGAAACAGCAGTGTTACAACACGTGTTCGCTTTCTGGTGAATACAAACTTTTCATAAACAACAATGGCAAGTGGACACAAAGATGCAGGAGTCTCTTGTCTGGACAACAAATGCGTCTGAATATTTCTGTCTGGATAACAAACCGGGCACGGTAAGCAGTTAACATGTTGCTTGGTAGATGGCCGAAGCTGTTGTCATTTTTGTTGCTTCTGGGATGTGTGCAGCCTTCATGTGAAAAAGAACTGCAACTGCACCCCATTTCTGCGCTTCCTATGAAAATGCTAATTCCCGTTTACATGGATATGGAAATGAAAACATTTTACAAACTTTTTACTCTGGACATTCCTGGCACTGTTCTTGTATTAAATGCAATGAAAACTGTCTGTTATCAGTCTTTTTGGTTGTTGAGTAAACAGGGCCTCAGTATCATTTTAAAGTTACTGTCATGTGTAGAAGTCCTGGTAATATGGGCACTGCAAACATGATGTTCTGTCTCTGTAGATTGGAAATTGTTGCAATTCCTTTTGCCTTTTTACATAAACTTTATTGCCAGATTTCATTGAAATCATCAAAGTCAAGGCATAAAGACAGAAAAACCTGAAACCCTGCAGTGAGACTAAGTCCAGATAACAGGCTATCATCATTAAGATGATCCAACATCCCTCTCTCAGCAATTTCTCCCCCTCCCCTCCATATTCAAAGTATTTGTGTTTTATGTCATCACCTACATTTCCTTTATTTTGATTGTGTTGTGTTTGACATTAAAAGAACAGGACAGGTTGACAAATTGCACCGCACTGCACTGGTACTGCCCAAACTGTAAAGATGGACAGTTGATACACCTTGAGGTGGACGGACAGTCTGCGCCTTTACTTGAACAGTTTACAAAACTTTTTTGTGTAAACATTGTCACAGCTCTTGTCAATCAGATTTATTTTCCTTTTTGATATAATAAGAATTATCTGAGTTTGTGCTTCAGTGACCTCCTCCTGACCCTGCTGCTCTGCTCTGAGCATCTAATGAGAGGAGTTAATGATGGAAGGTAGTCTAGCCCATATTTTGCAGACACATGGGATATGTCGAGAAAGTAAAAGCTGTAAAGAGCTGAAATATCCCTTTAAGCTGAAGGTAGCTTATATTTTATAGGTGTCAAAATTGAAGTGCAGTGTTGAAGTAATGGTTCCCCTTTGACTTAACTCTAAATAACAACTTCATTAGATGATCTGCAAAATGAATTTCAGCCATACATGCAATTTGATAAGAACAAGCAGCACCTGTATCAGGTTTTTAAATCATTCGCAGTTTGAGTACAGCATTGATTAAATTTTCTCCACGGTTCACCCTGTTCTCCAGCTTTGATTACTTTAGGGGGTTTCTCATTGTTTTGGTCCAACACCGCTTAAGAACAACAACAATTGAATGCCAACTGGAAAATTAGAGCATTTATCACATTAACCTCCTTAAGGGAATAATTAAACGTTGTTCTCCAGAATTATTGTCATGTTGGCTGGTAAATTAAGAAGCACTAAAAGCATCTCCTGAAGGTTTAATAGCGCTTCATGGCGTTCATCTCTTGTTTGTTCTGTCTGTTTTCTTTCACATCACATCAGGGGAGTCATGTTTCACAGAATGTCCTGTTTCCATCCAGATTTAATTATTTCTGATACAGTCTTTTTACTGTATTAAACCTGTAACATTTGTGTTTACTGTAACAACAGATGGCAGAAATCAAGGAACACATCTGGGAAATCCAGTCATCCATCCTGCAAACAAAGAAGTCTGGCGTGTGTTGTTGAGTGGGTGGGCTCATACATCTTTGTCATGGCTGTAACCTTCCAGGAAAACAACATTTTACAAGAACTCTCTTAAAATCAGATTTATTTCAACAAACAAGCAGAATGATTTTAACAATATGATCAGTAGCAAGAGTTTTACCACATTCAGTAGATTTCCTATATATTTTTTTGCATTAGATATACTAGACTGATGTCATATCATGGGCTAAAAAGTACCTAGCCTACTTTAGTATGAATAAAACACCCTCAATTATCCATGACTTAGAACAGGTTGCAACCCTTTAAATGAGGGTGTGCAACAGGCTGTCCTATGATGATTGTTTCAGGTCACTTCTTGGGTGCTCTATTGGTGTCTCTCAATTGCCCAAAGCCTGTAGTTAACATCAGTGTCTTCATTAAAGGTGCTATGAGGAGAATCTATTACAGGCGAAATAAAGACTCTGCTACCCATGAGCATGCGCGGCGACTGTCGTAATGCTGCGTTCCAGTAACCTCAGAAATGGGAGTGACATCATCTCTGACTTATCGGCGTTCCAGTTGATGTTGGAAAAAAACATGCCAATCTACCAGGCTATTGTTAGCTGTTGTTAGCACGCCCTGTGTTGTTGTTCACAAATATCACATGAAGAATGTGATTATCACTATGGCAGCATTTTTGTAAATATAAGTCTAACAATACTATGTATACAGCTGATCTAGAGCGACACACCCCAGTCAGAAGTGCAAATAAATTGATTATTACAAGAGCTAAATAACTGTTCACACTGGGGGCATCCATCCTCGATTGTCAACTCGGGGGTCGCGAGGTTTCACCAAGTTCCCAGTAGGAAATTCCGACTTCGGGGAACCTTCCAGTTGCAGTTTCCTACGCGGATCCTCGAAGTTCCTACTTCTGACTACAACTGGAAAGCATCAAAGATGTGACTGAAGCCAAAGCCTGTGTTTGTTGTGTTGTAGCATGGACCTTCCTCAGAACTCTGCATTGCTTTACAACTTCTTTTTTCAACAACTTACAGGATGCAAAGCGACGAGGTAATGTATCTCTTTCTAGTTACGTGGCGATAGTTTTTGATGTGTGACAACAAGCAACTTTTGGAAAACTTATTATCGTGGTTGTAGCCGGCTATATATTGCTACTTACAGCCCGATGCTCTAATACGTGCAATATAATTAATAAAATAATATAAATTTGCTCTAGTTTTAATTGTCTTGTTCCCGAAGTTGAGTATCCAGGCCAGTCCAGCCCTGTCCGACCCGACCGGAAAGCTAAGGAATAGCATTTATAGATAACCTATTTTGATGCTATAAAACTCATCTTAAGTGTGTATTACTATCAGGCATATATCTAAAAGTGAGACTTTTTTGTAATTACTTAGAAACTCCTCACAGTCTCTTTAAGTGGTGCAGGAATAGGAAAAAAGTTGTCTTCTGCTAGACTCAAATGTTGGTTTCCTTAATTGACACTGACCTCTAACACAAAAACACTGTCACAATAAGAGCTATGGGCCAATTTTAGTAAAGGAGATACTTCTTACTCTTGCCAAACAATATTGGCATTGGCAATGATACATTTGGAAATAATGGTAAGTCTGAATATTGGCATCCCTAGTTTCTGTTTTTAAAAGAATGGTTGCTTATGAAATCCTAATAAGGACTACAAACTTGGTCACTATGTTACAAATATTTATTAAAGTTTTTTTAAAATAAATGTTAAGCTATAGCTGAGGTCACCAACTTCATCGCCATTCGATTATGTGAAAATTCTCAAACAGGTGAAACATGATGTCATATGTTGGAAATGCTTTTAAAGCTGCAGGATGTTATTTTTTTCTTCTTCATGTCAATGGCCCAAAAAATATGATAACCTGTAAACATCTTATCGTTGAAGTCACATAAGAGATCACTGGAAATTTGTGTCCCCTTCTTTCTTTGTATTAATTCATAAAAAAATCTAGCAGGGGACACCCGCTTTTCGGCCAATCAGGGCCCAGTTCAGGGACGGTGCCCTTACTGGATCCTCTGATTAAGGTTAATGTGCATGTTAAAGACAAACAAGCTTTAGGTGTTTCGATTTTACAGATAATTTTCTTTTTTTATGAAGGTATATGTAGTTTGTGGCTCTTTTGTGGCTGCAAACACAATACATTCGCATGATGCTAATGGAAACTTAAGACACACAAACACAGTGGATTGGTCATGCATAAGGGAAGAGGCATGGACCAGAGCACAACCATGGAGGAAAGGGGGGAATAACTTGCTTTCACTGCAGTCTCATCTAAATCACATAAATCAACTTTAGCCAAACCGCCATGTTGTAGTTCCATAATAGCTTGCAAATACTTTACTTGTTCAATTTCAGCTTAAAAACCCAAAAGTCAGGTTATAGGTGCAGTGTGTAGAATGTGGCATTTTATACATCCACCGCATTTCGCCAAACAGAAATGGTGAATATAGGAGATATATGTTTCTATTTGAATGTAAAGTCCATCAAAATAGGAGTACAATCATCCCCATAAAACGTTTGTTTTATTTTTCTTTAGTTAGAAAAATATTTATTAAAGAAATTACATTACTGCGGGCCGCTGTTTCGTGTAGGCCGACATATTGATCCGCTGTGTTGTCTACGGTTGTTTTTTAGGGACAAAAATAACGAAACGCGAATCAATCCTCCGGTTCTGAAATCTACCCGGAATGCAGGCGAAGAAGAGGAGATGGTGGCAGTGGATGCATAGAAAGTTGTAACTCATACACACAACATAAATTGTGTGCTGTGTTCAGGATCCTTTTTGGTCTTCACAGGATTCCGTTGCTTAGCGACGTGACGTTTTGGCTACGGTTAGGTTCATTCTAGAACCTGAATGCTAGATGTTGCTAAAATGCCAAGTTCTACACACTGCACCTTTAATTCCTCAAGTCTACCATGATGAATCAAATGGTAAATGCCACTGTTTTATGCTCACCACAGACCTCATTACCAAAAATTATAAAAAACAGAAAATACTTAAAGACTTTAAGTTGAGGGAACTAGTTTGATGCTTAGATCCTGGTTGGCCGACAAAAAATATGACATCCCTGCAGCATCTTATCTGTGGCTTTCAGTCAGCTAAGCATGCCCTATATTAAAGCTATGGTCTACGATTTGGAAGCTTTGTACATATTAATAACACCGTTTATCAGGCTGTTATGGTCCTATGGTCCTATCTACACAGTATAAAGACCAAAAAGAATGAAAATAATCCATTCAGTATATCCGCTGAAAAGCTGCATACTAGCTGACCAATCAATCCTAAGAACCTGCGACTATTAATTGGTCCGTGAGTTGGTCCGTGAGTCCATCCAATCCCCTGTCTCTCACTACGCATCGTCATGCGATGCGTAGCGCCATGGTCCCGTCTCCTCCCCTCCACCTCCGGTGAGCAGCTAGCAGCGTTAGCTACTGAACGATCATGGAGCCGGAAAAGCCTAGCGCCGAGACCGAAGCCGCCTCCCTCTCCCGCGGGGCCCAACGGAGCTCTGCCCACAGGTTGAGGCCTGTTAGCGGGCTAATGGCTAACGGCTAACGGCTAACGAATAGCCTCAGCCAGCCGTCAGACCTTCAGCATCGACCGTTTCGCCCCTGGTTGATCAGGTAATGGCTTTGTTTACTACAGTGGGAGATGTCTGCTGAATAACTCTGGTTAGTTTGTGCCTGCACGGGCTAATAACTTGCAGGGGAGCGGGTTAGCCTGTTAGCCGCTAATCGTTTGCACTGTAAGCTGAGCTGGGGAGGACAGGCTGAGAAAGATAAATCCTCCCCCACACTCGGCTCCGCTCTGACGGCGCCAGACCCGCATTGCCGCCGGTCCAATTGAAATGGCTATGCTGTGTGTTGGGGATGTCTGTCGTGTTTGATACTTTCAGTTGAGCTGAGCTGTTTTTGATTGAGTTTGCTGCTGATATATTGTGCTAGTCGCTCGTAGCTCTGTCCGAGGGGGCTTGATAAGAGGCGAGGCGACACGAGCTGGGGGCGGGATCTTGGAACACGGAGGGGGGAGAGGTGAGGGAAGGGGGGGCAGGCTGCGGTTTCAAATCGTAGACCACAGCTTAAGAAAAAACACGGTAAGAAAAAAATTAAAAAGCCAGTGCTGTAGCTCCACTGAGAAGTCAGCATCCTAAAGCTAAACTTTTTGACCTTCAGTTAGCCATGCTTGAATAATGTTTGAATAATCTTGAAAATCTTGTCATGTGTGCAAAGGCCCTTGGGAATCATGTCTTTTTCTATCACACTAAAATATTTGGAGGTATCCAGACTATTCAGAACTTATGATGTAAATAGACAGCGAGTTAATTTTCTGCCACATAAGCCCATCATAGCAGTGTTACACAAAATGCTCTATTAGTCTTAACATAATTGTATTTGTTCAGTGTTTTGAGTGAACACTGTGATTCTTTTTGGCTGTTAAGTTCTCAGCTTGACTTTGTGACTAATTAAAGTGATGACTGACAGGTGATTAAGTCTGAGCAAACATTTAACTTTTTGTTTTTTTTTTTGCTTTTTCCGCTGGACTGATTCTGTTGTTCCCAAAGCAAGTGTCAGCCTCTCAGCCGTCTGCCTGGATGTCTGTGTTTGTCTAACAAAGTCATAATTACGCTGTCGGGGTAATGAAGAAGCTTTAGCTGGGGAAAGTTCAGCAAGGCTCGACACATTAAGCTGCATAATTAACCTCCAGTAGAGAGGGAAGCAGACAAGAAGCAGACAGACTCAGGATAAGAGAAGTCAAAAAGGAGCAGAAATGGAAACGAGAGATGGAAATGTGTTTGTGTATCAGGTTGTTTACTCCTGTCACTTTAGTCATACTGCTGGTACATCGTGTTACAGCGATGAAGGTGGAGGGAAAATTTCATTACCAACCTCCCATGGTTACTAATGCAATTTCCCAGCTTGCTTTTCCCAGACTCAAACGCCGGATTCGTAATGAAACACAACACAAACACCTGTTTATTTGTATGAGTGTGCATGTGTGTCTCACCAATCAAAGAGGAGGTGGCCAGCTCGCCAATGTCGTATCGGCTGCTTTTATCGGTCACGCTGCCATTGGAGGGAGTTTTTCCATCCTGCACATTAGAAAAGAAAAATTACATCGCTATCAGTGGTTCATGATATCACTGAATGTATGATGTCCCCTCGCAACAGGACTTCATAAAGTATTTATTTTTATCTAACAGGTGAAAACATGTTCAATACATAACTACACACTTACACGTGCAGTCACATTTACATGAATCCCCTCTGGCAGTCTTATGTGTGACATTTTGATCCACACATTTCACACATTTTTCTCTCAAAGAAAAAGGTGATAATAGCAACCACAGCAGCAGTTATGGAAATCCAGCAGCATTCACACTCTCTGAATAAAATGTTGAAAAATGATTATTTAGTCTTTAAGCTTCAAAGCCATATGACATTTACACGACAATAACTGCAGTCACTACGAAAGGAGAAACTGCATTTTGACTATTATTATCATGTAAAAGGGTTCTTTGACTTAGAGACCTGCAAGATCTTTTTGAGGAGGGGTAAACTTCAAGGTGCTATGAGGAGAATCTATTTCCGGCAACATAAAGACTCTGCTACCCATGAGCACGTGTGGCGACTGTTGTAAAGACGTGACCCAAGCCAAAGCGTGTGTTTGTTATGATGCTGATGAATGCAGTTCAGAACTTGCTATACAACTTCTTTTTTCAACAACTTACAGGATGCAAAGCGATGAGTTAATGTATCTCTTTCTAGTTACGTAGCGGTAGTTTTTGATGTATGACAACAAGCAATTTTTTGGAAAACTTAGTATCGTAGCTTTGTAGCCGGCTATATATTGCTACTTACAGCCCGGTGCTCTAAGATGTGTCTGAATAATATAAATTTGCTCTATTTGTAATTGTCTTGTTTCCGAAGTTGAGTATCCAGGCCAGTCCAGCCCTGTCCGACCCGACCGCGAAGCTAAGGAATAGCATTTATAGATAACCTATTTTGATGCTATAAAACTCATCTTAAAGTGTGTATTTAGATCAGGCACATATCTAAAAGTGAGGCTTTTTTGTAGTTACTTAGAAACTCCTCATAGCATCTTTAAATAGAAGATCAGGTGCAAAAAATACTGTGATACAGTCGCTGTCCAGTTCATTAGGTACACTTATATAATTGCTTGTTATCGTAATAAGCAGGGAATACACATTAAGACTATCCGGTTGTTTTGCCCCGTCTCTCCCCCAACTGAGGATGGTAAAGACAGCTTATTTTTTGTCTTATAAGATTCTCCTGTGGTCCAAGGTGTGTTAAGAGTGAATTTGTCCCAATGATCTGCTTTGAAATGAAATTAAACTTGTTTAACATTTACCACCAAGAATCTTCACGTGTTGGGAGAAAGCTGAAAAAACCTGAGTTATGACTCTGTGAATAGTGACGTGGAAAAGACTGTGACAAATCAAGAAGTGAACAGACTGAGGAACAAGGAAGCAGGCATAAACTAGAAAAGCACCCGGAGAGCGCAGACCTCCGCCAGCACCACAGCCCTCACCCATATTGTGATTTCCACCATAAATATTAGTCCTACCTTTATTTCATCAAAAATATTTAGATTCCTTGACCATGAAAACATACCAATAGCAATTGGATTCATAATGATATCTATTTAGTTCAGTAGTTATTCACCAAAATCACATTTTTCATCATGGCAGATACAGATGCTGGTCCGGATCAACACCAAAACTAAATCACTTCTTTCTTTTCCCATGCTGAACATTTCCTGAAAATTTCATCAAAATCCATCCATTACTTTTTGAGTTATTTTGTTCACAGACAGACAGACAGACAGGCAGGCAGACAGACTCTCCCGAAAACATAACCTCCTTGGCGGAGGTAATAAAAACAAGCAGGCTGACCTGAAACAATAAGTTTGAAGGACCTCAGAAATACAGGACCAGCTCACATATTCATGCTGTCTCCAGGATTTTTTCCACAGCTTTTTCTTTTCTTTTAGTTCAGGATTTTTCTGTCAAAAATAGTCTCAAGACCACCATCACTCCCTCTTCTTGTCCGTCCTCATTCATGCGTTTTTGATTGTTGCTATGTCTCTTATTTTTCATTTTGTTAGATCACGTTTGATCATGCGAGAATTCTGACTTGGAGGACAAGATTCTAGACCAGTGGTGGGACAGAATCGTTACGTGTGAGGTGTGCTGTGTTGAGAACATCCGAGCCAGCACAAACAGTACAATTAAAACTGTTCAATGGCTTATTTTTTATCTTCGATGTGTGGGGTATCTAACAGATAAAAAATCTCGGATTTAGAAAATCCTGATGTGTTAACCCCGCTTAAGCAAACCATGTGGCAGCTCAATGCACATAGGCATGTAGACATGGTCAAGATGACCTGCTGAAGTTCAAATGGAGCTTCAGAGTGGGACCATGCTGGTTTGAGCATTTAAAAAACTGCTCATCTACTGGCATATCCACACACAACTAGCTCTGTGGTTTAAAGAGAATAACAGAAAGAGAGCATACTCAGTGAGCAGCAGTTTTCTGTGCCATGTTGATGCCAGAAGAGGAGAATCGCCAGAGTGGTTTGAGATAGCAGAAAATACCAGTAGCCACCAGGCAGAAGAACATGAAGCACATAACATCAAATCTTAAAGCAGAGGGGCTATAGGCCACACTTGGCGCCACTCCTGTCAGCTAAGAAAAGGAAACTGAGGCCTCAGTTTGCATGGGATCACCAAAATTGGACAGCAGAAGATTGAAAAAATGTTGTTAGGTCTAATGAGTCTCAATTTCTGGATAAAAAAAGACATTCCAATGGTATAGTCTGAATTTTGCAGTAACCACAAGAAAACATGAATCAACAGTTCAGGCTGCTCATGGTGTTCTTGGCAGATCGTGGGTCCCCTAGAACCAACTTTGCATAGTTTCCATGTTTAAAGTTTCAACACAGTACTTCTAAGCAAATCTTAGAAAGACAAACAAGCGCACCTGAATTTCAATCTATTTGGACTAATAACTGGGTAGAATACAGGTTAGCAAATGTGTATGTTAAGTTAAAGTGTCTCATGTCTCATCCTATCTTTCAGTGGCCATTGTCCCATTATCCTATTTTTCAATTAATTAGGATGTTACAAGTAGTTTTTTTACTCACCTTCACTGAGGGCGGCTGACCCTCACCAGTCTGGTCCTGTAGGACTGTCATGGGGTGTTGGAGCTCTGTGGAGGACCATATAAACAAAACTTACTGTAGGTTTATAAAGTGATCTATATATACATGTTTCAATTTTTTGGGTTCATTTGATGGTGTCTGTCATACATAAACATTTCTTAACCCAAAATACTGGCAGTTTTATGGTATGGTTCATATTAACGCCCACTTCATAATAACAGATTGGTCATGGGTAAAAGTGCTTAATCAACAGTCAGTTTGGTACATTTTTTTTTCTAAGAGTTGTCTTTTAACAGTCAAGGAAGATCTAATGACTGTTTCACACTGGATGCATTTTAGCAGAGTGACAGGTGTGGCGCTTACATGTTTGCATTTTGACATGTATGTTGTCAAGGTGGAGCATTCAGCCCGCTGCCACGAGACACATGCAAAGACTACGCTTTTTCAATGGTCAAATTACAGGCCATTTAATACTCTGCACTAAATGAAAAACGATTTAACTTTTGTCCATTTTAACTTGTTACAAACCAGTGTTTATATTTTTACTGATTTTCATCTGTTTGTTTGACATGATTATGTGCATGGCTTAAGTTAAAAACATCTGTTGCCTTATAAGCATCTGCCTATTGGTGGAGCACCACTTTAAAGGGTCTGCTGTGACCCAGCATGTTTGCTCGACTTCCTGATGAAGGCTTGATGCCAGAATGCTTCTAAGTTTGTTGTTAAGGTCTATATGACCACACCACGCAAATAAAGGCATTTTAATTGTTTAAAGAGAGTGTCCTGTTTTGATGAATACAGGATAATGTGAATCAGCACCTACAACAAATGATTCGTTGAGACCAAGAAGCACTCCCTTTTTTCACAAAAAAGTAACCTAGATGCTGCAGTATTCATCCCCTTATTCATTCATTCTATAGGACAGCTTTTTTATCATTTCATTAGAACTACCAATGTTGGAGGTAGGAGCGACAATATGCTCTGTCCATAGTAAGTGAGTTTGCTTTACTGCTCAAAGCTTCACGATTACTCTCCATTCACCTCCTGATTGCTATTGATTTTTCTTGTATATCCTAACTTTACAAAGGCATTTCCAACACTGGGTGAGCTATTCTCAAAAATGTGTAAAGTTACACCTATCTTGAACTGCTAACAAATCCTTGAGAAAATTCCTGGATCCACAGCCAGATTAGGATCACCACCAAAATCTAATCAACTCTCCCTTGTGCCATGACCAACATACCTTGAAAATGTCATCAAAATCCACTGAGAACCGGAAAGACAAACAAAAGGAGTGCTTCCTGGACAAAGAAAAGAGTTTTTCTTGAGGAATAGGATCAACAAAATCATCGACTCACTCTCTTGGAACAACTGAAAATGCCTGCTATTAACTGCATGGTCATGTAAACCTTTAAACAAACTTCTACTTTTTTGGCATCAAGCCTTCATCAGGAAGTCATGCAAACAGATGCTGGGCTGCAGGAGGCCATTTTAAAGGGGTGCTCCACCAATGGGAAACTACCACTTGGGCTTAGAGGTTTGGCCTGCAGACAGTGATGACATCCAAAACGTCCAGCAGATGGTGTTATTCAGGCCAAAAAAAGCACCAACAACTCAAAACCATGTATGACATAGTATTATAAGGCAATACCTAATAGTTATTTTGGTTCAGATTTCTTTGTCTGTTGAAAATTTATTTAGTTGTTACCAGCATCATTCAGATTCAGATCACCACCAAAATATAATCCCATCTTTCTTGTCCCATGGGCAACATTTCCACAAAAAATCATCCCAATCTGTTCATTAATTTGTGAAATATCCTGCTCGCAAACAAACAAACAAACAAACAAACAAACAAACAAACACAGGGGAAAATATGACCTTCTTTGCAGAGATAATTCAACTACATACAACTGCGTTGTGAAAATGATTTATTTGTGTTTGAAAAGTGCACCTAAACTCTAACAATTAAAGGATAAGTTTGGTTTCTACAGCTTTCACATTGTTTATAGAATGAAGTAGAACAATATACTCACCCAGGAGGCTTTCCTGATCCAAACAGTGCTTCGGGAGATATTTAGATCCAAACTCGAGCGGTGGACATCCGTAGCACATAGGGCATGTATAGCGCCACTCCTAAAACTGCATCAATTGTCCAAAAACTCATTAGTTTAACCAATATTTCATCATGATCCGCTCGGGCTACTCTTCTATTACAGTCTGTGTCGCTCCAGACATGTCTTTGTGACTGTGCTGACCTCTGAACTGAAGAAGAAGAATGTTTGCCACCGCGCATGCGCAGTACTCTCTGGAGAGCCGTTCTTCTCTTTGCTTCCACGTCCACGAGCTCCTCATCTGTAAACTCTGGCTCGAAACTGTAAGGACACCCATCAAATTCAAAGTTCTCCTCCACAACATCTTCATCTGATAGATATTCGACCATTTTGCACAAAACTGGAAGAAGAAAGTCGTTGTGTAGCCGGCGGTCTTCCCCTGAAACAATGAGCCGTACTGCAGATGCGCGGTGGCAAACATGCTTCCTCTTCAGTTCAGAGGTCAGCACAGTCACAAAGACATGTCTGGAGCAACACATACTGTAATGGAGGAGTAGCCCGAGCGGACCATGCTGAAATATAGGTGAAACTAATGAGTTTTGGATGATTGATGCAGTTTTAGGAGCGGCGCTATACATGCCCTATGTGCTACCATTATACGGATGTCCGCCGCTCGATTTTGGATCTAAATATCTCCCGAAGCACTGTTTGGATCAGGAAAGCCTTCTTGGTGAGTATATTGTTCTACTTCATTCTATAAACAATGTGAAAGCTGTAGAAACCGAAATTATTCTTTTAGGGACACGCAGCAGCTGGTAGTGCATGTGCCTTATAGCAGGAAGGCACTGGTTTGATCCCTGGTGCTGGGCAGGGCCCTCCTGTGTAGAGTTTGCATGCTCTTCCCTGGTATGCTTGGGCTCTCTACGGTGACCCCGGCTTCCTCCCACTGACTAAAAACATGTTCATTTGGTCGACTGGTGTTGAATGGTTGTCCTTTCTATGCCGCCCTGTGATTTTCTGGATACCAGTGCAGGGTGTACCCTGCCTCTCTTCCAATGTCGGCTGGGGTACTCCCCCCTCCCCGACCAAGAAAGAGATAAGCAGTATTGATAATAGATTGATGGATGGATTAAGGGAAGTGTGCCATGCTCTTGTTATCGCCATTACAACACATTAGCACCTGCCACAAGTGTACTTTGGCTTCATTGTTGAACAATGGGATGCACAGTCCATCTTTATATGCAGTGTGCTGTCTATTTACTCCTGGGAGAAATATTCCACAGAAGGTCAAGCAAAGCCTGAAAGGAGTAAGAGTGAGCCAGAAATCCCTGAGACGATCATGGAAGCTGGTTCTCTCTGCATATTTGCTTCATGATTAATGGCAGACTTCTCATGAATGACAAGAGGAAATGAACGCAGGGAGCAGAGATGGAGAGTTAACATTATTAGAAAGGTCAGTAGACACACATGCAGGAATACACATACATATGCTTGGGGTTTCCCCTCGGGAGGTGATGTCAAGTCAATCGGCGGTTGCTATGGAGACACAGAGGCATCAGAGGGCAAATGATGCCCTTCCATTTATTTAAGCCCTGGTCCCCTGCACACACACACACACATGGGTGCACGGGGTTCGTGGTCTCTGGCCTCATCACATGCTATTAGAGGGTCAAGAAACACATGATGATTGGAGCACACCGATGTCCTTGTGGGGTTAAATCCCACTCTGACTCACCTTCTCCCTCTCTACCACACAAACACACACAAGCATACTCTATCATCCTCCTCTTATCTACTCATCTGGTGCCTCAGCTGCTTTCTTCTCTGCACTCTGTCCTGTCCACCCTGCTAAAAGGTACCCTCCCTGAAAGAAGAAAGGTGCCTTTGTCTCATCAAATATTTCCAAACTGAATCTCAGATTCAAGCCAAAAATAAATGTGTGAGGAGGAGGTGGGATGTAAAATTCATGTGTTAGAAAGCAGGCCCACCTCAGGTGAACTTTTACAATGCAATTGTTCCAGTGTCTATGATTTCACTGTATGTGGTTCTTTACATTTTGTACCTTTTTTCTACTTTAACTTTTTATTTACTGGTCTTAAATACAAACTCCAATTCCAATTGTGTAAAGTGATCATGAAACAGAATACAGTGATTTGTAAATGCTTTTCAACCTACATTCAGTTGAATTGACTACAAGGATAAAATATTTAAGGTTCAAACTGATCAACTTTAGTATTTGTGCTAATATATTTTTATTTAGTATTTGATGACTGCAACATGTTCCAGAAAAGCTGTGACAGACAAAAAACTATAAATGTTAACCACAAAATATCCTTTTTCTAGGTCATCTGTTAACAGGTGAGTGTCATGATAGCCATTTAAAGCTCAGTCATTTACAAGCAAGGGTGAACAACTGCATGAGAAAATTGTCCAACTGTTCAAGAATAATGTTTCTCAACATTCTTTTAAAAGGAAATTAGACATTTCATAATCAACAGTCCATAATATCATAAAAAACAGAATTTGGAGAAATCTCTGCAATGCCTGGTACCCTTGTATGCTGTGGTCTGAAGAGTCACATTCAGGATGTTGTTCAAGTTTTGCTGTAGCTTAAATGTCAATAATTTGATTTTTTTACTGTATGCAACCAAAATCCTTAAAAATTCCCAGGTTTTGTCTGAATAAAAGTTAGAGGTCAAGATAGCAGAATGTAAACTTCAATTAAAAAAAACATTACAGAAATTCAGTGTTTGATACCTGATGTAATGCCACAACAACAGCAAAAAACTAACCAGTTAAAAGTCCTTTGAGAAATATATATTATTTTAACTGTTAACCTGCAGTGAAAAAGGACAGACCTGTTTATGTGACCTCACCTCAACAGTAGATTTCTTAAAGGTTCAATTTGTTTGTTTTTTCCAGGGATAATTTAAAGGATTTATTAACGATGGTGATAGGTCTGTTCCCACATTGCTTAGGTAAGTATGTAAAAAATGCCTTGGTGGAGATTTTCACTTATTGAGCACTTCACGTTTGGTTGTGCAGTTCATAGTCAGTCACACAATGAGAGTAACTACAAGCTGATCTGACATCTCTATAGTAACAGCATATCCATGTGACGTGTCCCCCTGTCATATCAGGAAATATATGAATGAGCAGGAAAATATCTGCACAAGTCGTGATTGAAATGGATTCATTTTGATGACGCAGCTGCTTATTGTGTTGACTTGTGATGCCGTGCAGGTGTGTGTATTTTAGCTGTGCACACCACTGACATAACAGCTGAAGCTTTAACTGTCATCAACATTTCATCCTGTATCAGTCGTGCTGTGTAAGTGCTTGAATCATTTCTGAACATCAAATTTTTTAATGGGAGAACAAAAATTGTTGTGAGTCACAAATTTCAGTCAGTGTGTACTGTTGGCTTTTAATCGCACAGCGCATGCCTGGCTTTACCACCAAGGGGTTCTCTTTCAACACAATATCAAATATGAGTGGCTGCTTTTAAACCTTTTTATTTATTTTGTATTTTTTTTTCTAAGGGAATTTTTTTAATCCCTTTGAAGACTGTTTTGGCTTCTTCCTCTGGCTACATCCTGGGCAACACAAAATGGCCAAGAAAGTCCCCCTTTTAAAAACTTTCCCCTATTTGTGAAGTGCATCCATGAAATGAAACAGTGTTCAGTATGAGCATCTGACAGGAGGTAGTTTTTGTTTAAAAGAGAACTGAAAATTACATTACAGGATTTAAAATATGAATAAGGACCTCCAGCTGCACTTTCCACTTCCTAACCTTGCAGTTTTTGACAGAACGTCCAGCATCTCCATGACATATATGAACTATTTGTGTCTTTAATGGCAGCTTCCACTATATGTCTTTTAAGCATGAACATTCTCCTGCCCTTAAGTTTCTTTGCCATGTACAAACTTAAGAATAAAACAACAATCAAGGTGTTACCTGTCTCTTTAGAATACAGCAGGCTGAAGCCATACTCTTAATTGTATAGATAGAAATATATGCATATATGTATACAATTACACATAGATATAATGTATATATTTGCATAAACACATTCATACATTCAAAGGTGTAGATAGCAGAGGCTAAGTGACTTAAAATATGAATTCATGATTGCAACATTGATGCCCAGACCATAAATCTGTCCTCATTATATTTTTCTCTGCTGAATACTGATTCAATCAGTCAGTCAATCTTTATTTGTCTTGCACCATATTTGTTAAATATAACTTTACTAAAAGGCAGAGGTGGACAAAGTACTCAACGCCAGTACTCAAGTCAAAGTATACTCATGTTCAAATACTACTCCAATACAAGTGAAAGTTGCTCAATAAATTTTTTACTTAAGTTAAAGTACTGGAGTACCTGCTTTTGAAAATACTCAAGTATTAAAAGTACATTTTCCCATTGACCTTACAGAACGTAATGACTGAAACAACTTACAGAATGCACTGACCTGCTTATAGATCATGTAGAATAAAGAGTTTGAAAATATGCTACAAAGCCCATGAAAATGCATACTGAAACACTAATGAATCAACAAAAGGACAACCATTGCCATTTTCATTTTTTTGTAATTTAACTCCCGCCCCTTAGATATGGCCATGGGTGCTCTGGTGTGGAACTGTCATCTTTATCTGTTGTAGTAGCCATCATTACTGCCAAGACGAACCGTAACCACCAACGTTAGCATTGCCGCCACCAACTGGACTGGAGTGTGGAGCAGGATGCACAAAGTATAGATAACACCACTTGAACAAAACAAATCACATTTTAGAGGAGAAAATAAATTTCATCTGCTGACTTCATACCTGTACATAAAAGTAATGAGTAACGAGGCCATTTATAGAAATGTAGTGGAGTTAAAAGTAGTATATTTGTCTTTTAAATGTAGTGAAGTAAAAGTCATAAGTTCCAAAAAAAAAAAAAAAAAAAAGACTCAAGTAAAGTACAAAAAAATGTACTTAAGTATAGTACTCTAGTAAATCTTCTTCATTACTGTCCACCCCTGCTAAAAGGTAAGCCTCTTGAGATGTCATCCTTTTCTCAAGAGAGACCTCATGTCTGTTTGGTTGAAAAGATAATTATTATGAATGTACAGTGTAACCAATACAACCACAGATAGAGAGGTCTTTCTAATGTTAACATCAATAACGATTGTAAAATGGAGAGGAATGATGTTGATTAATATAGCAGCATAAAGCTAAACTGCCATTAAACTGTGTTTAACTGGTTAAAAGAATAAAATTTGGTAAATCATGTTTCTGTTGATGGTTGATGCAGGATAGAGCACGTGGAGTCCACAGCAGCAGGTCATCCATGATTGTTTGTCATGGTCATACTAATATATCTGTGTTGTTTGCAGGAACTACCATTCGTTTAATTTTGATGATCTCTCTGAAGTTAATATCATGGACTGTAATGATAATGGAAACCTGTTTGTCTCTCTGTAACAAACTTTACACGTTAGGAGCATTTAAACCATCATGAAGGAAAAAAAATTGAAACCCAAGTCACGCATTTCAGTCATGACAAGTTGGGGATGATCCTGTATGGAACTGTCATATCCTGAAGCCACTGCTGTCCTCTGCTGATCCTCAAAATCCCGCTCATCAACCTGCCACTGCCACACAATCCTGCATCCAAAGCCATCTCCTCGGATTCACCCAGTTTGAGAATTGCAGCGAAAAAAAGCATGAAAACAGGGATTTGGATGAGTCACTTCATGCCATATTTTGTGTGTACGTAATAATCCCTACCAAGGACTCCCATCACAAACATTTCTGTCAATGCAGATGATTTTTATCCCTCATTTCTGTAAGTGACACCCTGGAGATAAAAACATCCTCCAACGACATGATGAAACTTTCTGAAACACTGCTGTCAACATTGACTGCTGGCCAAACCAAATCACCACATAAACAACGCAAACACATGAAGACACACACAGGTGGGACTGACCTTTGTGACCTTTGCAGAGGCAGGCACCCATGGTGTCAGGACGGCCGGGTGGTTATCTGTTCACCATGGTGTCCTCAAGGATCAGGAGTGAGTGACACGGAGAGAGGAAAGGAAGGAGAGCAGCGGGAGTCAGACTGTCAGTCAGATGGGAGAGAGAGAGGAGCGAGGAGCTGAGGCAGGGGCAAAGTCAGAGCAGATTCACACTGAGCTGTGGGCTGAAGCACCGAGCAGAGCAGAGGAGAGGGGAGAGAGGGAGAGAGAGAGAGAGAGAGAGAGAGAGAGGGAGGAAATCGGGGAGAAGGCACAAATGCCTGTTTGCTGCATTTTAAATCCCCTCCCCTCTATTTCTTCTAATCCCCTCCCACTCCATTCTTCTTCTCCATGACGCTGCTTACAGGAGTCCCTGTTCATATAGATAGTGGGCATCAGATAAACTTTTAACATCAGACAAAAAGGAAGAAAATCAGTGTTTGGTAAATTATTTCTTTATTATGACAATGCTTTTTGACAATAAACCTTATAGTACTGGAAAGTCTGTTTATATATATTTCTAAATGACGACACTTTGTAAAGAAAATGCATTTGATGGAGGAGCAGCAGAGATGAGTAAGTAGGCTCCACCAATGAAAATGTTGTCAAACTGCTTTTTCTCCTATGGGCTCTCGTTTGGTGGATTGGATGATTGAGGTTTGAGCAAGATACAAGACAGTTTATTTGTCATTGTGCAACAGGTTGAAAATTGTGGCTCCAGGACAAAAACAAAAAGGAAAACAAACACAAAACCATTCGATATGGAGGAGTGCAGATGGTGCATTCAGCAAATTTTCACAGCCCGAGGAAAGAAGCTGTTCTGTTTAGTCTGGTGGTACGGCAGCAGAAACTTGGCAGCAGGGTGAACAGGCTGCGGCCGGGGTGGGTGTTGTCCTCCAGCATCCTCTGGGTTTTGTGTGGGAACCTCACTTCCCACCTCAGAAGATGGGTACTGATGATGTTTTGGGCAGTTTTTAATCACTCTTTGCTGAGTCCTCCTGTCCTGGGCCAGCTCATGATGTTTCCATTCAGGATGCTTTCAATTACTCCTTTGTAAAAGCTGATTAGAACTTGATGTGGGAAGTTTGCTTTCTTAAGTTTTCTTAAGAAATACAACTGTTTTTGAGCCTGTTAACCAGGACAGAGACACGATAAATCCATACAGGTTCTCTCTTATGGCCCTTTTCCACTAGCACGCTTTGGCCCTACTCTACTCGGCCCTACTCGATTTGCAGCGTGTTTCCACTAGCCTGGTACCTCCTAAAACAAGCTAGTTTTAGTACCTACTCCACTCTGGTTCCAAGAGAGATGAGTCAATACTAAAAGATGACGTCACCAACTGCCGGCTACTGATTGGTCAGACAATGTCGTCATCGATTAGTCATGAGCGCGACGACCTAGCATGGTAGCGGTAGCTACCGTTAGCTTACCCGCATATGTCTTTTCTTTGCAGCTTGATTGCTCTCGTCCTCGGCTTCATGCTGTTGTATAGCTTCCAAAACTCTCCTGTGCTGCTCAAGGGGTATTTCTTCTTGCCACCTGCAGCCTTCTCCTGCTTTCCTTTTTACTCGGTTTGTTACAAAAAGCCACAGATCACCGCAGTGCTGCTCAGTTGTTTACACCTTGTTGGGCAGGCTACTGGGGCTAATGGAAAAGCAGCACAAGGCGAGTAAAGTAGAGCCGGGTAGAGTCGAGTAGAGTAGAGTAGGGCTAATGGAAAAGGGCCATTATAGTGATTCCCAGGAACTTCAAACTCCTTTTTCTAAAATCAACAGTCAGCTCCTTGGTTTTGTTCAAAGTACAACAAACTGAACACAATAAGCAGCAAACACGTGGCTTGGTAGCTGTTGTTGTTCCTAAGCCCACGCACAACCTCTACCTGAAAGAGAAGACAGATGCCCTGCACGTCACCGTTTTCCCTGACAACACTGATTCCTGTTTACTCAGGGTCTGATGGGAAAGTGTTTCCATCACTCTGGAACCTGGTTTTAAAAGTTTGCTAATACAGGCACTCGAGGCACTGTTCTTGCGTAAACAAAGGCTGCAAACGCAACGAAACTTAACATTTTCAGCTTTTCTGTCATGCAAACAGCCCCCAAACCTGTGTCTGGTGAGTGGCCCAGGTTGGAGTCTGACTTTAGGTCCATTTATCACATATCCTTGCCCCCCTTTTCTAAGACGATCCACTGACCTCCCCAGTCATTAAAGACACTAGTCTGCTCTCACAGATGAGTGTGTGCACAGTTTGGTCCATCATATCCAGCCTCAGTAGGTCACAGCTTCATGTTGCTCAGCTCTTAAGTTTTCTGTGTTATGACTGAGTTATAAATGTCAGCCACAGACTTAAGTGCCCAAAGGCTGACCTTAAATAAAAATCAGGAGGATCCAGTTCAGTGCCACTTTGTGGAAATATTTAAACTAATCCAGTCACTTCCAAACAGTTTGCCCTTATGTGGGGCAGCATTCGTTGAATGTTTTCCAATGGAGGAGCACCCTGGAGTGGCCTGCTTTATTTTTATCCACTGGCAAACTAGGCCACCATAGTGGAATCTTAAGCATGTTTTATTTATCTGATATGGAAACAGGAGGGCACATGAGTGGTGTTTTGTCATGGGTGAAACAACACTGAAATTGTTCCCCTTACCTGCCCTCACTCTAGTATCTGTATATGTCAACACAAATATCCATCAGAGGTGTTTCTCTCAGGGTCAATATTCCAATGTTTGGTTAACAAGCAGAGCAAACCTGGAGAGTCAATGGATATATGCTACACTTTGAAGTTTACCCCCAAATATGTGTGTACTCTCTCAAACTTCACTAAAACCTGACCTTATCTATACCCTGTTGTTTGACATGCATTCAGCGATTGCTCTCAGTGGGAAAAAAAGTGTGACCCAGAAACAGATTTGAACAAACATCTGCTAGTGTGTTTGTCACTAGTTTTGTGTCTCTGTGGCATGATGTTGCTTATGGGTAAATTATGGGAAGACATTTGATTGTTCTGTTAGCGTTTGACAGAGAGTATCACTCTATCCTCCCAGTGTTTTTAATGTTGTAAGAACTATGAAAAAAATATTTCTTTTGAAAGCACTGTAATAAACCCCAGTCAGAAGCACAGAATCAGAATCTGATCAGTACCTTTGTACATACATGGTACATGCCTGGTAAATTTGTGCAACAACAATCAACATATTATTGAAATACTTATAATAAAGAATAAACACAACTACAAAGGGTCTGAAGGAATCACAAAGTATAAGACAGGTCGGATAAATTGCAAAATTGACTTGGAGGTAGTGGTGTGCGATATGACGATATTAAATCGTTAAGGATTATAATGTGGGGATGATCTCATAAAGCAGAAAGATTGTCAGATCGTCTGTGTGGGCGCAGAGACTTTGACGCGCACCCAACTAACCAATCGTAGCACATTACACGCAGTGCATGATGGGATCTCCTGTTTGGTTATGTAGTGTGACGCCATGGCGGAAAGAGAAAAGGAGATAAAAGCTTGAAGATGTCTGAACAAAAATCTGTTCTATAGCAGCTGTATTATTCACTCAGATTATAGACATTGCAATTAAAAAATATTTCTTCCAAAATCGTTGCACTTTAAGAGATAACCAGTTACTTAAGTTTGCATTTATATTTGACCCTTTTCAATAAGCTATTTGGTGTGTTTAGTTTTTATGTTACAAAAGTGCACTTTGTTGTTCATTACCTTTTATGTTTACATTTATTGCACATTTTTAAAAACTGCACTATTTAAATTAAAACCTGTCAGAAAGTTTCTTTGGCTTAATTTGTCTTTTTTTTCTTCCAGGGTTTTACACGTTTTATATGTTAAACATAGGGAAAAATGGTCAAACATGCAAATTAGTCTAGAAAAATCAAAGAATCGTGATAAAATTGTGAATCCTGATTTATTATTGAAAAAATCGTGATATAAGCTTTTTGCCATATCGCCCACCCCTACTTGGAGGTTAATCAAAAATATACAAAATATACAATAGGCATTAAGTAACGGTCTATGAACACACATTTACTCTTAACAAACAATTTACAGTCAATACTGTCACAAATATTTACACAATTTACAGTCTACACTGCAGAAGCATCATGGTGGGGCTGCAGTGGTTGGCCTGGATGGTTGAGCTGGAGCTGCTGACCTGGATGATGAGGTGGTGTCCAAACAACAGCCACAAAGTTCAGCAGCAAGAGTCTGGATGAACCTCAGGTGAGTCATTAGTTGTTGCTGCTTCATCTGACAAAGCTCTTTGTGTATGATGTAGGCATTTGTGGCTGTAATGTCCAGGGAATGTTGACATATTATCTTGCACCTCCATGTTGTTTCATGATGCACGGAATGAGCTGGTCGGATAGATCCATAACACCCATGTGCTTGTTATACTCTGTCACTGAGGTGGGTGTGGGAAATCTTTGTGCCTGCCACTGACCATCTCGTCATTTCACACACATCTGAATGGTTTGAATGGTGGAGCAGACTGCCACTCCTCCTGTGTCAATCCACTTGGTGAATGGCCGGGGTCCATCTCTAATTTACCTGATGGTTCCTCTGCTCGGCTTTTGGTGATGCCGTTCACTTTTGTGGATGGAGATTGTTTTCCATTGCCTCTGTAAGTATCACATGCACATACAAGACAGAAGCTCCTTGAAAAGCTTTGGGCTTGGGTAAAGGATGTCACAATAAAGGTGATAACCACTTTCCAGAAATGTGTTGTCAATCAAGGTCATGACAGAGTCAAAAGAAAGTCCTGAAGATCTGCCTGTATATACTGTAAAAGCAAGAGTGAAGCCATTGCTTGAATCAGCTAACCATATCCCATGGTTTATTCTGTAGGTTTATTCTTCATGTACTGCCACATTCCCAGTTTTGCTTTTAAAGCTCCATTCTCTCAACTGCAATATTCTGCCTGGGATAGTAAAGCTTTTCAAGCATTCTTGATATGATCATGCAGAGGCTTGAGTTGATGCAAGGGGCCATAGTTGGGAGTGCCTTCCTCCCTGTTATTTTGGGCATCTTTCTCTGGGTCACTCATGAGCAGATTTGAAGAGATGGCCTGAAAAGTGTTCCTGGCCTTGACAAGGGCTGGAGACACGACACCTTTATTGTGACATCCTTTACCCAAGCCCAAAGCTTTTCAAGGAGCTTCTGTCTTGTATGTGCATGTGATACTTACACAGACAATGTAAAACAATCTCCATCCACAAAAGTGAACTGTATCACCAAAAGCCGAGCAGAGGAACCATCAGGTAAATTAGAGATGGACCCCGGCCATTCACCAAGTGGATTGACACAGGAGGAGTGGCAGTCTGCTCCACCATTCAAACCATTCAGATGTGTGTGAAATGACGAGATGGTCAGTGGCAGGCACAAAGATTTCCCACACCCACCTCAGTGACAGAGTATAACAAGCTGAGACTGATGTTACTCCGCTTACATTTTAACCCCGCTCAGTGTTCTTTTTTCTGCCTGTTTGTGCTTTGCAGATGTTGACAGTCTTTCAACAAAAAATACCTGGAACAGATTAGATGGGCAGGGGTTGAGTGTTTGTGTTCATTCATTCAAACAACAATAGCTAAACAAACACATTTACAACCAAGAACCGCACTCACCTGTCCTCATGTCTGTCTTTTCTGTCCAAATACAACTCCTCAGAAAAGCTGGAAAAGTTTGCTGTTTTCCATTTACTTCAAAACTGGGAGAGTGGAGTCTGAATGACATCATATTGGAGTTATCAGCATTTTAGTTACAAAGTCCTAAAAACAAGGCTATTGTTAGCCGATGTTAGCACGCATACTGCGTTGTAGTTCGCACACACCGCATGAAGAATGTAACACCATAGCAACATTTCCCAGATATGAAAGTCGAACAATACTATGTAAAGTTTGGTGTGACAAACACTTGTCAGAAGTGCTGATAAATTGAATATATTAGGAGCTAATAACTGTTTACACCCGAGGCAGCCATCTTTGATTGCAAACTCGAAACTTGAAATTCCCTACTAACCAACATCACTGGTCGAGAGAGAACTTTTCTGAGCCATTTCCAGAAAAAAAACATGTTATTTTCCCAACCCACCAAATAAATATCTTTCTAATCAAGAGTAATCATTAACTTTGTCATTGCTCTTCTCTCTTCATCCTTCTTGTTCCTCTCTCTTGGAATTCCTCGCTCTATCCTTTCGAAACAGCGATTTTCTGGGAAAAAGGTTAAAAAAACCCTGTAACAGGTCCTCAAGGCAGCAGGTGTGTAGAGCATGTGCAAAGGTGCTGAGCGGCTCTGAGCAGAAATTTGACGCCTGCAAGATACTGCAGTAGGGAAAAATAAGATTATTTGAACGGTGAATTCAGGGTGTATTTAAGGGGAAGTTTACACAACAACAAAAAATGTCAGAAGATGAAGAATTTTTGTTACATTTGCACCTTCCATTTACACGGGAATGGTGCCTGGAGTGCCTCAATCTGCAACTTTTGAAACCAGGATAAGTGCAAAGTGAAAAGTTTTGAAAATGCATTCATATCTGCCTCTGTGTAAACAGGAATCAGTGTTGTCAAGGTTAACAGTGATATGTGGTGCATGCGCTGTACTCTTTCAGATAAAGTTATGCATGCACGTGTGCTGCTTACTTTGCCCAGCTGTTATTGCTCATTCAATAACAGCTGCATCAATACTCTGACCAGCAGAGACGCATTTGTTATAGTCCTTGGCAAATATAACTGAGAAGTTTTCCTTCATCAGAAAGCATTAGTGAGCAGACATGTAACACCGCTGTTCCAATGCAAACTTACTGGACTTGCATGCACTCTCCCATGTTTTCAGCCATTCTTGCAGATCCATGTGAACATGTATTCACAGCACCCAGCTGTCAAATTCCTGAAGTTTGCAGACGACGCCACAGTCATCGGCCTGATCCAGGACGGGGACGAGTCTGCATACAGGCAGGAGGTGGAGCGGCTGGTGCTTTGGTGCAGCGGGAACAACCTGGAGCTGAACACGCTCAAAACTGTGGAGATGACAGTGGACTTCAGGAGACAGCCCTCACCACTGCCCCCCCTCACCATCAGCAACAGCCCTGTTTCAACTGTCGAGTCCTTCAAGTTCCTGGGAACCACCATCTCGCAGGACCTGAGGTGGGAGACGAACATCCACTGCATCCTGAAAAAGGCCCAGCAGCGGTTGTTCTTCCTTCGTCAGCTGAAGAGACACGGCCTGCCACAGGAGCTGCTCATCCAGTTCTACACCGCTGTCATCGAGTCGGTCCTGTGCACCTACATCACCGTGTGGTTTGGTGCAGCCACACAGCAGGACAGACAGAGACTGCAGCGCACAGTTAGGACTGCGGAGAAAATCACCGGAGCCCCCCTGCCCTCCATACAGGAACTGTACTCCTCCAGAACCAGCAAGAGGGCAGGGAACATCATCAGAGACCCTACTCACCCTGGACATAACCTGTTCTCCCTCCTCCCCTCTGGCAGGCGCTACAGAGCCCTGCGCACAAAAACCTCGAGACTCAAAAACAGCTCCTTCCCCACTGCCATATCTCTGTTAAATAACTGACCTGTCTGCACTATTGTATGCACAATTGTCTTGGATATATATTGTATAGGATATTGTATATTGTATATTATACTGTGTATAGTATATAGTATATTGTATAGTATATTGTATAGTATTCTTCTTATTTGCACATATTCTTCTCTTATTTGCACATATTCTTCTCTTTCTACAATGTTTAAGTATACAGAGTTTTGATATTTTTAGATATTTTTTATTGTTATTTATTTCTTCTTTCCTGCAAAGCAATACCACCTGCCGAAAACAAATGCCTTGTATGTCTGAACGTACTTGGCGAATAAAAGACGATTCTGATTCTGATTATTTTAACATCATCTCTGTGTGGGAACACTGAGCTCTTTTGAAAAAAAAAAAAAAAAATCTGTTTTTGGTGACAACCTTGTTGAGTAAATGGGGCCTAAATCATTCAGGGTGTATGGAAAGCTTTAAGAAGCATACAATTGTTTACAGAACTTAGCTTCAGCATACGGTTTATTTCCTGCTTATTTTCAAAGACATAACAATCAATGTGATGTTAATAAAATCTCATGAAAATCTTCCGTATTATCCACCTGTTTGAATGTTTTGCTGATGTCACTTGTGATACTTTCAGGTACCCTCGGACACTCAAGAATCTGACAAAAATGTGTTTTCAGTTTTTAGATTGGACAAATGATTTGAAAATGCAAGTCATTTTAAAATAAGTGGTATTTTGATCTCTCCGGAGCACTTTCACCTGAACAGCATGGTGTGTTTTCTGACCTCATTAGCACCCACACACACACACACACACACACACACACACACACACACAAACACACACTGATCTGTAATTACACAATCAGACACATTAATCCTGCCTCGCCATGGGTTGTCTTCTCCATTTGCCTCTGTCTCCTCCTGCTGTGAATGCTGGGAGATGTAACTACGGCTCTGGTGACATCTCCTCCTCCGTCCGAGTCCCAGCCTCTTTAGAGGGGGAAAATCCTGTTGCCATGGAAACCTCGTCACTCCACGATTTGGAGAGCTTTTCTCCTCAAATTATCAGGTGGAAAAAGGAGGCATATAAACATTAATTAATGGAGAGGAAAGAATGGTGCTGACAAAGTGAGATAAAGCAAAACAGCAGACCGTTCAAATTAAATCCAAATAAATCTCAGCTTAATTAGAAAGAGCGGAGTGATGTGTTGATGAGGTTTATGTTCTCTCTCAGTCAGCCTGCCGCCGGCTCTTTTGGCCTCAGAGAACTAACTCTATGACTCCAAAATTTCTCTCCCTTTATTTAAAAGGGCTCTTAAGTTACTTTGGAAATTCCAACAATGTTTGGATCAGACTGCTCCTAATGTCTGCTGTAATTGTTTACATATTCTCGAGAAAGATTTAACAGTCAATGCATAAAATCAGGTTTAGCTTTACAAAAGTATTGTATTTTTTAAGTTATCAACAGTCTTCACAGTTTTCTTTTTTCTACAGGTGCAGCAGGTTGCCTTTGGAACAGAAACAGACTGAACTACTTTTCGAAAGTCTGTCCTGAGATTTTTGAGCTTCCTGCGGATAAAACATGTGGTCCAATAAGCCATAGGGATTATAAATCGGCCATATCTTGTCTCCTGGTGTTTTTTTTAATTCCCTCTGAGCAGAACTATCTGTCCCCTCCCGTGGAAATGAAAAGAGGCTCCGGCTCTATCATTCCTTTTACCATCAGACTGTTAAAGGCTGACAGCAGTAATTGAAATATCATCTTTTCCCTACCTCAGATTTATATATTAAATTTCTATGACTGCTGCAGTATGTTAATCAGTAATTTTCACAAAAACCTTGTAGTTTCCTCAGATCAAGATGTGTTCCCATCTCCCTGAGATATGCTGTTAGAGCTACTGGCATGTAAATGCCGGTTCACATGGAGATGGAAACAATCTATTTTTTAGTGTAAAGTTTTGATGATGATGCAGTGTTTCTGCCATGACATCATTTCAGAATTGTTACACAAAAATACTGAAAACACTGTAGTACATATGCCAGGCATGTAGGTGGTGCTGTAAAGCTGTCACAGACAAACACCAAAGCCCAAGCAGAAGACATGGAGCATGTGCACAAAACATATTCAATCCAAAAAAAAAACAAAAAAAAAACATGAAGGAGTCGGGCTGTCCACTTGTTGTTAACGGTGGTTGTAGAAGAACAGAGGAAATCCATAACAAGCTTAGTAGCTTCTACAGCACTAACACAACACTGCATTCTGCCATTGTTTTTGTTGTTGTTACTGTTTGTGCATGGGGTTTAAGGGAGAGGTGGAGCTATGACATCATAAGCCCTGTATCACCAGAGGGTTCAGTTCAGTTTGTCTCGGTACGGCTCGCTTTTTGTGGCGTTTCCATAGCCTAAAACCGGGACAGGACAGGATGCTTTATAAGCAAACCGTACCGTCCTTCTTTTTGGGACCCTTCTGTTGGGGTACCAAGCATACCGACCCCAGAAAGTGGAGCTAGAAACACTGCAGTGCGCTGATTGGTTGAAGGAGAAGTCACCTCCTGTGCTTCCATCACTGCTTTTTGCTTACTGTGTCGAGTTTTCTTCTTTGTTGTATTTAATAGCCGGGTACACGGTGTCAAGCTGCTATGACGTCATGCTATCTGCATCTGGCTTATATGCTGCCCACCAAGTAGGGTTCGGGTGGTTGTGGAAATGCAAACAGGATCAGGCTTTACCAATCCGGCCTGAGCTAAACCGTGTCGATCCATACTGAAACCACTTGGTGGAAATAGGGCTATAGTTTGTGAAAATGTGTATTTTCTGTAAACAAAGAAACACAAGACCAGCGTTTTGAGATTTATTCACTCGAGGCAATAGTTTCAAAATTAGCATTTTCAGCCCCTAAAAGACTTCAAGAAGTAAATATGTCTCAATGTTTTTATTAAATGCAGTCCAGTTTCATCCATTTATTCATTTAGTTTAAAATTTTAACTCTTCGTAACCTCACTGATCAGATGTCATCAGCAGCTGATTACAGGGACATGGGCTATGTTCTCCAGTCTGACTGCATTTATAGGCACTGAATTCTTAATCAGGCATGTAGACATGCGGTGAACTGTCTATACAATATTAATTCAAAAACAGCAGGAGAGCAAATAGCTTCCTTTAATCAAAATCACAGTTATGCTGTGTTTTACCCTGTATTGTAGGCTCAGTTAAGCTGTAGATTACTGTCAGGAAGTTGAGATTTGGGACACAACAGCAGTAGCTTAAATATATTCCAGAGGAGCAACCACTAGAATTACATAAGATTCATAGGGATGGGAAAATAAAACACAAGAAGGAGGACTACTTGTCAGTTAACTCAAAACTCATGTTTGTTTGTAATTTCCAAAGGCAGAACTAAACCACTGCTGCCACACAACTTACCACTTACTAAACTTGGGAGGTTTACAGGCTTTTCTCCTTTAAATAAAACAAAAGTGACCTGATAGGTGTTTGAAGAGAAAAACAAAGAGATGGTCAGCTACATACAGGGTTCACTCAAAATTACACACAAACATACACACACATACTTTAAAGATATTAGCAGATTTCTCACTTGCAAAGAACAACTTTGGAGACACAGAAGTGCTCAGAATCTCTGATGGTAAGACGGTGAGTCAGCACTGAGCACTGTGACTCAGAAGTAAATATAAGCTCATCACACCTGAGCCAAATCAGCCAATGATCTCCTTCTCCTACTCAGTGAGACACGAGTGTGAATTATCTCACAGATAAGTGCATTTAAAGTTATGAACTACTTCTGCTCTATACTCCTAAAAGAAGTTTGTAAATGTCATTTCAGTTGATTATTTCTCACTTTAATGATACCAATTAACTTCATTTAGTTAGAAAGCCTGATTGTTCATCTGTACAAATGATAAGGATTGTGCAGTAGTGGACAAAATAGCTGAATGTGTGAGTAGTGCCCGCTCCCTAAAACTGTGTCAAAATACCCTCTGCCTCTGGAAGAAAGTCTGCGCATGAAGCAATTGTGAGGTGGGGCTGGAGCCTGTCCCAGCTGTAGTATGGCGTGAGGCGGGGTACACCCTAAACTGGTCAATAGTCAATAACAGGGCCACATAGAGAGACAGAAACCATTCACGCTCACACTCATACCTGGGGGCAATTTGGAGACACCAGTAAACCTAATGAGCATGTTTTTGGTCTGTGGGAGGAAGCTGGAGTGCCCAGAGAGAACCCACACAGGCATGGGAAGACCATGCAAATTTAAGGCACTCAACCTGAGGATCAAACCAGCAACCTTTTTGCTATGAGGCATGTGCACTACCTGCTTAAGTTAGCATTATAATATCATTACAACTGTAAAAGTGACTCATCATGCTTTCCAACAATATGGAATACAACACCAATTGTGATGATTAAATAGGAGAAATGATTGACCAAATAATATTTTCAAACATATTTCAGAGAATGCTATGCAAAAGGCAGACTTGATTAAAGTGGTCGTTCACATCTGGATGCAGATTGAGAATTTCTTTCAAAGGATTTGTTAACATTGTGAGAAAGGGACGTTTTCAACATTTTTGCAAATAAGTTTTTAAGTTTTCAACAGATTTCACAACATTTTCAGAAAAGAATTGAAGAACTGATAGGGGGTGCTGGTTGGGCGGAGGGGTAAGCAGCCGGGCATGTCATATGCTTCTGCCGGCCCAAGTTCAAACCCAGCCTGAGGACCAGCTGCAGGAATGCCTCCCTGACTCCTCTAACCACATTCACAAGTCTATCCACTGTCTCTCTATCAATAAAGAAAGAAAAGCACAAAAATATTCTTCAGTGACTTTTGCAAGATAGGACAGTTTTCCACATATTTGAGAATAACTCAACCAAAGCCTGGACTGATGTTTGTGCCTTTGGAGAATTTGTAATTTTAATTATGAAATGACTTGAGTGAATAACAAAACTTCCCTGCTATTGAACCTTGAAAATCAAGCTAAATAAAATGAATAAATAAATAAATAAAAACTGCAGCTCAAATGAAAATGTGGGGATATGTTTTGAAGTTTGTCTGTGAAATCCCCTTTGGACCAATAAAACCTCTTCACAAGTTTCTAAGAACTGAAACACATCTGGAGATTTCAGAAACACTTTTAAGGAACAGAGGATGACCCATGTATCCACCTTAGTGACCCTGAAAACGTGGAAAAATCCCTTTGAAATCCTCTGACCTTGAAATTTTAAGTGACTGGTGAAACATTTCTCATGAGACTGCTGAAAATATATTTATTGAGAGAACCCAGATACCTTCAGGTGCCTTTAAAACTAAGCAGACAGTTATTTTGGTCACATGTCATCGTAAACTCTCTCTGGATAACCTTTCAAGTCTTATGACCCGGTTTATTGTATGAAGACTTTTCCAGTCCACTGACACTCAGTCCGTAGCTGGTTAGGAGCAGCCTGACCTCTTGTGGTGAAAGAGCAAAACTGCAGTTTGTGTCTGAATTATTTCCTTTAAGGAAACATCTGATCACTCAACATTTCTGTATTCCAGAGCCCCAAAACAGACAAAACTATGAAATGTCTTTTTTTCTTATACATGCCAATAAAAGAAAACAAGTTGAAGATGACAGCTTACAAAAACAACTATAAACCTAAGAGACAGAGCCAGACAGCAGAGTCAGGGTCATGTGCATAATCAAAATGAGTAAGATGAAGCTCAGAATTCAATCCTACTCATCATTGAAAACAATAAGATTAATGTTTATGTTCTATACAAAGTACATATTGGCAGCCTAAAGGTGTTGCAAAAGCCTTTCAAGCTTGTACATTAATCAACATTTTAATTGTCATTTTTTGGGGGACTTGTTGATTAAGGCGGTCAAACGTATCAGTGTATTTCTTTACATTTTTAAAATTACTCTCAAGGTCTCCTTTAGCTAAATGTCCATTGAAGTCCAGGTTGTCCCTAATTTTATTTAAAGCTGAATTCCTACTTTTCAATTTCCTGCTTCTGTTCTGTTTGTATATGTATATGCACTCTGGTGTGTATCTAGTCTGTACTAAGAGTAACCGGCATCAAATTCCCTGTATGTCAAGTATACTTGGCCAATAAAGCTGATTCTGATTTTGATTCTGATGTCTGAAATTAAAGGTGCTATGAGGAGAATCTATTTCAGGCAACATAAAGACTCTGCTACCCATGAGCATGCACGGCGACTGTCGTAAAGACCTGACCCAAGCCAAAGTGTGTGTTTGTTGTGATGGTAATAAATGCAGCTCGGACCTTCCTCAGAACTCTGCATTGCTTTACAACTTCTTTTTCAACAACTTACAGGATGCAAAGCAACGAGGTAATGTATCTCTTTCTAGTTACGTAGCGGTAGTTTTTGATGTGTGACAACAAGCAATTTTTGGAAAACTTAGTATCGTAGTTTTGTAGCCAGCAATATATCACTACTTACAGCCCGGTGCTCTAAGACGTGTCCGAATAATATAAATTTGCTCTAGTTTTTAATTGTCTTGTTCCCGAAGTTGAGTATCTAGGCCAGTCCAGCCCTGTCCGACCCGAGATGCTATAAACTCATCTTAAAGTGTGTATTTCGATCAGGCATATATCTAAAAGTGAGACTTTTTTGTAATTACTTAGAAACTCCTCATAGCAAATCTTATTTGTCTTACAAGTTTTATCAAATGGAGCCATAAACCCCACATGTACAAATGGATCTGTAACTAAATAACAAACAGGATCAACAGCACAAAATAATAATAATAAAAACAAAAAACACTATGAGTACCAAGAAAAATATCTTAAAATGGGGGCTGAAACTATGATGAGGTACTCTGATGGATTTAGCTGTTTGCTCCACTAATCCTTTCTCTCTTAATTTCCATGTCATACATGTTATAAAATGAAATGAATCATGTCAGTAAATTAATTATCAGATCCATTTGTGAGTACGACAGTGGTGGCAGATCACAGGATAGAATAGAGTGAAGGTGTTTCATCAATAATTCATCTCCACAGAAGGTAAGGGCCCCTGAATTCCCCCGGGGTCTGTTCCTGCCATTCACCTCATGGCTTTAAACATGTAAGCTCCAGGTGCTACAATGCTAATGCACCAACCCCATGGCCCCATGACGGCCCAAATAAACAAAATACAACTATTTTAAGTTAAATTCTAATTATTAAAATGCACAATTACAAAGAAACTTCTGTCATCAGAGTTACATACAATATCTGGCAAAAAGAAAAGAGGAATTTGAAAGACACGTGAAATAGTCTTAAGAGGATCTTAGAGATGACTGGAGAAACAGAGTGAGAGTGAGGGGACCTGATTATGCTGTGCTGTTGCTCCATCTCAAATTCTCTTGTTAATTTTAATTTCTTTTACACGTTACAGAGAATATTGATGGACAACTGGCAGCCCTGAGGCCATGTGAGTAAGGGAACATCCTCATTCAATGTGGCCCATTAGTCGATTTCAATCATCAAAAATTATTGATATAAAAATAATAATGACATGTATTTTTTCTGGAGTCAACATCACACATGAACAGAGTCTAAAAGTACACCAGAGACTTCAAAAGGGAACAAGACTCTAAATAACAAAGTCTGCATGCCAAATCATCCGTCTCTGATTTAATGCTCTCTCAGAGTATTTTCAACTACTTCAATATTATCTCTATATTAACACTCTAAAGTGTAAACATTGCTGTATTTATTTACTGAATACTAATGGGAAAAACATAAGAAAAACATTGGACCACAGTTTTCATGATGTGGGATGATAATTGTGGCATGTGTTGGTACTTGATCAATAATGAGGGACAGACTGTTGACTCTAAAAGTTTCACTTACAGGTTCAGAGTTAAAGTCAAAAGTTAATAATTACGATCCTATGATGACACCTACGGATTGATTTAGTGAAAATAACGTTTACACTTTTGTTGACGTCAAATCTTTTTCAACTGAGAGTAAAATTTTCAGGGACTTGAATCCATCAAGAGTAAAAATTATTCAGCACTTGCTGAAATTTTGCCAACACCAACATTTTAACTCTTGTAAATATGCGGTGCACCTCTTCACCTTCACTTGTATCTTCAGATTTACATTTCTTAACATGAGGGGCTTCAAGGGCACAAAACCTTTGCCGAGGCATTTCTGACAGTCTTGGCCGAGATATCATCAAAAATAAAGGCTGGGAGTAACAACATCGAGAATCAAGCCTTGACACTGTTACAAAAGTTGTTTTGCTATTGATTATTGTCCTCAAATATCATTACCAAATGACAACAAAATATTTTTCTGTGTTCTTTGGACTCTTACAAGCCTTTCTTTTTTCCCTTTTCATTCCACTTTCTGTGTTATGTGGCTGTGGAGACCAATAAGCTGATCGAACAGCACTCAGCTGCACTCAGGAGCTTACACACAGAGACATGACACGGTTTAGCAGCAAACTAATGTAGGAGTGAAGGAAAAAAGCACAACTTTATGCATTGTTACACCAAAAAAAACTCTTAAGTCACTTTCAAAATGACATAGAATTGACTATATGCCTATCAGTATAGTTGTTTCATTTGTGATTGTATGGAACTATCGTCAGTTTAAAAAAAACATGTAAGTCAAGCCTTTAATGACGAGATATCTGAAAAAAAAAACAAAAAACTTTTCTAATATTCTTGTACTTAAAGATCTGAAAGTCTAGAGTATACACTATGTGCTTTTGTGCTTGGTATCATATTAATTTTAAGAAGTCTGGTACTGCCCATTAACATCAAAAATGGGGAAAACTGCCTTTATTGCCCAGTGTTAACCAATCCTTTAAAAACAACTGGATCTGCATCTGTATTCTATCACCAAAACCTAATCGCTTTTTCCTTGTGCCATGACCAACATTCAAATTTCATCAGAATCCACTGAGGACTTTTTGCTCACAGATGGATGGACAGACAGATAAACACACAAACAACCAAACAACCAGGAAAACCTCCTGGTGTTGATTAATTTATTCAGTGCAATCAATCAAAAGAGGTTAATGAGATTTGGATTTCTGCTGTCATAACGATAAAGGAAAGGTGTTTCATCAATTATTTATCCCAGCACGAGGAGGGCCTCCTAATCCCCCCAGGGTCTTTTCCTGATCCTCAGGAGTTTGCTCCATGTGCAAACTCAGGTCGATAAGAACCCTGATACCTGTGCAATCATGACCAGATTTACACATGAGAAAGAATGGCATAGAGAGCAGGAAAAGACAGAAAGGGGTTCCTATAGCATAGATGTGTGAAATCATTATGGCATCCTCACAAGCACAAAGGAGGAAACAGAGCCCTTTACATAATTGTGAATTTTGTTCCAAAGATGATCTCAAGCAGCAAAACAGCAAACTATTTCAATCAGAGCAAAGTTTGGCAGCCAACAGCGGAAGGCGTTTCATTTCCCCAACTCGTGGCAGTAGTCTGACCATGCAGAGGTCAGGCCTGTTTTCAACCCTGTTGGACTCGATACCAAAAACTGTGCCAGGTACTCAGCACAATCCCCGATGGAAAAAACAAACAACCAAATCAAGTCAAGCTGAGTCGAGCTGAAACAAGGCAGTGGAAAAGTCTGAAAAATAAAAAGTCAAAAGAGAGAAGAGGAGGTACGTAGAGTCAGGGTGTTGTGCCCTGATCAATTCTCAACCTGTCAGACTGGGCTTCTTCTTTAAAACTGATTAAGAATTTGATCAAAGATAAATGAAACTTTAATGCCTATTAAATCTAAGTGAATAATCATGTGAAGCTGTAAATGTATGTACAGTATATGGTCAGAGCAGGTGGGATAAAAAAGCAAGGGTATTTCTACTACACCCTGACATGTTTGGACGAGAGTTTGTTTTACGACAAGGCTCACATTCTCCAGCACAAAAGCTACTGCCTACAATGTTATCTGTTTAGCCAATAATAAATGCTATTTGAGGGAATGATCGTCCAATCACCTGCAGGATATGCTTCTGAAAGGCTCTGCCCTCCTTAAACATTTTATATGGGCTCTATCTTAAATGGACAACTGAAATATTTGAACGTTCCTTGTGGTGTGCAAGGTGAAAGGTGCAGTGTGTTGAAATTGGTATTTTAGTAGCATCTAGCTTTCAGATTTCAGAACGAGCCCGTCTGTTACTAACCATCACATCAATAAGTGACTATACCCTGTAGGACCAAAAAGGATAATTTACAACAGTTACGAGGTGAGGTTTATTTCATTCATATTTATTTTTATAGGTTATAGCTCAGTAATGATGATGATTATAGGTTTTGTTAACTTTTGTAGTCTTGTATTCAAAAATCACATTTCACTTTTTCATCCTCAAAACCCACCAGTAGACAAAATGGCAGATCATGTCAGCCTCCACAGAGGGGAGACTCGTGGTACATAAATATTAAAATCTCTTTTAAACTTAATTAAAGGAAAACCAAAGTTTTATGGGGATGATTATACACCTATTTTGACAGACTTCACATACAAATATAAACATTATATGCTTACCATTTCTGTTCTGCTGCCTACTTCTACTACAACTTTAAAGGATAACAGGGACGAGTAGATAGAAGACTCCAAGAACAATGACTAAACCAGAATTATTCCTTTAGCTTGGCCAGCATTGATTGCAAAAACACCAGGACATCACCAGGGTGGTCCAGTTGGAACCTTTTTTTACTTGTGTTACTCCAGAGACAGCTAGGGAAAGCTGACACTGAGCTCCCGTCCCCTTGCATTGTAGCTGAAAAGAGCCAGATTAAGTCAATTTACACATATAGATAGATATTTTTAAATATTCAGCTTCTTCTGTGCGTTTTGACTTTCTGACACACGTACAAAGAACTGTAGGTCACTGGATTTTCAGGCCACAAAGAACAACTACATTTATTGTAGCAAATGTTGCAAAACGTCCGCTGTTTCAAGTGTTTCTGACTAGACTATTACCATCGACACAGACTTTCTTATGCTCTTTCATGGTTGATGCTGCTCTAAGAAGATGAGAATTATTTTTGACAAGACCCAATGTTATTTTTCCTGAGTGACTGCGTTGACTGATGACCCATGGCTTCTAGCATCAGTGGTTGGTTAAAGGTGCTATGAGGAGTTTCTCAGTAATTACAAAACAGTCTCACTTTAGATATATGCCTGATTGAAATACACACTTTAAGATGAGTTTTATAGCATCAAAAGAGGTTATCTATAAATGCTATTTCTTAGCTACGTGGTCGGGTCAGACAGGGCTGGACTGGCCTGGATACTCAACTTCGGGAACAAGACAATTAAAACTAGAGCAAATTTATATTATTCGGACACGTCGGGCACCGGGCTGTAAGTAGTGATATATAGCCGGCTACAAAACTACGATACCAAGTTTTCCAAAAATTGCTTGTTGTCACACACCAAAAACTACCGCTACGTAACTAGAAAGAGATACATTACCTCATCGCTTTGCATCCTGTAAGTTGCTGAAAAAAGAAGTTGTAAAGCAATGCAGAGTTCAGAGGAAGGTCCGAGCTGCATTTATTATAGCATCACAACAAGTGCACACTTTGGCTTGGGTCACGTCTTTTGGTGCGTTCCAGTTGTAGTCAGAAGTAGGAATTTCTGAGTTCAGAGTAGGAAACTGCAACTGGAACGGCCCCCGAAGTCGGAATTTCCTACTGGGAACTCAGCGACACCTCGCCACCCCCGAGTTGACAATCGGAGATGGATGCCCCCAGTGTGAACAGTTATTTAGCTCCTGTAATAATCCATTTATTTGCACTTCTGACTGGGGTGTGTCGCTCTAGATCAGCTGTATTGTTAGACTTATATTTACAAAAATGCTGCCATAGTGATAATCACATTCTTCATGTGATATTTGTGAACAACAAGGCAGGGCGTGCTAACAACAGCTAACAATAGCCTGGTAGATCGGCATGTTTTTTTCCGACTTCAACTGGAATGCCGATTAGTCGGAGATGATGTCACTCCCAGTTCCGGGGTTACTGGAACGCAGCATTAAGACAGTCGCTGCACGATGTTTAAAAAGACTTCACACAAAAGGATGGCATTATTTTCAAAATAAAGGAGAAAAAACTCCATTTTTAGAAATGTCCTACTACATGTAGACAGCTTGTACTCAACCTTGCTTGATTGGACACTTGTTCTCTTTCCTTAATCACTTAGTTCTTTATTTAAACCCCTTTTTCATTTAATGAATACTGGTTTAATTCAATTTAACTGTTTTGTGATCATGGTGTGGTCAAAGCAGGTGGGAGTCTGGGATTAAAGAAGAGAGCAGAGAGAAGGTGCTTCATCAATAATTCAGTCCTGCAGGAGAAAAGCTCCCCAATCCCCTCGGGGTCTCCTCCTGTCTCTCACCTTGTTGCTGGAAAGTCGATTCCTCTTCTGCTGCAAAAACACATGCTGCACACGCCTCGTTGTCCTTGTGTGCACTCCAAGTATTTGAGAATCTCTAATGTGTTCAGATTTTCCATCAGACAAAATAAATCTTAAATCTGAGAGGATGGGATTTTTGTGCAGTCGCTGAAAAGAGAGCTGAAGGAATGTTTGACGTCCTCACACACACATATGCCAGGATGCTCCTCCACAGGAAGCCACAGACATTCAGCGACCATCATTTCTGTGGTTTCCTCCCGGCAAAGACGCACTTGGATGCTCCTCAGCGCTCCGAGATTGTCAAATCTAGTAATTTATATGCACATCATACATGAAGCTGTGTTTTCGTTGGTAATGAAATACAAACATGATTGGAGAAATGAGTTATGGTCCAGCCTCTGGGGAAATTTTACTTCATGTTGCTGCTGTCTTCTACTGAGGGACTTTCCTGTTATATATGCGAGAGGAAAGAAAAAGTACTTAGCTGAGGTGTATTTTAAACTTTTCACAAGGTCAAACAGACAGACCACCGTGCTTTTTATAGACCCTCCCTGCTTCAAACTCACACAGCGCCACATTTCACAGTTGGAGATGCAGGCTACAATCCGAGTGAGAATCAGCGCCTTGAGGAGAACAAGAGTCAGTGATTTAGTTGAAAAACATCACGGCTTGGCTGCTGTAGCTCTTTCTGGGGTTGCAGAATCACATGCAACAACATAAGCAGCACTGATGAGGCTCTGATGAAGGCTTGTTGGCAAATGGTTCGAGTTTCAGACATAAAATGGGAAACTGCACAGAGGGTTTTGTGCTTTTGGGGCTTTTCTTGAATGGCTGCTTTCCTGGTGTAAATCCAGCATGTCTGTCTCAATATAGCAATTTATATCTCGCAATAAGTTAATGCTTACTGTATGCAGAGGGCCACTTTATTTGAGTCATATTCATGTCCAAAAATTCAGGTCAGGCCTTGAAAACATGTATCTCATAAATTTCACATGAACCAGAAATGGGTAACTGGCAATCTGTGGCCTATGTGCTTACTGAATGTGTCCAGCAAGTCAGTTTCAGTCATCAGAAGTTGAAATTATATTGAAATTACATTGAAATATAGAAAAATATGCAATAAAGGATATTATTGTTTCCACTGCAACACCATGCACAAAGACCAGAGTAGTGTCGGAGCAGAAAAACTGGAAAATAATCCTATTATAATCATTGAGCACTGTTATGTGTTTCATTTATTTTGTGGGTATTAGTTAATGCTGTTGGCTTTATTTTGGTAAAAGTCACTTCTGAAGGCATTTCAAAAATAGAAACAAGCCTTAAGCCTCATTAAATAACAGGTTGGCAAATGTGTGTTGCTGTTAAAAGATTAAATTGCCACAATGTTTTATAGGGTTTTAACAATCTCAGTATAATGAAATGTTTTATTAAGTTCTTTGGTACTACATCCAAGGATCAAAATGAAAGTGTAAGATATTGGGTTCTTACATGCCTTTAAACCCCTCTGCTTTAGCCCTGCTCAGATCAGATTGTATTTTGTACATTCTCATAAGCAACTAATGGCCCTTTTCCACTAGCACGCCTTGGCCCTACTCTACTCAGCCCTACTCGATTTGCAGCGTGTTTCCACTAGCCTGGTACCTCCTTAAACAAGCTAGTTTTAGTACCTACTCCACTCTGGTTCCAAGCGAGCTGAGTAGATACTAAAAGATGACGTCACTGACTGCCGGCTACTGGTCAGACAATGTCTTCATCGATGAGTCGTGAGCGCGACGAGCTAGCATGCTAGCGGTAGCTACCGTTAGCTTACCCTCATACGACTTTTCTTTGCAGCTTGATTGCTCTCGTCCTGGCCTCATTCTGTTGTATAGCTTCCAAAACTCTCTTGTACTTCTCAAGGGATATTTCTTCTTACCACCTGCAGCCTTCTTCTGCTTTCCTTTTTCACTCTGTTTGTGACAAAAAGCCACAGATTGTTGTGTCGCACTCAAAATGACGTAACCGCAGTGCCGCTCACCCCATTGGGCAGGCGACTGGGGCTAATGGAAAAGCAGCACAAGGCGAGTAGAGTAGAGCCGGGTAGAGTTGGGTAGAGTCGAGTAGAGTAGAGTAGGGTTAGTGGAAAAGGGCCATATATGTCTGATCACAGCTCCCTCAAGAAATGGATGTGGCTTAAGCCTTCAGTTCTGTACTCTAATGTTTACAGTGGTTGCACAAACATGCCTAGACATATACCTTCATCTAGAGCCAGCCTGTGGGCTCTAGATGAAGAAGTAACCCATCACCAGGTTAATAAAATGTCAGGTATGAAGGAAGTGGAAGTCCTGATTCATGATTTTTTTTCAAGGTTTAGAGGAGGAAGCCTCCCTTGTATGTACATTTTTTTTGTTGATTGCAGAAATGAGCCAAACAGAGCATTGTTTGCTAAAATCTCATTCCTCACCTCCCCAAGTGGGACAGTTGTTGGGATGTTTGTCGATACTTCATGGACACATTTTTGAATTAAACCCATTAAAAAGTTTATTCTGCATTACATTTGACTTTAAAATGTATTCAGCTGAAATTATCACAAATTAAACAAGAGTTGGTCTTAAAAACAAAAGTGTCCAGAAGTAGACAATAAGAGACTCAAAGGCCATGTCTGTTTGAATGGCCATGTCAGTTAATTCAGAATGGAAGTGAATGACAATCATGGAAATATAAATATTAGAAATAAAACAAAATCTGACCTAGAAGATATAATCTTGAGTTTCAGTGCAGCTACATGCACAAAGATCAGATCTGTTGGGGCAGGAAAAAAGCCATATATTGAAATCATAATTTTCTGCAGATTTCTTTTCATATTCATAGTCCTTTATTTTTTTTTAAATGAGAAAAATTATGAATATTTGCATGATTTAAGAGAATAAAACTCATCTTTAAATCATTTCTGAGGGCCTGCCAAACGGAAATGAAAGAAGAAATTGGATTTTGTCACAGCTTAAAAAAATACACTTTTGCTTGACTGCCTAATTTAGTGACTAATCGAAAAGTCATGATAATTATCAGAGCAGACTGGGCCCATGTGGGGAAGACTGAACAGGGCAGGAGCTCTGACAGAGCATCTTATGCCTAAGTCACACATTCCTGTTTCTCATAGCGACTGTGCACGACTGTACTTGATTGAGGAGGCTGGTGTGATCGCTATGATACGGGATTAAATTACTGTCTCACCCCTGGAGACACCCCGTAAATACACCGTCACCGCTACAGCACTTCAGGAGGCATTCGTCCCGCTCCAGTTAGGTTAATACAGCAATATGACGAGGATTCCATCCCGCTGGCAGGACGTCAGCCCCGCTCGAGCTCAGTTCGCGTCACGTAAGCCCCGACTGAGCCCTGTCGCTTGCGCCGTCTTGAACGGGACACAGTCGGGGCTCAAGCGGATACATCCTTGTCAGTCGTCCTCATAAAGCTCTCAGGATTGAGCCACGATTGGGCCACGATCAGCGACAGTTTTGAACAGTTCAAAACTGTTGTGGAGCTTCTACGTTCCCCTCCGTTCATCCACGACTATACAACGCTGATCCAGACCAAGTAGCGCATGCACCACGACCAAAGCACGCTTTATCAGGATTATGACAATCGTGCACAATTGCCATGAGAAACGGGAATGTGTGACTGGGGCTTTAGACAGAGAGAGAATACAGCTGGATCAGGGGCAACCTGCAAACTAGAATGTAATTGGTACATTAGTGAATGTGAACATTCAGCCTTCAAAAGTAAATATCTGAACTTTTTATATACTTAAGGTCAAATTTGGTCTCTTTAAGGCTTATTCCATTAAAGACTCAAAGACAAAATTATCCTGATTGTCAAAAATTGGTTTAAAATTCTAACAGAGGCCAGTATGTCACATTTAAATTTTAAGAAAGCTATAAGCAGCCTGTTGCAACACAGGCCACATTAGTTTGGGCAAAAAAATCAATATCTTTTGAAAAGGCAAATATTCATTAACAGATTTTTCCTTGGTAGGCTGGTCAAATTTTAAAGGCCGCCCAGACAAGATAACCCCCATAGGTGACACCATTATTCCTTTGGTATCCCACAGCTTGGGAAGCCAAGCTATGATGAAAAAAATAGTTGCCGTTGGTAACCCAAAATGTCCAACCCTTTTACAAACATTGAAATTTGAGAACCAACTGCCTGTCAACCTTGAATTTGAGGTAACCGAACATTTGTTTAATTATCTTGTATTTAGTGTCATAACATTCTTTAATAGTGACTGTTGGCACTTCCTGATAACAGAAGTATGAATGATTTCATTCAGGTTCACTCACCAATAAAACTTTCACAGCTCAACATGTCACGGCAGGAAAAGAACAGGTGTAATTGATAACGTTAAAACAGCTGCATTCTTCTGAGCTGAGATAGTCTCAGGTTCCTGTGGTGCACATGTGAGCTTACTGTCATGGTTTACTCCTGAGCTGATGCAACAAAACCATCAATAATGAAATCTGTCTCCTGTGCTGAACCTGCTGGGACAAGACAGGACGTTCTTTAGTGAATAAATAAAATACTCCTCGTTGTGTCTGAGTTGTTGGTGTATTTTCTACATGTTGGTTGTTTTAAATGTTCTATTAATTTTAAAAGTGCTGATTGGTTTATCTGAACCTACAAGATCTGCTGGGACTTTGGTGGACATCCTATGTCTTTTGTATTCAAAATTTAAAGTATCAAAAAACATTGTCAAGGCACCTCTTGCCTGGTGACTATGTCCAGGCAGACCACATAGAGGCCTGAAGTCCTCAACAAATATGGCCTGAGGTTTTGCAGCATTCCCCCATGTCATTCTGTATCTCGTAAAGTTTCTACTCCATCTGTCCTCTTTAACAAAGAGGAATAGAAAGTCCAAGCAATGCTCACCCTCAGTCATCCCTGTGGGTGCTGAATCCCCAGAAAAATCTAATAAAAATACTTCAGTGCAGCACTCCATTAATTTTAATGTCTTTTTTATTGCCTATAAAATAAGTGTTTCAAGATACTGGAATGCTGTCCTGGACTAGTCTTGACTCCATGTAGAATTATTTATTAATGTTTTCTTTTTCTTCTCTTATTCTCAGAGACCTGAGTGATCAAATTTGAGTAATATGACCAAAACTGGAGCGGGCTAGTCATTGTCATTCGATCATTACAACCCACATTATCCCAACATTATTATCATGTTTAAGCTACAGAGCAGTTCACAATGCCTTGACAAAAACAACCAGGCTCTGTCATCTTAACAGCTTGAGACATTTAGGTTAGTTCTGTGAGTTTCTAATTTCTGTGTAAATTCAGAGATATCTCTTGGATGAACACAACACTCTTGCAGGACTCATACCTCCCACATGACTCCCTCTCTGATATTCACCTCCAATGACAGAGCAAAAAGGAAGTTAACTTCCATCACAGGGTTTAAATATTAGGTTTGAAACAGCAGTGTGAATGGGGTTATTGTATTGTTCAGGCCTATGCAGATCCAAGGTCCAGCTGATGATCTTGAGCTGGCCACATCAGGTGCCCCACAACCTCAAAACCATCTCCAAAAATATTATTAAACTAAGAAAATGAAAATGGAAAAGGGAATTTTTCATGTCGTTCAAAGAATATTTTGTTAAATTCTTACAGCTAGTACACCAACCCCCAAAACCAGAACCACTGAGATTCAGGATGCTCTCAAACCCAAGTCGTTTGGTCTGAACTTAAACACTTTCCAGTTTGATCTGGACAAACATTACAGGTGTGAAACCTCCCTGGACCATGGTACAGACCGAACAGCCAAACTGGTTGTTTCACACCAGTGAAACTGCACCAAATGTAGGGAGATGGAGCGGATCGAGACCACCCCTTCATGGAGGTCTCGGACCGGCTGATTTGGTGTGGTGGTTGCATTCACATTGACACTAACGTACCAAGCCCTGGGCCAAAACTTCTTTGGTGCGCACTAAATGTGGTTGGTGTGAAAACACCCTTAGTCTGACCTGAAGGTTTGGTCTTGGTCCAGACCAAAATTACCATGGTTCAGTTTTTGCCCACTGTGAGAGCATTATTTGGTAAGGTCTGGAAAGACATAAAGTTACCACATACTTACTAAAGAAAAAGGACTTTATTGTAATTTTTCTCCCAAATAAAGTGAGCTGTGGAAGCATATGGGGAACAAAGGAGACCAAATGTTTGGTTGAAATTTGGTCTGATGACTTGATTAAAGGCCAACTTAAAAAGACACATAAGAATGCCAGAGACTTGACAGTTGTTTTCAGAGATTGTTTCATTTGTAACTGAGGGTTTAGGACTGCAGCTTTCTGAATGATAAGAAAGCTCATACCCTGGAATCAGATTACTCTGCTCTAATACTCCTGGAGTTACTGCAGCGGGTAGATCTGACAAAGCATTATTATGGTGGCAACAGCATTATTCCTCTCATTCATCTTGTATGTAAACACAGACAAGCTAACACACTAATTTTCAACATGGCGTCAGACTTCCACCCACTAACACACCAATCATTTTAAGTATTGAACCGAGGTAGAGGATGATATGATGTAGGTCTGTCATGAAAAGTCAATGTGAAACCAGGCTGTCAGATGGCTTTGTGTTTCTGTTTGTTTGTTTTTTAACAAGATTAAGCAAAAACTACTGGAAGGATTTTGTTGACATTTTCAGGAGATGTTGTTAGTGGCCCTACTTTAAAATGATTACATTTTGGTGGTGATTCAAGTAAAGCAATTATCAAATTATTTTGCTCAATAACTGTCTAACTGATGATGACAACATCATTCTGAGTGCTCAGTGTGGGTTTTCAGGCTTGAGGAAAGATATCATGATGGTTACTTTATCATGAAACTATTGCTTATAGAAGTAACAGCAATATGTGAGCTACTTTGACAGAGATTTGTGCTCTCCGAGTGCTTTCTAGTTTGCACTGTAGTTTTCCCAGTTTAGCTCTCTCCCTCTTCTCTACCAGCAAACAATCATAACACACAGGACCCAGTATGAAACATGTTGGTGCTCATATTCAAGGTATATTTCACTGAAGCATTCCAGGGATCTTAGAAACGATAAAAAGATGCACATTGGACTTCCATGCGATAGGATGTCCAGCAGTCATTGTATTATATTGTAAATAAATAGGGGCGGCAAATTATTGCGTTATCGCGATTAATTAATTACAGTTGCAATTAACGTGTTATGTTTTTGTAATCGCGTTAATCTCTTTTTTAATTTCATTTCTATGTTTTGGTATTTTCAGAGGGCAAAATCTTAAAATACCAGAGCAGCTGGTAATTAGATGATCAGTCTGCTCGTCACACTCTTCATAGACCAATCACATCAAGCCACAGAATGACACAGCAGCCCTGTTGTTAGCTGTTAGCTCATACTTCAGTCCTTGGACCATTGTCCTATCTTACATTTTATTATACCACACAGATGTATATCTGCCAGTTATATGTGACATGAATCTCGTCAAAGACAATACCCACCAAGTTCTCCTGACAAACATCTGAGGAGAGCAAATTGTGTATTATAGAGTAACCATGACTACGGCATCGTTCCTGTGGTATTTCTGCATCTCCATATGTGTCCCAGCAGTGGGACTTGAAATGACGTTCTTTGCTCCTCTTTTAAAGGAGAAATCGAGTTCATTTCTGATAAAACTGTGGATCTTGCTGCATCCATGGAGGTCGCTTATACACACCGCTGTTGTTTTCAAACATGCAACCACTTCCTGCTTTTGTCACATCTGCAGCTCTGCCTCTGTCCCCTGATTGGACTGTTAAAGATTCTACGAGGAGTTTCTAAGAAATTACAAAAAAGTCTCACTTTTAGATATATGCCTGATTGAAATACACACTTTAAGATGAGTTTTATAGCATCAAAATAGGTTATCTATAAATGCTATTCCTTAGCTTCTCGATCCGGTCGGACAGGGCTGGACTGGCCTGGATACTCAACTTCGGGAACAAGACAATTAAAACTAGAGCAAATGGGGTGCTGGTTTGGTGGAGTGGTTAGCAACCAGGCACCCCATGTACTTGCTTCTGCCGGTCCAGGTTCAAATCCCGCCTGTGACCAGTTTGCAGAGTGTCTTCCCCTACTCTCTCAATCTCTTTCACAAGCCTATCCACTGTCTCTCTCCTATCAATAAAGGCACAAAATGCCCAAAAAATACATTAAAAAAATAAAATTAAAAAAAACTAGAGCAAATTTATATTATTCAGACACCTCTTAGAGCACCGGGCTGTAAGTAGCGATATATAGCCGGCTACAAAACTACGATACTAAGTTTTCCAAAAATTGCTTGTTGTCACACATCAAAAACTACCACTACGTAACTAGAAAGAGATACATTACCTCGTGGCTTTGCATCCTGTAAGTTGTTGAAAAAAGAAGTTGTATAGCAATGCAGAGTTCTAAGGAAGGTCTGAGCTGCATTCATTAGCATCACAACAAATGCACGCTTTGGCTTGGGTCACATGGGTAGCAGAGTCTTTATGTCGCCGGAAATAGATTCTCCTCGGAGCAAGTAGTAGAGTTTTTATGCATTGGGCTTCTTGTGTTTCAGTGGACAACAAACTTTTGATCTGCCACAATAATCAATGAATTTCAATTAAAATAACTCAAGTTGAAGCTTTTTTCAGCAATTTTTTAAGTAAGATTAAAAAATAGATTAATGAGATTAATTGATTACAGGTCATAATTAATTAATTGCTCATTTTTTAATCTACTGACAGCACTATAAATAAAATATAAACATATTTTATCACTATGCTTCTACATGTAGTGTGATCCTCTCATATGCCTGTGAAATGCCTTCATAATGAAAAATGAAACCGGAAATGAGAAATCAAGACAGAATATCCTGTCTCTGATAACAGAGGACTGTGCCATCACATCAGCAGAAGAACTACATCTTGTCTCTGAATGAGAGATGATCACTGTTGTGACACGTTTTTCTAACCTTGATCTTCAATATTATTGATTGATGCTTGTGTGATAAAGTGCACCATGACTGTTTAAATATGAGAAGCCAAGACGCACATTTCAGTGTGAGAGAAAGTTGCCTTCATCGTAAACTGCTCGTACTCCTTGCAAGTAAACGATCAAAAGATAAGCTCCTCTCCTGTCTCTTCTTTCCATCTGTCAGTCAGGGGCAGTTTGAGAAAGTTTCCTGACAATTATTAAAGCGCAAAGGCCAATAATGATTTATTTCCTCATTAATGAAACATTGATTTTGCCTGCAAAAGCAGACAACAAAGCTTTGTCTGTGAAACCATGTCTTAGATCTGAACCCTTACCCTCTGTTTATTTATACCGTGGACGTCATGGTGTCTAAAATCGCTTCTCAAGTCATTCATTAGTGAGCGGTTAAGACCTGTATGGAGCTCCTTGTTCTTTTTTGGCTTTCACTTTTTCTTTCTTGGTGCAGTTTGGAGATATTCCTGCCAAACACAACAGAAAGAATGCTGGGAAACACCTCAAAGATCCAACAAGGGACAGAGCATCATCCAACATCACTGACCATGAGACTCTCTGAGGAAGTGTGAGGGACTTTCTGTGGCTCGGCAGCTCAAAAGGACGCTGACTGGAAATCTAAGTTCCATTTGTCTCAGTACAGATGTTTATATGAGCTCGATGCTGAGGCCTCTGTGCCAGAACTCCCACTGTGTCGGCAAAATGAAACCATAATATTAGCTCTAGAATCACATGATAGACCGAGCATGCAGAAAACCACCGCCTGCGGACCAGTACGCCCTCCTTTTCCTGCCACTTCTCCTCTATTTTTATGACTTCACAATGATGATAGCCGAACTGGAGGCATTATGTTTTTAAGCTGGCAGCTCAAACCATCATTGTGGCAACAATATCTCAAGAATGCTCAGAGGGCTTTTGTTCAAATGAATCACAAATATCAGCTTTGACTCGAGGACAAACAGATTACATTTTGGATCTTATTGGTCTAGGCCACGGGGCCTCATATTCCTTTACCTTATTGACTTTATTCAGACAAATACCTAGCCTTGCAGAGAATACAGACCTGCCTGATTCTGAAATCCTGCAGGTCTGTCTTGACAGCCTCCATTGTCCAACGAATTCACTCGGCTGAATTCTTAATGGCCCAATCAGGGAAGAGAGGCAGGAGCAGCAGAATGCGGACGTGACGAGAACCGGAAGTTGAGAACCGGAAATTGAGAACGGACATGCCGATTAGCCTATTGTCCTCATGGCTACCTAGTAAAACTTGGCAAAATCTGCCCTCCTCAGAAGTTTACTTGTAGGAATTGTCTTTGACAAGGTTCATGTCATATACAGTATAAGTGTTAAATGAATCATCTGTGTGGTACAATTTAGTGTAAGATGATAGTAAAAGGCCGTTAGCTGTTAGCGGCTAAGTTAGCTGCTATGGCTAATGTCCATGAAGTGTTTTAACTGTTGTTAGCCATAGCAGCTAACTATGCTACATTATAGGCGGCAACCCTGCTTGATGTGGATTGGTCTGTGATGAATGTGACGAGCCAAGCGATTGTCCAATCACAAGCTTGGTTTTTTTGAAAGTCCTGCACCTGAAAACAAATTCAAAGATTCAAACATTCAGACTGACTTTTAAACTTTCAACACAGGTTTCAACATTTATTATCAGTAACCATAAGCAGGACTCAGAAATATAAGAGGTTTTTTTTTTTTTCAATCTAACAGTCAAAAGGTATAACATTTTGGTTTATATGATGCTCAATGGTTATGCACTGGGAGTCTGACAATTATTTTGTAATGACATTTTTTTAATCCTATGTTTTAATAATGCCAACACAGACTGTTTCAATGTCTTTTCTTAGCTTATTTTTCTGCCAACGTTAAATTTTTTAAGGATTTATTGGGGGACTTTTGAGTTACTGAATTTGCATTTTATACAAAAAATAAGACACATAAAATACATATAGTTTATATTTGAACTATTCATAAGTTGCTGTGTAGCTGTCTTGAAGACAAATGTACAAATTCCCAAGGCACACCTGTATTTCTTTCAAGATACACCAGGGTGTCCAATCACACTATTTGAGAACCACTGGCTTCAATGTCCCTCCACATAGAGCAAAGTACAGCCAAAAAAAAAGGGCAAGCTAGGACTGAAGTAAGCATTGTGCATTTGTTCAGTGCTGTGTTTGATCACCCAAGTATTGTTTCAAATGATCACTCTCAGCTGAAATTCAATAAATTACATGAAGCTCTTGGTTCCATCTGCAGCAATTCACAGTGTTATGTACAGTTGTATGAACAGGCTATCTACTTACAGGACCAGAGCTGAATAAAATCACTGTGGCTAATGTTTTACTTTCCAAATGAACATTGTATAACCAAGCTTTAAAAACACTGAACCATCACTTAAGAGATTTGAAAACATCCAATTTGACTCAAAGACAAACTGAAGGTGTCACAAAATGTCACAACTGAACCCAGAAGAAGCCAAATGCATGACTAAACACAGTCCAAGACCTCAAAAAAAGTCTTGAATCAGACAGGGGTTCAGTTCACAAAAGGGCAGTCAAAATCAGGCAAACGCATGAGAATGGGCAGGCAAAAAGGGAAGTCAAATAATGTACTTAATGAGATCAGAATCATGGAAGGACACACACAGGAAGCTGGAAAGTGATCACACCGGGTACAACGATAATCTGTAAAGAACCAGAGGGAAGCAGGATTTAAATACACACATAACGCAGTGGCGGCTGGTGAAAAATATTCTTGGTGGGGCAGTACTGTGCAACACTCAGTTTTTAACAACCATCCCACTACGATTCGACGCAAACTACAGGCTCATCCGTAGCCAAATGAGTCATATAGTTTTATACATTGGTAAATAACAAATATGTATATTAAACCATTTTAGACCTGGATAAATTGGAACTAATAAAAAAAGCTCAAAGACATGCTGTAAATTTACTCTGACAAACCAAAAGAGTTTTTTGTGTTAAAAGTACCAACTGTTTGTACCAGGTGCTTCTCTTCAACAGAGGCAGGGTGAAATGATAAGGGCTTTCTGAATTTAGGGCCTCATGACAAGAATTATTTACTGTTTCCCAGAAACAGGGGCTGGGTCAACTTACCCACTGGCTCAATTTACCCCACTCTCCCCTACTCTGACATTAATTCTGACATTCACTCAGTGAACAATCCTACCTGCCCACTCTGCACCTGTGATGGGCTCATGGCTGCTGCTTGATGCTGCTGCATCTCTTCTGAGGGGCTACAAGACAAAGTTTCCCCAGTTATGTGACGTCATCACGCGGTGCAAGTGTCATTTTATTCAACACCTTGTCTTACCAGTTTCATCTTCATCCTCTTTCGCTTCAGACCGCGAGCCCGTTTTGTTTAAAAAAAAGTCGCTATTTTGCACATTTTGCTGCATCATTTTCAAGCGCTTTCCTCTTTTTAATTCTTCTCTTTTCCGCGCCACCCTTGCGCTTTTTGTCCATCATGTCGGCAGTCCAGCACCGCGGCTACTAGCTGGCTCATCTCACAGACTCCGACTGGCGGAGCTAATTGTTTTTAGCCTGCGCGGACGTGTTGTTAGGTCAGTATGCCTCTGAAAAAAAAAAGGGTGTCGAGGGAGACAGCCCGCAGGGACAGCGGTAACAGCATGGAGGTAATATTCACTCAGTGTCATGAATGAACACCAAACCAAAAATTATAATAATATTAAAAAATGTATATTAACACCGGCCCTCACGGCCCAAACGTCAGGCCGGCCCACCGGAAATTGTCCCGGTCCTCCCGATTATAGGGATTATAGCGAAATAAGAATCGCCCTTCGGACATTATTTTCAACCACGCTGATTGGTCAAATTCACGTTGATATGCGCTTATCTTGCCCTAGTAACATTCCCTTATTGGCTAGTCGTCACTGTCTCAGGGGCGATATTTTCAGCGCCCCTGAGAGGAGACAGAGACGAGAAGGCTTACTTTTGTTCTACATTAATGAAAATTAATTACTTCATATCTTAATGGATATATATTTATGTTATATTTATGTTATATTACATATTTAGATAAGTAATTTTTGGTAATATTCATTTTTTCAAAATAAAGTAAATACATTTAATATGACTCTCTCCACTGGGGGGGGGGGCCTAGCGCCCTAGCGCCCTCTATTGGCCAGCCGCCACTGACATAACGTAATCAGAGACAGGAAAAACAGGTGCAGGGAATCAACAATCAGAGAGACACACAGAGGGGAGGGCAGGAGAAAAACCTGAGACACGAGGATGAGTACTTTCAAAATAAAACAGGAAAGACAAGACATGACATATGAGGAAGAAAAAAAAAGGGAAACTGAATCGAGGGATGTGACAGAAGGTCGCTGTGACCTCAAATCTTGTGTGTACAATATTTTAAGAAGTCAATAAAGGATTTCTGTAAAATTCGCGCTCAAGCCTTGACTTTAAGTTCTGGATTAATGGACTAAATGACCAAAGTCAAATGTCACTATAACCTTAAATTAACACAAAACAGTTCCTTTTTCTCAAGCCACCTCTGCACTTCTACTGTCTTCTTACTATACGTCACAGAGACATGAAAACCACCCATTCATAGGTCAGGTTCTCTTTTTTACCACAGGAGCACCAAACAGTGCCCTTAGCTGTGAGAAAAACACATGTTGATGACACCAACCTGAAAGAATGCCTCAAGTAAAGGATGTGAAAATGTTGGGAACTTCTTCTCGCTGATGTTTCAGGTTACATTGCCTGCAGCGAAGTTGGCAAGGTCTCTCAAGGCTACACCAACAGGAAACTGCATTAATCCCAGGCTGGGCTGAAGTAATTCACTTCTTTCTTTATTTAAGGCTCTGCCAAAATTTCAGCAGACCACCTCTGCTGTCCTGGTTTAGAGAGGAACAGGAGTTTGAAGCCTGGGGCTCTGACTGTAGCCTCCCCTCCATGTGCTCCCTAATTGGTTTAATGACTGTAATTATCTGCTGGGGTGCATGTTGTGCTCGGGACGATTAATGGCCTCCAAAACATATGCAGACAGGCGGAAACTGGGAGAGGGGGCAGGGGGCGCTGAGACAAAGAATAGCTCTGCAGAAAAGAAGTCATAAAGTCGCAGAGAGAGACACATCCTGCTGGGTAGGAGAGATAGAATAATGACACAGCGCTTTAGTGCTGCGTTTTTCTTCTTTACGGGTGTTTTTTGTAGTTAAAATGCTGCACTAACTTCTGTGGTTTGTTTCTTCTTTTGATGGACAGAAACATTTAATTAGGTGTAGTTTAAGCTAGACATATGGACCCATACAGGACATCCCACCCACATTGTTGGATTTATAAACTTAACAATGATTTAGCAAGCATCCATAAAGAAGCTGATTTCATGGTGGCAGAAGGTCGAATGATTTAAACTGTAATAACACTGAAGTCCTTTAGGTGCTGACCATAAAGGCTCCGGGACTGTGCACCATAAAGTATTTCCTTTACAAGCAAAGTGAGGGTCATGATGGTGACGTGCTCTCTTAAACTGCAGCCAATTTCCTCAAACAAGATACCCTTTTTGACTAATTGCTATGAGCTTGTGCCATCAAGTTTTAGTGTACTGACCGTTTGTTGACTCTCTGATTGGTTCCTGAGCCACTAAGCAAAAAGACCTTCCCATAATGCTATTTGGCTTCTGGTTGGAAAAACTTTGGTCTAGGACATTTCCTTCAGCACATCATTAACTGCATTTTCACCAAGCTAGTTTGGCTGGATACAACATTCAATTACTGGCATTGTACGGTTGGATAGGAGAAAAGGTACCCAAATGACTGACCCGTGCCATCCCATTTTTGGCACTCCCATGAAGGAGAGCAGAGTGTCCCAAACAGACTCTAAAGGATGGAGGTTAAAGTGCTACAGGTTGCTCACTGGTCATAAACATCATTAATTCTCAGGGTGAATCCCAATTCTACCCCTTAGCACTTGGTTTTTCGCATTTATGTCTAGTGAAGGGGTATCCCAATTCTCCATAGGGCTAACAGGAAGGGCTAAGAGAAGTATTTATTAAATCATAAAGTAAATATTAGTAATGTTTTGAATTGTTGGTGGTATTTTAAAATTTCTTGTTATAACAAGCTAGCTTCTCAGCCGTAGCTATGGCAATTGTTGCATCTGCCTACTTCACAATAAGCAAGTGGCTCTAGATGATGACGTAGCAGGAATTGAGTGGTGTCTCGTTTCTCAGCAGTGTGTTTTCACTCCTTCCCCTTGCCCTCAAAACAGAGGGCTAGGGGAAAGGGGTAGAGGAAGGGGTAACATGAAGGGGAAGGGCTAAGGGGTACAATTGGGATTCACCCTAAAACACATACTTTACCACATTTCATTAAGCCATTAAAGGGATACACCAACATTTGCTTTTGTTTCTTGCCTCAGTTCTAAATCCATTACTAGTAGAAAGACACCATTCTTTTGACTGTGTGCAATAACAAGAGATGGGCAGAGCTTAGCTCAAACACTGGGAGTCACTGGGTAGTGTTAGCCTGCCTAATGAAACAATACAACACATACAAACCTACTGATGGTTTTGTCTTTATTCCTTTCAAAAAGCGCTAATCTTGGTCTTAAAATAAATAACATACCATAAGCAGTAAAAAAAGAAAAAAAAAGAGCCACATCAAGCACACAGAACCATGTAGAGTTGCTCAAGAGTTTATCTAATGACTGTAGGCAAATACAGGCTAACGCTACCCACTGTCTCCCAGTGTTTCAGCTAAGCTAATTCGCAGTGGGCGAGCATTGCCCGTCTCTTTTTTGTTACTGCATGCACAATCAAAAGAAAGGTGTCTTTCTGCTTATCCTCAATTTGGGACTGAGGCAAAATGAGAAAACAACAAAAAAAAGTGGCATATCCCTTTAAAGGGTGTCCAAACTAAACAGTGCTTCACAGAGTATACTTGATTAGTGAAAGTTCTCCTTTGTTGCTTTTCATTCACAATCATGCTCTACCTCAAACCGCTTCACTGTGTTGCACTGCACTGACATCATGCATTCATGTAACTCCCACCACCCTCTCCTCCCAGTTAAAGTACAGCAGACAATGAAAATGCAAAAAAGATCAGGGTGTACAGCCCACCCCAAACCAATCTGTACTGAACCAAACCAGACCACTCAGTGGAAATGAGACAACAGTGACCTGGACTTTGTTACCCAAGTAAAGTTAGAAGGTATGTTTGGGTGTATCTGCAAGAGCAACGCAGGATATCCTTATTCTAATGTTGTTCCAACATTCAACTCATTTCCTGATCTGAAACACAGTTATAAACATGCCATTTTGATTCAACACAACCACTTCTCCAGTTCAGCCCATTGAAAAACACAAAACACAACCTCAACAATGAGCACATGGAACAACTTCAATGTGCTCAAAAGCCTGTTCTACCCAAAGCTTTGCTGTACCAATGCTGTGGTGGCCCAAGGTGCTTTCAGCAATGAAAGAGAAACTTGTCCAAACATGGAGTCCAAACAGCACAGACATCAGCTGATGGAGACTTAGAGGGTTTAAATGATAAATGTCATGAACATCCAGGTTACCTGTTGATGCAGGTGTAATAATTTCAGGCTTATGTTGTCAAATTTGGAATTTGAACTGAATGTTTTGTCACATGCAAATGGCCAAAGCTGTGGATTTATGGACTGTCTACCAATAAAGGCATCAAAAATGAACTTGGTAGATTATTGCATAACAATATTTCAACAGCTCATATCTCTGCCTTATTTATAGGATCCTGTATCAGACTCCAGTTCTGTTTATATACATCAACACTGTGACTGTTCAAAACATTCTCTGTGAACAATGAAGAACATTATACCTCCTTGTTTATTATTGTTTACATTACGTTCCATAAATAGTATCATATATGATCCTGTGATTTCCTGTAGGTTTGATTTTAGTCTTATAAACAGCTACAGTTAAACTGTTCGTCCTGTGCCACCATGTTTGGACTTTGAAGTGTTTAAGTCTTATTTAAGCTTTTCCTTAATAACAGATGATTCTGTGAATCAGTCTGGTGGTTCAGCATTCACACGTCCTCAATCAAAATGGACTCTCTGGCGTCCACAGTCCAAAACAAAAGCAGAGAGCAGTAACCTCAGACTTCAACTTCAAATAATGTCTAGAGTCAAAATCACAGACATAAAGAAAATCTGCTTTAAAAAAAAGTTAATTTTCGTGAAGTATTTACATACACAATCATCAACTCCTGGACCTCCTCTCTATGTCCTGCATCAAATGAGCTATTTTATGTTTTTAGTTTAATTTTATTGTCTGCAAAATGGGGAAATGCCCGAGAGCCAGATCAGGCTGACAACTTGAGCTGTAATGATTGCACATATGACATGGTTTATCATCAAATCAGCTTGCAAATAACAAATCAATTAATGGTTTATTAAAGCATCCAGTTGCACTGTCAGTGCCTGCATCAGCACTGTGCCCTTGCTCTTAAATCTTAGAGTTTTGATATTATCAAATAAGATTTTGTTGATCCGAATTCCAATAGCTGATAGTTTTTTTAAAGGATTTGTTAGCATTGTCATATCAGCTAGTTGACCAAATACATGCTAATAACTCACTGAGGTCGCCTTGGATTTGAATGACATTTTCAGGGAATGTTGATCATAGCACAAGAAGTGATTTAAATTTGGTGGTAAAGAAGTCTGAATGTGGGTACAAAAACACATTTTAAGGATTTTTAACAGTGCCAGGTAAAGCTAACCTGACACACCAGATTGACCGTCAAATATATTTCATTAATCCATCTGGGAAAGAGCCCATAGAAAATGTTTGAGCTAAACCTTTGAAAATCATATCCAGCAGGTGATTGGATTATTGTTCCATCAATCACATTCATTTTGGGCCGGTCAGAAAATGTAGTAAACAGGCACAACTGCTGTGGTGTAAAATTTGAAACATAAGCCACTTTGTAGAAAAAACTCTCACTTAAACATGTCTGAAGTGAAGTAAAAAATATCCTTCCTCTCGAGAAATGTTTCTAGTAATATTTGTATTAATTTGATAAAGAAAAGTGGTGCAGATATGATCAAACTGCTATTGAAGCTGTTAGCATCTATGCTAATCTCTGTACATGCAATCACTTCCTGCTGTTGTATCGATTGTTGCTCTCCCTCCTCCTGCTCTAAAGGACAGTGATTGAGCCGTGCTGCTTCTGCTGTTTACAGTCGTTGTAGATTTGAGATTGATAAGATATACATGCATGTTTACAGACACTGACTCAGCTGGATCCATTTGCACTGCAAGGTTGACTTTAAATTGTCCAATAGTACATCTAATGTTTTGTTTTTAAGGTACAGTCATAACAAATTTAAAATGAACAGATGTTACAAAATTACACAGCAATGTATTTTACAAATCCTCTTTATTTTACAGTGCTGTCTTTTGTATATTTAACATTATTGATTTGACATTAAAGGTGCTATGAGGAGAATCTATTACCCGCGACATTAAGACTCTGCTACCCATGAGCACGTGCAGCAACTGTTGTAATGCAGCGTTCCAGTAACCTCGGAACTGGGAGTGACATCATCTCCGACTTATCGGCATTCCAGTTGAAGACGGAAAAAAACATGCCGATCTACCAGGCTATTGTTAGCTGTTGTTAGCTCGGAGATGGCAAGGTTTCACCACGTTCCAGTTGCAGTTTCCCACTCGGGACCTGGAAATTCAGACTTCTGACCACAACTGGAATGCACCAAAACACGTGACTCAAGCCAAAGCGTGCGTTTGTTGTGGTGCTAATGAATGCAGCTCGGACATTCCTCAGAACTTTGCATTGCTTGGCAACTTCTTTTTTCAACAACTTACAGGATGCAAAGCAACAAGGTTTTGTATCTAATTCTATTTACGTAGCGGTAGTTTTGATGTGTGACAACAAGCAATTTTTGGAAAAAATTAGTATTGTAGTTTTGTTGCTGGCTATATATCGCTATATACAGATTTGCTCTAGTTTTAATTGTCTTGTTCCCGAAGTTGAGTATCCAGGCCAGTCCAGCCCTGTCCAACCCAACCACGAAGCTAAGGAATAGCATTTATAGATAACCTATTGAGATGCTATAAAACTCATCTTAAAGTGTGTATTTCGATCAGGCATATATCTTAAAGTGAGACTTTTTGTAATTACTTAGAAACTCCTCACAGTCCCTTTAACCTTTTTTTTATTACTTATAAATTTTCTTACAAAGATTTCCATACACAGCTTTTAAATGTGTCTTTCTGTAATGTGTTTTAAAAGTCCCTTTTTATACTACAGTATACTTTGGCAAAAAGAGGCTGCCAGACTTTTTATAAAATTAAAAAAAATATTGCTAGAGTGTGGAAATGACAGTTCATCCACTTTTTGGCATTAAAGATGTTTGATAAACGAGGATTGATGCCTTTGGTCCCGACTGTCACATTAAAACACTGACATGACTGCAAAGCAGACCAATAAAGTCACTGGTGTGCATCTCTTAACATTCTGAAAAGGCGAAAACGATGTGTGAGGTGAAATAAGTGTTAAAATAATACCTTATCCATTTGAATAAAACATTCTGCTGAAACAACCATCCCTCATGAGCAGACCTCAGAGGAGCAGAATCTTTTCCTCCAAAACAAACCCGATATTTGAGCTCCATGATGTCACTCGGTTTAACCCTGCTATCACTGAGCTGAATCAGACCTCTAAGACAAACAGTTTCAGGATGATTTTAGGTTTGGTGTTAGATATATTTTTGTCCCTGACTGGTCTCTGCTGGTTCCGTTTGATGAGTCTCTCCTGAAAACATGGTCCTGTAAACGGCAGCAGGCAGAAAAATCACTCAGAGATGTTTATGGGCTCTTGTAAAGACGGGCATGTGAGAATTTTAATGTGCTGAGTGACATCAGGGGTGTCATTAGCTCCAGTATGGATTGAATTAGGACAGGGTTTCCAAATATACAGCCAGTCTGCAGACGGACGAGGCTTATGTCAACAGGGGTTAGTGTTTCTGCTCCCCACTGCCCCTCAAGTCGCCTTGTGCTGACATCAAACAGACCCCAGCAGCACAGTTTGGGAAATGCAAGATGCTGGAAGTAATTATTACCCCTCTGTATCTCCAAATAAGTTATTTACAGCGTTTAGTTCCAGCAGCTTAGACTGTTTTTACAGGGATTAAACCCTGAGCACAGCTTTGGCAACCTTCAGTGTGTAATCTTGGATAAAAAGCATAAATCTTTTCGAGAAGAATGTAGTAAAAATAGGAAAATTGAAGGGAGATTTTAGCTATGTTTACACCACTATCATCCACTGAAAATGGAATTCCTCTCCAGAAACAGTTGCATAACGTGTCTTTGTCATTTCAATGACAGCTGCTGTGCACATGGATTCACAAAGATGGCAGCACGATTGTAGTTCATTTACTGTTTTTATCCATCACTGCTCTCAAAGTGAATATGATCATGTACATGCTGTTTCATTATAAAGCCATGTCACCATAACATGCCAAGCATTACATTTGTGCATACATGTGGGGCTGCTATTCAAAGTGATCCTTCACTGCAAAGTGAATAAGTCTTACCTGGTTTAGCAACACAAACTAGGGATGGGTACAAGTGACGGGTGGCATATTGCCAGAATTATTTCACAATATTCTTGGAGAAGTTTGCATGAAGATGTTATGATATTTGTCAAAATGACTGGTTGATGATTTATTAATGATGTCAGGATGCAGGCAGCATTTTAATAATTAATAACAGAAAATAAGAATTTTCCATCCTGATTTTCTGTCTTATGATCTTCTGACTCGAAGTATAAATCAATAGGAGCAGTTTAAGACTTTTTTCTTTTTGCCAAGGGCACACCCAAATCGAAGCCAGATCTTAAGGCATGCTGTTCATAAAATGGGCCCTTTTCATATGTGTGACACTGTCTTGTTTTTCTGTTTGTCAAATTTCACATTATCTACAAATGCATTTTAAAAAAGCCAAATACCACAATTTATACTTTTGTTACTGTCAGGCACAAACTTCCTATTTCCAAAACTAATTATTAGGAAATGTGAAAAATCCTCTACAACAGAATAATGGATATTGTATTGTCTTTATCATACCCAGAATTTTTACTTTAATTTGGTTAAAAGATGTTAAACTCACTGAACAACATGGACTGTGTCCCAACAACACTGTTGTGTAGACAAAAAGTCCTAAAAAATTGAGATAGGAACTGTATATATGCTCCAAATTAACAGCATTGATGTTTTATTTTTCTGTGATGGTTTATACACCAGTATGAAGAAGCTTGAACAGAAACGTTTTAAGTGTTAAAATAGAATTATTATTGATATTCATGAATTTTCAGATTTACTGTTAAAAAACAAAACTGAAAAACAGTGAAGCTCATTATCAATTCTTGATTATGATGTCAAATTTTAGTTAAGTACTTGCATTCCTAAAGAGAAGAACTACTTTCAGTGGTTGAAAGCTGTACTTGATTAACCTCTGACTCCTCAGGGAAGTCCAGTGAGCGGCTCAGATTTGGGTATAAAAAGGCAAGTTAAAGATTCGATGAGGAGTTTCTAAGTAATTACAAAAAAGTCTCAGTTTTAGATATATGCCTGATCGAAATACACACTTTAAGATGAGTTTTATAGCATCAAAATAGGTTATCTATAAATGCTATTCCTTAGCTTCATGGTCGGGTCGGACAGGGTTGGACTGGCCTGGATACTCAACTTCGGGAACAAGACAATTAAAACTAGAGCAAATTTATATTATTCGGACACGTCTTAGAGCACCGGGCTGTAAGTAGCGATATATAGCCGGCTACAAAACTACGATACTAAGTTTTCCAAAATTGCTTGTTGACACACATCTAAAACCACAGCTACGTAACCAGAAAGAGATACATTACCTCGCCGCTTTGCATCCTGTAAGTTGTTGAAAAGAGAAGTTGTAAAGCAATGCAGAGTTCTGAGGAAGGTCCGAGCTGCATGCTTTATTAGCATCACAACAAACACACGATTCGGCTTGGGTCACGTCTTTACGACAGTCGCCACGTGTGTTCATGGGTAGCAGAGTCTTTACTGTGTCTTCACAGACATACATGAACATGTTTCTTACATGGGTGCCAGCTGTTAGCTGAACAAACACTTAGAAAGTGTCTAGTTAGGGGGAGACAGAAAATCCACAAGGACATCATCAGAGGAAATCATTTTTATGTGAACAATTTCTTCATTCATTTTCTAAAAGGTGGAGCAGCAAATGAGGAGGAGGGATTTTTCTCATGGGGGGTGGTGTAGACGGGTCTTGGAGACATATTTTGTAAAAACAGAAAAAACAACTCATGAGAAAGAGAAGTTTGTATACCATGGGACCTTTAAAATTAATTAGAAACTTTCCCTGAGTCTGTTTTCTCCCACAATTTTAAAATCAGTTAAGACTTGTAAATCATTTAGCGTGTTGGCATCTTTAGAAAGCAGAATAATCCAAAGACGGCCGGGAGCGCTGCTTAGAGAAACAGCAGCGGAAAGACACAGGAAGACCAATATAGACAGAAATTGGAGGATGTGTTTTCTGGTCAGGAACCCGTCGCTAAAATCAGCCGGGATGTAAATTCCTCAGCGTTCCTAGTTTCTGACAAAGAGAGCGGCCTGCCAGAAAAACATGAAGTAAAATACAGAAATGGAAGAGCCACAGTGCAGGGAGGGGTCACACGTGAACAGAGCCGAGCTAATGTTTCCCTGCTTTCTTACTTCTTTTCAAATTGACCTTCGTCCTGGGAACAAAGACATCTAACAGGCCACAAGAAGGAGGGATAAAGCTCTGAAAGGGAAAGCCGCGGCCCCCACATACGACAATCCACAGGGGGAGGCTCGGTCTCTGGACGCCAAGCCTTCAACACAATCACCGCACATGCTATTGTGGCCCGCAGTAAAGCCCTGCTATGGCTCAGGCCTCCAACTCACCCCCAACCTCCTCCCCCTGATTCCTCTGTCTCCCCATGCATCCCTGTCATTTACAGTCCTAATGACAAGACACAAACTTCCACACATTCAGCCCCCGCCAAGCGAGGATAATCACATTACAGCTGACGACAGGGACGTAAACCCAACTCCTTCTGCAGTCGCTGTGGACGCACTCAGACGTGGATTTGCATAAATCCAAACAGTACAGTCAGCAGCTACAGCGTGTGGCTCTGCTTCTCTTTTTCCATCCTGAGAGAGGGAGGAAAAGGGTGAGGATGGAAAGTTGTGGAGGACTCTGTTGGTTTACAGTCGCCACACAAAGCTGAGACTATTTCTGGGCATCTTGGTGGTTTATAGCGTTTTTAAGAACAAAAAGCCAGCTGGGAGTCAAGGTCAAACCCTAATACGTGTCAAAGTTCTGACAACCCTGGCCAAATTTATGACAACACCAGAAAAAGTTGCACATTCAAATCATGACAAGTAATTTTACTGGAGTACCTGCTTTTATGTATTTTTTATATATAATCCTCAAACATATATCGACAACGAAACCTGGGCACACAGTCTTAAAATGATCCAAATTATTGTTTGGTTTAAATCCTTCAAAGTGGTCAATGGATATAATCACAAGTGTGAAGGCAAACAAAGAGCTAAGCATCACAAAGACACAAAAAAAACAAAAACACAAATCAGGAAGCCCAAGAACATAACTAACACTAGAAAAGCCGCACCACAGTCCTCACCCATATTGTGATTTTCACCATAAATGTTTGTCCTACTTTTATTTCATCTAAATATTTAGATTCCTTGACCATGAAAACATCCCATTAGCAATTGGATTCATAATGATATCTATTTTAGTTCAGTAGTTATTCACAAAAATCACATTTTTCGTCATGGCGACCAGACTCTGATCCGGATCAAGACCAAAATTGAATCAATTCTGCCTTTTCCCATGCTGAACATTTCCTGAAAATGTCATCCAAATCCATCCATAACTTTTTGAGTTGTTTTGTTTACAGACAGACGGACGGACGGACAGACAGACAAACAAACTCTCCCGAAAACATATCCTCCTTGTCGGAGGTAAAAATAATTGCATCAGAAATCAAAATCACAGCAAATATAAAGTAACTGTACTTTAAAACAAAATTACTAAAGACAATTAAACAAGAAATCACAACAAATACAGAGAAACTGTACCGACAATTCTTTTACTAAAGATAAACAGATAAATAAATAACTTTGACTCATCAAGAAATGAAAAAAATACAAGTTAAAAAAAACATTAAAAAAAAACAATACATAGTACATGAAGACAAAGTCTCTTAATAACAAACAAAAAGACACAAAACTATCAGGCAAGAACACATATCAGTTAAAAAAGGACAAGAAAATGCAACAGAAATTAAAAAAATAATAAATAAAAGATAACAACAAATACAAAAAAACATGACAAAATAAATGAGGACAAGTAAAAAAACACACAACTACCATGAATAAAATGCGAACCCAAATTAAAAAGGAAAAAATCAAATAAAAAAAATATATATATATTAAAAAGAAGAAAACACAAGAAAGAAAACAACAACATTTACATAAAAAAATGACTGACACCAAAAATACTAAGACAAAAACCATGACATGGAAAAAATGTACAACTTCACACACACACACACACAAAAGAAATGCTACACAACAAAAAAACACAGTTACACAAAACACACAATTACAAAATTTTCAAAAGCTAAATTAAGCAATCCAATGAGAATTTACAAAAATCTGCAGTTCCTTGACTGTCCACCAGAGGCTGCCTGCAGAAACACAGGAAGCTTCACATGCACTCCGGAGAAAAGCACTTTGAGTTACGTATGTTGTAGGAAAAGTACAATATAAATAATCTTGACTTGACTTGATTTGACACTTTAGCTGAATGAATTCAAATGTTTTGGTCCAAGGTTACAAATTTTCTATTCTAATAGTTTAAGTTGTTACGGCCAGTGTTGTGTGTAACGCGTTAGAAAGTAACGCGTTACAGTAACGAAACTACTTTTTCGGGTAAAAAGTGAAGTAACGCGCTACTGTTGAAAATTTGGTAACGAAACGTAGTTCCTTTTTTAATGCAGCGCAACGTTACATTTCCCTCAGACAGATCTGACACTGAAGCTGCCTTCTCAGCTGCTCGCACAGACACGAGCAGCGTTGCCAAGTCCGCTCGTTATAAGCGTCTAAAGGCTGAAAATCTCGTGAGTCACGGCCGCAGGTCGTGGTTTTTTGGGCTTGTTTCCAGACGTGAAGTTGCTTCTTGGGGCTCTTAAGTCTGTGTGTATCCCCTGATTATCTTCCAGCTCCTAACATAAAGGAAAACACCACTGCGGTAGGCAGTTTGCCCACTTCCTCGTTTCCTGGTTATATGCACGCCCCCAAACACACTCACGCACATGGCGCATGCTCCAGAGCCAAAGTTGCCAGGTCTGCTTTTTATAAGCGACGTTCTTTTCTTGAATAGCGCTGTGATATTGAAATGTAATGTAGACAAAAATTAACACACTTTGTGTAGACTTCTCTTTTTAAAAAGTAGTATGTCACATTAGGAAAGGAAATAGCTGCAGGTTGCTTATTTTGAGCTTATTTTTATTGACCAGGTTGCTTATTTCAGAAGCAAAATGTGGAAACACTGGGCAGGAGCTCTCATTCCACAGGGTATGTGACATTTTGTAAAATAAAGAGCACAAAAAACTGTTATGTTCTCTGTAGTAGAACTTTTTGTAGGCCTTCACATTTAGGAACAGATATGGGGTTCTGTCCATGATCAAGCAATGTAAAAGTAACGGAAAAGTAACTTGAGAAGTTAGTCTTCATAGAGGGTAACTAAGTAAAGTAAAGAGTTACTTTTTTCTGATGTAACGAGTGACGAGCAAACACTACTTTTTAAAAGTAACTTCCCCAACACTGGTTACGGCAATGCTCCTGCTAGAATTTCATACAGTTGTCTGATATATTTTTATAAAGACACACATTATATGTATGATAAACATGGGCCTGGCTGACACTACTGAAAGTCTGAACTTAAAAGCTGTTTTCATGTCATTTCACAACCATCTTCATGCTTTGTTGTTGTTTGTCATTAGGTTGACCAAAACTTTGATTGAGACTGTTTTTAACATGTTTCCTGCAGTTGAACTTACAGCAAGTGATAACAACTGGCAATCATTAATAGCTGATGTTACTCAGGCTTTGTAATACTTTCTTCTGTCTATAGTTCAGTCATGTTTTTTTTCCATCTCAGGTTGAACCCTCAAAATGTTTTACTGAAATGTATCTGAGTGGTTTCAATATTTTGTATTTAATTTCTGATTAAGGAGATAGTGGTGAGTCCTGTGGGCAGATAAGAACAACCACTTAAAGATGTTATAAGGCCAAACAGTTAGCTGGAAGTCAAGGACAAAGCATTAAGTATCACACCCATGGTTCCCATGATCCTTCTGTGCAGGGCCTCCCTTTGCTACTGATTGATTCAGAGACTAAATATTGACATTCCTCTTCGTGGTGTGGGGCTGTTATCTTAGGAATGCATTCTGGGCTTTGTCGCTCACATCAATCAGCCAAAGCTGATAATATTCAAATGAAAGAAACCGGGGAGGCTGGGGACTTTCCTACAAATACAAGGTCACTGAACGGGAGATAAGGCAAAGTGGATCCTTTACACTGAGTCTGAGACATGTTTGGACTTGAATTCTCTGGCATGAGCTTTTTCATTTTATCACATTTCATTGGCAATGTGTACCTGTGCAGGTGTGAGGTTATGGTCTGAGGGGCCACCCGATGACACTGACAGCTGCACGATCATCTGTCCATTTAATGAAAGTTACATTCCTGGGAAAATCAGACACTTTAAGATCCCAAATTTGAGCTTCAACCTTTGGTTTAGTGAAAAAATACAGAAGCAAAAGTAGAAAATGAAGTGGATGTTGCATCAGGCTGATTCACAGTTTGTGGATTAGCGTGGGATCCAAGTTAGACAGAACAGATTTTCCCTGAGTCTGGAGGAAATCCATGAGATTTAGAGGATAACTCCAATATATAACAATTTACATTTAATTTGTTTAGATTTTATCATCTCTTGCTGCTTGTAACGATATTAGAATGAAAGCATTTGCTGTAATGTGGGAATGTGCTGCAGGTCCATGGCACCAGGCCATCTGCAGCAGAGGAAAGAGTAAAATAAATTAAAGAGTCTATTCGTGTTTGAATGCTGAAGGCAATTTTGTCAGATGAATAAAAAGATGGATTTCACATAAAACCTGGTGGCTTTATTATACCAGGGAGGCCTGACTTGATACAGTCTAATGCAGAGGTCAGACTATATACCATTTAAGCATGATTATGACAGTTGTAGGATTTTGGGACCTAACCTTGGTAAGATTGATCAGCCTGATTCAAAGTCTGAGATCAGGGAGATCAATCTCAATTTAAGGGCGTTTTCACATTAGGCCCACCCGTTTCAGAGAACGAAGAAGAGGCTACCATGGTAACCATTTCCTACACCAAACAACCAATGTTTTACGTTTCGCCCTCTTCTACATTTTCCTACAAATGTGTTTTTTTATTGTGTTTGAGACGGCATCAGCGACCTTCTGGACCCTCATAAATCATCATAATCCTCAACCAGAATAAACAAATCGACAAATTGAGAAAGCAAAAGATTCAATCGCGGGATTAACAGGCTGATTTGGGGCGCCCCAAAGTGCGATGGTTACATTCACATTGATACTAACGTACCAAACCCTGGACCAAAACTTCTTTGGTGCGCACTAAATACGGTTGGTGTGAAAACACCCTAAGACTGTGAGCAGACCAAAGTGGCACGGCCCAATCAGCGCCCTTTAAGAGCAGGAAGACGTGGGATCAACAATCTCGATGACAGCAGCAAGCGACTGCTCATGCAGAGATTGTCTTGAACATGATGATGAGTTCACTGTAATAACTCGAATTTAGTCAAATGTGTCTGTTGGCTATCCTTTCATATATGATGCTATGGCCAAATTCAAAATGGCTGCCACCACCAATGTTTTAAAAACCTCCCTTTGTGGTTTTCCTGCAATACACATGTGTGCTACCTCTCTCTCTATTTTTTGGGTGTCTAATTCATTTCTACAAGTGTTTTTAATCTTAAACGCATGACAAACAAGCATCTTGTTCACTTTTCATGCCTTAGGACTAATGGACTGCACAAGTGAAAAATTTCCCCAAAACCAACTTACAAGCAGGTCTACAGATCAGGTTCAGAACTACTGTCCTCCAGTCTCCAGTAGTGACTGTTACTGTCCTTAACAGTCACTAGATTTCAATCCAATGAGGCACAATTGGAATGTGATGGAATGGAAATACAGACAAATAAAGTCAATATAAACCAATATTTCTGAGGAAAATTGTCATCCATCCATCCTTTATCTAAATTTGTATGATTTAAAACTGGTTTTAAATGCACACAAAACTAAATTTATGTGAGGATCTCACCCTCTGCTCCAGTTGCCCTGCTCCTCTCCCTCTCCCCTCTCGGGCTTTCTCCTCTCACTCTCTCTCCTGTGGCTGGGCGGAGCTGCAGAGCTGACCTGACCTGGTCTGATGACGCCTGCTACTAAAGCCGGGAGCTTCTTCCACTCAGCGCCGGCTGATTGCACTTCATTTGTGGTTTGCTCTCAACCCAAGTCACTAGTGCTGGCCTTAAGCCCTGTCTCTGACACGCGGAGCTCATTTCTTCTTTTTGTGATGTTGTTTTGGATTGTTGCTCCTAACCTAAAGAATGACCAGTGTCTCTCTCTGTCTTCCAGGTCTCCACGAGCTCCTGCCACCGCCACCACCTTTTTGTATATAGTCACCTGTTTGATATCACATTTTTGGATCTGCTGATCAAATAAATCTTGAGTTTTTTTCACCTTTTACTGATCGTTGCCTCTGCTCTGGGTCCTACTACATCGTATCCTAACAATTTATGCTTTTCTCAAATTCTAAATCCAAACTTTCTCGCCTACCTTCAGTGATCACTGCTCAGGGTTCTCAGATTGAACTTGTCTCTTCCTATAAGTATCTTGGTGTTGTAATCGATGATTCTCTTTCTTTCTCTGCCCATATTCAGCAGCTTGTTAAAAAGTTAAAACTGAAGTTATGTTTTTTTCTTTAGAATTAAGTCTTTGAATCCAGAAAAAGGCTGGTTTCTGCTAAGTTTATGTCTGTTTATGTTTGTGTTGGACTATGGCAATGTTTTGTACGTGCATGCCTCCTCTAATAGCTTACATTCTCTGGGTACTGTGTATCATGGAGCTCTGAGGTTCATCACTGGTTTTAAATCTCTTACTCATCATTGTTTGCTGTATGTTCATGTTAGATGGTCTTCTTTGTCTGCATGCAGACTCAATCACTGGCGTATTCCTATTTTTAAATGTATTCTGGGTCTGCTTCCATCCTACCTACTGATCTACATCAGCCAGAAGAGCACAGCATCTTATAACCTTCAGTCCCAGGATCTTTTCTTATTGTCTGTTACCAAAGTAAGAACTGAGCTGGGAAAAAAGGCTTTCAGGTTTGCGGCTCCACATGCTTGGAATGAACTACAAAAAGACTTGAAACTAAAAGATCTGGTGTCACTGGACACTTTTAAGACAATGTTGAGCAACTTGGAGGCGAACATATCTGGCTGCAGATGTTTTGACTAATGTACTATATCTTTCTCCTGTGGACAATCCAAGTAAAAGAAGCTGTCTGAATTGCGACTTCTCTTTCTTAATGTATTAAATTCTTATTTTATGTGTTTAATGACTGCATGTGTTTGTGTAAAACTGTTGAATGTGCTGCTGTCTTGGCCAGAACACTCTTGTGAAAGAGATTTTAATCTCAATGAGGTTTTCCTGGTTAAATTAAGGTTAAATAAAATAAAATAAAAACTGCTTATCCCTTTCATGGTCGGTGAGGCTGGAGCCTATCCCAGCTGTCATTGGGCTAGAGGCGGGGCACACCCTGAACTGGTCACCAGCCAATCACAGGCCCACATAGACAGACGGAGAACCATTCACACTGACATTCATACCTAAGGGCAATTTACCTAATGAACATGTTTTTGTCTGTGGGAGGAAGCCGGAGTGCCCAGAGAGAACCCATGCATGTACAGGGGAGAACATCCACACAGAAAAGCCCTGACCAACACCGGGATCAAACCAGCAATGTTCTTGCTGTGAGGTACATGCACTGCCTGCAGCGCCACCATGCTGCTTGCTTGTTAATTTTATTGGCTTAAAGAAATGCTCCAAAGGCAAAGGAGAAGCTAACCCGGTATGAGCCAGGTAAATCAATAAACTGGCTTCTGAGTGCATATTCTTTTGTTTTCTTGAAATGTGAGTAACAGAAGAGAAATTTCATCAGAATAACTTGACGGATACCATTTACCTAATAATAAATAAATTAACAATAATTGATCATCCACTGATGTTTAAATGAGTTTATTCAGAAATGTTTGGTCCAGTTTGTGTTAAAATGATTCACAGTTCAGTTTCTACAATGAAACGGCTTTAAGTGAACATTTGAAAAACACTGATATCCTCTACAGAACAGGTCATTTAACAGAAAAATTGAGCTTCACATTAGTTAAACAATTGTTCAAGTGAAAGAGTGTTCATGTCCCTCCAACAGGATGACCATGAACTCATGTTACAGACATTAATATACAGAGTTTACAACATAGCTTAAACTTCAGATTTCTTCAAACTCACATTCAGCTTGATTATAATTACATCAGCAAACAGGAAACACATTCAGTCCACGAGCCACAGGTGCAGCAGCTCCCTGTCAGAGGGCTGTCATGTCTCCTGTGCATAAAAAAGTCTCATCAGATATTCGTAGCTGAGGAAAGTGACAGCGTTGACAGGGAAGGCCCTCAGGCTGTTAAGCAGGAGGCCTTTAAAGAAGACCCTCAGTCCCTCCTCTCTGACGCTGACCCTTATGCAGTGAAGTACCCCACTGTACTCTCTGCCTCCAGCTCCTGACAGCTGGAGCCGAGCTTTCACCACGTCCATGGGGTTAGCAAAGCCCCAGGTCACCACACCTGCAATGCCACCTGCCATCAATATTGCAAATGTACCTGTGAGGACAAAAATAATATTTAACACACAAATGACACAAAAGTTAAGTGTTGGGATGTTTGTAAAATGTTGATTTGAAAAAGGGATTTTCAATTTATTTTTGATGAGTATTCTACTGAAAACAGCAAAAAAACAAGACATTTAAAGAGCAAATTTTAGGTTAAATTCATATCGACAATACAAAACCTTGTCTTGTCAATGTCTGTTATAAAAGGTCATTCTTGAATTTAATGTTTTCCAAAACACAGAGGATTTTGTTTATGCAAAGTATTTTTTTAAGTGAGGCTGCTAAAGGGAATCTTTATATAGATAGATAGATAGATAGATAGATAGATAGATAGATAGATAGATAGATAGATAGATAGATAGATAGATAGATAGATAGATAGATAGATAGATAGATAGATAGATAGATAGGAACTTTATTAATCCCCTGGGAAGGTTCCCTCAGGAAATTTGGATTCCAGCAGCAGGTAACACCATAGTACAGGAAAACATGCAGGTAAGACAGAAATAAGAAAAGATAAAAACACAGGTTATATACAGCAAAATACAGATAAGTAAACTGTACACTCTAGCAGCAGTTGAAATGTCCAGCATAAATAAACTACAAAACAATAATTTACCTTTACAGTGTAGCAGAAATTAGAATGTCCAGTAAAGATAAACTAATTATAAATAATTAACATAAACACTGTAGCAGCAGTTAGAGTGTCTGGTATAAATGAAATACAATACTTATAGTTAACCTTAACACTGTAGCAGCAATCAAAAGACCGGTGTAAATAAACTGCAGTACAAATAATTAATCTGTACACCTTATCAGCAGTGGGAAAATCAATGTACCATAACAGCTTTTTGAGATTGAGTGTTTCTTCATATTAATTGTTCTTATGATTTGGCAATACTCTGCATCTGTTTCATAAATTCCAGTGTGAGAGAACTTTTAATAAATTTTACTCAAACATGAAAGAGAAAACACATTGGTTCATCAGTCCACAGAATCTGCTCATGGTGTCATATAATGCTTCTTGCCTTGTTGAAATGAATGTAAACATTTCAAACTTTTTGTTGTGAGATTCTTTGCATACTTGTATTTTCTTCTCTTAATTTTGAGGACTTAAAGGACACATATTCAGATGTGAAAAGTCTTGTTAATCATTTTCTGTGTGATATTCATTAAGGTCTATGAAAACAAAATTTCAACTTGATTTTTGGTTTTGTCTTTTTTTGTCAAACAACTTCTAACACAGCAGCTTGGCAGCACTGTAGCGCAAACACTGTGATGACCCAGTTTGTCCTGAATTACAAAGATGCCTTTAAAGGAAAAGTTCGGTTCCTGCAGCTTTTACATTGTTTATAGAATGAAGAACAACAATATACTCACCCAGAAGGCTTTCCTGATGCAAACGGTGCTTCGGGAGATATTTAGATCCAAAATCGAGCAGCGGACACCGATATAATGGTAGCCTGTAGGGCACAGATCGCCGCTCCTAAAAACTGCATTGTCGTCCAAAAACTCATGTTTTTCACCAATATTCCACTCACTGTTTCAGGGAAGATCGGCAGTACAAATCAACTTAATCTGTACTTCCAGTTTTGTGCAAAATGGACGAATGTCTATGGGATGAAGATGTTGTGGAGGAGGACTTTTCATAATATGATGAGAGAACTTTTAATACAGTTTGGAGCCACAGTATACAGATATACAGATAAGGAAGCGATAACGCTCCAGAGAGTACTGCGCAAAAGGGCATGTAAACAGCTCGTCAGTTCAGAGGTTAGTTCAGCCACACAGCGCTGTGTGGAGAGACACAGGCTGCAATGGCGGTCCTTTCGGAGCAAATCATGATGGAATATTGGTGAAAAACATGAGTTTTTGGACGATTAATGCAGTTTTTAGGAGCGGCGATCTATGCCCTACAGGCTACCATTATATTGGTGTCTGCTGCTCGATTTTGGATCTAAATATCTCGGCACCGTTTGCATCAGGAAAGCCTTCTGGGTGAGTATATTGTTGTTCTTCATTCTATAAACAATGTAAAAGCTGCAGGAACCGAACTTTTCCTTTAACTTGGTTGTGCTCGAATTTACATTTTGTACTGTTAAATCTAAAAAAGGCTTTTAAGAAGAGTTTCAAAATGCAAAAAAGAAGAAACAGGAGTGAGAGAAAAATATTTTGAGTGAGCAATTTATTGCAAACAACAATTAAACTGAAATGGGCTGTTCATCAGCTGACCAAAAGTTTAAGATCACGGTCTTTAAAAGCCAAAATCTTTGTAAAAATGTCATTTTCTGTCAGGTATTCACACTGTCATGACCTCCTGATGGCAAAGGCAGGAAAGATTTTCCTCTTTGAACAGGGTCGGATTGTTGACCTGCATAATCCAGGCCTCTCACAGCACGTCATTGCAGCTGAGGTTGAAAGCAGTAAGACGGTCATTTTGAACTTCTTAAAAGATTCTGAGGGTTATAGAGCAAAAAAGTAAAGTGACAGACCAAAAAAAATCTCAGCTGCCCCGAGCTGGAGGATCCATTTGGCTGTCTATCAAGACACAGGACGATCCTCGGCCGAAATTAAGGTTGTTACTTGTGCCGACTGCCATCCAATAACCATCAGACAGCATTTGAGAGAGAAGGGTTTTCAGAACAGAAAATCTTCAAAGGTCTCAACTTCTTCAACGCCACAAAATTGTCCATTTAGAGTTTGACAAGAGCACCAAACATGGGACACTGAAAAGGTCCAAGAAAGTTTTACTGTCTGATGAGAAAAAAGTAACCTTGACGGTCCTGATGGCTTCCAATGTTACAACGTTGTTTCTTTTTTTCCTACATGGCACAGGGAAAGGTGGCATCATGATCTGGGGTGCATTTTCTTTTAATGAAACAATAGAGCTTCTGGTTGTGCATGGGCATCAAACGGTAGCTGGTTGTGTGGATATGTTGCAGGGAGCATCCCTCATGTCTGAGGGCCCTGGTCTGTGTGGTTATGACTGAGGACCCTGGTCTGTGTGGAAATGACTGAGGTCCCTGGTCTGTGTGGTAATGACTGAGGTCCCTGGTCTGTGTGGTAATGACTGAGGGCCCTAATCTGTGTGGTAATGACTGAGGGCCCTGGTCTTTGTGTGGTAATGACTGAGGGCCCTGGTCTGTGTGGTAATGACTGAGGACCCTGGTCTGTGTGGTAATGACTAAGGGCCCTTGTCTGCGTGGTAATGACTGAGGACCCTGGTCTGTTCGGTAATGACTAAGGGCCCTTGTCTGCGTGGTAATGACTGAGGACCCTGGTCTGTTTGGTAATGACTAAGGGCCCTTGTCTGCGTGGTAATGACTGAGGACCCTGGTCTGTGTGGTAATGACTGAGGTCCTGGTCTGTGTGGCAATGACTGAGGTCCCTGGTCTGTGTGATAATGACTGAGGTCCCTGGTCTGCGTGGTAATGACTGAGGACCCTGGTCTGTGTGGTAATGACTAAGGGCCCTTGTCTGTGTGGTAATGACTGAGGGCCCTAATCTGTGTGGTAATGACTGAGGGCCCTGGTCTGTGTGGTAATGACTAAGGGCCCTGATCTGTGTGGTAATGACTGAGGGCCCTAATCTGTGTGGTAATGACTGAGGGCCCTGGTCTTTGTGTGGTAATGACTGAGGGCCCTGGTCTGTGTGGTAATGACTGAGGGCCCTGGTCTGTGTGGTAATGACTGAGGGCCCTGGTCTGTGTGGTAAGGACTGAGGACCCTGGTCTGTGTGGTAATGACTGAGGGCCCTAATCTGTGTGGTAATGACTGAGGGCCCTGGTCTTTATGTGGTAATGACTGAGGGCCCTGGTCTGTGTGGTAATGACTGAGGGCCCTGGTCTGTGTGGTAATGACTGAGGGCCCTGGTCTTTGTGGTAATGACTGAGGACCCTGGTCTGTGTGGTAAGGACTGAGGGCCCTGGTCTGTGTGGTAATGATTGAGGGCCCTTGTCTGTGTGGTAATGACTGAGGACCCTGGTCTGTGTGGTAATGACTAAGGGCCCTTGTCTGCGTGGTAATGACTGAGGGCCCTGGTCTGTTTGGTAATGACTAAGGGCCCTTGTCTGCGTGGTAATGACTGAGGACCCTGGTCTGTGTGGTAATGACTGAGGGCCCTGGTCTGTGTGGTAATGACTGAGGGCCCTGGTCTGTGTGGTAATGACTGAGGTCCCTGGTCTGTGTGGTAATGACTAGGGTCCCTGGTCTGTGTGGTAAGGACTGAGGGCCCTGGTCTGTGTGGTAAGGACTGAGGGCCCTGGTCTGTGTGGTAATGACTGAGGGCCCTGGTCTGTGTGGTAATGACTGAGGTCCCTGGTCTGTATGGTAATGACTAGGGTCCCTGGTCTGTGTGGTAATGACTGAGGGCCCTTGTCTGCGTGGTAATGACTGAGGGCCCTGGTCTGTGTGGTAATGACTGAGGGTCCTGGTCTTTGTGGTAATGACTGAGGACCCTGGTCTGTGTGGTAATGACTGAGGACCCTGGTCTGTGTGGTAATGACTGAGGGCCCTGGTCTGTTCGGTAATGACTAAGGGCCCTTGTCTGCGTGGTAATGACTGAGGACCCTGGTCTGTTTGGTAATGACTAAGGGCCCTGGTCTGTTTGGTAATGACTAAGGGCCCTTGTCTGCGTGGTAATGACTGAGGACCCTGGTCTGTGTGGTAATGACTGAGGGCCCTGGTCTGTGTGGTAATGACTGAGGGCCCTGGTCTGTGTGGTAAGGACTGAGGTCCCTGGTCTGTGTGGTAATGACTAGGGTCCCTGGTCTGTGTGGTAAGGACTGAGGGCCCTGGTCTGTGTGGTAAGGACTGAGGGCCCTGGTCTGTGTGGTAATGACTGAGGACCCTGGTCTGTGTGGTAATGACTGAGGTCCCTGGTCTGTGTGGTAATGACTAGGGTCCCTGGTCTGTGTGGTAATGACTGAGGGCCCTTGTCTGCGTGGTAATGACTGAGGGCCCTGGTCTGCGTGGTAATGACTGAGGGTCCTGGTCTTTGTGGTAATGACTGAGGACCCTGGTCTGTGTGGTAATGACTGAGGACCCTGGTCTGTGTGGTAATGACTGAGGGCCCTGGTCTGTGTGGTAAGGACTGAGGGCCCTGGTCTGTGTGGTAATGACTGAGGGCCCTGGTCTGTGTGGTAAGGACTGAGGGCCCTGGTCTGTGTGGTAATGATTGAGGGCCCTGGTCTGTGTGGTAAGGACTGAGGGCCCTGGTCTGTGTGGTAATGACTGAGGACCCTGGTCTTTGTGGTAATGACTGAGGACCCTGGTCTGTGTGGTAATGACTGAGGACCCTGGTCTGAAAGCTGCAGTTCACCACGCCCGCCTAACAAAGGACTTTCTCCAGAGGACAAGTGTCACTGTTTCAGACAATCCTACATTTTCTCCTGATCTAAGTACAATTGAGAACATTTGGAAACATGGGCAAGGGAAGTTTAGACAAAATGGACATCAGTTCCAGAAAGTTGATGCCATTTGTAAAGCCCAATAACATCCTGAATTCACTGGCACGAAGCATAGAAACAAAGTTTTGAGTTGATTAACAAGAATGGTGCAGCTACTCATTACTGAGCGGTTTTTTGAAATTTTATTTCTACTTGACGGGGTTTGGGATTTTTGAGCTATGGTCTAAAACTTTTGATCAGTTGATGAACAGCCTATTTCACCTTTATGGCTGTTTGCAATAAACTGCTTAACAATTTTTTTTGTCTTAAATTTCTTCTTTTTGCATTTTACAGCTCTACTGAAAACCTTCTGAAAGTCAAACAGTGAAAAATATTAATTCTTTTAGTTATTTAACTGGTGTTCAGATTTTGATCAGGAGTGTACATGCATCACTAAAAATATGCAGGCAAACTAATCGTGATTTCAGCACAAATCCCTGTTGACACTGCTCTCTCTCTCTCTCAGTAAATATCACCCCGATAATGAGCTTTGATTACCTCCACCAAGGAGGTTACGTTATTGCCGGCGTCTGTTTTTTCTTTTGTTGTTGTTGTTTGTTGGTTTGTTTCTCTGTTAGCAACCTAACTCAAAAAATTATGGATGGATTTCCAAGAAAATTTCAGAAAATTTCCAGATTGGGATAAGAAACAAATGACTAGATTTTGGGAGTCATCCGGATCAGCGTAAAACCGGCATGATGAAAAATGGGATTATCATGAATAACTATTGAACTAAAATAGATATCATTATGAATCCAATTGCTATTGGTATGTTTTCATGGTCAAGGAATCTAAATATTTAGATGAAATAAAGGTAGGACTAATATTTATGGTGAAAATCAAAATATGGGAGAGAACTGTGTTGCTGGCGGAGGTCTGCTTTCTCCGACTCCTTTTCTAGTTAAAGCTGATTTCTTTAGAAAAAAAAACCTGATTTATTTAAAAAAAAAAATGTTCTCCTTTTCCTTAGAGGAAATAAATCATCATGCAATTCTTCTGTTTTTTCATGACCTGTCTGAAGTACCAGTGCCTCTTGTGCTCTTGATTTTCTGCAGCTCAAACACTGACCTGGCTCTTTTCCATCCTCAGTCAGAGCCTTTCGAGTCACTTCATAAGGTAAAAAATAAAGTCCATAGCAGGGGATGTCTCTCAGAGCGAGGGCAAATGCTCCTCTGACCAGACCCCTTGGACCCTCCTCCTTCAGGATTACAGCGACACAGTGAAAGGGTCCTCGGTATCGGGACACAGTTGATTGACTCTGCAGACGCACCTTCACCAGGTCAATGGGTGCAGAGACCAAAACCTGAAAGACAAAATGTAAACAATTCAATTCTCATCTTTAACTGTGCAAAATACATTGAATGAATTAATGTTTATTGTACACAGGATTTCCTGTTAGGGTTATCATGATAGTAGAATACTAAAGTTTGATTCAACTCTGGCACAAAATCAAACTCTTACCTATATCTGTTTGGATGACATGGAAACAATCTTGTAATCACTGTTTGGAGTTGAGTTTTGTAAAGCCAACTCTCAGGTGAGTGTATTTGTCCATGACTCCGCATCTTTTTTGAAAACGGGTCTGCAAGTGGATATCTGCGTATTCGTCTTCATGCCGTAGTCGGTATAAACAGATAAGTCCGGAAAAGACGGTGACCTCATAGCACCTGTCCTCCTCCCCGCACCCCAACTCACGCTGTCACACACACACCAACAACAACTATGGTGGCAGCAGCTAAATATTGCTACGACTTTTACAACAACATTTGCTCACAGAACACCAACAACACCAGCTACAGCAACAACAGCAACAAGTGCTCATGCAGAGACGCAGCATGTTACGCGTGCATGAGCACTTGTTGACTTGGAATCCACCTCGGAGCAGAACCAGACGGGCAACCCGACAGGATTTTGCACAGATTTTGCGTTGGCATGTAAATGCACAAGCCTATGTACAATACGATGTGTAAACAGCGATATATGTTTTGATGCCGACGCCAAGACAATATGGGGCCGTCCTCGTGTGAGTTATACAACATATGGGAAAGACTTCTTTTACTGTGTGGACAATACATCTGCAGTGTGAGGCTGTCAGTTCAACAGCAGATGGTAAGTTACAGCAGCTTTAATAAAGCTCACTACAGCCATATGTAGGGATGGGACTCAGTATCCAATTCTATTTCTAAATCATGTCAAATAGCTCAAGGAATCAATATTATGAGACTTCAAGTCTAACTAGTCCCTTTCACATTCTTCTGCATACCCTGTTAATCAGGGACATAACGCTCTCATCTGAGGCAGTCAGCAGAAACAATCACACTGAAGTCAGAGATGGGATCATGGCAGACAGGGGACTGAAAAGGTAAAAAAAAAGTGGCTCAGTTTTCTGATGCCAACTTAAACAATAATTTCATGCAGTAGTGGAATCACCATAAGCTGCTGAAGCATTAATCCATGCAACACAGCAATAAATATCAGAAAAGCCAAGTGTTTGATGTTGTTGCCACTGAGACCCTGTGAAGGTAATAACTACTTTACCCTGAGGTAATAACGTCACTGAGCAGATGAGTATAAAGTAAAAAGCCGGACTGTGTCAGATCTGTAGTAATGCTAATTTTCTTTACTGGTGTGGACACACCCATATCTGTGTGTCTGCTGTGTATCACATGATGCTTCCACCAAAATGTAAAAAGACAAAAAAATATCGAAAGGATATAGAGGAAAAAAGGAAATCTTTTCAAGAAAAAAATACCTGGTGTTGAGAACGTTCTTAAACAAGAATAAAACATTTATTTTATGATATCTGTGGGCTCATTTCAAATGAATGATAGAAAATCAAAATCTGTTTAAAAAAAAAAATCATGATAAATCACTTGACCCTTTATCAAGCCCTGCCCTCTTTTGTATTTGTCACAAGGGCTATTTTTTGATAACTGTCTACTAAAAACTTCTACTATGCAGTATGCAGTACATAATGCAAAAGAGTATTTGGTAGTGGTATGTAGGTATGTAGACTTCCAAGCAGCTGATATTTTATAATATGCCAATCCCAGCTGAGCTGAGTCTTAGCTCATTACTGCTGCATGCTGTTCTAAAGCCAGCATCAGGGCAGTTATTTCTACAATACAAAAACTATATTAAATTTATTTTTTCAACTCTGTTTCTTTATTTATGAAACTTTAGCAATGTGATTCCCTCCTTAAACCAATAACTTATAATGATTTTTTTTTCTGGTCTTGAAAATAGAAGAAAACAGTTGTGTAGCTCATGGCTAGTGAAGCTAAATTAACGCCCATTAATGCGCTAAAATAAGTCTCACAAGCGATTTACTTCTTTTTTCATGATTTTCAGCATTGAACACACATTTAAAATGTCCATGTAAAGACTCTGAGTTTGGTCCGTTTCATTGTTATATAAATTTAATGGAATCAGTGCTAATGTTACCAAAGCTGGCCCTCCTCCATTTTGTCATTGATTAGACTGGCTGTTTGCCATTTTGACCCCTGACCTGTTGGCACTTGGCATTGTGGGTAACAGTATGTGAGGTGGACTGGTCTGATGTACATTGACTAAATTTTTCCAAAGTAGTAGACATCCAGGTACTTTTGCATACAGCAGATCAGGTATTGCACACACAATCAGTACGAACTACCAGAGAAGTACAGTATGTGGTTTCAGTCTGCTGTTTCTCTCCCATTTAAACCAACTAACAATAACTTGTTTTTTAATTGGTTTTATTCATGTTTAGTTGAATGAATCTTTTAAAACTGACCTAAGTGAAAGAATAAAGACAAAGCTAAAGTAAGGCGTGAAAAAACAAATTAAAATCTTTGTGATTTTTTACAAAATTGACTAAAAATGTTAACTAGTCCTTAGTTATGCCATTTAGCATCAACTTTTCACATCAGCAAAGTGCTTTTTTACTACAGGTTTTATACCTGGAACAACAAATATCATTAGCATCATAATATTCTCTTTAATATTTAAGTGTAGGTCAGTTTTCTGTTTACATTCAGACATGTATAAAGTATGAGGTGAAGGTTTTGGAAATCTATACATTTTCTAAAGCTTATCATTATAATGCTAAACCCCCACAACATCTTCCTCAACGACATTATCTCATTTTTGGTCTGATTATCTATGAAATCTGAAGGGAGTCGAGTTTAGCACCAGAACTTAATCTGAGGACTTCTAAATAAAATAAACACTGGAGTCGTGCTGCAGCCTGTTAAGTAGGCAAATCAATAAAAACACTGTACACAATCTGACTGAGTCAGCACTGGTCAGACCAGCTTTTATTTTATTTAACAAAAGGTGAAGTCATTTATGTAACATGTCCAATCATGTTAATAAACTCAATGTATTTGTTGACCCACTTATGAATAAACTGATCTACCATCTGTTAAACAACACTTTGACTGTTTGAAAAACAAATGAAACAAAAATATTGTTTTGTCACTTCTGCTGCAGCAGAGGAATATATTTCTCTTCAGGGTTTGTGGCCTTGACTCTGCACTTTACCCTTCACACCTGTTTTTCTCCTTTAAGCACCGGCATGTCCGATAAAATCACACACCAGGGCAGCGCATGATAACCTTTTGAGCTGAGCAGCAGCGGCAGAGCTTCTTCACACATTAATACCTGGACCACAATAAATCAAATATGTGTTTTGCAATAACAGGAGACTTTTTAGCTCAAGAGACATTATTTGACTTGTTAAAGAAGACAAAGGGAATACCCACATCTCCATCTTAATGTAACCCTGCTATAAATTTTAATTATGTTTTATCTCATTTTATATACAGTTAAATCTTATTGTGTGCTGAAAAAAACATTCTGTCCGTGATGGGATGACCCTGTCTGTTTATTGTTCCATGTGTTTATTAAAAAGACAAAAATATTCAAATAAAGCAATTCTCTCCTTAAAAATGTCATATGACACCCTTTATCTCCTGTGTTGTTCTGCATTGGTTGGCAACAGAGATCCAAAATCTGGGCCGATTATCTTGCAGTACTTGCCCCTCTTTACCTGTTGCTGCACCTCTGCTTTAGTGCTAATGAACTGATGGATGAAAAATAGACGCTAAAACACAGCAGCTACAACCAGCCACTATGAAAGCGTACCTCAGTGTACTTAAAGCTACTATGGCTGCAAACTGACAACAATGGTTCACTGAAGAAAAAAAATGAATAATCATGTTATTATGTTGCATGATTATTACACTATCTGAAATGGTAGAGCTGTTTAGCTGAGAACAGTGTTGTACAGAACTTATAATAATCAATATAATTGAGAAACAGGAAAATATGAAAAGAACTGTTTATTTATGGGTAAGACAAGACATTAGGGGGCAAACTCATCACTGTTCTCTTTCTGACTGAGTTGGAGTGTGCTAAATCTAAAGAGAATAAAAAAAGACTAAATTATTGTATGTCCTCATTAATAAGGGTAAACTTAACCTGCTTCCCTCACACTTACGTGATTGCACTCAAAATGAAAAGTGATGGAACTTTCAATCTTCCCTATCTGACTCAGTCACAAGACTTATTTTAACTTTCTGTCCCCAAAAGTTTCTCTCAAAAGATGCTTCAGATATGCTGTTCCTGCAGACTGGAATCTGCTGCAGGAAAATGTGGCTCTCAGTGAGCTGATTTAATCAAATCTGTCTAAAAACAGGTTAAAAGCTTTAGGAGAAGACGCTTCAGGCTGTGGTTTATTTGTCTGTTGACTCTGCTCTAAGTTGAATGGTTCATACTTTGTTGTTCTTCTGCCGCTCTTCACCAGGACCCTCTTATGAATGAGATTCTTAATCGTAATGAAGTTCTCCTGGTTTAATAAAGTTTGAAGGTCCCATGTCCTGTTGTGTTTGACCGTTTGGTGTCTATCAGGCAAAGATTTTAAGTTGAATTAAAATAAAAAATTAAACACAATTGTCTCTGTAGAGTAGCTGGTTTGGCAGAGTGGTAAGCACCCAGGCACGATCCATGTATATGCTTTTGCCAGTCCTGGTTTGCATCCAGCCCGTGGCCAGTTTGTAGACTTTCTTTCCCTCCTCTCTCTGTAGCAAACTCTCATAAGTCTATGCAATCTCTCTCTCTCCTGTCAATAAAGCCCCAAAAATACTCAAGCAACATGTATTAAAAAAATCATCTTTTAGGGGTGCTGGTTTGGCACATTGGTTAGCAACCAGGCATGTCCCACATACATACTTCCTATAGTCTCTCTCAACCCCTTTCACAAGCCTATCCACAGTCATTTTCTCCTGTCAATAAAGACACAAAATGCCCAAAAATTCATTTAAAAAGCTTGTCTCTGTAAAGGATAATGTGCAGCTCTTTTCCCCTCCCCTTGGGAAACGACTGGACTAGAGGGTGCAGGGAGCCTACAAACTGTGTCTGACTGTGTCAAACAGGAAACACACACGTAGTTGGAGGCTGTATGACTTTAAAACAGTGAACAATTTAGAAGTGTTTAAAGGCATAGGGCATTTCTCCATGAACTGAGAGCTTAGTGAAAGCTGTCGTGGTCTTATTCTGCTCCCCTTTCAACAACATTCAAAGCTCAGAATTGGGATTTTGTGAGAGCTTTAAACAAAATAATAAAAATGAGCACACTTAAAAATATCCATGAAAAAACTTGAACACTTAGTATTGAAAAAATGGCCTCTTCAACTCTGCCAGCCTGCAAACCATTTAAAAATTTTCCACTTGACGTGTTCTTACCTGAATGAGGCCTGAGAAGCATCCAGCAGTGAAGACGTATGCCAGAGGGGCCGGTGTGCCCTGACTGCGGTCACTGCGCCGAGACTGAGTGAGGTAATCTAAAGCATTACTGTAAGAGCCAAAAACAACAGAGTTTGTAATGCCTGTTGTCAACACCGGGAAAGCCATGCCTTTGAAGAATCCACGGAGCTGAAATAATGAAAAGATTGTTAACGTCAATTAATTTGACCTAATGTGAGTTTTGGGTTTGTTTGGGCCCACATCCAAAGTGTGAAGAGTGCAAAGGTCAGGAGGAAACATCACCTACCCCTTCATGAGCGTACGTTTTAGCCACACAGTGAAATATCCCTTTATACACAGACTGGGCCTGCAATCGCACCTACAAATAATAAAACATAAATGATAAGACAGTAATTACCATTAGAAATCATGTGTATGTTTAACTTTAAGACTGTCCTGTAACCTTCACTGTGTCTAAGGGGTGTCCAACTGCCAGTCCCAGTGCACCTGCAGACACAAAGACAATCATTTTCTTCTCCTGAATAATAAAATAAAGCATAACAAAAAGTTTAATTAGATTTCTACTACCTGATATGCATCCAGCTACGAATTCCAAAAAAGGCATTATAAAGGCTCAATTACACCACCTGCAAGGAAGAACATGTTTGATACAGACACAATTTCAATGAAATTGGGACATTGTGCAAAATGTTAAAAGCAGAATAGAAGGATTTACAAAGCCTTTCATCCTACAGTCAATTCAATATGCCACAAAGACAAGATAATAAATGTTCTAACTGATAAACTTACCTGACCTTTGCAATTAGGGCTGAAAGACTTATCGTTTTCAGATCGAAATCGCAATTTCAGACAACGCAAACGTGATTGACATGCAGTTTAATACAGCTGTCCTGATTGACAGGATCTGTTGTGTCAACTATTTTACACACACTACTTGACAAACTTGCGGACAATTTGCATTTAAGAATGGCTTTAAAATGAACAGCTTTCTCACAAATGCAAATCAGCTCTCATGCTCACTTAAAAGAGCAGCTCAAAAGAGTCAACTTGTTCACAAATGCCACATCCCCACCACTTTATTTGCTGGTAAGCAACAGTACAATGCTTCTGTTTAGGAGTGCCTACTTTGAGTACCCCTGTAGTAATAATAACAGATTATTTGGTTACTGATTTCCTTACTTCTGTTTTTACTGCAAACATAGTTAATATTTCACTGAAGTTTGATTTGAAGAAAATTGTGAATCAAATTGAATATCTGCCAGGAAAAGTGGTGAATAGATTTTTCCCTAAAACCTTTCAGCCCTATTTGCAACTATCTCTAATGTTGAATTTTATACCTGTAACAAGTTCCAAAAAGCTGGGGTGGGGCACGTTTACCTCTGTGTTACATCACCTTTCCTTTTAACAATGCTCAATAAGTCTGGGAAGTGAGGACACTGATTGTTGAAGCTGCGTAGGTGGAATTCTTGCCCATTCTTGCTTATGTATGACTTCAGTTGGTCAACATGCACCACACATTTTCAATGGGAGACAGGCCTGAACTGCAGGCAGGCCAAACTAATACCTGCACTCTCTCACTGAGAAGCTGTTGAAACATGGGCAGAGTGTGTCTTTGCGTTGTCTTGCTGAAATAAGCAGGGGCGTCCCTGAAAAAGACGTCAGCTGGATGGCAGGATATGTTACTCAAACCTGGGACGTTCCTTCATAGATTTCCAGATTTCAAGTTACCCATGCCATGGGCACCAACACACCCTGATACCATCACAGATGCTTTTGAACTTTGCCCTGATAATAATCTGGATGGTTTGTTTCCTCTTTAGCCTGGAGGAAGCAATGCCTATGATTTCCAAAAACAATTTGAAATATGGACTCATCAGACCACAGTGCACTTTTCCACCTTGAGTCAGTCCCCTTAGATGAGTTCAGGCCGAGAGAAGAAAGCAGCGTTTTCGTGTGTTGTTCATTTACGGCTTTTTGCTTTACATAGTAGAGTGTTAACTTGCATTTGTGGACGTAGCAATGAACAATGTTAACAGAAAATGCTTTTCTGAAGTGCTTCTGAGGCCATGTGGTAGTATCCATTAAAGAATAATGTTGGTTTATAATGAAGTGAGGGAATGAAGGTCACAGGTGTTCAACGTTATTTTTAAGACCTTATTTAAAAACCCCTGTCTTGACACTCAAGGACACTGTACAAGATTAAAAGATCATAACAATAAAATAAACAATAAAACAATACAATCAGCAAAACACAAAAGACAATGACGGGTATGCTTGATGACATTATGGCCCGCAGATGGTAAACAGTCCTTGAAGTTTTACACTGAGAAACATTGTTTGTTAAATGTTGGACTATTTGCTCACGCAGTGGTTCAAAACATGGTGAACCTCTCCCCATCCTTGCTCACGATGTTCTTTAAATCCAATTATAACACTCGGCCTCTCCAAGTGATCAGTTCTGATCATTCTCCAACTTCCTGATCTCCTATCACTCCTGTCCCAGATTTTTGGAATGTGTTGCGGGCATCAAATTCAAAATTAGTAAATATTTGCAACAAAAAAATTGAGTTTATCAGTTTGAACATTAAATATCTTGTCTTTGTGGTGTATTCAATTGAAAAAAAGGTAGAGAAGTATTTGCAGAACATTGTATTTTATGATTTGCACAACGTCCCAACTTTATTGGAATTGGGGTTTGTTTGTGTGGCTGTATCGTGAGGTTTCCAGCAATCTCATGATACAATTCATATCCTGACACTGAGGCCATGATACGATATGTATCCCAATGCATGTAAATTGAGCCCATCGACTTTGCTTTAACAGAATTCTTGACAATTTTGTTATTTTATTACAAGAGGAGTAGAACAAGGAAGAGTTTTAAATGATTCTACAACTTAGAGGTGCTATGAGGAGAATCTATTTCCGAAGACATAAAGACTCTGCTACCCATGAGCACGCGCGGCGACTGTTGTAATGCTGCGTTCAGTAACCTCGGAACTGGGAGTGACATCATCTCCGACTTATCTGCCTTCCAGTTGAAGCCGGAAAAAAACATTCTGATCTACCAGGCTATTGTTAGCTGCTGTTAGCACGCCCTGCATTGTTGTTCACAAATATCACATGAAGAATGTGATTATCACTATGGCAGCATTTTGTAAATATAAGTCTAACAATACTATATATACAGCTGATCAAGAGTGACACACCCCAGTCAGAAGTGCAAATAAATTGATTATTACAGGAGCTAAATAACTGTTCACACTGGGGGCATCCATCTTTGATAGTCAACTCGGGGCTGGCGAGGTTTCACTGAGTTCCCAGAAGGAAATTCCGACTTCGGGGGACGTCCAGTTGCAGTTTCCTACTCGGAACCCGGAAATTCCAACTTCTGACTACAACTGGAACGCACCAAAAGACGTGACCCAAGCCAAAGCGTGTGTTTGTTGTGATGCTGATGAATGCAGCTCGGACCTTCCTCAGAACTCTGCATTGCTTTTCAACTTCTTTTTTCAACAACTTACAGGATGCAAAGCAACGAGGTAATGTATCTCTTTCTAGTTACATAACGGTAGTTTTTGATGTGTGACAACAAGCAATTTTTGGAAAACTCAGTATCGTAGTTTTGTAGCCGGCTGTCCGACCAGACCACATTGCTAAGGAATAGCATTTATAGATAACCTATTTTGGGGCTATAAAACTCATCTTAAAGTGTGTATTTCAATCAGGCATATACCAAAAAGTGAGACTTTTTTGTAATTACTTAGAAACTCCGCATAGCCTCTTTAAGAAACTTAAATTCAGGTCCTCAAAGATTGTAGACCTATGTTTTAAATTTGGAAGATGTGCTTCATCATTTAGCTTAACTTCTACTTTGAACTGTGCCTTTGTTAACATTACCTGAAGTGTATTGACAACAGTATCAAACATTGAGATTGTATCGGTTCTGTAGAAACTGTATCGTTACACGTATCTCCAAGGAGTGTGTGTGACAATTTAGCCATATTGATTTTTTGAGCACAGGCCTATTTGTTTGTGACATCACATATCCAGACAGACCTGCATCATCATCTAGAGCTGTTCAAACAACTTACACCAAGCTGCCATCACTGGCCTCTGAATAAGCCCCGCCCACTGAACACGTCAGACTGTTTACAACCATGATGAGGGTCCACACTTGTTCCCTGTTTCTTCATGGAGGAGCTCTGCCTACTGTCCTGTGTTCCAACTGATCCTGGTCTCCCCTACCTTGATGCAGAGTGCATCTTAAGAGCTGCTGACGGTGCGTTCAGTGACTCTCGGTGGTTAATGACTGACAGTCAGATAGTAAAGTTATTACCGAGGGTCCTGAACTCGGACCACAGTGTGACAGTGAATTGCTTAATAAAAAAAAGAATCTCCTTCACGTTTGACACGTAGCCCACGCAGCATTAAAAATTCCGGGCCTATGACTCGGGTCTTCATTTTGGCAGCATCCTCTTAACTTGAACCGTGAATGTGCATCGTTAGCATAGCAGAAACTACGAAGACAAACGTAATATCATCACAACACGCTGCATTTAACCACGCGCTGACGTCACACCGTGCAGATTAAAAGTTTGCGCACGAGGAGGACCGCTCTCACCTTTTGTTGGCATCACAACATTGCTGAAAAATCCACAACAAAATCCCTTTTCACCCTCTGCGGAGTCCTGCTCTGCACAACCTCAGCCAGGGAATGAATGACCTCCTACCAAGGCTGCGTTGCCAGATCTTGGGGGAAAACAAGTAATCAGGTGACCAAACTATAATAGAGGCACAAAAGAGAGGCTATAACAGGTGAGTTTTATTTTAGAAAAGGACACTAAAACCCACAAACTTTTTAATGACTGACGATTAGTCTTGTTTTTCACAAACAACAATGTTTACTTTTTACTATTTGCACTGTTTCTCAGCAAACTTACTGCTGCTTATGTATTCCTCTTGCTTTATTTAAATTATTTTTTTCCATTCATGCATCCAGCCATTCATTATCTATACCACCAATACTTCTCGAGGTCGTGGGGGGCTTAAGACTATCCCAACTGACATACACACTGAACAGGATGCCAGCCAATCCTATGGCCATGTAGAGAGACGGACAACTACTCACACTCATACCTAAGGGTAATTTGAAATCACCAGTCAACTTAATGGGCATGTTTTTGTCACTGGGAGGAAGCTGGTGTGACCAGAGGGAACCCACGCATGCACCAAAAGTACAAACATCTCAACACAGAGGCCCTGCCTGATCTTAAGATCAAAACAGCATCCTTTTTGCTGTGAGGCACCAGTACAACTGCCTATTTCTTAAAAATGTTATGTCATGTTAAGTGTTATTTTGTACCAATGTTATGAATGCAAAATAAAATTCTATGCATGAGTAAATTTGGTTGCCAATAAACATCGATTCTGATTCTACCACATAAAGGGAAAGAGTATGGAGGACCAAGGGGGACATGGATATTACAGAAAATCAAGTTTCAGAATGCATATACTTGCTTAAAAATTGTAATTGTGTGCAAAAAAAATCCTCTTTTAATTTTCATAATATTGCTCATGCATCAGGGGATTCCTGCCATTTTGTAAAAAAGGTTGAGCCCAATGCTGTTTTGAATTTATTGTCATTGCATCCAATATTTCATGGTGAAGTGGACTTCAGCAAGCACTGACCAACTTGCACATTGATCTTTTTTTTATTTATTTAGCCATTCTCAGTAAGGTTGAAGACCTGTAGTTCCTGGACCAGCCTGTTGTTCTCAAATGAACAGCGATAGGAAAGAAAACATTTTGGTTCTCTTCTCATGCTTGAAACAACTTGCAGACCGATTTTAGACCTTTAAATTGTGTTATCCATATGTTTTTAAATCTTGAATCCAGGCTTTCAGTGTGCAGCTTTTTTAACTGATGATTTATCACTGATCTTATTTATTGTGTATTTTAAGAGTTTGTCTGGTTGTTGTGACTGCTGCTGCCATTCCTGGTCAGGTCTCCTTTGATATCTGATCTGAACCGGACTAACCTGGATAAGTAAAGATTGAATCAAGTTACATTAAAGAGTGAACTTGTGATATCTCAGCATAGTAACTACCGATGTAAAGTTCTTGGTGCTAAACAGAAACTTGTATTTTCTTAAGTATACAGTCCAAGTCCCTCCTCAGGATTTATATGAGAGTATCCTGAAAAAATCCCTGCTTTAGCTCCATCTCTGAGACGCTCCATCCTCCTGCCGCCCACTTGATTGCCTTTGGACAGTGCAGTAGAGACAAACTCAATGCTGTTGGCAGAAGAGCAGAATTAGTGTTGATTATTCTAAACAAGGCCTCAGACAAATGTAAACACTCTCTGAGCCATCCTAACAGCATGTAGCGCCATCATTATTCCGTCCAAGCTGTGGCCCTCTTTACAGCGAGCTCAGTTTCAGTCTGACACCATTAAATCTGAGTAGCATGTGCCACTATGAAAACACACAAAAACAGACTTCATTTAAATAAAATGATCTAGAATCGCTGCTAAAATTTGAAAGGAAAATGCAACAACACTTAATTTGAGAGAATCATTAATACGTTGTTTCAATACCCGTAACTTTACAGAAAACAAACTAACACTGCTTATTATGAGCAAACCTGGCAACCTTGACCAGAGCAAAGTATCACAACACCTGCCTCTCAGAACAGGCTGTTTTCTTGGATCCCAACCCGGGTTCAGCAGAGGGTCTCGAGGAGGGTGCAAGCCTCTTCTGGCATTAAGGCAGTCAAAATTTGAAACTTATAAATGATCTCGAACAATTATAAGAGATTAAGGACACTTTAAAAGTCTTTTCACAAGAATGTGCCTATGGCCTTTTCAATCTAACTTTAGTCTTAAAATAATCAAAACTGGTGTTTATTTTTCACAGTGATGTACCTCCTATTTAATGTGGGTCCCATTAGGGGCTTCAGTCTCCTTAAATCCCATTCAAACTTGCAGAAAAAGCCTGAAATCGTCTGAGTGAGATGCATGAATGCAAGGAACAGGGTTTTTAACTCAGGAATTATGGTGTATTCCTTTTACGGCAGAACTCAAAAGTGGGAATTATGTCACGTCCCCCTGAAACATGTCCCAGTTGGGGTAGATGAAGATCGTCCAACTTCCCAGTTCAAAATTCAGACCTAAGGGTGTGCTTGTAGTATCCAACTTCTGAGATCAACTGGAACTCGTCATTGACTGACATACAATCTTTAGCGAAACATCCTGCTGTGAAGGCCAAGTATGAACAATAAGGTCAGGGAATTACCCGGTAGGCTACCCAGATATTTTCTAGGAAATGTCAGGGTTATATCAATCAATCAATCAAACTTTATTTGTATAGCACTTTTCATACAGGACTTTGTAATACAAAGTGCTTTACATGGGAAAAAAGCTAAAATAAAATAACAATCAGTGGAATAAAAAGCAGAAAATTGCACAATTGCATAAAATGAAATCATAAGACCCACACAATCCCCCCTCCCCCCAAACCACATTCAATATACACACTCACTTACTCAAACACACGAAGACATAAAAAGGAAATTCTGACAGAAAACAGAATTAGAGGACTGAGGAAACGCTATCTTGAATTAAAAATGAGAAAACACTGGAGCTAAAACTAAAATAATACTTAAAAATACTCAAAAATACTAGAGGGTAAGATAAATAAATGTGTAAATACATAAATAAGTAAAATAATATAACAGTAGAGAATAAATGTTGGATAAATAATATGTTAAAATGAGAAAGTGTAACATCAGGTGCATAATAAAATCAGCTAAAATAGGATAATAAAAGGAAAAGCATTTAACAAAGAATAAAATTCAAAATAAAAAATCTGAACTGAAATGTAGCAATAAAACAAAATAAAAGGTTTAAAATAAGTTAAAATATAATGTAAAATAATAAATACAATCAGCTAAAAGCAAGATTAAAAAGGTAGGTCTTGAGTTTTCTTCTAAAATATGAACAGTAGGTGCTGCTCTCAGGTCTATATGTGTCTGGCTTTAGGTACAACAAGTGGGAATCAGTGTGCTGAATGACTTTTTTTGGGCCATTTTCACATGTGCAGTCCTGGCATTTTTAGGAAAACTTTATAGCTAACCTACTCTGAAGATTTCTTGACTTACTCAACCACACATTTCCTTCACAGCAGAAGATTTTCCTGCAGTTTGTATGCAAGGCAACGTCAGGCAGGAATTAATTAGGGAGGTTGTGCATGTGTAAATAACATTAGAAAGCACCCAATTTGTTCTTTCACAATAGCACAACAGCTTCAAAAATTCTTGGAAGTTTATGTGACTTTTGTGAGCTTCATGTGTAAAAAACAAACAGCCAAGTTTGAACCTAACATAAATCCTTTACAGCCTTTTTCTGTCATATCAGGTGTTCCCCATGGCTCTGTACTGGGGCCCCTGCTGTTTATTTTGTCTTCCTATAATGTCTTTCAAGTTCCAGTCTGCCATATTTTCTGTGAATCTTACACAAGTGTCCATTGCTATGACCATCACCATTTCCAACAGCATACTTTTTTTATCTTATTTCATGAGACCCCAATCAAAACAGCTAAAATTGTCCATGAGTCACATTCCTTTACATTGAAAAGCAGTTTTTTAACCCTTTAATAGAGCATTACAATTTACTACAACAACAATCATTTGGATGCACATGTATTAATAGTACACTGATTTAGACTACTACACAACAGAGGAGGTCATGAGAGAAGAAAATGTGGTGTCCCACTGCGGGCCCATTTCCCAGAGCAAGAATAATCAAGGGGCAGATGACTATGTGACCTTTGACTAATAAATAAAACTGCAGAGCTAAGTGTGTTGTGTTTTCTAATCTCTTATGGCTTGTTTCTCGCTGATTTGATTAGAGAATATATCTAATAATAGTTCTTTATTTTGCTGATAGGAGAATGATGACATGTGTATGTGTGTGTAAAAGACATTTGTATTGCTGCAGATTTTCAATGGGCCGTATGAAATAAGGAAAAGAAACATATCTGCTGTTTTACTCTGGGAAAAGCCCTGAAAAATTAAACAAATATCTCAGCTTTGTTGGTAACTTGATCAGAGTCTGTTTATGTTGAAAGAATACAGTTTTGTTTGTGTAAGTTTTTCAAGCTGGTCAAAAACTTATTACAAACAAATAAATACACAAATGTAACACAAACGAAAACATGGGACATTAATGTTTTGGTACTGAAAAGGTCAAAAAGGTCATACTTAATATTTAAAGATAGTCAACTGTTCGTCTCTTTATCAAGAATGATGTTGGTTGTGTTTTTTGAGTGTCTGTTGTTGGACTATAGTATATTAGTTGTTTTTGTTTAGAAGTTTAGTTTAGTTAAGCACACATTAATTGGATTTTGCAACAAAGCTTATGAGAAATACAAAGGTCCTCACCTTAGTTGATAAGTCGTAAAAGGCCAAAGTTTTAGTTAAAAGACTATTGAAATGAATTAATTTAATAGATTAAAAAGATCTCAGATTGTAAACTGAATTAAACAGATTAACCTCACTTCATTGGTGTCACTGCATGGTCTACTTTTTGTATTAAAGTCAAGTATGTGTGTTTTTGTAAATTTCTCAGCTAATAATCAATATATTTTAGGTCATACTCTGACAAAAGTTGGTGTTGCTGGATCAAGAGTGGGCAACTGTAATTACCAAGAGGGCCACATAAAACAATTTATCCCAGCCTGAGCGCCACGTTGTTATAAATTTTCAGAAATTCTCGATGAGGAAAAAGAATGTTGGATAAACAACATATGATAATATAAATTTGTCATAACATTTAAATAGCAATAATCATATATTACAACATAAATACAAGTTATTTGCATAATCAAATGAGCTTGACATAGAATTTGAGCAAATTTAGCAAAAATACATGGAATTAAAGCCAATTAAGCTATTTTCAAATCAATAAAATGATGAGTGTTATTCACATTTTTAAAGCTCAAATATTTTGCTGCTGCCTTTTTTAATATATAGCATGAAGTAGTACTTTATATAATGTTCAAAGGTTTCATTAAAGAGATTTAGAGACACTATTATAGCAAAATAAGGTCATAAACAACTTACATAAGCCAATAAAATATCAGTCTAGATTATATAGAATTATTTCTATTGGATATCTGAGTTTTCTTCATATTTACAACTGCTGGTTGGGAATGTATGGCAGGCCACATTTAGTGATGTGGAGGGCCGCATTTGGCCCCCGGGCCGCCACTTGCCCACCCCTGTGCTAGATGCTCGAGGGTTATGTGCTTGTTTCTGACCTTGTTTGTAATTATTCTACATGTCAGTATTCCTCAGAAAAAAAGTATTGCAATTAAAATATGGCCAAAAGTGCAAGTGTTTTCACACTGAAGTAGAAAATACAATGAAAGATAGTCTTTTGTTGGCTTCATAGTTCAGAATGCATGTGGTTGTGCGTGTATTCACGGTTGGACAATATTACAAACAAATTTGTGAATAGACACGTCAAAACCACAAATATGTTATTTCACGGCTGTGAAGATGAACCCAAAACAGAAGATATCCCTGTGCTGGAAATAGCGTAAACATGCCACAGCTTGTACTGAAGTAAATATGTGAAACATCTGATAACAGAGTTTCTTGTAAGATATCAAACTTTTTTTTTTAAATACTACAAATAATTTACAGTTTTGGCACAAGCTCAAAAAGTTAAACAGGTTTTATCACGTAGTCCATCACTGCTGGTATGTAGTTTTCATTTTAGTTTAGTGTGTTTGCTTTCGTCACTGTTCATTGATGGACTTCATTCAAACAGGTTTGTAGTTGTGTGCCAGAAATACCTGAAAGTGAATCTTGGGAACACAGAATGGTCCTCTGTTGGTTTAATGGATGTGTCTGTTTTTTTGTTTAAGAGATGACAACTAATATTCTTTCTAAAAGTAAAACACACATATGTGCAATCAAATGATGGAAAAACAGGTCACAGATTTATCTGTCATGACATGTGTCACAGAAAAGGTGAATACAAATGCACAGAACAAGTGCAGTAAAAGGTTAAAAGGTTAAATCCTTAATTCAGGTTGAAGTTTGGTGAAGGCAGTCAGAGAAGGCAACAGGATCAAAATACAAGAGACAAGGTTGAAAAACAGACTAGGTAATATACAGCTTGGCTATGTCTATGAATACTGGAGTGAAGACTGAAGTGTAACCAACTGGCACCACATGAGACAGGAAGACACAAAAGGTTTAATACAAGAGGTAATGAGGGGTGATAGGAAACAAGTGGGTGACAATCAGGAGGCAGGAGTGACAAGACGGAGGCAGGACAGACATGAACACAAGTCTGAAACAGAGGCTGTGGTCGAAAAGTCATTTTTGCTTAGGAAGGTTCCTAACGGAGTGAAATAAAGCGGAAGTAGTTCGTGATTAGAGCTGGTGGAATAGTTTTAATGCATAGGAAAGGAGGGTCAATGCTTCCTTTATTATCTCCTTTAGCATAGGAAGGGAGAGGAGATTGTATAGCTTGTAACAGCAACAGCTTGTATAAACAGCGCGTACTCCGACTGCTTCCAAATTCAATCGAAAAATGACGAACAAATCCCACAGACCATGTGAGTTACCTCTGCTGTTCATCCTTTCTAAAGTTTACCAAAACCTGCCTTAACTTTCCAGTAGTCTGATTCTTTGAAGAGAGCAGGATATGAGACATTTGATGTTGATTATGTTCTAAACACGGTGTGTACACCATTAGATTGTGGTCTTAACAATTTATGCGTTTCTTTCATTTAGTTCCCATTTATTTTCATGCATTGATTGGTGTTCATGTTGATAATGACTTGACAAATCTATATAAATCCTCACTTTCAACATCAGTTATGTAATTTTTACCAGGTTATGTTCAGTGTTGTCTGAAAGGAACAACATTGTCATGATACATGATACATGATGCATGATGCGTCTTTTGTAGTCCACCTTCGGAGACTTGTAGTTTCACTGCAGCAGTAACATCCGCCGTCACATGATGACCTAGCCTAGTGAAGGTGTCGTCGGATTCTCTCTGCATGGCAGTTTTCCTTTCCTAAGTCCTTCTGAATTCTCCTTTCTCCTTTCCTTAACCTCGTGACGTTTTCCATCAGGGTTAAGGAAAAGTAGATAGGAAAGGACTTAGGAGGTGGCTATTCAACCGCAGCCAGAGACAAGGGTAAGTTTCAAAACAAACAGGAAAGACAAGACATGAGACAAAAATGTGCAAAAATAAACTATCACAGGTCCTCACTTGGTTCGCACGGGTGGATTGTCCTCTGTTTGTACTGCTGCCAAGTATGTGTGTGTGAAAGTACTTAAATGATAGAATAGTAGGAGAAAACTTCAAGTCATATCACAAAGAACCATCCATTGAGCTAATCGAAGGCCTTAGCTTGTTTTTAGGTAGATAGTTCACTTCACTGGTAGTACCACACACACCTATGAGATTGTTGAAGTGCTCATAGCTGAACATTGTTAGAAAAAATAAATACAAATTTGGAAATGGTGCCAGGCGTAACACCAAAAATGCTGCCACTCTGCATACCGGAACACAAGTGTACAGTTACAGGGGATTTTAGCACATTTCTTTTGGACGCAACCGTACATTTAGCTGTGTTGCTCATACCACAATTGCACTACATTTACAAGTTGTATTTTGTTTAAAGCTGACAAATTAGGCTTTCTATTAATACAAAATACAATACCGGACAATGTTTATAAAGGGAAGGAGTGACAACTGAAATGTTTCTTGTAGGTGATGCTAAAAAGTCCCCTGCTTATAAGGTCATGAATTTAAAAGTCTTGTGCCACTGCTTGTTCTTGGATATGTGAAAAGTGGAGCTTGGTGTTAGTTGATAATTCTCAGCTACTTTAACAGGTGTGGTTTAATTTTGCTTGTTTATTTTTTAAATATGGTTGCCAGAATTTCTTTGAAAAACAGATGTCCTCTCTTGTTCCACCAGGTGAGATGGTCCTCTGTTTGTATCACAGTCAAGAATGTGTGTGTTTGTACAAACTTAAATTTTAACATTGGCTTTTCTTTTTAAAGCGAAAGTAAATACCCAAAATAATAATCACAATAAAAATAATGCTTTGTTATGGAAAAATGCCAGACAGATTTGCATTGATGGTATTGCTTGATATGTAACTGTTCATATTAAAGTGATGTGTAAATGTGTTTTCAGTGTTTTTTGGGTGGCCATTATTCCTTAAAATCATTAAAAACAGACATCTGCAGTAAATATACAGGAAAACTCTTAAAGAGAAGGGGCCTCACTTGGTTTTTGATGCTTGAGAGCCCTTTGTTGGTTTTATTGTCAGGCATGTGTGTGTTAGTGCCGATGTTTATGACTGGACTTTAGTTTCCTCCAGCTGGTTACGAAACTCTCGGTTGTGTTTATTGCAGGTTCTGCCTCTGGAATTAAACCATCCTGCAGCATTAAAAGGAAATCCAGGTGGAAGTCTAAACATCCTGGTACTTACAATAAATGTAACATTCCTCTACTTTGTTTGGCATCAATCATGCAATGGCTAATTAGCAGAATTTATTTTAGAAAATTGTTCGACACATGCAATGAGGGATCAGACATAAATAAAACAAAAGGGAAAATTCAGGTTTTTCTTTATTTATTGAGAATGAGAGAACAACCTTCAATTAGAATCCCAGCTCAGTGTTTATTGGCATAAATAAATAAAAGTAAAAAATAAATAGGCTATTAAATACAGTATAAAACAACAGGCATTAAGGAAGGACTCTGCTTTTTTTGTTTAAAGGAATTCTCAAAATGTTTAGAAAGGCAGCAAAAGTAGAGGAGTGATAGAAAAATAATCAGTTTAGTATTATGGTACAAAGTGAAATCATACAAAATGTACAAAATGTAATTGCAAACAGTAAACCAGAGTAATAACAAAAAAAAATCCCTTTTACAAAGATGGATCTACCAGCTACAAAAAAAAAATCATTGATATATTTGAAAACAGTAAAAATTCAAGTAAAAGAAGGTGTACATCAGTAACACAATGATTTGCAGTCATTAATTAAGAGCACCGGAGTAATTATCCACTTTCCACTCCACCACAGAGCTGCTTCTTTTTTTACAAACAGAAGCAAACTCCCTCTAATGCTCTACAAACATGGACTTTAAAATGTCTCTGAATATCTGGGACGAGTTGCTCTAAATGGCAAAGCACAGCGTTTCATGTTGAAACCCACAAAATAGTGATGGATATTTGTATAGCTTCGGCAAAAGTTAATGAGACAGTGACATTGCAAACTCAGCCATTAAGTTTAAACTTTTCTCAACCACAAATTGTCATTAAACCTTTTTTTCTTATTCTAGCAGAGCCATCAGTACTTCAACATGTTTCACCCTCTTCTTTACTGGTTTGGTACAAAGAGTATGGAAGCCCCAAGTGGACATAAGAATGAAGGTTGTGCCCTCGTTCTGCATCTTTTAAAACCCACAAATCAATAACATTTGAACTATATCATTATATATGGTTCTTATTATAAGTCTTGTGGCTCCTATAACGTGTCATTAAATCCTGAAATTGAATCGTATAATTTGAATTCAACCACAAGTGCACAAACGATTGTCTCTGTTTTTATATGATTAAATTTAAGGCAAGTAAGTACAAGGCACATTTGAAATGTGAATCAATTCAAAGTAAGATGCAGCACAATCAATGGGCAGGTGGGAAAATAAAAACTGTTCAACAACCTTTCTGCTGCTGGTCAGTTATCGTCCTTTATCCAGAATTAAGATATCCCTAACTTTGGAATCAATCTAGTTCGTGGAAACATTCTCTCAAACCTGATTAGAGCAAGCAGGATAAATGCTTTTGCTTCTTTATATTTTTTATACCTGGCTGTAAAATAGACATCCCGACTTGTTTTGTCAGGTTAAGATGGTCCTCTGTTTGTATCACAGTTAAGAATGTGTGTGTTTGCACAAGCTTACATTTGTAAATTGTTTTTTTTTCTTTTTTAAAGCAAAAATAAATAAGCTTATGATAAAGATAATAGCCGTGTATTATTACAGAATAATGCCTCAGAGGCAGATTTTCATTGATGGTACTGCTTGATATTTAACATATTCATATTAAAGTAATGTGTAAATGTGTGTTTTCAGTGTTTTTTTATTCCTTAAATTAATTTAAAATAGCCTTCTGCAGTAAAAATACAGGAAAGCTCCTAAAGATAAGGGGCCTCACTTAGTTGTTGATGCTTGAGGACATGATAACTACTTGTTTGACAAAACACCACACAAAGAAGTGTTAAGATCTGGTCATTATAATGACTGACTAAGTGTGTATTGTTATATGTTTAAAAATAACTTAAAAAATTAAATGGTCTAGGTGCAAGAAAAAAAATGGTTATTTTGGTGAAATTTGATTGTCATTTAACTAAATTACATTGATACAAATTCTGTTTACAGTTAACTTACAGCTGTTCTGTAATGATTACAAAGTGTCCTTTTCAGAATTGATGGATTTGGGTACCTAACAGGTTTTGACATTATTGTTAAATTTAATAAAAATTAGCAATCCTCTTTCCTTCTAATTATGCACCCATACTTTCCTATGATTATGAGTACACATCTGGTATTTACTTAAATACACACAATTTTTTGTGCTCTCCAACAAAGCTGGTGTTACAGTTATATTGATTTGCATCTTTGAGATTTGAAAATCAACTTTTTCCATGTAAAACTGTACCCTTTAAAACAATCCATCTATTATCTATAATAATTACCCCTTTTAGGGTTCGAGGGCTGGAGCTGATCCTGCACACATTGAGCCAGAGGTGGGGAACCTTGAACCGGTCGCCAGCTACTCAGAGGAGAAACAGACAACCTTTCAAGTTCACACTCATACCTAAGGTCAATTTGGAGTCACCAATAAACCTAATGAGCATGTTTTTGGTCTATGGGAGGAAGCTGGAGTGCCTAGAAAGAAGCCATGCATGCACAGGGTGATCATGCAAATTCCTCACAGAAAGACTGACTGATACAGGGTTCAAACTTTATTTAACAACATCTAGTCCTGGGTCTTTACTAGGACCCAGGACTACATGTTGTTTCAGCAGCATCTTAGTCTGTACTTTGTTTTTTGAATGTGTGACCGGCCAGAATCCACCACAACACACCCTTTTGGAAAGTCGTGTCTGGCTGTGTGACATCACCCATCCAGATACTTGCACAACCAGGATAGTCAAGCAATTATAGAACTTGAGGTTAAAATAAAATGCTAAAACAAGAAGAACGCATTACTGCATGGTTCCCCCTGCACTTACAGATCTTCGGGACACTATCTTTCTCACAATGCACCTTGGGCATGAAATAACCTCCAAAAAAGGTTAAGATAGCATCACTGATCTCACTGAGGACATTTAAAAAGATTGTAAGAGTGTGGTGACAGAGAAGTGAAGCTTTTTTCTTGAATGATCACTGTACATTTGAAAGCCTGTTTTAACATGTGAGTTGTGCTGATTAATTTTTGTTGTTTTTATTTTGCAACATTGTTTTGGCTGCTAGCTTGGCTAGGTCTCTTGCAAAAGAGATGTAAATGTAAATTTAAGTCTTAATGGGACTTCCAGGTTAAATAAAGGTCAAATAAAAAAAAGATGTTTGATAAAAGGATACTCTGTTTCATACGGTTCCAAGAATATGGAAGCAAATGCTTCAATTAAGAGATAAATAAGTCCAAATCTATATAAAATAACCATATATACCTATCCTCTTTAAATAATGAAATTAAAATAAATGTACTGATGCCAGTCCACTTAGGGCTTCCATGAAAAAGTGATGTTACACCTACTAATAAAATTTGACTTCAAAAATACATTTCATTTGTTGAAATCCCTTAAATGTTTGTTCAGGATTCTAAAATGTTGTTCAGAGACAAACAAAGATGACAAGATTCTTGATCCAAGTGCTACATCATAAAATTAAATCCAAATGTTCTTAGTAATTGCCCAAACACAAAAATGTAAAACTAAAGTCAATCTGTACAAACTGAGTACCGAATATATATGCTCTCTTTTCTCATATAAAATCACTTACATGATTATAGCTTAATATCTGCACGGACCGAGCAGAAGGCCGGAAACATCACCGGCTCACCTGTGTTTGCACACCTTAACAACACAGCCTCTTTAACTCTGGGCCAGCTCAAGCTAATTCCAGCCCAGCGCTCCGTCCTTATTGTTCTTACAGGAAGAGGACCAAAGTGCCAATTAAAGAGAGATGCTGTGACATCAGCACGACCACAGCCTGAGCCGGGGGAGGGATCCTCCGCTCATGAATTATCTCACTGACTCGCACTGTTTGTTGGAAACTGAATTCAACAAGCTCATGACTGTGAGATGCTGTCAAGTAGAATCTGTTCCCAGAACTGGCTGGATTGTTGATTTTTATGGAGCAGGAATGTGAAAAGAAAAGAAAATCTGCATGAGCAGTGAATCATATCTGTACAGAGGACACGAGGAGTAAAAATAGATATCTAAATATACAGAGTCTACTTGATGCAGCTATTGTTGTATATTTTTTCTTTTGTTTTCCCGTGTGAGTAAGATGAAGAAATCAAAAATCTACTGCTGGTTATTGTGATTCAGTCTGCCCCACAATGGCACAGTTCTGTTGGTCCTGCTGATCCAAAAGTCGCCCTCATAGTTTCGCTCCAGCTCTGCTTAGAGTCCTAAGGGTCGCCTGCTTCAGTGCCCGAATGTAACTCCCATGGACGAGGTTCAAACTGCAAAAACGCTGAGGGTGCTGGTCTGGTCCTTTAAACCAAGGATGCTGTAGGCGATTCTTTTCAAATGTCCCGGCAGTCTCACCCCAATGTTCTTTATATCCCTGAAAAAGAGACAGACATGAGAGGACGTCAGCGGACATAACTTCATCTCCTCAGTAAAGCAAAGACAGATCTGTTAAACAATTAGGCCATACAAGTTCATACAAGCTCATTCAAAGGATTATTAGAGTTACTGAAGTGCTTCCCTAAAATAATAACATCTAAATACTGCTAAAAATAAAATCTAAGGAAGTTTATTCATCCAATTTCAATTCTAAGAATCTAACAAGGCTCACTGTTAGCCAGTAATTGCCAGCTGCACATCTTCATTCAGAACTTAAAAACAAAAAATAACCAATTGATGGCTTGTAATGAGTTAAAATATCTACCAATGTGACCAGATAAATTTACTTGTATGTCTTGGAAGTAAGATGTGCTGTCTTTAGTAGTTTCTATACCTGATTTAAAGACCTTCAAGAAGTACAATTTAGCTTTTTTCATGACATATATTTTTTGATAATTCTAAGTTATTCAGTGCTTTATTTTTTTTCTAGTCCTTGCAATAACATACCAATCTGGACCAGTCAAATGAGTTTGAAATTTTAGTATGTATTGAGTTTTTTGGGTTGATTAGACAAATAAACTTGCATCATAAGCATCATAACACTGAGTGCAACAAAGAGTACACTTATGCAGACACACTTTTCATTTAAAAAAACTCACCCCATTTTTATAAGAAAAAGGCAAAAAACATGACAGTGTTTGCCTTCAACCAACATGCCCTTTTTTTCTTTTAACATCATGCCCTGCTTCCTTAGCCCATAGCTCTTTGCCTGCCTGTTTTTCCTGGGAAATTTCACAAGCAGTCCATCTATAACTCTCCAAAATTTCATAAGTGAAAACTGCTTACGAAGCCACAAATGAAATTTCACTTTGGTCCCCATCCAACACCTTTAAACACATCCTTCCTGTCCCTCAAGCTTTGTTGTAATCTGTCACTCATTCAACATGACAAAGTGCCAGATGACTCAATTCTTGTTTAGCGTGATTGTTTAACCAGAACAAAGCGGTTGGTAGTTTTCCAAATGCTTGATCCATGTTGGTTTATTTTCTTAAATGTCTTCATAATCAAAATAATAATCCAGAGGTATCTTCTCATGATTCAGACCTGCAACAGCAGTCAGAAGTTCAAATTAGTGACTTAATTACTTAACGAGAATTCTCCCTGTTGACCATGAATCACTCGTCTGGTGAGGAGAGGGTGCGTCCTGAACAACTGATGTTTTTTTTCCAAGAGTGCTACCAGATGCCCTAAGATGGAAACACGGGGCCATGAAATCGCACCATTCTGTATGACAAATACTTCAAAAAGCATCTCTCTGCCCTGCCATGTCCCCCAAATCATGAGCAGGACCAGCTAAGATAAATGCCACGGAGGGTAGACCGGGGTCTTATGGCTGTTGCTGTGGTTAGAGGGATCTCTGGCCCTCATTATAGCCCCAAAACATTCCAACAGCAGAAGCTTCACCAAGCATTTCCCTCCTTAAAGGTTAAGTCTATTTGATCAAATTACCCCCTTAGCAATCCTGCACATCTGAGGAGATCCAATTCCCTTAAACTACCTTTGTGATAGGTTCAGGAGGGCATTATGTGCACACATCTTCAATCTTTCTAAAAGAACAAGCAAGGCTCCAAATGTCGTCAATCTATTTCAGCTCCTTAATCCCCTCTAGTTGCCCCTTCTCCACGGGCAATTCTCCCTCTTCCTTCCCTCCTTTAATGTTAAAGAAAGCCACAAAGGGTCTTTGCCCGTAACAGGCATAGCTGGTGGTTTTTCAGGGCTCGAGCATAAGCACAGCTCGGAGCAGCTCATGTGTGCGTAGGATGGAGGGATAAGAGAAGAAAGAAAGAAGAAGGAGAAGAATAAGGACTGCAACGACCACAGGCCACCACCGCCAGTCGACCACAAATGAGCCCACTCCTTCTCCTTCCCTCCATTACTTTTTCCATCTCAAAACATTTCTCAAGTTGTAACTGAGGTCGCAGATTATATTGTGCACAAATGATTGAGCCGGCAACATTTTTCAGGATAACAGGCATAAATTTTTACAAGGAGGAAGTTTATGATAAATTTATGTGATGCTTGTTCAGCTTGTTGCCGTAAGTCTTGGTCAAATTTCACAATAAAATGTTCGTCCAGGCTGCCAAAAACATTTTACTGCTGAATGGTGTTGTTGTGATACCAAAATCTTGACAGTGATAACAAAGCAAAGTTTAGCATCAGCATACCAGAAAATCTTGAAAATGAAGCCTTTCTGGTTCAGTTCATAAACTCAATAAATGAGAAAAAGATATATTAAAGTGTCAGTTACATTTTAAACCAAGAGTTTGACAACCTGAGGAGAAAAAATGCATTTATAATTATGGTTTTCAAGGCGAATAGGTTTGTTCATTCATTCATTTTCTGCACTCATACCTGAGGGCAATTTGGAGTCACCATTTAACCTAATATGCATGCTTATGGTCTGTGGGAGGAAGCCAGGGTGCACGGGGAGAACCCACGCATGCACAGAAAGAACATGGAAACTCTACACACAGAGGTGGTGCACTACCGGCAGCGGCACTGTGCTGCCCCCGGCAAACCGGTTATCTACTTATATTTATTCAGTATTTCCTTTTACAGTGTACTCATGTTAAAACTATGAATCATGAAGTGCACTAAATACCTTTCAAGGTTACTTTCACACTTAATATTTAGCAGACTCGATATGTTTCAAGAGTGAAGTTGAAACTTTATTTTATTTTTTACTTGGCTAAAGTTTCCTTTCACACGGCACCCCGTCCAAACTTCCATCCTGCTGCTTGCTCTTACTGCCTAATGATTTGCATTTAATATATATTTTTTAATGATATCTCATTGTTTTATTACATTTACCACTCCATACGTTTAAACACACATACAGAAATCCTTCAAACAAACAAGACAACAGTACATATCCAACTGTAAGGAATGGATTCTACAGACAAATTATAATACCATGTAAATGACAAAATCAATAAAAAAGTGTATATATATATATATATATATATATATATATATATATATATATATATATACATATATATATATATATATATATATATATCTTAAAAAAACATACATACACAATATTTTTTTCAGGATAAGTATTTTGGTTTAGCTGGGATAACTTGCTATAAATATAGGGATACCAACACCATTATTTTATGCTATAATTTTTCCTAGTGACTGCAGAGGACCATTTATATCTTGTCTTCAGTTATTTCTTTTGTACTGGTAAAAGGATTTTTTCAAGAAATGAAATGACGGGGCACCAGATATTCATAAAGGTTGCTTGTTTACCTTTATATGTGATCTTTTCTTTTTTTTTATGTATTTTTTGGGTATTTTGTGCCTTTATTGATAGGAGAGACAGTAGGTAGGCTTGTGAAAAGGGGTGAGGGAGTAGGGGAAGACACTCTGCAAACTGGCCACAGGCTGGATTGGAACCTGGACCGGCAGAAGCAAGTACATAGGACTTGCCTGGTTGCTAACCACTCTGCCAAACCAGCACCCCATGTGATCTTTTCTGAGGGAAGAGCTGAAGATAATTCAAATACATAGGCACTCAACCTATGCTTAGCTTCTCTTCCCATGCTACAGCAATAATTCTTTTGGAAAGTGACAAGCCCATTTCTTTATTAGTTTTACTATACTGCATTATTTTCTTTAACTCACTCCCTCCAGAGCCACATTTGACCTTCAGAAAGAAGCAGGTGTCCCAAAATTCTTGCACAAAACAAAAATAACATACCAAAAATTCCCAATTTTTCAGTAAACCTTGCCACACTACTGTATTTACTGTAGTTAATATAACCAGAGAGCATCATGTGCAGTAAGGCATGTCTACTTACTCATTCTTCATCTGTAAGACCTGGTCCATGGTGACGACCCCGGCACAGGCGAAGTTCTCACTGTACTGACTCATCTTGATGGACTCCAGCCACTCTGACACCGACCTGAAGGGGGAACCGTCTGAGCCGCTGGTGCTTGGCAGGCGGATGGATACGCTACAAGTGGAGAAAAGTAGATCCAAATGATGATAATCTACAGGCTTTCCCACAACAAAGTCAGATGACTGAGGCCTGTAATTACTGTACAGGAAACCAGCTGGTGATAAAAACCAGTCGGAGCAGTCAGAGCCAAAGCCAATCAAGATGCGAGCATGACACTCTTTTGTCCTTTCTCGTCGTTTCTGGCTTTAATGCTTCCTCACAAAAGGAGAAAATATGCATCCAGGAACACACTCACATACAACGGAGCCTTTGTGTTCCCCTGACAGGAGTGTACACACATTTCTTTCATTAGGCTGACAGGGAAGGTGTAAGTATGTGCTTTAAATGGTTTAAGGAGAACATCTTTAAGTCATTCCCTTTCTTCACCAAACACCCAGCCCCTTTATAAGTGCATTAAAAAGGGGGAGCTGCTACCAGAGCTGGTTTTAAGTGTTTTAAAGGACGTCCCAGTCAAATATCAAGTCTGGGGAAAAGTGCAAAAGTCAAGTGTCTATTTGTTTAAGACGGCCATTCAAGTTCAGACCAAACTTTAACATGTCACTTAAAAGAAAGTCAGAAACTAAACCGGAAGAGTGTGCTAATATTGGCACAACACAACAAACTCAATTATTAAAGAAGTTCAGACACATTTCTATAACTGGGCTGATTCCAAAGAAATGTTTGCTGATAATGGCAACGGCTGAAGAGTCTTTACTGGAAAAATATGCATTTCAAGCCCGCAATTAGTCCTTCAAATAAATCTTACCGTGGGTCAAAGTCTGCGATGGTCTTCAGAGAGTCTGGACTCCTCAATAATTTGTCCAGCAGGCTGACGATGTCTCCAAAGCGCGGCCTCTTTGAGCGGTCCTGGAGCCAACACTGCAGCATCAGCTGATATACGGCTGAAGGGCAGTCCATCGGCGCCGGCAGTCTGAAGGCCTCATTGATAGCCTTCATCACCTGCAATAATATTTTATGATGAAATTAGATCTAATTTACTGCCAATACTTTGATAAATCTTTTATGAGGTTAAGTTCTGTAAAACTATGTTACCTCGTGGTTACTCATGTCCCAGTACGGCCTTTCACCAAAGGCCATCACCTCCCACATGACGATACCAAAACTCCACACATCACTAGCTGAGGTGAACTTCCTGTAGGCTATTGCTTCTGGAGCAGTCCAGCGGATGGGAATCTTACCTCCCTGTGCAGTAAAGACAGGAAGGATCATGTAAGAGGTACAAAAACTAAAAGCAGAAGAACTTATCTACATATTTTACTCTTCGCATATACTCACACTTGTGGTGTACGTCCCCTCGGGATCGTCCTCCAGCACCCTGGACAGGCCAAAGTCCGACACTTTACACTCAAGGTTGTTGTTGACGAGGATGTTGCGGGCAGCGAGGTCACGGTGGACGTAGCTCATGTCAGAGAGGTATTTCATACCTGCAGCTATGCCACGCAGCATGCCAACCAGCTGGAAGGAGGCAAACTCTCCATCGTGGTCCTGATGCAAGAAAAATAAACTTGAATGACGTTTCTTCCTGCTTCATTTTTTTTCAGTATTTTATTGTCAAACATTACAAAGGAAACCATAAATAAACAAAACATATACATTGAAACAGAGAAATAAAAATTGAAACAACTACAGGTGTGCCAAGAACACAAACTTCCATCAAGGCATGTCTAACATTGTTGGGCGAGTAATTGTCAAAACTGTAGAAATCTTGCTCTGTAAAGAAATCCTTAAAAAAAAGTCCTGAATCTACATCTGGATTCAGATCACCACCAAAACCAATTACTTTCTCCTTGTGCCATGACCTACATCTTTTACAAAATGTAACCAAAATCAATTAATAGCTTTTCCAATTATCCTGTTAACAAACTAACAATGCTGAAAAAAACATTGTGCTTGGAAGAGGTAATAGTATCTGACAAAAAAAACTATGTTGTTAAGGTAGTAATGATGTACTTTTGTAGCAAAAATAAAACCAGCAATAGCTTTGTAAATGCTGCTAATTCAATTACTTAATATGTTTGACCTTTGCTGTCGACTTTACATCTTTGGGTTGAGCTAACCCTTCATTTATTCTGTCCCCAGAGGTAGCAACAAAGGTGCAATAGTGCCATAGATGTGCTGATATGGAATGTGCTGCTTCATGCTTGTCGTCCTGCCGCACAGCCGCATCAAATTAATCAAATCAAATATCAAATTTAGGCTGTTTTCACTCCTATAGCTCTGTTGCTTTGTTTAGATTCTGGGAAATACACCACAAATGTGATTATTTTCTTCTGTATTGCATCATATTCACTCAACAGCATTTTGGAGAAGGAAAAAAAGGAATTTTTAACAATTTATAACATGCAGGATAGGAAAGTCTATTACATTTTCAATAACAGCTTGACCAAGAACGCCAGAAATACGTCAAATGTGCTCTAGGGGCAACATTAGTTATCAAGTTGTCCTTATCAGCATGAACCTCTGGGGAGATGTAATGTAATCATTATTAATCATGCTGCTTCTACCACAACAGAAGTGTGATGAGTTAACTTGTCACTCTGGTTATTCTGTTTTCTGGTCAAACTGCTCCAGGGGTTGATTGGCAATCTTGACGCATTTGTTCATACTAAAGCAAGTATTGCTTATTGTGTTTATATATATTAAAATGAACTGAGCAAAACACTGAACACCCACTTGTGGAAGAATAATTCTCTAGGTTAAATACTACCCTAAAAACTGCTTTAAAGGTGCTATGAGGAGAAACCATTTCCGGAGACATAAAGACTGCTACCCACGGGCATGCACTGCAACTGTCATAAAGGTGACAAACCAAAGCGTACGTTTGTTGTGATGCTAATAAATGCAGCTCGGACCTTCCTCAGAACTCTGCTTCACTTTACAACTTCTTTTTTCAACAACTTACAGGATGCAAAGCGACGAGGTAATGTATCTCTTTCTAGTTAGCGGTAGTTTTTGATGTGTGACAACAAGCCATTTTTGGAAAACTTAGTATCGTAGTTTTGTAGCCGACTATATATCGCTACTTACAGCCCGGTGATCTAAGACGTGTCCGAATAATACAAATTTGCTCTAGTTTTAATTGTCTTGTTCCTGAAGTTGAGTATCCAGGCCAGTCCAGCCCTGTCCGACCCGACCGCAAAGCGAAGGAATTGCATTTATAGATAACCTGTTTGGATGCTATAAAACTCATCTTAAAGTGTGTATTTCGATCAGGCATATATCTAAAAGTGAGACTTTTTTGTAATTACTTAAAAACTCCTCATAGCATCTTTAACTATCACCAGTTGGAAGGGGTCTCGTATTTGATGCATTAATTTTGGAGGTCACAACTTAGAAAGTTTGGGAAGCCTGTGAGGCTGGATCCATGAGAACTGATAGTTGAATCAGTCAGGTAAAAAGGTTGTTGCTATTGGCTTTAAAGTGGAATCAGGACTTTACAGAACTCGGTGTCATTTATCTGCTTGTGTGGAAACAGGTAGGCTGATAAAATAACTGTTTATGATAAAGCATTTAGAGTCCTTACCCTGAGGTACCTGTCCAGTGCTCCGTTCTCCATGTATTCAGTCACAATCATTGCATGTTTGACTGCACACACACAAAAATGAACACATTAGTTGACGTAATTGGCCCAAAATATGGATGAGAAATATTGAAAAAAGGTAAAAAATTGGCCACCAAACTCACAGAAGTCCTTACATTTGGTCACCACCCCCTCCAGACGGATGATGTTCTGGTGGGAGAACTGCCCCATGATGGAGGCCTCGCTCAGAAAGTCCTGCCTCTGTTTCTCCGTGTAGCCCGGCTTCAGCGTCTTGATCGCCACTGCCACCTCCTTCCTCCCCGGCGCCTTCAGAATACCTCGATACACCTCTCCAAACTCCCCTGAGGGAAACAAAACAACATCAATGAGACAAGGCAGGGAGATATCAAACAAATATGTGTTTGATGGAGCTCTCAGGTTTCACGCTGCGGGGGGGGGGGGGGCTCCTCCGCTGCAGCGTGAAAACGAGGAAGTCTCTGCGGCTGTTTTGCCCCGGGCTCATTCACAGAGGTGTGTTCGGGCTGGGTGTTGAGAGAGAGCCTATTTTGTTTAATTAGTGGATGGCCTGTGGTGTGGAAGCATGGGAATCAGCTGTCACATGAGGAGAAAGGAGCGGGGGGGCTTGGTCGTGGGAACTGAGGAGGGGTGCACGTAGAAAATAGATGCTGGGTTCAAAGGGGAAAGGTGGTTGCACTTGAATAAACCTTTAATGAAGGATTTGGACAGGGACCAGAAAGGTGCTCTGATATCTTTCCAAATGCTCTTTCTTCAACACTTTCTGAGTAATTGTTCGTCGACTGGAGCCAAAAGAGTGAGTCTCACAGCCAGGAGTTGCCAAACAGCAGAATGTCTGGACTTGTTGCGCTTGAGCTCAGGCAGATCGTTTTTAATCCCACTAAAGTAACCTCTGTCAGTCAGCCCTCGAAGGTGGGGAAAAGGCACAATATAAACAGTGAATTTGTGGACTGGAAAAATCTTTCAACGTCTCAGAGTTAATCCCGCTCAGCAGATCGTCTCTGCTGGGACGTCACTCACCAGCTCCAATCACTTTCTGTTTGGTTATGTGGCTCGGGTGGATTTCAGTGGCAAACTTCAGGACCGCGGTGTTGGGGTCTTCGTATGTGTGCGGGTCTACGTAGGTTTTTAGAGGCTTCAGTTGCTCTGTGGGGAAAAATAAAGGAAACATGAAATCAAACAAGAGCTTTATCACAATGAGATTGAGATGTTTTTAACCACGTGTTTATTAGTCAGGCTCGTGCAGAATTTTCTGCAACTGCTTATGTTAGCATGTTCTGAATAATAAGGACATGACTGCTCCCTTTACAGTTTTAAAAACTAATGTGCAGCTTCAATATAATCTCCATCTTGGGACTCATATTGTTGAGGGCAGCATGGTGGTGCAGGAGGTAGTGCAGGTGCCTCACAGCAAGAATGCTGCTGGTTCAAACTCCATGTTGGACAGGGTCTTTCTGTGTAGGAGTTTTTGGGTACTGATACATCCCATAGACCAGGGATGGGCAACTTTAATTACCAAGAGGGCCACATAAAACCATTTTCCCAGCCTGAGGGCCACATTGTTACAAATTTTCAGAAACTCTCGATGAGGAAAAAGAATGTTGGATAAACAACATATGAGAATATAAATTGTCACAAAATTAGAACACCAATATTTATATATTACCAGTTATTATGCATAATCAAATGAGCTTGACATAGAATTCGAGCAAATGTAACTAACATACATGGAATTAAAGCCAATGAAGCTGTTTTCAAATCAATTTAATGATGAGTGTTCTTCAAATTTTTAAAGCTCAAATATTTTGCTGCTGCCATTATACATTATAGTATTGAGTAATACTTGATATAATGTTCAAAAGTTTCATTAAAGAGATTTAGAGACACTATTATAGCAAGTAAGGCCATAATCAACTTACATAAGCCAATAAAAATATAAGTCTAGATGATATAGAATTATTTCTATTGGATATCTGAGTTTTCGTCTTATTTACAACTGCTGGTTTCTGGGAATGAACGGCGGGCCACATTTATTGACGTGTAGGGCCGCACTTGGCCCCCGGGCCGCCACTTGCCCACCCCTGCCATAGGCTAAAGACTGCTGGATAGGTTAATTTGTGAGTCTGCCCTTAATGTATCAATGATTATCTGTCTCTCTATGTTGCCATGTGATTGGCTGATGACCAGTCCTGAGTGTACCCTGCCTCTTGCCCAATGCCAGCTGGCATAGGCTCCATCCCGCTGAAGGGATAAGCAGTATAGATGTTGGATGGATAGATAAACTTGAAACTGTGACTTGAGTTGAGAAGTTGCATATTGCTTCTTTGGAGGCTCCGAGCTCTGGTGTGTTTGACTGTTACATCATTACATCATGTCTAAGATATGTTAATCAAGGATTTAATTAAAGTTTAATTAAAAATAAAAATCAAGTCTCTGTAGAGGATCAGATGCAGCTCTTCTTCTTTCCTCTTTGAAAACACTCAGATCTGAGGGGGGAGAGGCTAATAGTGAGATACTGGGATCAGTGCTCACTGGCCAAAGATGCCTGACAGAAGTGGGGAGGAAGGCTTATGGGCTGTAGAGCAAACATTGAGAACTGTCATGGCATCCTCTTCAGAAACACTTGGATCTGAGGTAGATGGGGAAGACACAGGAGGCTACGATCATAAGCTTTGTGCGCAAGTTGCTGCCCAAACGATGTTTGTCTTTAACAAATTAATATGCAGACACTGAGGCCACAGCCATGAGGTTGAACTTGTCCAGTCATTTGAAAAGGAGGAAATTCTCAAATAAAAGGTTATAATGTGACATTATAAAATGGGGGTGTGGTGTCTTCTAAGTCAAACTGCTACATTGCAGTTCAATAAAAGCTTGATTGTAGCTTTGAAAAACTTGAAAAGTTTAGTTCATGTTTGAGGATCATCATGATGAATTAAACGCATTAGTTTTTTAAAAAAAACTTTCTTCTCCCACAGACCCTTCTATCAGCAATGATCCAAGAACAGTAAGTACTCCCAGAGGGTTTTGGTCAAGGGAGCCAGCATGATTCTAACTTCTGGGTCAGTCTACAAAAACAGATCATCCCTGCACCACGCTATTGTGTCTCTGAGCTCTAATTAGATAATTTGACTCAGCTGGCATGACATCGTACATTAAAACCTGCCCCTCAGCAGGTTAGAGGTCAAAAGGTTTACAGCTCCAACTTAAGACAACCTGTGAGGGCTGACAAGCAATTAGTTTGGCTGTGTTTCTGAATGACTTTATGTAAAAGTAAAACATCATCAAAATGGGATCAATAACCACTATCAGTGACTACTGCTGTCAACTACCTAGACAAAATCCTGCATGCTATTCTTTGTTAGCAATATCCTTTAATTGGAACGAAATACCTCCTACACATTGAAATCTCACTTTTGGGGCTGAAGTTTTCTGTCCTGCATGCCTACTTTAAGACTGTTGGAACTGCAAATGCCCCCTTTAAAACCAGTAAACTTGCAAAATCACTTGACAGTAATTGGTAGTTTTATTTTGATAAGAAATAATATAGTGAAATAAAGAGGGGAAATATATACGCTATCTACCTGGGGTGGAGAAGTAGTTGTCCTCTGGTCCTTGACGAGTGTGAGAATTTCTTCTACTGTTGAGGAAAAGAAGAAAACATTAGTACCACTCTTTTGTAGAATAGATCATGGCTTAGTAATGAGCCATAAACAACAATCAGAGGTGCCCAAACCTATTTGATCAAGGGCCACATGAATAAAATCTCTAGGTTATAGGGATGGTCAGTTAAATTTCAGAGCTATCATATGATTGGTCCTGATGAGGATGACAGTAATGCAGCCTGGGCGGCAGACAGCTTAACTGCATTAAGATACAAAAGAAGTGAAAACTGTACAAACCGGACAAACTTAATCTGAGTGCTGTTGCTTCAAGATGTTACAAAATGACAGGTATAATATCTTTTGAACCTTGATATGGCAGCAAAAGCACAAAATATGAGCATGATTGGTGTTATTTGCTACAATATCCCATCTATTAATTATAATATACCATTGTTGTTTTTTGTACACCTATGCAATTCATTTTGCACTATTTTCTAGCTATTTTATATGTTATTTTATTCCACTTTTTTTTAAACAATCTAACTGTACGTTGATTGTTTTTACACCAGTTTATCAAGTCAAATTCCCTGACTGTGTCAATGTACTATGCAAGAAATGCCAATGCCTGGGGTACAACATACGAACTGAAAGGCCCTTACTGACACAGGTTTGAACCGGCAACCTTTTTGCTGTCAGACATGTTCACTACCTCCAGCACCACTTTGCATCCAGCTACTACAATATACTTGTTCATATTTAGTTTTAAGCCAAAAGCCCAATGTTCAAAAGCCAAGCATAATTACTTTACATTTGACTTTGAAGAGGACCTATCAGGAGTGAGCTTCAGGCCCTGTTTGGCCCTTGGACCACAGTTTGGACAACCCTCATCTTAGTTAAGTGGCAACACACAACAAGTATCACAATATCAGTTTCTTTAAATAAGTAAAATCCAACCACAATATGAGAATCAAATCCACATTAGTCAAATGTTACACTAGCATCTTTATCAACAGCTAGCATCACAATGTCAACACATACACAAAAATGGCATTAGAGTAAACAACATGTAAACAATGCTCCTAAAGTAAAATCAATACAGTGATGATTCTCCATTTATCATGATTACTTGAAATAAATTGCAGTTTCCAGAAGAAGTCATCATTGGATTTTTTACTTTTACTGTGAACGCTATTTTAATCAATCATGTTTCTAACAAAATAAGTTTCTCTGTGCTAAACATATTGTCAAACCCTGCATACAGTTTCAAAATACATTTAATCAACTCAATATATTGCCCAGCCTTGAAGAAATGCACCTTTTCTCTGAATCATTTGCCTGCCTTAATATCAATAGCACATAGAAACCTTTGTAGCCATTTTTCAAGATGTTCAGACGCTCTACAAAAAGAGCCCGACACTGCTGCAACCAGCCTTTCAAACATAAGCAGCCTTTAGAAAAAAGACTAACCAGACTGTGTTTGCTGAGCAGATCTTAAAACCTGAAAGAGAGACAAGCAGGCAGGAGGGAGGTGGACAGACAGGCTTCACTCTGCTTCAGAGCAGCCACAGGTCACCTTTACAAAGTGCCTGCAGCCCACCACAGAAAGCAACCAAGCCCCTCTTATCAACAACAATGTACCACCCCGGACCAATTTCCTTTCAAAGGCTCCAACACTTACTAGAAAATAACCATTGAGCAGTGACAAGGCACATTCAAGGCAAATTCTTCCCCAGTGAGTGCTGGGACACAGATCCAGATAAAGAGAAAGAGAAAGTTGGCTAAAGGAAGAGAGAAAGAGGGAGGTGAGGAGAGGCTGAATGCAGAGGCCATTTGGAGGCCCCACAAAGGAAGGGCAGAAGAATGAGAGAGGAAGCCGCTGGAGCAGGGTCCATTCTGACTGATCTACAGGATGGACTGACAGACAGGCATGAGAGCGGTGGAGTGGAGCAGGCACTCACCGTCTACAGAGGAACAGGACCACCACCACTATAAACAACATGGCCGCTCCTCCGATGGCTGCACAGATCACGGCTGTGTTGTTCTGTGTGAGGTGTTCTGGGAAAAAGGAAAGTAAGAGACACATATGAGACCAAGTGGGCTTCTGAACAAGGCCTGTAGATTAATTTCAGGGTGGTTCTTCTCTTTACCTTTCATCAAGGTCTCAAACTGTTCCTCCATGATGGAGCCCCCTGGGGTGCCGTCACTGCCGAGGGCCTGAACGCTGAACAGGTAAGCCGTACCTGGAGACAAGTTGCTGATCTGGGCTGAATTCTTCTCCAGGATGAGGACAGTATAGGTTTTCACATCCGGGTTATCATCCTGAGAGACAAAAGAAGGAAGGCCGGAGTGGTCTCAATATACAGGAAACTACGACTCAAGATTGACTGTAAGAGATAACAGGATCTATTTTTAACAGGCAGGACACAATAATCCACAACATCCTCAGAGACAAAACTGGAACAGATTAAAGGTCACATATGCTTCATGTGAGAACAGCTAGTAGTAGTTTGAGAAGTAGTTTTCAAGTAGAGGAGCTTAATATATAATATTAGCATAATTTTAAAGGTGCTATGAGGAGAATCGATTTCCAGCCACATAAAGACTCTGCTACCCATGAGCACACGCGGGGACTGTCGTAAAGACGTGACCCAAGTGTGGATGTTTTATAAGTTCTTATAATACATCCATAGACCCAAGCCAAAGCGTACGTTTGTTGTGTTGCTAATAAATGCAGCTCGGACCCCCCTCAGAACTCTGCATCACTTTACAACTTCTTTTTTCAACAACTTACAGGATGCAAAGCGACGAGGTAATGTATCTCTTTCTAGTTAGGTAGTGGTAGTTTTTGATGTGTGACAAGCAATGTTTGGAAAACTTTGTATCGTAGTTTTGTAGCCGGCTATATATTGCTACTTACAGCCCGGTGCTCTAAGACGTGTCCGAATAATATAAATATGCTCTAGTTTTAATTGTCTTGTTCCTGAAGTTGAGTATCCAGGCCAGTCCAGCCCTGTCCGACCCGACCACGAAGCTAAGGAATAGCATTTATAGATAACCTATTTTGATGCTATAAAACTCATCTTAAAGTGTGTATTTCGATCAAGCATATATCTAAAAGTGAGACTTTTTTGTAATTACTTAGAATCTCCCCATAGCATCTTTAAGTTGTTATGTTTTATTTGTATTGTTGCAGGACACCCCAGGAAAAGACACCTCAATCTCAGTGGGTCCTCATGTCTAAAAGTACCCTTCAACTACCAGCTCAACTGTTTGGCAGAGGTCATCAATAAATTCAGGGATATTTAATGTTTTGAAAACAGAGCAAATCAAATCATTGATTGATTCTGTTAACATTTCAGGGAACAGAGACAACTACAAACAAACCACAAACAGATATTTTCTTGGTGTGGGATTTAAAGGTTTTAAAAGGTAACAGTTGATTACATAAAAATGCACAAACATTTGGGACAAAATCAATGAGAAAAGGCAGCAATGGTTGTACATAAAATAGAAAAAATAACATAAATTAGATGGTCTTGAGTTTGATAAACACACAAAAAATGCTTTTGATAAATAACAGATAATCTCTCTCTCTCTCTCCCTAATGATGGTAATAATAACAGCCTTTAAAAACCTTTAAATCCCACACAAAGAAAATGTCAGTTTTGCTTTTTGCAGTTTATTTTCAATATCCTAAAATACTGACAGAAAGAAAGAATGATTTTATTGACCTCTGCCAAACAGTTGAGCTGGGAGTTTAAAGGTTAAAGTTAAACAATAAAAAACAGTCAGATGCTTTAACTTTAATCTCTGTCATGTCTTGTTTTAAAGTTATAAACCCATGTTTTATATCACTCTTAATTCAGAGAGAGATTAACTTTTTAATATAGAAAACTGTGTCTTTTTTAACACTGAAACTGAAATTAAAATGTCACCTTCTTGCGGTAGTTAAGTTCATATCGGATCGGTTGCATTTGGACTCGTTGCCGGGGGGAAACATCCCAGGAAAGGGACAAGCTGTTGGAAGTCTTCTCGACCAATCGCATCGTGGTAATCTTTGGAGGATCTGATGAGAGAGGGCAAGGAGAAAATATTAAATTTAATATCTCATGACAGCAATTTCCTGCAGCACTCAGAATAAGTGAGTCCTCTCACTGCTGCTTCGGTGATATCATCAGTCATCAGCGCAGCACAGATCCGATCAAACACCTCCTCCTATCAGCAGCACTCACCTGTGTAGTGCAGAGATGTCGTCAGAGCGCTGGTGGATGGGGGTCTGTTTGATCGTGGCTCAGCCTGAGCGGCGAACACCGAGACGCCGCTGTGTGCCTCCACAGTGAAGGTGTAGTTCAGGTGAGCATCCAGCTCGCTGACTGAAACTTTGGTGTCGGTCAGGCCAGTGCTGGCCGGCTCGTAGCGGATTTTATCACCACAGGCCTGACACACGTCTGCCTCACAGCGCTGACACTGGATGCTGTAGGTGATGTCGCTCCGGCCTCCGGTGTCTTTGGGAGGGCTCCAGGACAGCAGGAGTTTCCCAGGGGAAAGCTGGGTGGTGGTGGCGACGAGGTCTCGTGGGGCGGAGGGGAGGCCTGAAGGAAAGGGAGTTAGGAAAGGAAAAGATGATAAAAGGAGAGAAGTCTGATATCAGTGGTAGGAGATAATATCTTAAAAAGGAAATTATCTGTACTGGCAGAAGTGCCAATATTTTGGGACTGTATAAATGTACCAGGGATGGAGAGACTACCAAAATATTGTCCAAATAAAGTTCAGTTACTTTGATACAATTTTACAAAACTGTATGCAACAGCAGCTGTTTGTGAACCAACTTTAAAGTAAAAAGTACTCAATGTAAATGTCCCATATTTTAAAAATGTTTTAACAAGTTTAAACAGCTCCATCTAGACATCCTTTGAAAGAGGGGAATAAATATGTCAGTATCGTATCATAATTGACTTTAACAAGTACCCCTCAAATTGGATAAAATCATGTGGGATTCCTCTGATAATAAGTCCTGGAAGTCTAACAAAAGTGCATTTAGTCTTTGCTACAAGTTCAAATTCAGGGCTTGACCCTACGCCAAATCTAATGTGTGAGAGAAGTGTTTTGAATAACAGCTTATTGCCGGCTTCTTCTTCTGCATTACATGCTGACAGGTTTTCACGAGTGATTAATCAGACTTGTTACCTGAGCAGGGTCCAGTGGGAGGGTCTGTTGGGGCCCTGTAGAAGCCCTCCATGCAGGGGCAGGAGGAGGCCCCGGTGTCGAGCCTCTCTGTGTTTGCGGGACACGGTTCACACTTGCCACTGGATGCTTCAGCTTTGAAGAAGCCCGGCTTACACTCTACAAGAACAAAAACATATTTACATGAGCAGGTGAACAAGGACAATGGTGGCTTCAGGCAACATCCTTTATTGCACAACACAGCCAGTTTCTCCAGATCACCGGAGCCCTTTGGAAAGAGCTGTAATTCTCTGAACTTTCAACTTTGTTGCAGCCCGGAGAGCTTAAGCTGACATGTTGTTATGTCAAGGTTAAAGGTCTGATTGGACGAGTGACGGGGGCAAAACTCTTCACGGTGTCGATTTTACCCTTTCAAACAATGTCCATGATGGCAAAGACTGGCCACACAAGACCAGTATATATAAATATAAACATGCAGGGGTCCAATCTGCCTCATGCCTTTTGAGGCCACCAAGGCTGTTATATAGCCATAACATTGGGATTAAAGTGTCTACTTGCCTATTATAATTACATAACCAGTGAAATCTGATTTTAAACCAATTCAAAGTACAAAAAAACTCTTTCTAATTTGAACAATACAACATTAATGCAGTTTTCAGAGTTTGTTTCCATTTCCTGTATCAATTTTGGAGATAAGAGGTTTTGGCCAGACAAACACAATTTCTTCTCTCAAGGCTGCATTATCATAAACAGCATTATCCACCATCCAACCTGAATGATAACATTTCCTTATAACACAAGTCATTAAGCCATTTAAAGTGCTCAAGTGCTCATATGATTCCTAATGGTATAAAATGATATCAACAAGTGGGACTTGCATGTCATATCTGCAAATCTCTTTCTGTGTCTCATTCATGTTTAGTAATGCTAATCAGCGATGGACAACAATTATTCCGAATTATAATTATTCTACAATTATTCTGTTGGCTGCTGTTTGTTCTGTCTCCCCTAATCATTCATAAATCTATCCCTCAACCTCTCTAAAAAATGGCTCAAAACAGTAATTTTCAATTTGAATGAAGGCCCAACTTGTCTGATTTCTCCTACTTACTTGTTATAATAACGAGGACTTATTTCAATTAATAGAGAATGTTTTTGTTTTTGGACTAATTTCACATAAAAGAGAAAAAAAGTCTTAAAAGTGATGGATTACACTGGCTTTGAAAATAGTTTAAGACACAAACCAGGAAGCAGGAAGTTGATAGATTAAAATCTTCATGAAATGGAAACAATAGCTTGTCATTAAGTAAATGCACCTTGACGATTGCAGTGTTTGTTGGATTGAGTCTTTAGTTTTAATACAAAGAGGAAATATGAAGGCAAACTAAGAGTCAATGGAGCTTCTTCTATTTTCCCAGGCTTTGGTCTCAGCCGTGAGTCGACTGGTGGCATAATTATACACACTTTGCAGGTACTGTGGCATTTTACATAATTTTAGCATTTCCATGCAGGCCATGGGAATGTTGGATTTTTAGGTTAATCACCATGTCAAAAAATCTCTGTGAATGATTCCAGCTTTACAAACTTCATCTAACATAAAGAAGATTAAAATAAAATTCAGTTTCACTGCAACCCTCTTTGTTTTGGCAGGCTCCAGGAGGACAATAATGAAATAGAGATTGATTGATTGAGGTTTGCTTTGGCAGAGAAACAGGAGGGATTTATAGAGGAAGCAAGGGAATACAAAATAAGCAACAAGCTTTGGGAACAAGGCCAACAAATCTGCAAAGCAGGACTAACAGTGATCATCAGCAACTTCAGAGAAAAGTGGCAGCCTCAACAGCTTTATTAGAGACAGCAGCCAGGTTAAAATGATTATTGCTGACCTCTGACATATCCGTCATTCTCAAAATGAGCCGCTTAGATCAGGAAAAAATACAAGAGGAGATTCCTCATTAGATACCAGAACTCATTTATTGAAGTATCAGTGAATCTCCTTAACTTATGTCAAAGCAAATAGCCTACTTCGCTGTTATAGCACTGTGAGCTTGTCCATGTATCTACTGTGTAATGTGTATTTTCATGTTTTCTGTTTTTATTCGTCCAAGGCAAATTTCACTAAGGACAAATAAATGAATCTTGAACATAAACCCACTCGCTTGACACATGTTGGCTTCAGTGTTGCCAGATTTTTCTATTGATTGAAATCAAGCCCAAGACAATCAACTTCCAGCTTTGTTTTCCTAAAGTGACATTTTACTTTTTAAAAATGGAAACCTACACAAAGCGTGTTTGTTGGGTTTTTTTGTTGGTGACATTTGTTCTTATTTGGCTCTAAATTTACTTATCCAAAATCCTTTTGTTTGAACATCCTTTTCTTTATACAGTGGTGAAGGGAGGGGCTACAGTTATTTATAACTCTGTTATCACTAAACAGTCTATCTAACCTTGATTTTTATAACCAGACAGACACAGTCAGGCTTTGATCTAAGTTTTATGTTGATCCTCTAGAGCTTTGTTTTGGTGAAACAGAAACAGCTACATTAGAAATACATTTATTTCTCACTATAATGATTTCTTTTAAGTAGGAATATCATTTTTGGTTCCTTTTTTTACAGTAAAATACACATTTGTGTCAGGAGTTGGACTAAATAGTTTGTTTAACTTCTGAATTGGGTTTATATTGGCTGTGGATTGTGCATCAGATCCCTCCTGGGTTTGGGGGAACAACAAGCCTGACTGAGCAACTGCCAATAAACAAGCAACTTTTCCAAAAAAGATGAACAAAGTCACTTATAATAAGCTGACATGGCAACAAGGGCCGACTTGGCAATGCTAGGTTAAGTTACAGTGAGATCTCGATCTCATGGTCCCACTGTATCTTCTGCTGTGGGCATTTGGAGGACTAATCCATTAAAAACTGGTCAAACTGCCCATATACCTGGCGTCGACCACTTTGCCTCAGGAATTGTGAATTTTCTTGTGGTACTAGTAGGCAGCCTGAGACTCCACTCACATGAGCCCAACCCTGAAAAATGAAATAAATTGCAGCCTCCCTGCCTCTGTGGCACTCCCTCTACTCACTGTTTCAACCACCAACCCCCTGATTCTTCTTCCTTGCAGTGTCTTTCTCAACAAACTTAACCAGTTGCTCCACATTCCTTGACAGTAAGTCAGTCAGAAGTAAAAGCAACAAAAATCAGCAAAAAAAAAGGGACCAACAGATGAAGAGTGAAGCAGCTGAGTATTGAGAGTCTGTTTACAAGAAAATCCTTTAACACCTAACACTTAATTTTGTTTTGTCTTTCATGGACCAACACGCAGTCCTTTGTAACTGTATCACCCTGATAAGATGACATGTAATTTCACAGGTCCAGCCTGGGATGAAGAAATACAGGTAGAAGTTCCAGCTGTGCGTAGCGGTGGTGAAACACGAGCTTAATACGGTGTGAAATTTTGGAGAGAGCGCGCCATAAAGAAAAGTGAAAATGAGACGCCCCCCCCCCTTCAACTTTGCAAGAGCATTCCAACGGCTGCTGCTCCATGTCCTCACACCATCACACATTCATGCACACACCCACCCACCAAACACGTTCAAGTTCATGCATGAAGTGCACACAAGCACTCACCCCTAGTATGTATACACTAAACACACATACATGTATGCATAGCACACCCGCGGACACTGGGGTAATTCTGACATCAGAAGAGGGATTAGCTGGGCCTGCCTGTCACCTGTTCATGTCCTTCTGCCATGTCGATTCAGAAACACACACATGCACACGGTTATAGACATACACACACATTTCCTTCCTCCAGAGCGGCCCAGGGCGTTTAAATAGCTCATGTCAGACAATGTTGACTATACAAATGAGAGCTGACAGGTAGGCGAAGAAAAGACACAAAAGAGGAGAAATCAGAGAGGAGAATGGTTGGAGGAAGATCTGATAAGATGGGCAGAAAGAAAGGCCGTGAGTTTAAATGAAGGCAGAGCAATGAAAGTCAACCAAACTTCTTTAAATTCCAAAGGAAGAGAGGCGGACCAGAGGAGCCAAAGATGCAGACAGTATCAGATTCTCTCAGAGATACTGTCTCTGCTATGTCACTGCGGTTTATCTGAAATGAGGTCCATTTGGATGCAACAAAAACCCTCAAAGAAGACGGAAAGGCCACAGCTCCACTTTTATTAAAGTCATAGTGAGGGGATTTACTTGAGTGACCATGATTTACTCATAGCTTTCTAAATCAATACATTTTCCTACACAGTGAACTCAAACTACTGTCCCATCATGTTAGCACCAGGGCAGTGATACACCCCCTTTGTGTTGCTACTATGGACCATTCTTGTTGACATTAAAGTAATAACTGTAACATTTTTGACACACATCAATAAAGTATTTTTAATGCATAATACAGACATTAAATTATGCATTATGATGGATTGCACTGATTATTCCTTACTCATTTTTAACTTGCATTCAAGTGGCTGCACTTCTAATCTTAAGGTTTTCCCTCCATGACAGCTTTAACCTTGCAATGCAGCTGGATCTACCTGATCCCTCTTGCCAAGCTCCATCCTAAAACAATTGTGAATGAGAAGCCAAAAGCCCTACAACCTAAACTGAGTTTTTAGAGCAGGGAGAGAAGGGAGCTATAAGCAGGACAAAAGCAGTAAGTGACGGCTTGTACAGAGATTAGCATAGATGCTAACAGCTTTAGTGGCAGTTTTATGCGGTCAAGACGGCATTTCTTTTCAAAATGAAATACAATGAACCACACCAAAAGCATTTCTTGGAGTGAGGGATATTTTTGATTCACTTCCAACATATTTTGGCAAGAGTTTTTGAACATAGTGGCTTACTACATTACTTTAAAATGGCCCATAATAAATGTGATTGATGGAACTATTGTTCAATCACCATTTCCAAACACTTTCTAAAGGCTGCCGCCAAGATGGATTAGTGAGATATATCAACGATCAGTCTGGTGTGTCAGGTTATGACAGCCCTTTTCCAGAGGCTGAGAACAATGAGAACGTGACAACTGTAATACAAGAAGGTTGCAGTGGGAGTGGGACAAAATCTAAATTTTGTTATGCATCATTATTCTTGTATGTGTAAAATAATTATCAATAAGCTGGCCACAAGCACCAATATTTAATTTGAGAAAAATGGTGCTGTACTTACAGGCCTCCATACATGAGCAGCTTATGTCTGTCAAATACTTTTTATTTGTTTTGTAGAAGTTTGTACAACACTCATACAGACTTAAAGTTGTATAATGTAGTTAATTTATTTTACATAATAAAAATGTGAACACTGTTACCTAACACTGTGTCCTAACTCATAGTATTAGTAATTGTGTCACATTGTGCAGAATCGCACCCTGGCTGGAGCACTGAACCTGTTAAAAAAAGTCATTCCATGCCCTGTGTTTTCCCTCGTAAACAATACATGAAGTGCTTTAACTGTACAGGTGGACATACTGCAGTGAAGTGTTTTGTAAAGATGAGGGGTGGTCTCAAAGGCTCATAAGTACAGTAGTCTGTGTGACCTCAACAAAGTGAGTAAGAAAAGTCAGAGAAAACAAACAAAAACATCCCTCCAACACCAAAAGCTGGTTCTCTACACTCCTTGTCTGTGTCGATGCAGTGATGCGATGGGGGCGTATAGAGATAGATAAAATTGTTGCGTCGCATTGTCCAGTATCACTTGTGAGCAGTAAGGACACTCTTGCATGGTGTTCAGTTCAGACATGGTGCAAAATTCAATGAAGAAAACACTTAGCATTTGAGTAAATACATAAATCATCGGGTTTGACTCTTTCAAGCCATTAAGTAAACTCACCTTTATCAGATATTAAAAGGCATTGCATAATATTCTTGCAATAATTCAGTTATTGCAGCATCACTGTATGGTGACATCACCAACATTACAAACCATGAAGCACAAATCATAGTGAATCAGGAGCTATCCTGTGAATCCCAGCCCTTGTAAGAAGGCCTTAAGTGTTTTGGTTCAGTTCCAAATGACATATAATAAGATATTGGTTGTGCTAACACACTATTCATTTTAAAGACACAGTTTTAATCTGGTTTTCACAAGAAATTGACCCTTTTTAACCTTCTGTAAATGTGCTCTGTGACTGTGATTCATTGGTTTTGCTTCACAGCTTCTGTGAGGAGGTGTGATTAAACTTTCAAGCATGATAACAATGGAAGAAAGAAACTCAATCAGCATGAGAAGAATATGTTCACTTTTGCAGAAGTCTTCTGCATTACTCAATCTTCATTTGGAGAAAGCATCTCGTCTCTCCTGCCCAGCTGTTCCACTCACATCACTGGTACTCATTAACGCGAAGGAGGCCGAGGTTAGGGCGAGGCAGAGGAGAGGAACAGAGGAGGAACAGAAGGTTGAAGAAAGAAAGAGAGAGAGAGGAATACTGTATCCTGCTGTGGTCTGGAGAAAAGAGGGGGGGAGACAGGCCAGGGCCAACTCCTCCATTGAGAAGGGGCAACAGCTGCTGCCTACAAACCCCAATTCATACCCCTACCTCTCCTCCTCGTAATCCCTAAATTCCTTCCTCCCCTCCTTTCTCTCCTCCCAGTCTTCACTTAAAAAGGCGCCCAGCTAACCCATTAACATTGCTATTCACTGCTGACCAACAGGCCCGGAGAATGCCATGCCATTCAAGTGCTGAAAGAGAAAACATACACACACACAAGCAATGCAGATGGGAATAGCCGAAATGCCACATGGCAACTGAATAGAGGAGGACTAGCCTCTTTTTGGCGCTACAGTGCAGGCTGCAAAGCATCGTGGTCAGGACTGTGGAGATGATGGCCTTAACTGTGAGCCGCCTCTATAATCAAGATGCATTCCAGTGCACACCACCCATCAGGAGGCCTGTAGCTGAGCGCCTTCACTGCAGCTCCACTTTCAGCCCCAGTCTTCTGGAATAAAGGTGACAGAGTTGGTGTTTCTTAAACAATCGAGTCATGGTGACAGTAAAATGACTGGATGCCTCTGTGCTGAGGTATTCGACATGAGGATTCCTCGACAAAAGAGCAAAGTCCGGTGAAAGGAAATCTCCTGGTTCCACAGAGGAGGTGGAGCGCGGCGGCGGATTGTTGCTGGACACAACAGGAAACAGGAAGTGTGAGGCTGATGCAGCCTTCCTTCCTTCGGCAGCCAATCAAAGCATGGAAACTGAGCGGAGCATGACCGAAATGACGAACCAGAGCTGAGACGAGCAGAGTCCTGCGACAGAATAATAACAGTAAAGGAAGCCAAACTGTGTTGACCTGACATGAACGTGTGCTTTAAATGTGAGGCTCCAGAGCTGTGTTTGTGGAAACTGGACACCAAAGAGCACATTATAGTACTTCCATTGCTTTGTTAAGAAACAGGTGATATAACACACTTGTTTTACAACTTAATACAACTATTATATAATTATTTTTTTATACACGTAATCTGTTATTGAGAGACAAGTACCAAACCCACAGTCCTCAAGTTAGATTAGTGCTTCTTTACTCCTCAAAAAGTTTGAAAATGTTATTCCTTGGTATCATCTAACCTTACAGAATAACCACTGCTTTTGTCTTTTATATCATTAGAGAGCCTGATTAGTCAACTTTACATCAAGGTACCACTTGTAAGGATTGTGCATTTTTTTAAATTAGCAACACTGATCAACATGTGGATAGTGCCACAAACTAATGGCCCTTTTCCATTAGCCCTACTCTACTCTACTCGACTCTACCAGGCTCTACTCTACTCGCCTTGTGCTGCTTTGCCATTAGCCCCTGTTGCCTGCCCAACGGCGTGCAGTGTTGCTGTAAACAGCTGAGCAGCACTGCGGTGGCGTCATTTTGAGCGCGACACAACGTGTCACAACTGAGTACAAAAGGAAAGCAGAAGAAGGCTGCAGGTGGCAAGAGAAGCACAGGAGAGTTTTGGAAGCTATACAACAGAATGAAGCCGAGGACGAGAGCAATCGAGCTGCAAAGAAAAGACGTATGAGGGTAAACTAATGGTAGCTACCGCTAGCATGCTAGATCGTTGCGCTCATGACTAATCGATGACGACATTGTCTGACCAATCAGTAGCCAGCAGTCGGTGACGTCATCTTTCAGTCTCGACTCACCTCGCTTGGAACCAGAGCGGAGTAGGTACTAAAACTAGCTTGTTTTAGGAGGTACCAGGCTAGTGGAAACACGCTGCAAATCGAGTAGGGCCGAGTAGAGTAGGGCCAAGGCGTGCTAGTGGAAAAGGCCCATATGTGTCAGTCCTCTGGAAGCTGGTACTGCAGAAAGCAGTGTCATTTTTTTGTTGGTTTGTTTGTTTGTTTACTGGGATCTTCAATACTTTCAGCATTAGCTTGAAGCCAATAGACTCAGATGTGTACATTTGGACAACTCCAGTTTCAAGTTACATTAATCACAACACACAAATGCCATTATCGATTCTGCTTATTGATATGATTCTACTGTGATTCCTTTATTCCTTTATTTTTTGTTCCTTTTCCAACAGGTAAAAAGTAAAACCAAACACTGTGGAGTAAGAGCTCATGTATGTGACATATTTAGAGAAACATGCCTTGTCTGGACAACTTAATCAACATGAAACATGATAATGCAAACGCATTCGTAAGCATTATCTGCCATGTAATGTAGTAAAGCAAGTGACCTTTTAATGACATTAAAGCCACGGGTAACTTTTAAAATAAACACTATCCATCTCTGCCCCTGAGATGACGGCTTTCCCTCTTTGAGTTAAAACACACGACAAACTTTGGGCCTCCATTTTTTCCTCCTTTAAGTTACAGAGTTAGAAACTGTTTGTCATTTCAGAGGCCCTGTGTGCCTTGAGTGGCTCTGTGTTTGTTTATTGAGACTGAGTGCAGGGGCCTGTTATGTTCTAGGAGCCCGAGTGGCTCTGGAGTCGAAGCCCCCCAAGGACCCCCCCTATAGGTTTGTCGGCAGAAGTTAAGATGGATGAGATGGCGACAGTGATGAATGCATGCTCGGATAGACGGATGAATGGGGGAACATGAAGGTTTGACAACTCAAATCGCCCTCAGGACTGTAGGAGTAAGTGGTAGGGGGGCCCCCACAATCGAGTCCAGCGCTGGGCTTTTAAAAAGGCGGAAAGGTCATGTCTGCCTCAGGGTAGATGTGAGTTAAACTGTGCATGGCTTACAGGGAGTCAGTGGCCAAGTAAAACAAACATATGCTCCCAGTGAGGAGGTGGAGGAGGAGAAAGAGTTGTAGTGGCAGACCGGAGGTTAAAGTCAGGAGTAGGAACAGAAAAACATCTTGGAAAAATAAATCCTTAAGATATAAACACAATGTCTGCAGCGTTATCAGCTGCAAGGGCCAGGCAACGTGGACCAGAAGTCATGTCCCCGTAGTTTTGAGCTGAAAAGTGATACACAACATATATATGTAGGTAATCTTCTCTGAAAAAAAAAAAAATCATACATATAAATGTGTGTGTCTGTAATTACTGAGATACATATTCATGTCTGCTGGTTGTAATAATCAACAGTTTAAAGTTTAATCTTAGGTTGATAATTTTGAGTCTATGATATACTGCATCCCTGAAAACTTACGATGAAAAAAAAATAAGATGTTTGAAAAAAAATACATTTATCATTTTTTTTAGTAATCCTCGTCTCAATTATCTTCTTTTGATCATCTTGTGAGCCAGATTTGTCAGATTCAGTCATGATTCCCTTATCAGTCTAGTGTTTGTTTAGGTGTTGGCAAAAGTTGGCCTGAAAAGGTTTTCAACAATGTAAAACACATGACACAACAGGTTTTATCGATACTGTTAAACACTGCCTCAACTCTGCTAATTGACAATAACTTAAAAAGCAAATATAATATTCAGTGCCATACCCTTACTGCCAAATTTTACCTTTACATCAAATGTGGTCGACTGTCAAACAGTGCCTTCATATTATAGTCACATTGTCAACGTTTTGCATGTTAATAGTGTTTATGCTTTTTGTTCATAGTCTGTCAACAAGGAAGTTGATATAGTTTAAAGATTATCCACGTTGCAACCTGCAAACTTAGTTGTTTTACTTGATTTTTTACACTCATGTCTTTTTTAATGTCTTTACTTGACATTCATTCTGCTTTACTGTGTAAGAATAACTGAAATAACTGAACTACGCTATGGTGATTAAAAAGTATTTCTGATTCTAATTCTTAGAAAAATGCTCCTGCAAGTTGCAGGTGTTTTATTTCTATCTGTATAAACGAAATTATCTTTAATTAATAAGATCATAATAATCTGTATAATCTCTGATGTGGAAATCCAGCTCTTTACATTGTGGTGTTAAACATGCTGCACAAATAGGCTGAAATATACACACACATACACAAACAGGCCCTATGATCATGGATTAATGGTGAGATCTCAGAGTGATGGTTTGCTGCTCCTGAAGAAAAAGAGCAGTTTTGGGTTTAAGTTGCTTGCTCAAGGGAACTTTGGCAGTGCCCAGGAAGTTAGCTGGCACTTCTCCAGCTTCCAAACCAACTTCAAAACATAGTTCGGTCCAGACTTGACCCACCCACTTAAGTCCTAATATAAGATCCATATCCTAGTGCTCTTGGCTTCCCAGATGTGTGAGGATCCCATTACTCCTCTCTTCTCCTCACCTTTTCCTCCTCGACCCCCTATTTTCATTCCCAGAGTCAGTCAGACCCCTAATTGCAATATGTCATGTCATTTTGTTTGTATGCAGGGTGACAACATGTCATTAGCATTTTGGGGGAGTTGAGTTGCGGTGGAACAATGGGGCTCTCTGATGGGGGAGGTGAGCCAGTAACATGAGCCACGCAGGGGTCACCGAGGTAGAGGGGCGGGGGTGGAGGGCGGCAGTAAAGGTGTAGCGGCTGTTGGAAGTGTGTGCATGTGTGTGAAGGGGGGCATTAGTCAGGAGGATTAGCTGGCCAATGGAGCAGCTGTAAGGGCATTACATCTGTTTTACAATTGCACTCAGGCTTTCATCTGGGGTTGTTAACAAACACAATAAATTCCCCTGATCCCCTTTCTCCCCTCTCACTCGCTCAGTCCACTCAGGCTCAACGATACAGGCAGTGATACAGAGAGCGGAAAGTGGAGTCAGAGAGGATCAAAAACCCTGAATGTGTTGAAACATAAGGTCCTTTCACACATGCAACGCAGTCCTAAAAAGTTCCAGACTTTATTCAGATGAGATGCATGTGTTACAGCAGTCGTATCCAATCTTAGCTGATTCTTTCCAGACTTCTGTTCTGTCAGCCTCTGGATGATGTACTCATGAACACAAAGGGCCAATGAGTGAACACAGAAGGTTAGGATTCACCTTTTCCTAATAGGAGCAGAGGATACATCCTTTACATTAAGCTTTACAATACAGCTCATTCAGCACTGATTTGAACATTTCTTTTTCTTCTTGCTGAAACGTCCTTAGACAAGATGCCTCCCCTGCACCTTACACCTGACTTAATGTCTGTAATCAGGCAAATCCATCTTGCCAAGCAACAAAGTACAGCGACTGTAAGCAGCCCAAAGTGGCAAATCCCTATCTGAGTCCTTTAAAGAAGGAAAAGAAAGGAGTTACAAGTCTGATGACAGCAGGAAGTGACCACTTGTATAGAAATTAGCATAGATGCTAACCCCTTCTGTAGCAGTTTTTTAACTGAAAAACAAATTAAACACTGAAACCATTTTGCTAAGGAGAGGATATTTTAATCAACTTCCAACACGCTTTAGGGAGTTTGTTCTATGTAGTGGCTTATTACATTTTCCGATTGACCAGTAATTAATGTGACTGATGGAATTTAAAAAACAATAGGAGGCACATTTTTACTCTTTGCATATAAAGTTTCCAAAATAGCAAAGACTTTTAAAATATTAAGGCCTTAACATCCAAAAAAAGATCTGATATTGATGCTACTCGAAGCAGCTGTAGCTCCAACTGATGATTGTCGATGGAAATCCAAGCATTACTTGTTTGTCTTCCAACAAGTTTAGAAATCGTGTTAGTCTCTTGTTCTTTTGAGCACTAACAAGGTGCCCCTGAGCAAGGCATCGTTCTCCTAACTGGTTGGGACCGTAGCATTTGCAACACCTTGACTGTAAAGATCTTTTCTCTTGATCAATAAAGTCTATTTGGGTTGATAAAATTAAAAAAATCTTGAAAATTGAATGCTTCACATCATTCCCAGCTGACATGAGTGTTAAAACAGGCATCTCACTTGGACCTTGGTCGTCTGCTGACATTTCTCCACCTCACTGGTCAAATCCAGACAACCAGGTGGCAAACACAACACCATTTTACTACACAGCTCCGAGGCCCACATGTCACACACTGCATGCCGACAGCCGTCTGCTTCCTGGATGAGGGGAAGAGGCCAAAAAGGGACCAAATGCAGCCATAATTTCAGTCCACAACATTAGGTGAATAGCATGTAAGATTTTTCCACATTTCTAGACTTTGACATCCAACCCACAACACAGTTTGCTGCTTTCCCTCCAACAGTCCTGTAGAAATAAGCTCAAAAAAGGCATGTAACCAGCTAGCAAAGCAGAGTCAGACAAACTTTTGTGGTGAATCAATTCTACACTTCTGCAAGATATTTTCAGGTCTCATTACTTAATTGAGTCCAAACCACAGTTTGACTAAACTTTGAAGGTTGCAAATGCACTGACTGTCAAAAGCTAAATGAACAACATTTATCCCAAAAAATATTTGGATATTTCTTTAAGAGCCCTGAGACCTAAAAGAAGTATATTTGGGGTTATTAACCACCTAAAAAGGAGGGAAAAAAAGTCTGCTGGGTCTTGTCTCGGAGCTCAGATGCTGGAGCTGGGATGGCACCACAGCCAAGTCGAATGCATCCAAGTGACAAGCTGGTGACTAAAGATGTTTTGACTTCCTGAATGGGATTTCTGACTCAAGCAGGCTTCTCATTACTAGTAATACTGGTATAATAGTATTGACTGTGCAATTTATATAAACCTCAAGTATGACAAGTGTATGTTAAGTTAATAACAAACAAAGAGGTGGAGCGGACTCCAGTTTATGCATAGCTTGTATCCTTGTTAAAACCAATACTATTGAGTTAATAAGAAAAACTACAGTCAACAAAGAGAGAGTATGAAATCTCTGATCAATATCTTTTTAATTACCAGCCTGTAAAAGTGCAGTTTTTGATCTTGAGCACTGCTTTTATTTCCTATCAACAGTCGTTAACGCTTGATAGAAATGCTGCAATAAATACATCAAATTATGTAAGTTTAAATTACTATATTAAGAACAAGACAAATAAAAATTATACAAAATCATCATGCAGAGCTTTTGCTAAATGTTCATGTCATGTCTTAGAAAAACATCTGTGTTACCTTTCACCCTGTTTTTGCATTCAATTGCCGACTAAGCATACGGTTTCATTACTGTCAGCCCAAAGTGCACCCAAAGGTAACACATCTGCCGTAATACTAAAGTGGATACCTCGTGTCTCAGGTGGGTTTGTCACCTCAAAGGCTGCACCATCACAAGACAACACTTAAAAACCGCAACAATACAACTCTCTCTAATCCACATTTAATAGTCCTACAGTAGGACCACCACATCTCATCCTCTCTACATTTCCTGTCATCTTGTTCGCAGTAATTGCCAGTGTACTGTTCTCCATGATCGTAGCCCGACATGACTGTGCATGACACCACTTGAAAGTCTCTCCCGAGTCTCCCCATTATCTAACCAACTCCCTCCAGTTCAGCTCCGCCAGGCAGACGATACCTTGGCACGGGATCAGAGGAAGCCGTAAACTCAAAGTAATCAGGGCGGCCTCGGAGTTAAAGAGAGGATATTTCCAGACTGCGCAGCTCCATGAGCAGCCTTTTCCGATAAGTCTCAGTGACTTACAGCTTTTTACTTCTTAAAGACGGGCGGCGGGGATCATGCGTGCGGATGTTCGGCAGAGCAGAAAATTTCATCGTGGAGATTATCCTGCAGGAGTGAGATGATTTCATTAGGCCAAATCCAGTGTAAGCCGACTAAATCAGAACAGTGACAAACTGAGGTGTGATGCCATGTTCACATTTCTTTGCACATTAAAATTCAGCTGGGCTGAAGTTGCACAAGAACGGTTTAAAAGATTTAAAAGGCAGATCACTGCAGGTACAAACAAAGTGAGTGACTAAATGTCATGTGATTCTTAAGCTGCACAATCGGTTTCCAAATATAAAACTGAATCCCACTTCAAAATAGGGCTGGAAAACCTGAACCTCATTTTCTTTTTTAAACTTGCAAAAAAAATACTTTAATAACTTTTTCACCATCAAAAAACAATTAATTGTTATCACAATATCATAATTATAAACCTTGACTTGTTACAGGAAAAGAGTACAAACTCATGTCCTCCTTTGAGTAAAACTCTTTTCACACATGCATTCACTTAAATTTTTTTGGTAGAATTTGGACGAACGAGGATTCAGTGATTTACTTTATCACACTTACCCCTAACAGCGAGCGTTTTAGTGTGGTTTGTCAGACAGTCAATGAAGGGCTGACTGAGAAGAAACTGAGCCAACAGAACCATATTTACACACTCTCAAAAACTCTACACAATTCCAATATTTACTTAAGTCAGCTGCATGTGTGAATGAAAACAGTGGGGTTTCACCAACAGTTTTGCCTTAAAATGACCCTGCTATGAGGGAAAAGTGTGAGTGAGCAAGTTAGCATTTTTTCAGGTGAATTTCAGGATTTCATAAACGATCAGGACCTTACTCAAAACACTCGAAAAGTACTCGGAGAGCATAGACCTCCACCAGTGCCACAGTCCTCACCCATATTGTGATTTTCACCATAAATATTAGTCCTACCTTTATTTCATCTAAATATTTAGATTCCTTGACCATGAAAACATACCATTAGCAATTGAATTCAACATTATATCTATTTTAGTTCAGTAGTTATTCACCAAAATCACATTTTCCGTCATGGCAGTTTTCATCTGGATCTAGCTCCAAAGTTTTTGAAGATACAACAAATTAGATTGAACACTCTATATTTGGCGTTTGTTGCAAGTCTATGCTTTTATTTGTTCCCTTGCTATGATGAAAATTCCAAGGACATCTACATTTTTCTTGTTCTGGATCAGACAATTTTGCTGGGATCCAGATCATATCAGATCTTTGATATCGTGTAGAACCTGTTTGAAACTTGTCCTGTATTTTTTTTTTTAAATGACCTGACAATTATTGGTGGAGTAATATGCACAAATGCCAAAAAAATGGTCCTATCTTACAATGATGGAGTCCTTAAAAAAATTCCTGGATCCAGATGGTGATGACAAATGATTAGATTTTTTTACTCCTAAAATCGAATCATTTGTTCCTTGTCCCAATCCGGACACTTCCTGAAAATTTCATCAAAATCTGTCCATAACTTTTAGAGTTATGTTGTGAACAAAGAAACAAACAAAAAACCAAACACAAAGACGTAGGCAATAACATAACCTCCCCGGTCAAGGTAATAAGACATAAGTTTGAATGAATTGCCCTGATCATGGCATTCACACATGTAGTGGACCAAGATAAATTCTTGAGATGTTTAAGCTTTTTGTAAATTTAAGAACAGGATTTATGTTTAGGTTGTAATACCCTTTTTCTTTAACACTATGTATGCCAAGCAGTAAATTTCAATTTGATTAGCTCAATCAAACATTTCCCTGATCGGTTATTTCATAAAATACAGGAACTACAAAATCTGAATTACACACGTAGGTTCTCCGTAGACACTCTGGCTTTCTCTCACAGACCAAAAATATGTTTGAGTGTGAGCATGAATGGTTGTCTGTCTCTCTATGTGGCCCTACGATTGGCTGGCAACTAGTTCAAGGTGTACCAGCTTCTCACCCAATGACAGCTGGGATTAGCTCAAGCTGAGCAGAAGAGATATTAGATAATTTAATGTTGAAAATGATAGTTTTAAAAGCATATACATTCAATAAACATGGTGGTGCAGGTTTTTAAAATCAGTGAGTAATCGTGTTTTATAATCATGAAATCAATAACTTTAAAATAATTGACATTATGATTTTAATCCAATAACCTAATATCTTTTTCTCTCATCAACATAAACTAAATGGATTTAACCATTCTTAACCTTTTTTCTGTTTAATAAACAAACCCATGGATCTGAAACCTCAGTCTATCTCCAGCCCCTCTTTCATCACAAGACAAAAACAGAACCTGACGGCGAAGTTTACATTTCACCTCCCCTACATGTTTATGTCTTAACTACTATGTGAAGCAGGACATTTGTTTTTGTCTGTCTGTCCACTTTAACTCTCTAACTGGCAGCATTGTTCAGATTTAGCTTCTATTTATCTTCACGAGTCAGCTTAAGACAAATGTATTTACCGTCCAGTGAGAGGAGCACTCTGAGCAGTCTAAATACTCCCATCAGGGCCGTGTGAAACGGGATGTTTAAACTCTGCTGGTGTCATATTCATGACCTGCACGCCGGCCAGAAACAACAGTCTCAATGCGATTTCACGGACAACAAGAAAACAACACAGAGAGGGAAACTGTTTGTTTGTCGGCTTGTTGTACTTGGAGAGCTGTAGCTGCAGGGTGCACTTCTTGACGTGAATGCTTTGAGAACAGTGTTTAGAATCTGGTGTTGGGATTATAGGTATCAAACAAACAGACGATGAGAAGCAGAAAATTAGGGATGAAGAAGACAGTCTCTGCAGGGCCAGGCAGGAGCAGTTCTCATTCTGTCAACAAAAAGATTGACTAAAATAATTTGTCTGCTTCCTTTTTCCGTGAAAATAAAGTAAGACAAAAACTAGCTTAGAAAAAAAAGTGATAAAATGTGTATCTACTTTTTCTGTGAGACTATCTGTGAGCAGAATGCTTAAAAAAAACATGGCTGAGATGAGAGCAGACATCGTCTTTATCTTCCCCCAGGAGCTTTGGTAAGTTTCCAGAAACTTATCAAATCCCATCAAATCTGTTTTGAATCCACAGGATAAAAAGATCTTCATCCAACTGAATGTGGTAACAAAAATGAGTAACTATCTGCAAAGGACGATAACTCATCATGACAACGTGTTTAAATACCAAATGACAAAAAAAATTAACTTTGGACGAGAACCTTCAAAGAGAGAACATTAAGACGAAACTCTGCTTCATGTGTTTATTTCGATGGCTGCTCGAGTACCCCTGATACACCTTGTATCCTCTCTTTCCAAGACCATCTGTTAAAGCTCCTGTGACTACGTTGCCCCCTTCCCCACTTTGGCCCAGTCCACTCTGACAGGTCAGCTGGTCTGCTCTGTGCCATGTTTCCAGCAGCTTCACATGTCTAAAAAACCACTTGTCAAGAAGTCCTCCAACTGCAAACAGGAGATAGAAACTAATAGAAAAAGGCATAAAATAGGTCAGGAGTGTGCAACTGGTGGCCTGGTGTTCAGATGCAGCCACACTGCTCAGTTTAAAACATGAAAAATACACAAAATTTTCATCAAGAAAATGAAGCAAAATCTGCCTTGAGAACTTTGAAATAAAGCTGTTATGATTTATGTGAGAGCCCCTTGTATGCTTTTATCAGAATGGATAAACGTGTGTAAAATACTTGGTTACACTGTAAATGCTTTTAGAAAACAAACATCATCCGAGGCACTCCGATGTAATAAAATCCTTTATTATGTCAGGGACATGTCAACGCGTTTCGACTTCTCAGAGTCTTCATCAGGACATGATTAACAACACGAAACAGGTGGTTAAATTACCTAGAAAGTGTCATGTGATTTTGTCACGGGACGCCATCACATGACATCAGACCTTAAAGGACATATACAGATGAAACAAACAAGAAAAACATACAAAATGCCTGGTTATACAACCATAAACAAGCTACACCAAACAATAATCAGCAATATTCATTGGACCAAATTCAATATCAAAAATGCATTATGAAAAAAGTCATTTATAAAAAAGGAAAAAAAAAAAAATCTATGTTTTCATTTAGGCCTGGAGAGAGGGTGGCTTTTAAAGAATAGATCCAAAATGTTTCATGTTGTAGGAGACGTTAAGGTTTTTTCCACCCCTTAAGGATCTAGGAATTACTTCAATAGGCATAATTGAAAGAATTTGGATTGTTTGAATTACCTAGAAAGTGTCATGTGATTTTGTTAACAGGACGCCATAACATGGCATCAGACCTTGAAAAAAACATATACAGATAAAACATTTATGGAAAAAACATGCCTGGTTGCACAATCATAGACAAGCCTCACCGGACAATAGTCAGCAAAAATTCATAAAACACAATTCATTATGAGAAATTTATCATGAGGAAATCATTTATACAAGAGGAGAAAATTGTATTTTTCATCTAGGCCTGAAATGGGGGTGGCACTCACCCCTACCCTTTTCTACACTGTAAATGCTGTTGCTTGTATAAAAAGTAGCTGAATCTAGCTTTAATCTTTGTCAAGCTTACGAGTATTTCGACTTCCACACTGCAATAAATAAAACTTAAAATTGGTGGAATTAAATACATTTTTCAGTAAACAAAACAAAATGTTTTTGTTGTGTTACGAACTTAAAGGGACTGTGAGGAGCATCTATTTGCAGTATCATAAAGACTCTGCTACCCATGAACACGCGCGGCGACTGTCTTAATGCTGCGTTCCAGTAACCTCGGAACTGGGAGTGACATCATCTCCGACTTATCGGCATTCCAGTCTAAGTCGGAAAAAAACATGCTGATCTACCAGGCTATTGTTAGCTGTTGTTAGCACGCCCTTTGTAGTTGTTCACAAATATCACATGAAGGATGTGATTATCACTATGGCAGCATTTTCATAAATAGAAGTCTAACAATACTATGTATACAGCTGATCTACAGCGACACACCCCAGTCAGAAGTGCAAATAAATTGATTATTACAGGAGCTAAATAACTGTTCACACTGGGGGCATCCATCTTTGATTGTCACCTCGGGGGTGGTGAGGTTTCACGAAGTTCCCCGTAGGAAATTCCGACTTCGGGGGACGTTCCAGTTGCAGTTTCCTACTCGGAATCCGGAAATTCCTACTTCTGACTGCAACTGGAATGCACCAAAAGAAGTGACCCAAGCCAAAGCGTGTGTTTGTTGCAGCGGATCTTCCTCAGAACTCTGCATTACTTTACAACTTCTTTTTTCAACAACTTACAGGATGCAAAGAGACGAGGTAATGCATCTCTTTCCAGTTACGTAGCGGTAGTTTTTGATGTGGGACAACAAGCAATTTTTGGAAAACTTGGAATCATAGTTTTGTAGCTGGCTATATATCGCTACTTACAGCCTAGTGCTCTAAGATATGTAATATAAATAATAAAATAATATAAATTTGCTCTAGTTTTAATTGTCTTGTTCCCGAAGTTGAGTATCCAGGCCAGTTCAGCCATGTCCGACCCGACCGGAAGGCTAAGGAATAGCATTTATAGATAACCTATTTTGATGCTATAAAACTTATCTTAAAGTGTGTATTTCGATCAGGCATATATCTAAAAGTGAGACCTTTTTTGTAATTACTTAGAAACTCCTCACAGTCCCTTTAATCAAAGGAGTTATATCAACTATTCTCATAAAGCTTTTTCATGCAAAGTTGATCCAATTTCTTAAGTTAGCAAAACTTGAACAGGAACTTTTTTAATGTGAACTTTAGTTCAAACCTTTAGGTAGTCAAAGTTGCTCAGACCTGATGAAGGCTCTTTAAAAGCAGCTGTGCAAAAGGTATGACATGTTCTGTTAGAAACTTATTACTGAATCCTTTTATAAAATAAAAGAACTGATTAAAATCACTCAATAAAAACACTTTTGGAAAGGAGGATCAATAAGGTGATTGATATCAATACTGACCAAGGTAACAAGAAAATACTCTACCACAAGCAGGTCTGCCATTCAAAGTATGTATTTATTTTTAGAAATGCAAGCAATTAATTAAAATATTGCTTGCAGATTTATTGGTGTTTCGCAATTACATTTGTTGAACAATTACGCAAATTGAGTTAGTCTAATGGACCAATATTTCAAAGTAAAGTTAAGACTAATGGACGAGCATTATTGACTAAAACTGAAATAAAATGTTTTGGGCTTTAGTGAAGTAAAGTTAAAATTAATTATTAAAGGGTTAAAGGGACTTAAATAGAATTGAAACCGATCCAAACCTTAAAAGAGTTGCAAAACTTGTCACAGGGCAGAAGAAAGAGTGTCGCAAAAAGAGATGACACAAAGGCAAAGAAGCACGCACAACCTGTAGTTACTTCACTTAAAAAGCACAAACACACCCAAGTCAATTACTACCCATACAAATCACTCACCACAGCACACAGTCAAACAGCTACAACTTAGTCACCAGCTGCTCCATCGGCTGAGGATGAGTATGGAGACGAGGACATGGAGGGAGAGAGAGCAGCGTTTACTGGAACCTCTCTGGCACAAGTTTAAATTTCTTTACTGGAACTGCTCGGTGGACAGTTGTTCCATGAAGATGGGGAAGCAGCCTCCAGCGCTTCATTTCTTCAACATTGTGTCTCTTTTCAAACGAGGGCCTGTAGAAACCATGATTTAGGATTAAGCTGTATTGGTTGAAGAATTAGTGCGCCTGCTGAGGTGTGGACCTGGACCGTTGCACACAAACCCAAGGACCAGCCAGGGCAGCCCCTGATCCTTTGTGGGGTGACACATGGTATGCCGTTCCATTGTGCAGGGGAGGATTATGGGTAAGGAAGGGCGTGATTGGGAACGGAGGAAAACTGTGTCAGTGTCAACAGTGAGTCAGAAGTGGAAACCCACACAGTTGTTGCTGTTTTAAAGCCAATCGCTTTGTTGGACAAGAATGGAGATTTTTTTGTTTCCAGAATTTAAAAATAAAAGAATGTTTGTTTTCTCACTCAGGAGATTAAGGTTACGAAATCCTAAAATAAAGCAGGTGATGACTGAAGATATTCATCAAGTTCTCACTATCATCCAATCTCATGACTCAATCTCAATTCATTCAGGCATGCAGACATGGTCAAGACAACCTGCCTAGGTTCAAACTAAGCACCAGGATGGGGTAGAACGGTCATCTGAACGGTTATGAACTTGGCTTGGTTTCAGTGCCAGTCATGGTCTGAGTTTTTCAGAAACTGCTGATCTACTGAGAGTGTCACACAGAGTCATCCCTGGGTTTACAGAGAATGGTCTGAAAAGGAGAAAATATCCATGGATAAAACCACGTGGCTGACACTCCAACACTATTAAAGGTTGTGTATTCACACACAGCTGCTGTGGGCCTCCAAAAGTGATATCTTTAGCTGACTGCTAGTGCACATGATTCTTCTAAGGTGTCAGAAAATCATTACATCATGCAACCCAAGTTGTCCCAAAACATCTGACTCCTGATCTCAAGAAAAAAATGGAAGAAAATTTGAGGAAACATTTTAGAACAATCTGAATCAGGCTGATCAAGCTGTGCTGCAAGATTACTGTTATCACTCCTTCTAGAAAAATGGTGTTTTCCTCAGTGTCTTTAACCAGGCCAATCCAGCTTGCCAATCTCCAAACTACAACAACAGTGAGCATCTTAACACCCCAATCATCTATGGGCATGAGCACAGCAGGAAGCAACTGCTTGCACAGACAGTAGCATAGATGCTAAATGTTAGTCGCAGTTTTGTCAGATCTAGACCACATCTCTTTGTCAAATGAAAAACTAATCATAACAAAGCTCTCTATAGAAATGATATTTGGACTCAACTTTTGACATGCTTTGCTGAAAGTTTATTTTACCAAGTGGCTCATGTTCAGTCCTATACGCCGCAGATGTAGCCCCGCCTACCACACTGTCTGACTGGCCTTTCATGAATGTGATTGATGGTACAAATGTCCAATGTCCAAAGCCGGATATGCTTTGTAAGGTTCTGCCCATTCCCAAACACTTTCTTTAAAATTTGTTGAATCCTTCATCTGGTGTGTCAAGGTATGATTACAAACTCTTTTAACACACACTTTTGTCATGTTCCAATCTTCATGCAAAAATAAGCCAAAATTTTTCTATATGAACGGAGACCATTCCTGTTATCATACTTACACTGAGTCGTTGATCATTTTGAACCGTTTGTTCGATCTGTTGAATTTTTTCAGGATGATAATCTGCATGGGCACAGGGCCAAGACTTTCATTGTTCTGGACAGCGTCTCTCCCTTTCTGAAATCTCTTGTGCAATTCAAACGTGCATGACCTGACATGTAGTGTTTCTAGCACAGCTGTTAGTGTATGAAAGATTCAGTTGCTCAACATTTGAGCAAATCCTTTTTTAATGACTCTGAAATGTGGTTTTAGCCTCATAGACACAGCCTCATTAGTTAATAGCCATCTTATTATTTATACAATTGTCTATATAAGAGAATTCTGGGTAAGCTGGTGAAGTAGTTAAGAAAGTAAGAGTCTAAACATAACACACACCACACATGCAATATCCACAATAAACTTGACGGTCTTGACGGGCCTTCATCAAGTGCTGACCGTGGTTACAAACATAAACTCTGAGCACAGCTTGAACTCCGCACTCATCGGCTCCAAAGCTTTTTGTATTTGAGGTTGATGTATTTAGAGAGCTAAAATAATTCTCTTTTATAGTAGTCTGTGGTGCTTCCATGAAAAACAAAAGCCCATTCTCTGCCTCACCACAGCCGACTGATATGATTTACAGCCGCTTCATAAAAGCTTTTTACATCAGCCGCACTGTGGTAGGTTTCAGGAAGTGATGCATTTTATCTTTAGCGTTTTGTTTGTGAAAAGGAACGGACTCTAATGTTAAAATGAGCCGTGACGGTCACCAGGAGAAATGCAGCGCCTACAGAAACCTCAGCTCTGGAGTTTAAAGCCGAAGAAGAAGCTGGAAATAAAGTCTGACGTACAAACGGCCTTTGAGCCTGATGAGGAGTTGGTGACAAAAACCAGAGCGTCATAGATTTCTTCTTTAACGGGTCTCACGGGGCAGAGGAGTCATAAAACTGAGTGAACACATCAGTGAACATGGAAACTCTCGACCTAAGTAAGAAAAAACGCCGCAGTGGAAGCTTTGTGGTTTCTCCTCGGACGGCTCGCAGTTAAGGAAAGAAGTGGGGAGAATGATTAACTGTGTGTCTGCACCAGATTCCTCTTTAAGCCCGTCCAACCATTCATCTCGGCCCTGCGCGGCTGCGACCCTGTGATTCATTTCCACCTTCATCAACAAACTGCCCTCATGCGTCTCCCGACCTCTCATTTGACTTCATCTCAGGCTGCTTTGTTTAGTCGTTTTTATGCGGGGGCCTGACCCGGAGCTGCTCTTCTCCCCCTCTGGGAATTCCTCAGGTCTGGAGTAATGTTGGGAGGCTCCTCCTCGGCAAACTGATCAGGAATGTACCAACCAAGAGGGAAGACAGAGGAGCTGGAGGTGGAGGGCTCCTCCGGCCTCTCGGTGGGGAAACACAGTGCTTCATTGTTCTCTTACCTTTACATTCCATTCCTCACCTCTCTCTGTTTTAAAATCACACCCCTCCGCTAAACACAACCCTCTCTGCTGCTTTTGTATCACTCCTCTTTCATTCCTTCCTGCCTCTCCTCCTCCTCCGCCCACTGCCTCATCATCTTACCTGCAGCTAAAAATGATGTACTGACAGAAAACTTCAGCGCTTTTACTGCTCCGTTACCGAGGGGAGGACAAACTCAGAAGGAAAGCAAATTTATTATAGAGCAGGCTGCATGCTGATTTACAACTTTACTCCACAATGTGTGTTCAAAGCGTGATTAAAGCCTCAGGAAATAGGGCTGTGAGTTGGAAAAACGCATGTATGGATTCAAGCTCAGGGTCTCATTAAGCATCTCTTGAGTAAAAGTAATTGCTCCTTCCCTTGAGATGCGAAAAGGCAGGAATGTACATGATTAGCTGGATAAATGATGAAAGGCAGGTTGGCACCAGAATACCCAGTCAGGTTGCTTTTTCGCATCGTCCGGACCAAACAAACTCTAGTTTTTTTTTTGTTTTGGGAAGTTTGGTTCATTTTGGGGGGGGTGAAAGCTCACATGAACTCTGGAGTGGACCAAAGAACCAAACAAACTGGGGTCTTAGATCATTTCAAGGTGGACTAATTGGGTTCGTGATGGGTGTTAAAGTGTTCATAACCAAGCAAACCAATAGAAATGAACTGTAGTTTGGATTTGGCAGAATATTACAAAAGTTACTGACAATATCAAGCAGAATGTGGCTAACGTTAGCATTGCTGGTCCCACGAGCCCCCTGTTCTCCTAAATTTATGACCAGTTCTGTGCAGACTTTAACACATTACTCCAGTCAATATAGAAGTACCACCCGATGAAACCTTAATGCAGCTTTATCTTTATCTTATTGGCACAGAATACTCTTAAACTGGTTCAAGCCAAACAATTGCATTACTCAAAGCTGTTTTTTTCTGAATCATAGTGCAACAAGAAGCCAGATGGCAGGAACAAAGACTGCAGTTATAGCTCCAACTAGTGGTGGGAGGCTATATCGGCATCCATCAACAGGCTTTTGTCCATCTGACAAAGTGCAGCGTGAAAAAAAAACAACTAAAAATGACAAAAGATGCAAGACCACCCTTAACTGAGTCTGACAAACTTATCTTAGACTTTATTCTTAATATAAGAAATATTTTCAAAAATTTAGGCCAAAATCCTGGTCAAACACTCTGTCAAATTTATTAGGCATCCATTCAAAACTTCGAACCACTATAGCTCCTCAGTCATTATATCTACATTTCTTCCCTGTTATTCTGGGGTGGTGAGGATGATATTGGTTTTTCTTCAATAAAGAAAGTTTTTGATTTTTGTAAGGCTTCACAGTATTAAATGTGTAAATTGTATTTTTTTTTAATCTGTTTGCTATGTTATTAATTAAAAAAAACATGGTCTATGCTACATGAAAAAACTTGGTTGTCCATGCCATTGAGAAAAATAGAACAATTAAAGGTAATAGAGAGGAGAGGATGAACTGAAATAAACTATATTTTCACTTGCAGAAAACTGCTAAATAACCCTAACACTAGGAAGCACTCGGAAAGGACAAACCTCCACCAAGGTAGTTCACACATTGCTGTTACATAAAGAAGCAATAGTTCCATGACCCTGAAAATCCACACCTAGCACTCATAGTCATTATGATATCATTATTAGATGTTTATTAAGCAAAAACAATCATTCAGTAATGACAGGTATCTGGATCACCATCAAAGTCTAAACTTTTTTAAGTTCGGCTACCAACATCTTCTGGAAAATTCAGCAAAATCTGTTCCATAACTTTGCATAATCTTGCTAACAGACAAACAAATGGAGCCAAAATCATAACCTCCTTGGTGAATGATAATTATCTGGATGAGCTGCATATGTGAACAAAATTATTTTTTTTTTCACCTAGAAATTTACCTGCTGCCCCATATGCACAGAAAAGTCGATATCTAGACTCCTGAGACCGTTTCCCCTGCCAATCCACAGGACACAAGACTTTTTAGTGGGGGTACAGGTGAGGAGTAACTCAGGGACATTCCAAGGACAACCTGTCCTCTCCTGATATTTTTAGCTTCTTCAGAAGGAAAACAGTTTATGAAGATAAGTTCAGTGGGCAGAACTTGGAAAAAAGTAAATGTTTATTTGCAATCCTTGCTTCAAAACAGGCAAGTTTAACACCAGCTTCCATTTCATCATCGTCTACCACAGATACATGTTACTTAACGATGACGTACAACATGTTCTTATGAATATAAGCAGTCAGTCCACATTAACCTCCTCAGCTGAGATGCTCTTAAATGATCTCAAAGTTATGAATGCAATGTTTTACAATGACTCTCGAGCCCATGCCTACCTGCCATCATTAATCAACATAGGGCTCCTCAATCTATGTGAAAACTCATGATGTGGATGCCAAGCATGACAGACTGATAACCTCTGCGTGATTGGACAGATGGACTGCAGATTTAATGAAGCAATAAATACCAGAGCAACACCTCACCCCATTTTAACTTTAATGTCATGAAAGTGTGAAGAAACTGAAGACATTCTGATGTCCATGATGTACACAAGGATGGCACGAAACGGCTCAGGAAGCTACACAGTGGAGTGTTATAGCTTCTGCCTGAAACTGATTCTTCAAATTCTTTTACTAACTGGACTGATACTACCTTTCATAAAGCTGTGCATTTACATATATACAGATCAAGCATTACATTATGACAATTGGCAGGTGAAGTGAATAACACTGATGATGTCATTTGTAAGTGGGTGGGATATGTTAGGCAACAAGTGACTATTTTGTCCTCAAAGTTGATATTAGAAGTAGGGAAAATGGGCAGGTTGCAGTTCTTGTGGGGTGTTCATGGTCTGCTGTGGTCAGTATCTATCTAAAGTGGTCCAAGGAAGGGATAGTAGTGAAGTGGGGACAGGGTCATGGGCGGCCAAGACTCACTGATAAACATTGGGAATAAAGGCTGGCCCATCTGGTCCTGACAGACCAGCTACTGTTGCTCAAAACTGCTGAAGAAGTTCATGCTCATTCTGGTGCCAGGTGCCAGAAGACAATGCAGTTTGTTGTATACGGAGCTATATAGCATAGTTATAATGATATACTTTACCAGCTGATTGGAGAAGAATATGTTTTCCCCATGTCACAACACACAAAACTTTCAAACATAGAAGCTTTGTCAAGGAAAGTTTTAGTTGCGGTAGCTTCTGTATACACAAGAAAGGTGCCCAGAGCGCCTTATTCTGCAAACTGTTAAAACCAGGGTTCCAAGTGAAAAGTTTTGAAAATGTTTTAGTTTTTGTTTCTGTGTAAACAGGGATTTTTGTCATCAGGGAAAACGGGGATGCATGGCACATGTGCAGTACTCTATAAGGTAAAGGTTGCGTGTGTACCACAACAGTTATGGCCAACTACCGAGCAAAACCTTTCTGTTTCTGGTGACAACGCCGTCATGTAAACAGGCCCTTAGGGACAAGGTGGTCAGGTGCTTTAGTGGCAGTACTATTTACTCTGGCCACAGGCCTCGAGCAGCCTCGCTTTAGAGAGCCTGATCTATCTCTTTAAGGAGAGAAAAAACTTCCATCTGCCTTCACACATGCAGCTCACACCAAAAATTACAAGATATCTTTTCTGAGTTTTGGGTAAACATGAAGGCACTTTGATTTTTCAAGTGAAACTCTTTCTGTTGACTTGTAGACGGTAACTGTGTACACAACAGCCTCTGCTTCAGTGTTGGAGGGCTGAGGCTCTCCAGTGGCTTTAAATGTTTGAATACCAGAGTGTGTGTACAAAAGAGATTTCCAGAAAAAGCAGCCAGTGTGAAGTACTTGAGTCTGATGGGAGTCTGAGCTGTGTTTTCATGGACCACTTTTCAACAGGCCCTTACATGCCAGCTTGTGTTGCACATTCACACACTGCAGGGGCCACACGGTACACCCCCAAAGCTGAGGAGGTCCAGGTAATCCGCAAACACAGGCGTAAGAGGGAGAGATGGATACACAGGCCGACAGGGGAACATGTATCCAACATGCCCGTACTCAACAGGAGGGCCTCCTTCTTCTGTGATGCTTGAGATGAACAAAGTCAGTGCCCCCCCTCCCCCCTCCCTGCAGCCCTCCACCAGCCTTGAAGATGCTAATCCATCACAGTACAGTAGCCCTCTGGCTTCTTTGATCACTTTCAGTGTCTCTGACAGCCCTTCCCACAACAATAAAAGCTCTTTTCAGTGAACTTAAAACAAAACCCCTCTGTGGTTGCAAAGTCAAAGGCCTGAGTTATTGCTGGATATCAGAGACATATGAAGATAAGAGGAGAGATGATAATGAGGGCAGGAAATCACCTGATGCAACAGGCTGAGAGTAATAAACTCAGGCGATACTGTAAGTGAAGAGGTATCAACGATGTCAGGAGAAGACATTCATACATTCAGCAGCTGTCTGTCAGCCGGGCTGTGGCCATGATACAACATACTCCTGCCAAAATTGATACGACAACAGTCATTATCAGCATATCTAACCAAAAAGAATTCATTGGGAGATAAGAATGCAGTCTCCACAGTGCAGTGTTCAACTGAGTAACTGTTCTGAGTAATTACCTTATATTTATTTGACTACCGTACAACTAAGTTGGGCAGCTTGAAAATCGTTATCACAATTGTTTTATTAAAATTATAATGATCATGATCATTAAACATGATAACTCACTGATTTTAAAGCACATACAACATCTGCTTTAAGGGAATATATTTGCTTTTGACATGATAATTTTTAACATTAGAGAGTAGTCGAAACATAAATATACTTGTAATAACACCTCATCAGACTGTTGATAATCTATCATACCTATATTAATAGAAAAAAAGTTCAACATGTCATGCAGCACAGTAATGTTTTAATCTTGATTACTCAGTTGTAATAAATGTAAAAGGCAGTCATTGTCAATTGATCTTCTTGTTTTTCATGTAGGGAGGGGTTGGGGGGGGGTGCTCGTTCAAGACACCCAAACAAACCAGGGTGTCTTTTATAGGCCCATTATTAGTATTGGCTGCAACTTCACACAAAAGTACAGAGCTAAGTAAAGCTGTAGCTAAACTAGCTGCTTTGCCAAAACAAAAAATGTGATCTTATCAGCAGCTGAGGGGCAGATATCATTCATAACATAGCTGATATGAAAAAAAATATGTGGTCAGGAGATTCTTCATAAACATTCTTTTTTTAATGTAATTTTTTTTGGCATTTTGTGCCTTTATTCATAGGAGAGAGACAGTGGACAGGTTTGTGAAAGGGGTGAGACAGTAGGGGAAGACACTCTGCAAACTGGTCACAGGTGGGATTCGAACCTGGACCGGCAGAAGCAAGTACATGGGGTGCCTGGTTGCTAACCACTTCACCAAACCAGTACTCCGTTCATAAACATTTTTAAAAGGAGTTCCAGGAATTTCTTCTCAATGTAACACTCACAGGCGAATTAAGTTTGTACTTAAGGACGATCCTCACTACTTTTCTTAAGCCTCTAAGTCTCATATTATTATAAAACAATTGATCATCTTCACATAATGTTGTTGAGTCACAGTTGAAACTCAGCAGCACATTTCCTAATTTTATAGGTATCGCTCCAAGGTCAGGGATGATGCTGGGACTTGTACCAGAAGGTCTGAGCATTCCTTCCATTGCAGAGGAGCTGTGTTAGCCAAAGGCAGAATTCCTCTAAACAATGATAATAACACCTATTATAACAATCTGCAGTCTGCCATATGGACTTGTTTTACAACCTCAGGTAATTGAAACAGAGGTAAATGGTGAGTAATGTCAAATGGTCTGTTTAAAAGCGCCCAGTCATGGGAACTTTGTCCTGAGTTTACACCCAGAGCAGGTGAGATGCCTGCGAGCAGATAGACCTCTAACAAATACCACAGATTTAAGAGCACACCCTTACCTTGACACGAATCCTTGACTTCTTCGTAGCCAGGTTTGCACTGGCACTGTCCGACAGGTACCACCCATTCCCCGTCCACAGTGCAGTAGATGCGAGGTAAGTCCTCGATGATGGCGTTCTCCACGCACACTCCGGTAACCTCCCTCAGCGCTTGGTTCTCGCCTCCAGCAATGGTCTCAGGGAACAAGGCAAGGCTCTTCACAGTGGCAGGACATGTTTTGTAGTAGACCCTCAGAGAGAGAAGAGCCACACACGCTCCGATGTCCTGAAAAGCCAAGTAGAAGCCTTTCCTTGACAGGTTCTCCACCACTCGTGTCTCGGTGTTGATGCGTAGCTCGTTCTTGCTGGTGATCTCATCTGGAGCAATGGTGGCCACCTTCCTGAACTGCCCCTTGCGGAAGGTGGTGCCAACATCTGCGTCCGACTCTGACGTGAAGAGGTTGAATGTTTCCTTACAGGTCAGGGATGTTGCATCGAAAGAGTTGCAGTCTCGAACAATAAACTGCAGCTCAACAAAGACCCGTGAGGCTGATGGACGCCGCTGGATGAAGGTGGTACGCAGCCAGTTGTCCTGCTCCCGCTCCCCAACATTGCAGACGGAGTAAGTGTAGAACTGAGAGCCGTTCAGGGTCCTCTGGACAACCTCCCACTGAAACAAAACCACACAAACCGACAAGGTTAGTGGTACTAGCATGGACCCCTGGGGAGCTCCGCAGCATACCGAAGTGATCCAAAGCATTAACAGGGGGAAAATGAAAGGGCCCCAGCTCCACATGAGGGTTCAAACACTGTAATCTGAACCTGGAAACAGAAGCTGTGTGTGTGTATGCAGGGAAACTCGTGGCTCTACATAGCGCTAATTACTTCCCCAACTATCCCTCACAGCTTTTACACATCTCTGCAACGAGGAGAATTTCAATCTTGGAGCCAAATATTACAGCAGACCTCAAGGACTTTGAGTTTGGAGGCATTTTTAACATTTGAATCACACCAAATGATTTCAGATTCAGTCTTTCACGGACGAGTGATACTGCTGACATCTCCCCAAAGCACTCTTCTTGCTTGCATATTGAATGTGGCCACAAACATTTCTGTAAAAATGGAAATCATGTTTTAAAGCTGGCTCTTGAGGAACAACTGCCCCTCCACAGGGGCCGAGCCTGTGGTTTGCTCTCCGTGTGGAGCCACTGTGCTATTAATTAAAGGAATGTGCTTTGTTGGCTGAGTGTGTGGCTCTGTGTGTAAACTTGATGTCGAACAGCAGAACCAACACCTCCATTAAACAGCTGGTGAACACTTTTTATTAGTGGCCTTTAAAACTAAGAATAATAATTATTATAAGTGATGGTCGTTACATGAGAAAGTGGGCACAGTCAGGCATGTTTCCACTGCAAGAAAAGAAAGAACACCTGATGCCTGTTAGTGGATGGAGTAAAAATAGTTTGATTATTTGTGGGAGTGAATCCCAAAGAGGGGCCCATGGAAACCAGAAGGGGCCAAGTGATATTAGTGGGTGTTTGGAAAAGCTAAATAAAAAACAATCCACACCATGGAGAAGTGCTGGCTTAGCAGGGCAAATTAAGGGAGGAAAAATCGTTTTAACTGTAGGGCTAAAAGTCAATAAGCTTTTAAACTGTCTCAGTCAAAATGCACATAAACATGTTTGCCCAACCGGCCGCACCCCTGAAGTTAGGAAAATAAACAAAGTACTGATGCACCAACTGTGAAAATCTGGTGCAATGTATGTTTTTATTAATATATGTGATTTATTGTACCATGGACCTGCTTTACGGAAGACAATATTGGGTTTTTGTGAGGAGCAGGGTGGGCTTGGAGGGCCCCCTGAAGCAGACATGTCAAATCATGTCCAATTTGGCCCTGTACATAATTAAACTTGGCCCACTGGATAATTTTACTAGTCTATTGTTATTTGGAGCTCCTTCAAAAAGCACTCCCTACTCTTGCACTACAATGCACTGCAACAGCTACCATGCAGGACATGTGCTCCAATCCTTCATCCCATCGCTTTAATATCACTTATCTCAAGAATAAACATGCTGTTCAAATTTAAATTCTGATTCAAACATAGTCTGCTACAAACTTTTACTAAATACTGATCCTGTTTGGCCCATATCCCCGACGGTACATACATTTTCTAGAGCATTTCATATGTACATTATTTGGGGAGCAAAATAATAATATAAATAAAAATTACATGAATTAAAAACAAAAAAATTGAGCCATGTGCTTCATTCTCTGAAACACAAGGAACACAGTGTATTGGTTCAACCAGTGACCGTGTAAACCGATGACTGTCAGCCAAGTGTGCGGCTATGTTTGAGGATATTTGAGACTTAAATGAATGGCTAAACAAAAACATACTCTCAAGGACTCTTTCTGCATTCAACAGATATTGTTAGAACATCTGGAAACAGAGTTGGCTGAAAGTCACCAGTTAACATGGTTACTAATCAAACTAACACTGGAATGTAGTGGCAAGGACTCAGGAAATGTTTTTAGAACAGCGTGCACACAGTGCTGGAGGAGAAAACTCATTGGTCTACAGTCTGAACTGATCTGCTGTTACTTTTCATCACCGATGGGTGTTTTAATGGGTCTGATCTCTGAATTTTCCTACAGCACATCTGGTAGAGAATCCTGAGCAAATAACTTTGTCAAAAAAAGGACTTTACATCAGTTGTTTGGATCTCTGCCATGTGATACAGCCTGCAGCCCAGAAAGTGCAAGTGTATGCTGGCGTGGATCATGGTGGCATGAAAGATACATTTTGACAGGTGTTGCAAGTTTGGTTGCTTTCAGATACAACATGCTAAAGGACTGTGTTTATCTAATTTTACCAAACACTAAAGTTAGAGAGCTCAGCAGGACTGTAAACTGTGTCATTCTTTCAATACAGAACCAGTTACTGATTTTCTGTTTTTTTTTTTGTGTTGTTTTTAAATTGTTGTCTCAGTTTCGTAAATTAGCCTGATATGGCTTAGCTACACTTTAACTCATAGCTCATTTGTTCCTTATGGCAAAGAACCTTTTTAATCCCACATTTTCCTGAACATAAACTAATGCATTCATTTATGTCGATATTTCATTTTGGACTAGAAGCATTCAATTTTCATTTTTTTTATATTTGTTTATGCTGCATGCTGCAGAGTATCCCATTTTTTCCACATTTTCTGCAAAGGTACCTGCACAAAGACTAACAATGCACACCCACAATATTATATAGGCTATGAAAAAATAAAGTTGCTAATCAGTTATTTTTTTCATAAAGCATTGTCCCTGCAACATGAATGAACTTCATTGTTACTCAGGGCTTTATTGAAGACCCTTTGCATTAAAGCACAGTAAAAAGGCTTAAAACTATAACTGTTATGAGTGACAGAGAGTAAAATAGCTGAATGCCTGCTGTAAACTGGTTGCAATTTTAAATAAATTAATGAAAAAAAAATCAGTGTTGGACAGCTTAATATCATAATATACTCCTGTATCAATATTTTATACCCTTATCAGTTAATAAAACTGTTGCTCCTCTTGGTGCATGCATACAGGGACAGTTTTTTTTGCTGAATTGCTCAATCAAACTTTGACCATAGTCCTACTTGTCTGCGCAGGTAAACATATTGGCAGGAAATAGACAATCCGCAAATATGGATGATTCATTTTTCATCTTGTGACAAAAAAGATTAAAGTTTAAAGAAAAAGTCACAATGTCAGGGATAATATTTTAACATAAATGTCAAGTTTGTAACTTTACCTGCACATTTAGACTTTTTTATAACCTTTATTAACCTCTTTTTAATCAACATTTTTTTAAACTTTTATCTCAACATTTTACTTTTGTAGACTTTTATGTCACCTCACTATTCTTTCATACCTGGCCCAAATACTGCAGATCTTTGTTAAGAGTCAGGGGCTGTACATGCCTTTAACTCCAAAGTGAAAGGGCCTACAGATAAAGATGGGGAGTCACTAATTTAAGGAGTAAAACTTGGAGAAAGCTGGGTGAGTCTGTGTGACCGACATGCCTGCACATGCCTTTGAGTCATCAGCACATGAAATGTGGCTATTTACAGAGAATTTGCATGAGCTTGACGAGTGAATTACTCTGAAACCTCAGAGTAGACGAGGACACGGACACCTCCTGTGTGCTTCAACAGGGAATATTTGGGTGCCAAACTGCTGTCTGGACACATTTCTGAAAGTGTGAATTTATCTCTGCATTGGGAAAAAAGGTAGAGTGATTGGCTCTGCCTGGGACCCCTCCCCCTCTAAAAAGAGGTACCACATGCTGCAAACTTCACTAAAACTTAATTGCTCTCTAACATACAATTCTGGAGCTCAAGCCTTGAAACCGCAAGAAGCCACAAGTATTCCCAGTCGAGAGCTTGCAGCTATTCTGTCTGCCTACGCTTTGGTGTAGCTCAGACATGCTCTGCAGGCAGACTCTTAATATGAGTCCTGTTCAGATCCATACTCGGGTGACCATTAGCCTCTAACTGCCTGATTTTATAGAAACCTGACATATTCATACGCCGAGGAGCTAACCACACAAGTCAAATGGTCAAATATTTCTTTGCACAAGAGGCTCTCGGTGCAGCAGAGAGCCCTTCCTGTGAATTATCTGCATGCAGATTTATCCTAAGGCAAATTCCAAGCAGAAGCAGCAGCAGCGTGAGAGCAGAAGGAGAAGCAGGAGCAATCATACTCACCCCAGGTTTTTCTCCTTGGTCTAGGGGCCATGTCAACCAGCCCAGTTCACCTCCTGTCGCCTTCATGTCCAAAAGCACCTCTGTGGAGACACAAGAACACCATCAGTGTATGAGCACAAACTCTCATTAATTCAGGTCAGTATGTGTAAATCTTGTTTCAAATGGGCAAATTTAAGGTTGCCGCTTCAGTGCAGTCCACTTCAGAACTAAAGTCATCTGTTTAAGAGGGTGAAAATATCTCCAGGAATCAAAACCAAGTTGACTCAAGCTTTGGATTAACATAAACGCACTGGAAAGTCTCTTTCAGGCTCTAACTTTACGTTGTTCAACTGACATTCTTCCAAAGAAAAAGACAGACAGATGTACGAAAAGTATTACCGACCCAAAGCAGCTGAAATTCTTCATAAAAACATATTAAACTGAATGCTGAATACATCAAATTAAATGCAACTCACTGAAAAAGCCCCATTTATATTCTGAAATGATGGAAAACATATAAAGTTCTTCCAAAGAAAAATAAAAATAGTCTAAATTCTAAGAAGAGTAATTTCTAGTTCAAGAGTAGAGTTTATATTTCTGATTGTGTATAATATTCAACACTGAATATACATTAAAATAAACTTTAAAACTCATTGAAGGAACGCTGGTTTAGACTCTCAAAATATAAAAATCTTGTTATATTTTGTAAATAAAAATAAACTTTGCAAAATGTTGAGAGGCAGTGTATTTATGGAAATTTATGAAGGTAAGTGTAGTGTGGTGTTACATCCAAAAGTGGGGTGTCCATTATAACTGGAGGCCCAGATTTGGTTCCAGGACTAGCGATGCACGGATCGTTAAAAACAGGGCCGATAACCATGTTTTTCTAATTACTCCCTTTGGTTTTCTTCTCCCACAATGCCACAATGAGTTAGTCAGGCAGGTCATTTCTCCTGCCAAATAGAAAAATGATCCTCTGAATGAGGTTTACCAGACACCAGAATAAAATTAATATGACACAAAAGATAAACAAAGGCAAGTGATAATCCCACATTCATGACCATTGTTTGGAGAAAGTGACGATAAGCGCCTGAAACAGAGAAACTGATACTGATGTGCATCCCAAACCAGTATCATAACATTCAGTACCCATCTAACCAAATTACAACAGATTTCAGCTTTTCATTTTGGTACCGTTCATTTAACTTGAAATCATTTTATGCTCAGTCAGAATTTCCCTTTGGCTAAAAACATACATTACAGGCAAGAGTGACATTATTACATGATCAACAAAGACAGAAATTATTATCAATACCACTGTCTCTAAAAAGGTTTAATTCCAGTGATGCATGGTAGGGCTGCCACAATTAGTCGACTAGTCGTGACTAAGTCGACTATCAAAATGGTCGACGACTAATTTAATAGTCGACTAGTCGTTTTGTTTTTCAGGTGTGTTTTCTCACAAAACTGCCGCTGTACCTCTGCTGTCTTGTCTGCCTATCTGTCCTGTTTTCTGGTTATCACACCTTCAGGAATCAAACCAACACACCCTGAAACACATTCATGCATGTGGCGCATGCACAACTAAAGTTGCCAGGTCTGCTCATAATAAGCGATTTGGGCCACCAGCTGCATGCTGGTGCAGTACGCTGCAGTTCATGCATGAAGTGACTAGTCGACGATCAAAATAGTCATTTGTGGCAGCCCTAATGCATGGTACTGGATTACTGCTGATATTAAATAGGCCAGTACTTCTGATTTTCTGGTCATCAATAGTGAAATTTTCCTTTGAAACAACAAGTCCTTACTTAACAAAAAAAAGACTTATCTTTTAATGTGACATTCTGATTATTAAGTCAACCACTGCCAAACAAGAAAAACAGCATTTAGCTCTTGAAGAAAAAAGTAAACTCGTTATTTTTACCCATGCTGTGATACTGTGCAACAATTAGTACATCCATCTATTTTACCGACATTACAGTTAATATATGGGATATATGCCAATGCAAAGGCTGGAAATATCTGCAAAATGTTCAATACTGGTCAATACAGTATTACATTTTTTTGAAGCTGGGACATCATAACTTTGTATCACCCAGAAAATAAGACATATTTTGACCTGCTAGGAAAAAAAATGCTTCAGTTGCATAAAAAGTAATTTCTTTTTTTTTTCAACTCATGATGCAGGTTACAAATAAAATTATCGTCATGAAACATGCTAACTTAAGTTAAACAAACTTGATTTAATCACAAACATAAGTAATTCCTTTGAATAAGTGCAACAAGTAAGTTATTTTTTCCATTTACTTGACAAAAGACATTATTTCCAACTTGTTTCAAACTGTCTAAAGTTGAGTTGTGTATATGTGCAAAGCCTGACTGCCTATGACTAACATAATGAGCCTAAATCAGTCACTGCATAAACATTTGAGGCTTATAATTAGTTTTAAAGTGACCAACACCATTCTTCATGGTCCCTATGATTTTGTTTTGTTTTACATCTGCAATCATCATCTATCACTACCACTGGCATGGAGATGTTTCTGCCAGAATTAGATTAAATTGTTGGTTTGTGGGATAACAGAAAAAGTTTTAAATGGACTTTGATTAAACTGTTGGAAATGTTGGTCATGGAGCACAAAGAAGTGACAAGATGTTGGTTTTGATCTGAACTCAGCTGCAGATCCAAGAATTCTGATAATGATTTCTTAATGGTGTGAGAGAGGGCAGTTTTCCCACATTTTTGACAGTAACTGAACCAAAAATGTGGGAAATGCCCTGGCAGAGGTTTGTCCTCTTGCACTTCTACTGTCTGGTTTAGTCTGACATCTTCCATCTTAACCTATAATAATCTTTATCGTGGTTGAAATGGGAGAACACCATTGTATATGCTTGAACTCTTCCTTACACAGTAAATAAGATTGCTCAATATCGCTGCAGAAGGTCTGCAGAAAAGTTTGACTGTTCCTTTAATAAAGTGAATTTAGAGCTAAATACTGCACATTTTCAGGCCACACAAGAATCTCTTACATATAAAACTCAAGATAAAAATGATGCAGTAACCTTTAAGATAAGGGGGATTATAATAAAAACTGTAAATCAGTAAAGCAAGCACTTGTGGAGGTGTGTTGCAATACAAACTGAGTTGTTTCCAGAAATGATATGCAGTCACTCAGCACAGAGATACATGATCTGTGTGACAAGGAATGTAAGTTGTTCACTTAAAATTGGATTTTGGGTTTGATTTAAGTCTTGCTGCTTTTTTTCTGGGCGTTAATGTGGCAGGTAGTCTTTCACCCTTTGGACAAGTGAGTAGATAGAATTCTAAAGATGCAGATAAATGCAGGGAAATAACCAAATATGAGAAAATCATATATATAAGAAAGTCATCATTAACTCAAACCCTGATTAATCTTGACAAACTTTCTCTACTGCTAAATTCACCTGCCTAAGAAAGGAAGTTTATTCTGCGCACATGCAGGGAAAATCCTTCTAACCTAAATTAATTTCAATAAAACAAATAAAAGTGCAAACAAAACGAGAGCAAAATTTCCTGACCCATGTTTTGGCTGTTGCAGGTTTAAAAAAAGTGCGTTTCCTGGTTAAAAGTTTCTTAAGGGAGACTCTCCGCATGGCATGCGCGCTGAACTCCTTCAAACTTCAGGAAAAACTTTTGTGGAGGATAATGAAGCAGCGCACTCACCTTCTTTAGTCTGCAGAGTGATGAGTATTCCATTAATGAGAACATACGAGAAGAGTAAAGGTCTGACTCCTCTGATTAAATCCATTTGGTAAACTTTTCCCCTCTCTGTCCGGGCTCGGTCGGTCGGTTGAGTTGCTGGGACCCTGTTCCTCTCTGCTCTGAGGTGCGCTCCACTCTCCGCTGCTCATTCACAAACCCACACACGTCACTGACTCCGCCCCCTGCAGGAATGTGTGTGTGTGCATGTTGAGCTACCAAGGGTGGAGACTTGGGTGGGGGTGGAGGGACGAGGACGGCACATGAGAAACTTTTGCAGCCTTCAGGGACAGTGGGAACTTTTAGGATTTGTCGCTCATTAGAGGCGCACGCGAGCAGGTATTTGGGTAAAAGTTGAAATTGAAAGACATGTCAATCAAGGCTGTTGCGCAATTGAAACTTTGGGTTGTCTGTTTTTATTTGTTATTTATTTATCTCTGTTTGAGCTTTATTCTTAAATTTAATAATCGCTATCATCAGCATCAGGCTGCACAGTGAAGCTGCAGGTAGTGCACGTGCCTCTCAGGTTTGATCCCTTTGTAGGTTAGAGCCTTTATGTGGATTTTACCTGTTCTCCCTGTGCATGTCGGAGTTCTCTCTAGGCATAAATGGTTGCCTGTCTCTCTATGTGGCTATGTGATTGGCTGGAAATCAGTTCAGGGTGTATCCCGCCTCCCACCCCATGTCATCTAGGGTAGGCTCCAGCGTCACGGCGACCCTGAAAGGGATAAGCATATTTGGTGGATATTGGAGAAATCTAAAGCTGCTTTAAAATTTTGTTTAAGGTTGTAGTTTAAGGGCAGCCCGGTGGCTCAGGGTGTAGAGCATGAGCCTCATAGCAGGAAGACAGCAGTATGACCCCCTGTAAGGTCTTTCTGTCCTTTCCTGGGTTTCCTCTATGCACTCCAGTTTCCTCCCACAGCCTAAAAACATGCTAGATAGGCTTAATGGTGCAATAAATTGTCCTTGGGTGTAAGTCCAAGTGAGAGGTTGTTCTTCTCTCTGTAGCCCAATTAAAGCTATGGTTTACGATTTGGAAGCTTTGTTCATCTTAATAACACAGTTTATAAGGCTGGTATGGTCCTATGGTCCAATCTACACAATATAAAGACCAAAAAGAACGAAAAAAATCCATTCAGTATATCCGCTGCAAAGCTGCATACTAGTTGACCAATCGAACCGAGTAGGCATGCGCGGTTCGATTGGTCCGTGAGTCCATCCAATCCCCTGTCTCCCTCGCTTCGCACCGTCATGCCCATGGTCCCGCCTCCTCCCCACTAACTCCCTCATATACCGGTGAGCAGCTAGCAGCACAGCTACTGAAGCGTCATGGAGCCAGAAAAGACTAGCGCCGAAACCAGGAAGCCGCTTCTGTTACCCTCCACATCGAAGGGAAGGAAACGTAAAAGGCTGAAGTAAAGAGGAAATATGAGCAATACAGGTCCCACGGGAGAATCAACATTGGAGAATCGTACGACCGGTGGAAAATGCTGCAGAATGATTTGGGACTGAAAACTGACGCAAAGACAGCCGAATTTCTGTTGAACAGTTACATGTTGCTAGTTGTTAGTTACATGACAATGTTGACACCAAAAACAGAATGGTTTCTCCTTTGTGTTTAAAAAAACGCTATGTTCACACAGATACGAGAACAACTGAAAGTGCTGTAGCATGCATGCCAGGCCAGTAGATGGCAATGTAGTTTTGTAGTGAAACAGTAACAACACAGCACATGTATGCTTTCTGGTGAAGACAAACTTTTCATAAACAACGATGGTGAGCGGATACATGAAGGCACAGGGGTTTCTTGTCTGGACAACAAATGTGTCTGGATAGTTTTGTCTGGATAACAAACTAAGCACAGTAGGCAGCAAATGTGCTGCTCAGTAGATGGTAGATTCTGTTTTTGTTGTTGTTCCTGGGATGCGCATGCAACCTTTAGCTGAAACACTGGTTCCTGTTAACATAAAGATCGATGCAAAAAAGTTTTCAAAACTTTTCACTCTGGACCCTGGTGTCAAAAGTTAGTGGATTCAGGCACTCCAGACACTGATCTTGTGTAAACGGGAAGCAAAAACGCAACAAAAACAAGTTTTTGTTGTCATGTTAATGGAGCTCACAACTGTTGTTTTAGGGCATCCTCTGTGGAGTTTCACCTCTGCTGGGAAAGTCATGGAGATGGAAGGGGGGGAAGAGTTGACCTTCTCTTTGCTTTGTCTCTAGAGGTAGTAAAGAATTGTTATTTTGGAGAGAAGGAGGCATGCAGACTCAACGGGAGACAGAAGTGCTGTGAGTGAGAGACTGCATTTTTGCGGGGTCACCAGCCATGTCACACCTTGTTGCAGCGTGAACTGACAGATATTTCAGAACTAATGTGAGTGTGTAAATAGAGCGGAGCCTCACTGTGGCACTTTTGCATGAAGACACAGTGAATTGTAGCTTACAGCTGCGTTTATGGAGAGTGATCTGGTTTGGTTCGGGACAGTTAGGTACAGTTTGGAGCAGTGAGAGAAGAGGTTCACACCAACTCCGTCCAACTCCCTATGCACTTCTTCCTTCCCAGAAACCATAAGGAAGTTGTGAACCTCTGAAGTCCTCCATACAGCATTGTTCCCTTTTAACAGTGAAAGTGATAGTAAAGTAGCTCACTACGATTTATACAGCTGATTTAAGCATGGCACTGTAAGTTGTTTTGATTCTTGCTGCTCTGATGACTCTTTATGATTACAGCTAATCATCAGCAGTTTAGCTTCACCCTTAAGGGTTGGCTCGGTGACCCAACAGAGGGAGGCCATGAAAGTCAAACAGTATAGATTCGTTGTTTGGGTACCGTTGTCCTTTTTTGGCAGTGGAAACACCTCTATTTGCATACCATCCCAAACTGAACCCATTTGTTTGGTGGAAATGCAAATCCTGTGGCCCGGTGATCGGTTTGCAACTGGTTCAAACAATTCCTACCTCTTGCCCAGTGTTTGCTAGGATGACTAGCATGTCAGTTTGCAAGAGGCTGTGGTTTGCAATCTTCTATGTGTATTAGGTTCACCTTGCTAACACCATGTTGGATTTCTGTTTGGCCTAAGCCCTGGCAATGATCAAACAAGCTGCTGAAAACATTCTTTAGAGATTTTGGTCCATATTGATGTGATAGCATTATGCGTCTGCTTTGATTAGTCAGCTGCACATCCATGATGAAATATCCTCTGTCTCGGGAAACCAGTTTGGGACGATTTGAATAACATGGTGCATTATCCTGCAAGGTGTAACCATTAGCAGTCCAGTTGGTGCAAAAGAGTCCAAAGTGTGCCATGAAAATATCCCCCACACCTCATTAGCCTTCCTTATATGTTTCCCTTTTGATTGTAAACCCAGGCATCTACCAATTTGATGCCCAGGATAAAATTTCAGGTGGTACCCCTTGTACTGGCAATCTTGCCAAGCAATTGAATTTTCAAAACTCAATGTCTGCCATCCTGCAAAGCTTTAAAAAGGGGGTCTGAACTTTTTTCACAAAGGGCCATCCACAAAAAAACATAAGGATGACCGGGCCACTTGAATATACTGGCCTTTCTTGTATTAGAGAGGGTTAAACTGAATCAATGTGCTTAAAGTATGCTTAATCTTTTAAAGTGCATTAAAAACAACCTTAGCTTTCCATGAACTGCTCAACAAGACAAACAGCCAGTAAAATGACGTCTGGGTGACCTTTTTAACACTGAAAGGGCCCCTGGTCGGGATGAAAATGACCTTCGCTGCAGCAGAGTGAATGCAGACAGGTTGTCTCCACTTTCAGCCTCCAAACAAGAGCAAACTGCACAAAACTTCCCCTGTAGGAAGGTCATTGCTTGAAGCTGATAAGCATAATAAACTCTAAGATGGAGACAATAGCGAAGGAAATTAGGGCAATTAATCCTGCTATTAAATTCTCTAATCAGATTGTTTCCTATCACAAACTAAATAGAGGCGCCTAGCTCTGATGTGAGCCAAACTTGTGTCATTTTATTGAAGTTGTTGCAGGTCAACTAAAAGTATGGACGTAACTGCTTTAAGAAGACACATTTGCACTCATTCAAGAGAATCTGCTGTCAGTATGTGACCACGTGGTGGACTGCAGAAATGTATCAGATGTGGACATTTCCCTCAATCAAAAAGATGTTTTTTTGTTTTTGATCTTCTGTGTCTTTATGGCTTGAATTTATAAAAAATGGAAATTAACTGACAGGCTGCACTGAGCCCCCGGGCTGTGACCTTCCCACACTTGATTTAATCCAACATGTAAGTAAGCAGCATTTTAATTTTCATTCTAGCAGACATAAAGGACTTGTTTTTTTTACCACAGTATCGGTTTTTAAGTATTTTGTGACCTTTCTTCATTAATGAACCTGCAGCTGACTCATGTCAACGTCTGTATTGTGCAATTTATGAAACAATTAAAACCATCCCTGTGTTGTATTAGTCAAGAAAAACCTGTTCAAACATGTTTCTATCTGCTGATCTACAGACAAATTGAAACAACAGCTGCAGCAGAATATCATTAAGACAATATGCTACTGTGTCAATCATTAACTGTTTCTGTCTAAACACACAAGCTCATTATCTCGTCCTTTGCTCTTTATTGTTTTGATAGAAACTGCGAACTGTTATGTGGGTCCAATAAAGGAGCAATGAAAATCGTTCTGTTCTTTTGATGAGGACGTGGACGAATCAACATGAAACAGAAGAGTTGATTGGACTGTAACTTTTATCTCATCCTAGAAAGTTAAAAGACATTTAACAACAAATGAGCAACAGATGATAAAAAATATAACCAGAGTATCATGTAAAAGGATAATGACTGACAAAACACTTTCAGTACTTTACTGCAGCAAAAAGTTCCATGACCTAATTCATTGAGGAAACTTTTTAGTGACTGTATAATAACATTTTTATGTAGCTGCTGATTGACCTGCCTTAAACTCTTCCACATGTTGTTTTAGCTTATTTTCTGATTATGCAGCTTATTTTTGTTTTACAACTTGTGTTATAAAGAGCTCATATTTTGTCTTAAATCTGATTCATATATTTACTATTGATGACAGCTATAGAATATTTAAATTCATTAATGTTTTAATAACCATCTAGCTTTAACAGACAGAGTGCAAAATAATAAGAGTTAAAGTTTTGGTGTTGGTAAAATTTCAGCCAGAGGAGAGTTAGATCTTCTTGGGTAAAGTCAAATCTCTGAAAGTGTACTCTCGGCTGAAAAAGAGTTGGTGTCAGAACCAAGTGCACAAATGATGTTTCAGTGAATCAAATCCATAGGTGTCACTGTGGGCTCTTTAACTGAACTCTGAACACCTGTAGAGTCAGCTGCTTGCCCCCATTATTGAATAACCAACAGATGGCATAAGCCCACATCAGGAAAATTTATTTTTAGTAGTGCTGTCAGACGATTAAAAAAACTAATCTAATTAATTACCGGATTTATATTTAATTAATCTAATTAATCGCATTTTAATCTGATATCTGCTTAAAGGTGTAGTCAGCGATGTGGGAGAAGACGAGTGGAGGGTTTGTTTGTATTTGAATTTAGACCCGCCTCCCGAAAGCTGATGGACGTGCATTGTCATGGAAACGGCCGTAGAAACTGCGTAGCTGACGTAGCTAAGGAAACCCCGACTGGTCAGACAACTCGACTGCCAATATTGGAAACATCACAACAACAGTACATTTTGGCAGATTAGACAATAAGATGAATGCCTGACGGCTGTTACTGTTATGTGAAGCACCACAAAGCTAATGTTGCTTAGCTTACCTATCCAGCAGACGGACGGCGACATCCGCGTCCGTTTTCAGGTCTTTCAATTGGCGGAGTTCCCTCCACCGTCGAAAAGCAACACCAATGTTGACCTGGGTCTTTGCTCTTTTGGTCATAGCCCTTCTTTTTTACTTTTCACTCCTCTGACCTTTTTCTTTTGGGCTGTTTTCAGCCATTGCTACCGCAACTATTGTATCTCTCTCTTACGCTAACTGCGCACGCTACGCAAACTACGACTCCCCCTCCCCCTTCTGTCTGATCTGCGCACAAGTATGATCACCACCTGGACGTGGGGGGGGAGGGTTACTTTGTTTTGGTAACTCGGTCCGAGCCACAGTATTTACCGGCTGAAATTCTGAGTCAAGGCTGTATATTGAGACCGGATTTTTTTTTCAACATGCTGTCAGTGGTGACATCTTGTGGATGGAGAGGAGAAATACGGTGAATTTCACAAATACTGCATTTGATTAGAAGATTAGAAGATCGCTGACTACACCTTTAAAGTACCCAAGTAAGAATTTGAATTCTAGGATATTATACAGTTTGTAGTGCATGACTAATCAAATGAATACACTAAGAAGTGAAGATTTGTAAATCCACATTTTTATTGGTGACTAAATGGAACCAAAGTCAGGGAAACTTGTTCAGAAAATTCTAAGCTCAATCAGGCAACTCAAATTACACTTTAAGTGTGTTTCATAAATCAAATTCAAAATAAGAAAAAGGTCGAGGACATCCAGCAAAACAATTAGGCCTGATGCATTATTAAAGAATGTAGTACAAATATAGATAAATAAATTCAAAAATAAAATAAGACTAAGTCTTAAATATGCAGTTCCTGTTGTCACCTGGGCTTTGTTTGGTTTGACTGGAGACGCATGTGTGAAGTGACGTGCCACTGCCATGTACGGGTCCTCCAGCTGGACAATATTAAAATGTTTGTGTGCTATGATTAATCTTGTGATTAATTTTTATAACGCATTAATTTGTGGTGTAATTAATTAATCTAATCAATGCACTAAAGTGACAGCCCTAATTTTTAGTCTTTTGCCTGTTTTAATTTTAGTCTAGTAGTAGCCTAGCTGATGAAATTTCACAACACTTAAGTCGATAAAATGTTCTGTAAAATGCAAAGTGTAAGGCAGCTTTTGTGCTTCCTTAAACTTCTGAAGTTGTTTTTTACACTTGGCCAGTGGTGTAGTTTACTTAGGGTTGGTGGGTTATGAAAACCCACGGGCCCTCTTGTGGTGAAATCCTGTAGCACCACCACACTGCCGAGGATTTTTTGTTTGTTTGTTTAAATCCGAGGCGTAATGAGCGCAGCAGCTGCCTTCTGCAGCAGCAGGTTAGAGCAGAGTGTAACGTGACGTCAGACTGGGTCACTGTATTATGTTGCATGTTAAGGGGGGGATACCCCTGCCGATTTGAGCTGATCCATTGGCCCATTGAAATGTGATTGGCTCAGCCGCGTATTGAGCCAGACCGCAGACGAGAGATGAAAAAAGATGAAGAAAAGACAGATGCCGCCAGAAAAATCCGCTAGTGGAGCGGAAAAATGTATGGCTCGAAAAAAAAAACATTTAAGAGAAGATGCAGCCAAATGCGCCAAACTTCCAGATCTTTTCCGCCCCAGTGGGGTCCTCACTGGGGCGGAAAACATCCGGGTGGTGGCCCAGGCCAGAGACAGAGCACAGCTATAGCAGGTAGACATGCAGGTAAACATGCACTGTCTACTGCAGCGACATGGTGCTACATCATCTCAACCACACAAACGCAGCGATTTCACCCATATAAATGGAGATTAACGGCTATATTTAAACCGATAAAAAGTGGTTGTAAACAATAATGGTCCACATGTAACGGGCTATATGATTGCACTTAAGAGTGTTTCCCATACATTTGTTAACTTGTGATTATCATTTTTTATTATTATTATTTAGTTTCAAATCTGCATGTGCTTCTTCTGGACCATTTGACTGTGCTTGCTTATAATGCTCTTCTGTGCTATTTTACATTTTTCTGAACTCCACCACCACCTGGGCATGACATTTCAGGTCTCAGAGCCATTCTGTATGAACAAAGATAATTCTGTGGTGTGGACAGAAATGTCTCTGACAAAAATATCCACTAAATACATCCATAAAATAATTCATATATGCGTAGTCCAAATAATTGTTCAGGGCACAGACAGAAAAGCTATACATTATAATCATTAATGTTCTTTGACAATAAAAATGAAATCCATAGGCTTTATTATTACATTTATTATTAAGGAGATAAAATGTTCTGTAAAATGCAAAGTGTAAGGCAGTTTTTATGCTTCCTTAAACTTCTGAAGTCATTTTTTACGCTTGGATTAAATTAAACATCTGATAGACATTTACTGAATTCTAGTACAGTTTGAATGTATAATTTAACAGAAACAAATGTAACTTTTGTGTGAAATGCAGAAGCTCTGCTGACTTTCTATCTGTCCTCCTGTGAGCAGCACCAGTAGCTGCTCAGATAGACCTACGGCTGCAGTCCTCCCACTGTGGGTCAGTGGTTCAAGCCCTTTGGCTCAGCGTGTTAAGCCAGTTAGAGCATAGACTTTAGACAGAATGCAGAGCTGTTAAGACATGGCACTGAGTCATCAAGTAATTAACAGTTAACACATCAAAAGACCATTGAAATTGAGTGTGTGACTCAGAGCTATGGCCAAGGGCAATTTTATGATCTGACAATGAGGAGGCTCAGCTTTTACCGAATTATGCAATTAAAAAACAACTTTCTTCCTTGTAAAGGTACAATCTCTCAAACCATCCACTTCTACATATATTTCTCTAAATGGTAGACTTTAAGAGCACTAATATTAAAGATGCTATGAGGAGTTTCTAAGTAATTACAAAAAAGTCTCACTTTTAGATATATGCCTGATCGAAATACACACTTTAAGATGAGTTTTAGAGCATCAAAATAGGTTATCTATAAATGCTATTCCTAACTGGCCTGGATACTCAACTTCGGGAACAAGACAATTAAAACTAGAGCAAAGTTATATATTTCGGACACGTCTTAGAGCACTGTAAGTATCGATATATAGCCGGCTACAAAACTACGATACCAAGTTTACCAAAAATTGCTTGTTGTCACACATCAAAAACTACCGTCATGTAACTAGAAAAGAGATACATTACCTCGTCGCTTTGCATCCTGCAAGTTGTTGAAAAAAGAAGTTGTAAAGCAATGCAGAATTCTGAGGAAGGTCCGAGCTGCATTCATTAGCACCACAACAAACACACGCTTTGGCTTGGGTCACGTCTTTACAACAGTTGCCGTGCGTGCTCATGGGCAGCAGAGTCTTTATGTCACCAGAAATAGATTCTCCTCATAGCACCTTTAACATTCAGTAACATTAGTTTCCATTACGGACCATTACAGATTTGTGTTATATGTTTTTTTCCCCAAAAGTAACAAACTCAGATGTTTTCATGATTGCTTGTTTTATTAGAACATCACCTTTTTAATAATTCATCATAGCAGACAGGTCAAGACATATTTTTGACATATTTAACCCTTTTCCAACAACATTCCTCACCATAAATAACCCAGCTTTTGAATTACTAAACCCCTGAGTTTGGCCTCCATTTTTAAAGCAATGAATTTTGTTTTTGCATTCTGATTTAGAGTTATCATACAGACCTTAGTGTTTTGTTTGCTAAAATATAAAATGAAGAGCTTTGTGCATTTTTTGTAATTTTAAAACATCTAGTGGGGAACTGTCCCTGTGTTACTATTGGAGCCAAAGTTGAAATGTAATGGGTGCTTTAGTCACCCTAAAAAAAGCAAAATCTGACCTATTTGAAGCATATGTGTTAGCCCATCAGATACTGTATGTCTCGTAGCGAAAACTAAAATGAAAATAAATCACAGAGAATGCCAGTAACCATTAATGTTAACAATTAGTTAAAACTTAACACTTGTTGGACTTCAAGGTGGTAGGACGTCTTTAAAGACTGTAAAAGCACTCAAAGAGCACAGACCTCTGCCAAGCAGCTCAGTTCCAGCTGTGACTTTTCAAAAACTTGGTAAAAGATACGATTTCAGGATAACCGGATCCAGCCCAAACTCAGCACATAAATGGACATTATTATCCTGTATGAACACAGCAGAACAAGTTTTGGGAACATTACTTAATCCTTAAAAGCCTGAAAACACAAATTATAGCCTGAGAGTTCTAAGTTTTTGGAGCTATTTTTTCATTTTTAATTAAATCCAAATAAGAAAAAAGAAAAATCTGAATTTTGACAAAATTAACATATATTTTTTTGCATCTCATTTGATACATTATGTGTTTTCGGTAAATGAAAATCCACTTCAGGGTATTTTCTTGCCATAAAAGTATGTATCAAATATGATACAACAGGCTTTAAGGAGTTAACAATTTTGATTTTATAAAAACAATTGAATGTTTTCAATGTGATTCCTCATGATAAAGTCCATCTTTGTTGTGACATCCATGTTAATCTGATCCAGATGAAATTGACCTTGATAATATTTACATAGACCTCATCATTTTTTGCATCCAGAATAATATCTGTGTCATCACCAAAATGTAATGTCTTCTTCCTCTGACTAAACCACACCTCTGGATAAAAGAATAAATCATACCCATACAGTGGTTTTCCATAATCTTGCTAACGTACAGACAAACAAACAAACATATGCCAGCAAAAACATGACAGCTTAGGTGGAGGTGATGAAGCGCTCTTAGCAGGGGAAAGAAAATGGGGAGATTTTTCTTGTCCAGGACATCACTGTATGCTTTTGACAGAACATGACGGTGTTAATGTTTTCAAAAATTAACAGAAATACTTAAAACAATTTAATGTGTAATGGATTTATACCTAAAATAGTGAAATAAAAACAATAAAGGTCCCATGTCGTGTATTTGACTGATGATGTCAAGTCTTGTGTGTCCCTTAGAAAGCACCTGGCTGTATAGCCATGACATAATAAACCCCAGGAAGACATTTTCTTTAAACATGCATCGTGAATTTTCCATGAACTGAGAGTTTAGTAGAATACGCCATGATCTTCTGCTCCTCACGCTCCTTCCAACACCATTTAAAGAAAGGGAATGTATTTTGAAGGACATGGGAACTTTTACCTGTGTAGATAAGTTTATTTTTTTAAACAGTAAAAAAAATATGGACCGAAATTGCAGTGCAAAATATATATTCATGTCTTTAGCTAAAATATGAAAGAAGTGAGCGTTTCAGATGTCCTGTAGTTTCAATACAGAGAGAACAAGCTTAATAAGTATGCTAGTGGCACACTAACTTACGGCTCATTCATATTTTAAGCAAAAATTCATGAGCAGTCTTTAAAACTAGCATTTACATTGAGCATTTGAAGGCACCACAGCAGTGGTTACAGTCCAGCCTACCTGCTCTGCAGCAGTCTGCAAACTAACAGCATCATTTGCATGAAGATATTGATTTAGAATTGTTTGCCACGCTGAATGAACCAGAGGAGGGAAAAGGAGCGGGAGCCGCTTTACTTGACGTCTCTTTGTTCTGAGCATCCCCACATACAGCGGTGGAATCGCAGTGACAGGCGGGGAGAGATGTATTCATATCAGCATAATAGCAACGCCGAATACCAGAATGCTAGAGTACAGCTGGCCCGCTGATAGGCCGTCATAATTTATGTGAAATATCCCAAAAATGTTGCACCCTGCCAACACTGTAGATACAGAGAGGTAAAGTTATGAACAAAACACACTTTAATCTGCTTTTTCAGTCTCCGGGGGGCATGTGGGAGTGGGAGTGGAGGAGTCTAGTATGAATATGTGGAATTAAGAAAAGTCCTTTACCTAGCAACTGCTGCAGGGAGGAATTCAGAGGCCGGCTTTATCTCACTTACTGTTTTAGTTGTTTTATTGTGGCAAAGTGTTGCTGAGGAAACATTAGAGGACCTGTTCTTAAGATAGATGCTGTGTTAGCTGATACCCTACATAACCTGGAATACTAAAAACAGACAACAGCTCCATTTAATGTCTTTAAATCTCAGTAAATATGGTAGCCATGTCAAGGCTGTCGTTACAAACATAACATGAGAGATGTTTCAGTGCTGCATGAGGAACAGGTGATTTCAACTGTAAATATATACCTTTCTTACTGATGTGCTCAAACTAGATTACTCTTGGTCATCAATGACATATTCAACTACCAAAGCTCCCCTAGTAGTTTGCATATTCATCCCATGATCCACTTAATGTTGCACCAACCAGATGTGTTAAGGTCGAGGAAAATATGCTCTGCTCACCTCTTTTTTTTAACAGAAACAGTTCAATAAGTCACTGAAAGGCCTAAGTAACTAGTAACTAGTTACTTAACTGTCTTACATAATAAGAAACATAACCAGATGGAGGGCTTTCGCTTCACCAAAATTATTTACACTTCAAAATCTCTACGGCTAAAAGATGAAGCCAATGTGGAAGGGCCAAAAACTGCACTTCCCCGAGTGCCTGCTTGAGGCTGGCAGGAGGAGAAACAGATTTTATTTACTGTCTAAATAAACATATTTTTACAGCCTGGTTCAACAAACACCTTCAATCAAAATATACTTCGAAAAAAAAGTTTGGAAACATAATTTAAGTTGATTGTTTCCTCCCTTTAGCAATACCAGTTGATATTAAATTTCATATAATTGGAAAGCCTTTACAGTGTAGAACAACTTGTAAGGATCATGCTTTTGTTGGGGCTAAGACTGGGACATTTCTTTTTTCCTCAAAATGAGAAGTGTGTGGGTAAAGCCCCCCAGAAAGTGACAAATCCCCTCTTCCCCTGGAAGAAGGTCTGAGGTTCTTCAGTGAAGAAAGAAAGAGGAACATTTTAGGGTGTTGTGTTCTTGGTATGCTGACTTCATCAGTCTCACAGAACCAGGGCTGACACCAAATGATTCTGTCACTCTGCTTTGTGAATCACCAGTTTCCAGCTAAAGGGGATTTTGGTGCAATTTTTGTGTTCGGGGCCACCTACACATTTGTGTTGCTCATTCCACAATACACAATTATAAGTTTTGTCTTGTAACTAATCAGGCTTTCCAAACATGTAGAGGGCAGAAATAATCAACTCTATTGACATTTCAATTTGTAAACATTACTTAATAATAATGTCTCACTCTACAGAGGGTGATTTTAATTTTATCATACCACATTTCTATTGATGATTTTCAGTTTCATAGTTGGGGACTTCATCAGAATGACTACAAGTCCAGTCAGACAGCCATAGGGCCACCTTCTACTCTGTCTGTTAGTAGGTTGATCCAAAGTTTGGTTGAGAAAGCATGTACAGAATAAAGCCAATACATGATTGCATCCAAACACCTTTCTTAAAGGATAAGTTTGGTTTCTACAGCTTTCACATTGTTTATAGAATGAAGTAGAACAATATACTCACCCAGAAGGCTTTCCTGATCCAAACAGTGCTTCAGGAGATATTTAGATCCAAAATCGAGCGGCGGACATCCGTATAATGGTAGCACATAGGGCATACAGCGCCACTCCTAAAACTGCATTAATCATCCAAAAACTCATTAGTTTCACCAATATTCCATCATGGTCCGTTCGGGTTACTCCTCCACGACAGTCTGTGTCACTCCAGACATGTTGTGTGACTGTACTGACCTCTGTACTGAAGAAGAAGAGCGCTTACTTCCGCACATGCGCAGTGCAGCTCATTGTTTCAGGGGAAGACAGCCGACTACAAAACGACTTTCTTCTTCCAGTTTTGTGCAAAATGGACGAATATCTATCGGATTAAGATGTTGTGGAGGAGAACATTGAATATGATGGGTGTCCTTAACAGTTTCGAGCCAGAGTTTACA